>QNQO01000534.1:0-704536 GCA_003290165.1 Berberis thunbergii | reverse complement strand
AATAGGGAAGATTATTTAAAAAAAACACAGAGCATGCTATACCCAAATTACATAAAAAAAAAAAACAAAGAAAAAAGGAAGATTATCTAAAAAAAAAACAGAGTCAAGCTTGTAAGTTAGGCAACATGGTCATACTCAAATTACATTAAAAAACCCAGAAAAAAAGGAAGAAAAGAGATCTGAAATAAAGAATTTTCAACATCAGAAATCAAATATGCTATACCACAGAGCATGCATACGGTATACCCACAGAACATGGCCGTGATGGCTAATTTACCGAAAAAAACACTAAAAAAGGAAGAAGAGATCTGAAACAAAAAAGAAGAAGAAGAAGATACAACATACCTTTGATTTGGTTTGAAGGAAGGTAGGAAAAGGGAGAGCCATCTTGATCTGCTTCTTCTTTTTCTTTGGTTCTTCTTCCCCTTTCTTCTTCAGTTCTTCTTCTCTGCGTATACCCGAAATCAACAAAAAAAAAAAAGATCTAACTTGTTTTGCTCTGCCGCCGAAAGAAGAAAAAAAATGGAAGAAGAAGAAGAGATCTGAAAAAACAAGAGGGATCAGAAAGAAAAGAGAAGATGAACAGATCTGAAAAGATCAACCTGTTTTGCTTTGAAAAGATCTGAAAGAAGAAAAATCAACCTGTTTTGCTCTTTTCTCAATCTTCACTTCTTCTTCTTCCTTCATTCTTCTTCCTCTTTCGAGGAGCTTTGCTAGGTCTAGGTTTGTGGAAGAGATTGAGAAAGGAGTCGAGGGAGGGTCGAGGGAGAAGAGAGAGTTTGATTTGAAGAGAAGAGAAAGAGTTTCATTTACATGGGTTTGCTTTCGAGCGAAAAAAATTGGGGATGGTTCGAGCGAGAGTTTGGTTTGCTTTCGAGCGAGAGTTTGCTTTTCGAGCGAGAGTTTGGTTTGCTTTTCCTTCGTTTGGGGAGAGTGAGAATCTGTCGAAAATGGGGAGAGGGAGGTCGAATCTGTCGAAAATGGGAGAGGGGAGAGGGAGAGGGAGCGAGAGAGGGAATGAATGAGGTTTCGAGCTTCCATTCCCTCTTCTTCTCGCCCAAAATTTTGATTTCCCTCGCAAAATTTTTTTTCACCACGTCAGCTGCTCGCGTGCGACGCACCATCCCTCGCCCATTTCCTCGACATCTAGAATTGCTCTATATAATTATATATGACCTGGAACAAATTTTGTGCTGCCAGGTGCTTCATCTGTTCCTCTTACTGGACCTCTGATCTATCCCTTTCATTTTTTTTTGCATAGTCTTCCATTTTCTATTACACTTGCATGAACATAAATGTAACCAACTTAACATAAAAATTTATGCGGAATTAAAAAGAGCACATCTGGAAACAATCATCCTACAATGAAAACAAAAGAAATCGATGTAAACAAAAAGCCCTTACTGTGATATCACATATAAAAAACGGAGTGAGAAATTCAATCTATTACAATTAGGTTCTTCCCTACCTTCTATTTATTTTCCCACTCGACGTCTTCTTATATGTTTCAGGAACTTGTTAGAGAGCCAGGCTAGGCACACCAGGCCATGCTCAATACCCTCCATCATCATAAGAGATGCTCATAATGCCTCAATCGAACACAATCACATGCACAAATCCCCCTAGCGCTATCCTGACTCTCAGATTTTTTGGTGTTTCAGTCTCAGTAGCAAATGTGAATGTTTACTTTCACTTATTCGACAATATACTTATATAAACTTTTACGTAAGTAGCAACCTAGTGAATCAGATTCTCAAGTAGGGGTGGGCATCCAATCCCGCGATCCCAATCCCGTCCCATTTTTTCGGGTCTTAATGGGATTGAATAATTTCATCCCGATCCCGTCCCGATCTATAATGGGATGGGATGGGATGAAGATTTTCAAATCCCGCCAATTCCGTCCGTCCGAACTAATTTTTTAATATTAATTATTAATTTTTTTATTTACTTATTTATTTATTTTATGAACATTTGCATAAATTAATTACTGTTTACTTTTCTTGTAATAGTTTGGTTATATTAGTCCTAGCACTTGGATGTTCTCAATAGAACATTTGCAACTACTGTTAGCTAACTTACTTAACAACTTTATTTCCTTTTTTCAGGTGTTGTTTACAAAATATATTGTCAAATGTAATCCAACAGTTACAAGTGCATCTTTCTTTCCTTCAATATTTCCAGCTGCAAGTGTAGTCCAGCAGTTCCAGCAGAATGCAATCCAGCAGTTCCAGGCTTTATTTGAATATGTCCAGATTAGCACGCTGATCCCGTCCCGAACCCGTTTGGGATGGGACGAGGTCGGGATGAGGTTTTTCCCATTCTGTCCCATCCCAATCCCGTATGAACGGGATGAGTATATCTCGTCCCGTGCCCACCCCTACTCCCAAGGTCAATCAATTTGTTTCTCAACAATGCCAACAATCTTCTCCATGAACAAATTAAGTAAGAAATCAAAACTACTCCACAATTAATCCTTTCATGCTTTTGTGCTCTAGCATAAAAAATAAAAATAAAAATAAAATAAAAAAGTTGTGGTTTTAGAATGAACAGCTGAAGGCATTCAGTGCAAGACGCGTATTGTATCACTATATGTAGTCTTCACCAAAAGGATAGAAGCGCCCAAAAAAAATCCTTAAAATTACACAAAAAAAACCTTCAAACATGAGTCATGACTCCATAGAATTGTTGCTTTACATATCAATGGCAAGCCAAAATATACGGAGACGACACTACTATCTTCTTGATTGTGATAGAGAAATCTAACCATATAGGAAATCCTTAACAAGTGAAACATCATCGACTGTAAATGAAAACTAAACAAAAAGTCATAATAGAAATCGGACCCTTCTAAAGGCAAAAGACCTTTGAGCCGCAATTTGGGACAGAGTCCTTCTAGGTGGCGAGGAAACGGGTGAGGGCGGAGGGTTTGAACCCATTTCCCTTGGAGATTCACAGACACGCATCTCAAAGGGAATGGAGGGTCATCGCCGTTTCCTCGCCATGTTAGATTCACCGATTTGGACATTTAGGCCTCTCATCCTACATGGCAATCCATGTTGAATTATTAACGTGTCACATCGAACACAGAGTCGTGGCATTTCTCGAAACCGCTTCACAAATGTCAGAATATTTTCAAAGAAGCTCGGGAAGCTCTAGAACTCACACTATTTCTCCATGGAATCCCTTTTAGTCTCTCACCAACACGCCCACTTCTCGAATGAAACTGTCGCTCCACTTACTCATCTCTGCGTCTCATTTGCCTCTCCATCGTCTTCAACCCTCCAACTGTAAGTACTAAGTTACCATCTCTCTTTGTTCTTCTGTTTAATTGATTTCTGACGTTTATATTTCAGAGAAAAAAGTAAGTTTTGAGGAAGCCCTTTCATGGATCATCTTTTTGTTTGTAAGTTTTAGTGATTGAATCTGGCAATTTAGCTGATACCCATGGACTAGATTATCATTTTAAGCAATGGGGTTATCTTGTTTTGATGAATTGCTAGTATTTGTTAGTTTGAAAGTTGGGAATTAGATGTAATTGTGATGAATTGGGGGAAATTTTTCAAGTAACTTGGATTGTAGTTGCTATGTGAATGCAGAGTAATTTTTAGTAAGTTATGTCGTGTGAATTGCCCTTTGATCGGTTCTTGTTAGAGCAGTATTTAGCTTCTGCGGTTCTTTAGAAGTTGTGAAGATTCACTAGGTTTTTATAATGCTTTCTAGCTGTTTGTTGCTGAAACCTAATGAGGAAATATGTAGATCAAAATCGTAAAGATTATGTGTGCTAATAAAATTTAAGGTTATATTTTGCTTCTGTGGTTCTTTTTGAAGTTGAGAGATTCACTAGGTTTTTTTTATTGATGCTATCTAGCTGTTTGTTGCTCGAAACCCAATGAGGAAATATGTAGATCAAAAATGGTAAAGATTATATGTGCTAACAAATTTTAACGTTATATTTAGCTTTTGTAGTTCTTTAGAAAGTTGAGAGATTCACTTGGTTTTTTATGATACTCTCTAGCGGTTTGTTGCTGAAACCCAATGAGGAAATATGTAGATCAAAATGGTAAAGTTTATATTTGCTAACAAGTTTAAGGGCATGAAGATAAATGTTAAGGGAGGATAAATCATTTTGGAATGAAACACCAGTAGGTTGCGAAGAAGATGGTGTCAAGTTTCCAGAGTAGCTGTGTAACTTGAAAGTTGAAATGTGTATGTTATGTTAGATTTTGTATCTCAGTTCAAGCGTGAAGGTTACTCCCACATGGAACTGAAGACATGGTGAGTGAAGATTAATAGTATTATGCTATTTGTAAATGAAACCAGTAGCAAGTCCCTCTGGCTTGAGGGATTTACTTGCAAATATTATAGAGGGCTAAGTCATCTGTGTTGGAGGCAAGTGCTCTAGGGTCAGTGGTTTAGCTGGAAAAAATTTGAACACAATATACTGATCAGATGTAGAGTTACCGGTCATTCCAGCTAGTATGGCAAGCCCCGAGTACACCATTGCTTGCCTCTCTAAGCTAGAGTTGTGTGCATGATTACGTGTCGTGGATGGTGATGTTTGAATGTCACCAGTGTGATTAGAAACTTTGGCCATGATAGATTGGTGAAGTTAAATCTCACCCTCACACATGTGAGAGGAGCCACAGTTTTGAATGGTTATTTTGGCCAATATCTTGTGTTGTGATGGGTGAGATGTTTGAATCTCATCATTGTGAAAGATTGTTAGGATTTGTGGCGTTGTTGAATTGTGATAGAATAAAACTTGGCGGAATTGACGAAAATTGAAAGATAATGCTAAAAATCAAATAAATTAAATTGAACAACAAAGTAAATCATGATAAATAAATGAACTATAAATAAACAACAAAATAAACTTCTTTTTAGGGTACTTATGTCTTATTTGTAACTAATCTAACTCTAAAACAAAAATATTTTAATAATATTAGAATTCTTAATGTGTCTAAAATACTATTATTGCTAATAATACTATTATTTTAATTATTTTTTTATTCCTTAACCCTCCTCACCCCATACCGTCGGCCGGGTTCGAATCCATGACGTGTGATTCATCTCTAACCCAATTCAGCTGTTGCACTTTCCTTGGGTTGATGAAGCTCGTCTTCGAGCTTGAAGCCAAGGAAGTCATACAAGTACAACACAATAGATTGTGAAATTAAGCAAAAGTCGTTTTGTAAGTTGCTCTGAATCCAAACACGTAGATCCAAAGTAAGCTACCAAATACAAAATCATAGAGAAGTCCCGAATGCAAAAGAGATCAATTAAAATTTTCATTTATGTGCGCAAAATTTTGAAAATTATCTTCAAAACTGTCCCAAAATGGATCTACAAATTTGTCATGGGATAGCATGGGTGTTGTTCTGGTAGGGGTAAATAATTTGAGCATAAGAAGTACTTGTGTCAGCAACCTGTGGTAGCAGAAAATGCGGGCAAACAACTTGGTCTTATCAAATAGAATTTAAGAGCATGTGGATTTATGAGGGGGCAGATAGCCATAGGGTGCTTAAATAAACAATTAGGCAGGGACGGAATTGAAATTTGAGTTTCTTCTTCTTTTTCAACTGAACTCAAATAGAGCAGAAAAGAATAAAGGATTGGTGTAGGTTGCGAGAAGTGATTCAAATGGGAAGGAGGGTGTGATTTTGATGGTGGACGAGGGGTGGCAAGGAGGCTGGGACTACGATCGATCTATGAAGGAAGATTTATGGCTTCGATCGAGTGAATGTGCGAGGGATTGGGTTGAATGAGGTGGGAGGGATCGAACAGGGATCGCTGTGGAGGTGGAGGTGCAGGGAGGTGATCGACTAACGGAGTGGGTTTGGCGATTGACTATGGGAAGGAGGAGGTCGATTAAGGTATCAGGTTGGGTCGATCGGCTTGGGATAAGGTCGACTGGTAGATGTCGATCAAACGGACCAAGGAATTCTCTGGCGATTGGTGTGAGGGAGTGGCATGGTTTCTCGATCAATTGTGACATAAAAGGGCTCGAATCAATCGATTGTGGTATTGATGGATGCAGGGAGAGAGATTGCAGTGAGCGGGGGAAGCGATGTCTCACCTGTTGTTGATCAATGTCAACGACGCTTGTGGTGCTGTCGGCATAACACTCTGACCCATGGCCTCTTGGATGCTTGCCTTAATAGGTTCTATGATCAACATTTTCATTTCCTGCCTGAATAGGAATCTCTCTGCTTCTGTTATCATCCAAGCGGTTGTTTCGAGCTGACTGAGGTGATGAGTTGGATTCAGTTTCTGTGAGTATATTATTTATATTCTTTCTGGTGAGTATATTCTTTTTGTTTTTCTTTGTCTTTTTTTTTTTCAAATCGAACAAAATGATGAAAATCTTTGGACTCTGATACCACTTGATAGAATAAAACTTGCGGAATAACAAAAATTGAAAGATAATGCAAAAAATCAAATAAATTAAATTGAACGACTAAGTAAATCAATAATAAGCAAACAACAAAATAAACTTCTTTTAATCAATCAACCCCTTTACTAAGGGCAATCCGTGCCTTATTTATAACTAACATAACTTCTAAAACAAACTCTAAACCTTATAAGAAACAACGTCCTAATAATACTACAATTCTTAATATGTCTACAATACTACTATTGCTAATAATACTATTATCCTAATTACATAAGATTTTAGCAATACTATTATCCTAATTACATAAGATTATGAGATTGGTCTCAAGTGCTGAGAGCCACAGTGGGTGAAAGGATGAGACATGATTTGTTATAACACAATGGTCTAGATAGAGGAAAACCTCTATGCTTGACTTGTTTGGGCGTTAGATAGTATGGAAGTGTGGTGGTTGTTTGCATCTACAATTAATGACCTTGTGTGCATGAAAGATGGAGGCTAGGACCTATGTTATTAAATCGGTGATTAATTGGAGACTATTTTTGAATTAATCGGTTGAATAATTCTTTGTCGAGTAATTGGCGATTTTTGGCTGATTTATTGATTAATTACTTTCAAATCTCGCCAATTAATCATTTCGTGATAATGTGTTATAAACAAATGAGGAAAAAATAAAGTTTTTTTTTTTTTTTTTTTTGCCTTTACACCTAGGCATAAGGCAATACAAGAGACTATGAAGAGGCTAGAGAGGACGAAAGATGAAATATATATGTGTGTGTGAAGGGAAGAGTTGAGTCGTACCTTTATAATTTGCTTAGGTATTGATGAATTTTTAATTTTGTTATAATTTGCTTTAAATTGTGATGAGTGATATTGAGTACTTCAATACACATTGAATTTTTTCGTAAACATATTACTTAGAAGGATAAAGAAAATGTTTATAAGAATATAGGCCGATTAATTATGATTAATCCTCATTAATCTCATATCGTTCCTTACCTATTCGGGTCCAATTAACGATTTAATTACATAAGTCATAGGCTAGGACACCGTATGTTGGTTTCCTACTGTTAACTGGCTTGATGGCATGTGAAGCCATACTAGGCACTTGTGGCTGAATTTTGTTGAAGAATAGAGTATGCTAGCTATATTCCCATGCTATTGATCACTAGATCCTGGTATTTTCTTTCTATTTGAGTTCTGTCGGTTGGTTAAGATCTTTACCTTGTAGTGTTTCATTGAGCAGGAAATGGCTGAACCTGCTTACACTGTAGCATCTGATAGTGAAACAACTGGGGAGGACAAGCCCTCACTTGCTTATCCAGAGATTGCAATTGGCATTGACATTGGAACTTCACAATGCAGTGTCGCAATATGGAATGGCTCCCAGGTGGAGCTTCTAAAGAACACCAGGGACCAAAAGATGATGCGGTCATATGTCAACTTCAAAGATGAAATGCCCTCTGCAGGAGTTAGTGATAAACTTTCTCACGAGCATGACATATTATCTGGGTCTGTGATTTTCAACATGAAGCGCTTAATTGGTAGAACAGACACCGACCCAATTGTTCATGCCAGCAAAACCCTGCCCTTCCTGGTACAAACCCTTGAGATAGGTGTTAGACCCTTTATAGCAGCTCTTGTCAACAATGTATGGAGATCCACTACACCTGAGGAAGTCCTTGCAGTGTTTCTGGTAGAATTGCGTGCCATGGCCGAAATTCGGCTAAAGAAGCCCATACGGAATGTTGTACTAACTGTGCCAGTCTCCTTCAGTAGATTTCAAATGACGCGAATTGAGCGAGCGTGTGCCATGGCTGGTCTACATGTTCTTAGGTTGATGCCTGAACCAACAGCAGTGGCACTCCTTTATGCGCAACAGCAGCAACAAACAGTACATGAGAACATGGGGAGTGGAAGTGAGAAGTTAGCACTGATTTTCAATATGGGTGCTGGTTATTGTGATGTTTGTATAACTGCAACGGCAGGAGGAGTTTCGCTGATCAAAGCTTTATCCGGCACCACCATCGGGGGTGAAGATATTCTTCTGAATGTTATGCACCATCTCTTACCCAACTTGGACAATATTTTCTCAAAGCATGGGGTTGCTGAGATCAAATCAATGGGATTGCTTAGAATTGCAACTCAAGATGCCATTCACAAGCTCTCCACACAAGATGGTGTCACTATAGATGTTGATTTAGGGAATGGCTTGAAGATTCATAAGATCTTGTATCAATCAGAATTTGAGGGGGTTAACCAAGAAGTGTTTGAGGGATGTGAGAGTTTGGTAAGGCAGTGCCTGATTGACGCAAAGTGGATGTTGAAAACATTAGTGATGTCATACTTGTTGGAGGGTGCTCTAACATTCCCAAAATAAAAAATCTGGTGCTGAGCTTGTGCAAAAAAGAGGCGGTGTATGATGAAGTCAACCCAATGGAAGCTATAGTTGTTGGTGCTGCACTGGAAGGAGCAGTGGCATCTGGAATCAGTGACCCATCTGGGAGCCTGGACCTGTTGACAATACAAGCAATCCCAATGAGTCTTGGAATACGAACTGCCGACAATGATTTTGTGCCTATCATTCTCCGAAACACTACTATGCCAGCAAAGAAAGAGCTATGGTTCACCACCGCACATGACAATCAAACTGAGGTTCTAGTCGTTGTTTATGAAGGTGAAGGGAAAAAGGTGGAAGAGAACCATCTGTTGGGCTACTTCAAGATAGTGGGGATGCCGCCAGCGCCGAAAGGCACTGCAGAGATAAGTGTATGCATGGACATTGATGCCTCAAATGTGCTTAGAGTATATGCTGGGGTTCTAATGCCTGGGAACAAGCAGCCTGTTGTACCTTTTCTTGAAGTCAGGATGCCGACTGTCGATGATGGCCATGGCTGGTGTGCAGAAGCTTTATTGAAGAAGTATGGATCTGCTCTAGACTTGTGCCCTCTACAGAAGAAGATATAGCAACGTTTGAGCGTCCTTTGTATATTTTGTTGTGTTTGGTCTTAATGGGACAGTCAATAGTACCCTTGAATAACAAAGTTTCTTGAAAACAATTTGTGGTGTGAATGTCTTGCTTGGAATTGCTGGTTGTTAGATGAGTGTCTTGATGTCATGAAAGGAAGCTTATTTTGGAGTTGCATTTAATTCCTTTTCTATGATGGATGCAATACAGAGTATAATTTCCAGTAGATGTAGATTACTCTGCAGCTCAGAGTACTCTGAAATTGGCTATTTTGAATTGTATCCATCTTCCATGAATTTGTTTATTACACCCATTCTTGTTTGCATTACTCTGCAGCTGTATTATATCCACCCACTTTGGCCTGTTCTTTTTTTTGGGGGGTATGAAGAACTGTTAACATCTCGTGACAAATCCCCCACTGATTGCGCTGATGGTGCCGTGTTTTATAGTCTGAAAATTATACAACCATTTAATCTTATACATGTTTTGTTTTAGTTTATTAATCTTTACGAGGTTTCTGCAGTTCAAATTTCCTTGACAGAGAATGGAATTCTCCTGTCCTCAGCCAAGCTTGATGATTGAGATCGCACACAAGAGTTCCCCTCTCTCGAGAAGGTATGCATCTTTGTTCCAGAAGCTTTTGCAAGATATTTCTTTGTGGATATTTGTTTATTAATAGCATCAGGAAGTCAAAAGTTACAAGCTAAAGTGTAGGCTTGGGAATTCAAGTCTGTGTTCTAAACAAGCTTCCAGGGCGCTGGCGCCCATCTCGAGGAGGATGGGTAGTTACATCCATCCCTTGCTTCCTTTCCCTCGACCCCTAGAATTTTCGTCTAAACAATACCAGTCTAGGAATATACCTTGAGATGAGGCTGAGAGGTCGACATGCCAGTTAGAAACATTATCAGTGAACCATAGTGTTATGTCACGAGTTATCCCATTTTTTTCGCCCACCCGAAGATAGAGAACGAGAGCTTTCTCAGTCGCATTTAGTTCTGCTATTGTTATTCCATCGATCTTATTTTCGAATGTATTTGGCCAAATCTTTCTTCTACTTGTGCACCATATGTGACCACCAACCGACCATAGTCCTTTGCTTAGTAATTGTAAATTGCATCACCATGTACCCTTTAATGTCAAACATTGCATTCATCATTACTCATGTACAAATCATTCACCACTCAGCATCTCATTTGAGAATAGTGTGTAATCATAGTATTTGCCGCATTTAGATCTTGTTGAGTCTGACATTGAAAGATGCCCCTGACTGAAGAACTTGAAATAATATGTGGCGATGGTACTCGGAATTTAGCTGACCAAAACTTTAGGGTCTGTTTGGTTGCACGAAAAATAAATATGGAAACTGAAACCGTTTCTGCGAATCTGATTCTGAAGCCTTCCCTTTCGGACAGTCGGACTTAGATTCTCATGAGTAATGGAAAAATAATCTCATGAAGATTCGATTTCCTGACAATAAATTTAAAACCAATCAACTGAACATATAAAACTTAAAAGTGAAGTAATGGGGTGGGAGGCATTAAGGGAAGAAAAAAGAAGTCCAAAACAATACTTAATGTTTTAAGTGTTTTTTGGTGGGAAGGATCCTGTCCCAAATCTTCAAAATGATTTATAGAATCTCTACAAAAATAGAAATCTAACATTTTTTTTTTAATCCCAACCCCATGGAATGTAAAAATTTAAAGATATTTGGTATGCAAAGATCTCAATCTTAACTTTCCATTTACTTTTCTAGAGCCTTAACTATTTAAAGGGACAACCATGGCATGAAGAGCAGCATCTTGAATAGCAAGGAAGAACTCTTCTTATCCTGAGTATTGTTTGAAGGTCCGAAGATGGGTAGGTTTAATCTCATCTTTCGATTCCTTATAGTGACAATCCTACTCTGCAAATCTTTTTCATTTGACCTTGTTCCGAGGACGCATGTCCATATTTATAATGAAATGTTTCCAAGCACATTGGTACAAATTCATTGTTATAAAGATGATCAAGATAAGGGCGAGCGAACACTTGCTTTCAAGGAGGAAATGACATGGGGGTTTGGGTTAAAGATTACTCATTCGAATACAGTCTACTTATGTGACATCTCTACACATAGTTCTGCAGGAAAACCGCTATCGAAACATTTAGCTGTATATGATACATCTCAATGGCGCTTTGCAGAATCAGAACAGATTCATTGGTCAATCCGAGAAGAAGCCATATATCTTGATTATGGGGATGGTTTAGGATATGTTGATAATGAAAATTGGGATCCTTGAAACAATACAATGTGATTTAAATGTCCTTTGGAATGGATGGATTATGCATCTTTTATTACAATTTGATTTCTCTAGTGTTCATAGTTTAATTCATATATTTACTTATTTACTTCTTTAAGCTTGTTGAGTCTGAAATTGAAGCGTGACTCCAAATGTGAAGAATTTGAAATAATGAAGTACTAGTAAATCAGATTTTTGCAATCAGAACGGTCGTCATCTTAAAAAAATGATGAAATCTTCAAAGTATTTATGTGCATTTCGAGGTTTTAAAAACCTTCTCTAAAGATGCCACATCATTCAGGATGCAGAACTTAATTGCAAAACCTGATACAAAGTTTAGCTGGCCAAATGTTGGAACAGTAGTGCTCTGATCAAGTAGGAAGAGAATCAAAGTGCATGGTTATTTGAGGAATGATAGTTACCTTTCCAATTACCATCTCCTTGCATTTTTTCCCTTATTTGAATGATAAGTGCCAAATTTAAATCTTGATTGTATCCTCAATCTAATTTTGGTATTTATATAAAAATGAATCGCACATAATAAAACTCCAACCATTGATTTTTCATCATCTTATTCATGAAAAAACTAATGTTATACATTTTTTAATTCACTATTCTTGTTTGGTAAATTCTCTCTCTCTCTTTTTTTTTTTTTTTTTTTTTCCTGAACCCACTAAACATTTCTTATTGGAAAAAAAAATTGATTTCAAGAGCTGATTTTCAAAAGCCAAAAACAAAAAAATAATGAGGAAGAATTATATTTGATGGTTTATTACCTATTTGATGGTTTTCATAATCAATAAAACAGAGCAAATATATTTATCGATAATATAAATGAAGGTAAATGAAGGACACATGTCATTTAGTTTCTTGCACGTGATTTATTTATCGATAATATAAGAAGAAAAAAACACATGTGAATAAATTTGGGATCGGGATAATCCTGTTCATAATATTCAAAATAATTTAAGGAATCTCTACAAAAAGAGAAATCTAACACTAAAATCAGAATTATTTTTTTTATTTTTTTAATTCCAACCACAGGGAATGAAAAACATTAAGGTCTTTTTTTTCTCTGATTTTTCTTTTATTACATATATAGTGAGAAATCACTGGAATATAGTAATATATAGTATAAGGTCAATCATTGAAGTATAGAAGATTGTAGTACCTAAAGTGTTATGCAAAGTTCTCAATTTTAGGCTACCCTTGATTCATGGTAAAACTTTGCATTTTGCAAAATTTTGCATTTGCACGTGCATTTGTTTACAACTGTTTGGTAAAATTAATGAAAAAATATACATACACCCAATATTTGCTTGGTTGGTCTGAATATTACATTTATGCAAACACCAACCACATAAAAATTGAAAAAAAAATTCTAATTAACTCATTCTTCCCCTTACTATTATTCATTTTTTTAAAAGAGTTCTTAAATAATAATAATAACAATAATAATAATAATATACAAATGTACATACAGACAAAATTTATCACTCATGACTAATAATTTAATGTCAAAATATGCTCAAACCATGATAAGAGAAAGGAAAAAGAAGAAATAACGTGAGTCACCTAGTTCACAGTTTCACACAAGGTAAGAGTTCTAAAAAAAAAAAATTGTTTCCTTATAAAGTTGGACTCTCTAAGTAGACATTGAAGGAAATAGTGATACTTGCCAAGTTTTAAGGAGATTTTAACTCGTAAAGATTTATGAGACTACTTAACTACCAGATACAGAAATGTGGAATTTAAATTCCATAAAAATCGTACCCAAGTGCCGACATTTGTGTAACCACCCACAAAAGAATACAAAAGCCAAGCAAAGCTTTTAGTTTCTTTTTTTTGTTTTACAGCCTTCACTATTTAAAGGGATATCACCATGTCATCTATGGCAGCATCTTTGCATATTCATGTCTTGAGCATTGTATGAAAGGTATTATGATGGGTAGGTTTAATTTTATCTTTCAATTTCTTATCGTGACAATCCTAATCTTCAAATCTTTTTCGTTTAAACTTTTCCGGAGAACGCATGTCCATATTTATAATGAAATA
The DNA here is from genome assembly GCA_003290165.1 of Berberis thunbergii. Lineage (NCBI taxonomy): Eukaryota > Viridiplantae > Streptophyta > Magnoliopsida > Ranunculales > Berberidaceae > Berberis > Berberis thunbergii. The sequence goes on along the minus strand of QNQO01000534.1, from coordinate 690,843 downwards.
TCTCCAAACACCATGTTACAAATTCATTGTTACAAAGATGATCAAGATAAGGGCGAGCAGGTACTTCGTTTTAAGGAGGAAGTAACATGGGGGTTTGGGTATAAGATTATATATTCGAATACGACCTACTATTGTGACATGAAAGCACCTGGTGATGCCGGACAACAGCTATTTAAACATTTAGTTGCATATGATTCATACCATAAGTTTTTTTGGAATTCTCACCAGCTTCATTGGTCGATCAGAAAGGAAGGATTTTATCTTGATAATGGAGATGGTAAAGGATATCGTGAGGTAGGAAATTGGTATAATTGAAAGTAATACAATGTGATTTGAATTTCCTTTGTAATGGATTCTGCATCTTTTATTGCAATTTGATTTCTCTAGTATTCATGCATTTACTTATTTATTTTTCAATTCTACTGGTTTCTTTTCTTCCTCGCCACTTTTACAAATATTCAGAAAAATGTAAAGTAGAAAAAATATATCTAATCTGTTTGCAAGTAGGGGTGGGCACGGTCCGGATCGGTTTCAATTTTGAAGGAACCTAACTCGAACCGTTTAAAATTAACGGATCCGGTCCGGTGTATCTTGGTACTACAGCTAGCCCTTAGATTTTAGGGGTCCGATACGGGCTTGATAAGTGTTATCTTGGCACCAGGTGTATAATTCAACACTACGTATACGTATCATTCGCCACTCATCTCGTTTGAGAGCAGTGTATAATCATAGTATTAGTAGAATTCAGATCTTGTTGAGTTTGAAATTGAAGTGTGATCCCTGTCAATGGCATGACAGTTCAACGATTAGAGCTTGACGAATGGTACCACTAAGTTATGAGTTCAAACTCAGCTTGCGGCATTTTTATGGATTCTGAGATTCTTTCATAAAAAAAAAAAAAAAAATGGTGTGGCCCCAAATGTGAAGAATTTGAAATAATACAGAGTTTAGCTGGCCAAATGTAGGAACAGTAGTGCCCTGATCAAGTAGGAAGAGAATCAAAGTGCATAGTTAAGTTATTTGAGGAATGATAGCTACATTTCCATTTACCTTCTCCTAAGCATCCTTTCCCTTATTTGAATTATGTGTCAAATTTAAATCTTGATTGTCTCCTCAATCTAATTTTGGTATTTAAATAAAAATGAATCGCACATATACCCTCCTTTATTGATCATGGATCCATTAAATAGGTAATAAAACTCCCAACATTGATTTTTCATCCTGTGAAAAAGACTTATATTCATACATTTTTTAATAAATTATTTTTGTTTAGTCTGTAATTGTTTTCTAAAAACTCAACCCAAGTGATCTCCCCACAACCAAATAATGGGTTTCAAATGTGAATTTTCATTTTTTTTTCGAACCCAATAGACATTTCTGATTGGAAAAGAGAATTGATTTCAGTAGCTGATTTTCAAAAGCCAAAAACACAAAAATAAGGAAGAAGATTCATATTTAATAGTTTATTACCTATTTGTTGGTTTTCCTAATCAATAAAACAGAGTAAATATGACTATATGAGATTTATTTGGAAAAGAGAAGGTAAATGGAGGCTCAATGAAGAATCTCTACAAAAATAGAAATCTAACAATAAAATAATTTAATCTAATCTTTCAATTTCTTATTATGACAATCCTATTCTACAAATCTTTTTCGTTTCAAATTTTCGGAAGGAGTCATGCCCATATTTATAATGAAATATCTCCAAGCACGATGTTACAAATTCATTGTTATAAAAATGATCGAGAAAAGGGCGAGCATGTACCTTCTTTTAACGAGGAAATAACATGGGGGTTTGGATATAAGATTATGTACTCGAATACAACCTATTATTGTGACATGAAGACAGCTGCTGATGCTGGAAATCAGATATTAAATCGAAAATGCTAAGAAAACAAGTTTTTGTAACCATGTTTCGCAACTAAGGTGATGTGGGGTGATATTGAAATAATGATAAAATCTCCAAAGTGTTTGTGTATCTTAAAGTTGTAAAAAACCTCTTCTAATGAAGCTATATCATCGGCCTGGTTGAAAAACCTGATTTCCTAGCCTCACTCTAAATTAGCTATTAAACATTTAGTTGCATATGATTCATACCAAGAGCTTTTCGGACATTCTCACCAGACTCCTTGGTTGATCCGAAAGGAAGGCTTTTATCTTGATAATGGGGATGTAAAGGATATGGCGAGGAATGAAATAGGTATAACTGAAAAACAATACAATGTAATTTAAATGTCCTTTGGGATGAATTTTGCATCTTTTATTGCAATTTGATTTCTCTAGTATTCATAATCTAATTCATATATTTACTTATCTATTCTTCAACTCCACTAATTTATTTTCTTCCTCACCCCTTTTACAAATGAAAATTTATAGAGAGCCTGATTCGAAAGCATTGATTTGTGCTTGGGAGGGTGGTCAACATATGATCGGACCCACTCTACCCCTCTCCAATTTCTCCAAATCCATGGAGAGAAAAGGTGAAGTGGTATAATCACATGCAGACTACCCTCCTTGACACAAATTAGTGTTTTTGGACCAAACTCCGTAACAGCTTTGTTTACAAATATTCAGAAGAAAAAAAAAATCTCTAACCCGCGCGTTTACCAGATAGTAAGTTCTCTATCATCCTCTAAAACTTAATGGATATCTTGGCACTACAGCCAGTCTGAGATTTTAGGAGACCGATACAAGCTTGATAAGTGCAACCCGCCAACAACTAAAAAATATATATAATTTTAAGTGAAGCTAGATGAGTTTTGAACTCATGATAGTTCATTATAAAACAATTTTGACTAAATAATTAGTAACTATGCAACAAAAAAACAATGTTAAATTTTGGGGGCTCTATTTATAAGTAATACCTATAGAGCAAGTTTAGCCAGTTTGGTTTGCTTGCCTGACTGGCTTATTTACACATTTTGTTCATTTTGTTTAAAACTCAACCACAAACACTTTAAAGAGTAAGGACAAAAGAGTAATTCTAGTTAGCCAGGCAAGCAAACCAGGCCGGCTAGAATTAGCTACCTATATCATAACTAATTTATTTATGTTGCACATCAACAATTTTAGGCAGTTAGGGAACACGACTATTTTATTTGTCAGGTTTGGGACATTTTACACTTATACCCCTTCTATAATTGATATTTGTGATTGTGTTTTAAAGAGAATGGATAAAAGTGTAAAAAAAAATATAAACTTAACTAAAAATGGTTGTGTTTCTTGATTGCCTAGACTTATTAGTTGCGCATATTACTTAAAACATGATTTTTTTTTGTTTTATTGTTGGAAATATGGCTGGTGTCATTCTCTCAAATGTTACAAATTTAGAGATTAGCAAAATTCTTGTCCGAGCGTGAGATGAGTTTGATGAGAACAAACTTAGTCAATGCATCCCCCATGTTTTCAACATGAATCATATGATTTAACCATTAGCGCTCGACTTAGCTTCATTAACACTCATATGCAGTGGCAGGCTCAGAATTTTAGTCAGGGGGCGGCGAAATGACAAATAATTATTAGTTGATAATAGTAGTTATCATGGGCGGATCAAAAAAAAATTCTACTCGAACTAGTAACTAATAAAGAAATACAACTATCAAAGTACATTACATATACCAAATTGAATCCAATGTAGTTCAATTTTAAACCAAAATAACATCGCAATATCGATAGTAGGGGCAAATGAGCATAATAACTAGAATATATAACTAAAATCACAAAACAATTAGGATAAGTATCTAGTTGAAGCTTAAAAAATCTGAAATTTGCGAACATAATAAGATTATAATACAATTTCATAGGAAAAAATGGTTTATGTGAGTCGCAAATTTTGTATGAGTTGGCTAATGGTATATATTTTCATTGAATTACATAGTTATTATTTTATATATTAATTTCAAATATTTTTATGGAGCTTTTATACCATTTGGCTTGGTTGTATCATCGTGTACCCGACTATTTGGTTTGGTTGTACCAACTTTTTGTTGCAAAGGTCGTTTGGGATGTTTCAACTTTCTTGCACCAACTTAATGTATGTAACACCGACTTATCATTTTTTTGTAATAATAAAATTATTTGGTGCGAAAATTTTCATGTTTAGAAGTGTTAATTGGCTATTGAATGAAAAAACAATAGCAACCATCATGTATAAACTATACAACTAAAATTCAGTCACGCATTTCGTGTATTTTCAAATGTTTATTAACCATACAGAGGTTGACAAAACCAATACGTATTAAAAATAAAACTAGAAATCAATACATATATTTAAAAAATGTTGCAACTATTGTATTAATTTCTAAGAGATTGCACTCAAAACCTTAAAAAAAAAATTCGACATCCAATTACATTAGGAATCATTTATAAAAAGTCCTCAATCAACAATATGAGTAACATATTTTGTACGTTTTACCAATAACAATATTTTGTACGTTTTATCAATAACAAAATTTGGTTAGGTACACCAAACAATTTTTAAAGCTAAATTTAAAAGATAATTTGGGGACATCCAATCAAATAGTCGAGTACACATAGCAACTCCATTTTTTTTAAATAATGTCACAATGACAAAAATAATAATTATCAATAACCATAAAAAATAATCACACACTAAAAAATGACCGAAAATAAGTTTTTATTAAACTAAATAAATCTTTAATGTTTGCAATTACTAATAAAATTGTATTAAAGAATAAATAGGTGAACTCCAAGAGTGTCGAACTCGAGTTGTTTACCACTGCACCAAACAAACATCAGAAGGCATCAACAGTTTCAAACACTTGTAGTTGATAGAAAAATCTGGAAAATAATTCAAAGTTACACAGTGGTAATACTTGTTCAAAATTACAGTTAAATGTATACAAAAGAATAGCAGTACAGATCAGTCTCCCTTCTACCCTCTCAAAAGAATTACGACTAGCACCTATAAACTACATATCTTCATTTTGCTTTATCTACAACTGTTGTTGCAAACCCACCCCCACCCCACACTGTCAAATCAAAGAATATGTTCCACAAAACATATTTACTCGACATGGATGCATTCCCGTTGTCTTCTTCCGACCTTCAACTATTCATAGTGGAAAGCATGTAACGTCCCACGACCTTCGCTGAGGCATGTTCTCCATTGTCACACTTCGAGACGTGTCTTGATTGGTTTGAGTTTTACCCCTAAGCTCTCAGGGGAGAGGAGCTCTGGTGCTATGCATATATGGTGTGTTGTTGGGCTGGTGGGATTCGAACCATGGCTTGAGACAGAAGGTTGCTTGTAGTAGCCAAACCCCATTAAGAAAAACTCAATAGGAACGAACATGGCATATGGGTGCTCCTCTGTCACTAGTGATCCACATGATTCTACCTGCGGTGAAACTAGTTATGAATTCTGAATGCACATATAGAAGTATTGAAACTAAAACTCAAGAAATGCTTTATTTTAAGATATGATGCATGCCAAAGCACTTCAATGGGATTCTCATATCAAGTTCACACATAACAGTGTGCAAATAATCTGCGTATGTCTTCAGTAAGGTAGTTCATGACCATTTCAAGAATCAATTCTATTGAAGAAAGTTGAGTAGTGTTCTCTAACTGCCTTTTGTGGACTGCCCAGCACTACTCGTGTATTTACATGAGGATCTCCATGAAATACATGGCCTGTAAGTAGATAGAGATTCGATGCAGTCCACATAATTCTTGGAAATTCAAGTTATGTACGGAACCAGATAGTAAGACTTTATCCAGTCTTAGGAGAGATTTTTTAAATTTTCTGGGGAGCACAAGAGATGCATTGTGAAGTCCAGACTGTTGATACATCCCAGAGATGCTGTATTTTGATTTAACATCAATTACAAGGGGAATAAATAAAAGAGTTTGAATAATGTATTTCAGAGCAAGAATGAGATCCAGTACCTCTACGAGGGCAGTGCTTCTTCTGTTCAGTTTGACACTCATATCTAGGGCCTCGGAGTGGAAAGGACTGGATTCACCAACAAAGATGAGAGTCCTGCACTTCAGCTTCTTCAAGCTATCTGTCAGATCATGCCTCCTGCCACAAGCAAAAATGTAATTTATAATCATCTCAACAGATGCATAATACGTAAGATTTTGTTAAATCGTAATATTCCCCAAGAGTTTGAGCTGCTTGTACAAACATGTTGCCTAGTTTTTATTTACTTGCGCAAGTAACTGGTAACTGAAATAACAAGAAGATTTATACATCTGGGGTAAGGTAAAAGATGGTTAACTGATACAAACGGGAGATAGACGATCTCGATCTGCAGGGAATCCATGGATTGGCCCTGATCTGATGTCAAACTCGCTAAGCATGAGATGTGATTGGCAGAATGTGAGCAGTGCCTAATTGGTAAATTCTTGGGGAGAAGACTAGCATATGGATATGTCAATGAAACCTTGAAACGTACATGGGGATAAAGAGCAGGTTTGAAATGTCAGTGCGTGGAGAGAGCTTTTGTTTTCATGTTCTCTAATGAGGAAGACAGAGCAAAGGTGCTGGATCTAGGGCCAGTTCAGTTCACATAGCTAGCAGGTTGTCTGTCGTTCGCTCATGGAAACCTTACATGGAGAACAATGTGGAAGTCTAAAATCAGTACCCATTTGGGTGAGTTGAGAAGAGTATCAGTCTTTCTATGGAGCCCAGTAGTGTTGCAAACCATTGATGCTAGATAAGGCCAAGCATAACAGAACAAGACTCTCGTTTGCTATGGTTTGTATTGAGATTGCTTCTAATAGCCAATTCCCGAGTATACTAGTAGTTATTGACGATGGGAAGGTAGCAGTTGTGGTGGTGGAGTACTCATCGCAACCGGTGAAATGTGATTCTTGCATGGGCTTTGGCCACTCCTCAACAAGTTGTCCCAAGCAAAAGAAAACTTAAAACAAGGTCATCAAGTAGTGGAAACCAACTTGAGTTGTTAACAACGAGAACCGGAAAAAGGAAAAGAAGGAACTAGTGTACAAAGTAATACACACAACCGGAAAAAGGAAAAGAAGGAACTAGTGTACAAAAAATCAGTGAGGTGAACAAAATGCAGAGAGAAGAAACAAGCAGTGTTATCACGACACGAGTCTTGAGTAATGCCACTGAGAAGAGAGACCATCAGCATGAGGCCTAAAGCAGTACAAAGCATAACGAAGCCACCAATACATGTGGAGCTGAAATAGCAGAGCCATGATGGCACTAAAATTGAATAATCAGAGCTCCAAAGCTCCAAGAAGTGACAGAAAAAGATGACCTCAATAAAGATCCATATATTGAAGAAGAAGAAGAAGAATACGAGTATATTGAAGAAGAAAGAGAATACGAGTCAGTTTGGGCATTAGCTTACGAAAATTACATACGACGACCTCGGCGATCCACTAGACTTAGGAAAAGGACGAAGAAGTACATCGAGCATACTGCACAACAAAGAAAAAGGTAAGGCCTCCCCTACCAATGATTGTTCAATATGGAGCATCCTCCTTTATTTTGAGTCGTTAGGGGTGACTTACCTCTCGAGAGATTATATTTGAGTTTTTCTATTTTTACTTTTTTTCATTAATATAAAGGTAAGGGGTCCTTAAAACCAATAACTACTATGTAGCTATGAGCAAGCAAAAATGTGATGTCAAACAAAAAAGGCCATGAACGCCATTATATTGGCTACATCTGCAGGACTTAGTATTAAATGTAACTGAACACAACAAACAAGTAGACAGCAACAGATGCCTCACGAATGGCTGGCTAAAGAGAGGTTTTGTCTAACGTGGACTACCAGGCTTTATATAGCAACGTGAATAACAGAGAAATCTTTTCTTAAATAAGACTGGAAACAAAATAGAAGATTCATGAACATACTCATTTATAGCTTGAAGAAAGCGCATGACATTTGAACTTTGCCTTTCATCCAGCAGCTGTACAAATTATGTAAATAAGTCAATTGAACATGTTTTAGATAGTTGTTAGCATTTGATTGAAACGGGTCTTGAAAGTAGGCACGAGGTAAAATATTTTGACAGCACAAATACAAACACAAACGGTGTCATGTACAAAGCATATGAAAAATGTATACAACATGACAGAAGCAACCTCTATATGAAAATTGATTATGCAGATACAATCATAAGACCATGTCAAAGCTTACGTACAAATTCATGTCTTACACATAGTTGCCATGTGCTTAATTATTGAAACACTAAAATGGTATACTCATGTTTGTGTACGGTTAAGGTCTTAAGGACAGTAACAAATCAACGGAATGGAAGTGCAACAGGTAGAAAAGTGGACGACAGCGTTGAGACCTACTTACTCTTCGACAAGCTTGCACAATGTCAGATTCTGAGCCATTCACTCCGCATCGGAGTTCCTGGCAGAAAAATCATGAAACCCAAGCATAATGAAAAATCATTTCATGGGGGAAACAAACCGAGATCGAAGTATTAATAAAAACAAGTACCTTACTAAAGTAACGCTGAAGAAGGCACTCCTTGAGAACACCACACATACCATAGTAGTACAGCAGGTTCAACATCACCTGCGGAGCATGAAATTTTAAGATATTATTGAAAAGAAAACATGTGTTAGGATAGTCAAAACCACAATGGACACTGCCACAACTATCACAAGAACTGGTTCTCGTCTGTACAGATAGAGCATCTGCAAATTAATAACTTCTTGGAAGGAGAGTGGCCCAAAAGTCAAATTACAAAATCCTAGTCATACAATCAGTTGCTTTTTTTTTTAAAGTAATCAAAGGACTCAGATGGACGCATAATATTTTGAGCATGATTGTGAGCTTTCATCCCAAGAGGTGTTTAACAAACAAATGCATTGACAGTGACAAGAGGCAGTGCTTATTCTATACAGGATTTTTCTTGCTGCATTCGTTTTATCTGCATATCTACAAGCTAACCTTGTTGTAGAACCACTCACTCCAAGAAGGGGCTTTACAAAGTGGAGAAACAAGTATTAGCCCAAGCACCCGTTCCTTGTATTTCGTCTGTTACAGAAAGCAACATATCAAATGTTAATCAGAGGTAAGAACAACCAAAAGTACTGAAAATTGACAATGGTCTCGACTCATAACATAGGAGTTGAACCTACTGCAAAGAGTGTAAGGATGTAAGCGCCTGCAGTTACACCCAAGCATAGAACTTCTTTAAGCCTGATTAAAAGGTCAAATGAAACTGTACTATAAGTACCCCATTGTTTAGTGTACTGTTTGCATTAAATATTACATCAGGATGATCATAATCTTTACGATAACTGTATCAAAATAGGTAATGAGCAAATTAATAGATACATTCATTAAGGTACTTTTATGCCCTATAAACATATATAAGGCACAAGACCTGGGGTCGGTACAAGAGTTGAGACTTGACATAATCAGCATAATTAAGCGCGATAAGACTTAGAACTAAAAGTACCGAAATAATTTGGGAGAGAAGAAATATTAGCTATCAAACTGTATTCATTGAAAATACAAACACTTACTATTGGCACAGCCTCGTATCCCTTTCTCCTTTTGGAAAATATTCAACACATATGTGGCCACATAAATGCTGTTGGAACCTAAATGAAGAAATGATAGGTAGACCTCCCAATATTTTCTTTTCAAGAAGAAACCACCAACCGAACAAAGGACCATACCCTTATACACAATGCGAACATCATTGTAATTAAGTTTGTTTCACTTTGTTACCAACCGAACTTTATGTTCAAAAATTCATATAGAGGTCTTTTCCTTTCTAAACTCCAATTTGCAGTGAACGCACTTTTAGCGCTCAAGCTAGGAACCAACACCCGTACCAAGTTAAATTAAAAGACATCGAGTCTTCTATAATCATCCATCCAAGCATGTCTTTCATTTCTCTCAAAAGCCTCTCTGAAAGTATCTATCTACTAATCTCCTTTGATTACCAGAAACAACAAGCTAGACCTAACATATAGAACAGTTTTGTCACATTGGACGAACTTGGAGTTACGTTTAACTCACAAATCACAATATCACTGGAGCTATGTATGTCAACAATAAATCCCACATTCGTTCAATAATAAACAATTGACAGACATATTTTCCTCATACTACTCAAAATTTATATATAAACAGAAAGGAACTTAGCCATCAAGAAATTACACACCCAAAAAAGTCAAGCACTTCGGCAACCTGATCAGCAAGGTCGTCCATGCTAAGCAAAGGAAGGTCAGAAGAAATTCCAGAGGCTCCCAACTGCGAGAACACTTAAAACAATTGATCAGAGAGAAGTTTTTCATCAAAATCAACTGAACAATTATTAAGAGACTTCAGGAACAAATACATGAACTGACAATATCAAAGCATTCAAAACTAACCTCATGTCCTGGAGCGTCAATATGGTAAATGCAGAAATTATGAAGCAGCAAAGAAGCTGCATCTGGGCAAAACAAGAGACCTTGGAAACAAGACATATCTGCATACGACCAAAAAGGAAAGAAAACCAATAATCAAATTAGGTAGCTAAGATATTATTCTTCAAACATTTTTGTATAGCAAATTTTCTCTTGAACACAACGATGTGGTTGAAATTATACATCTACTATAATTATTGTCTAAAAATAATGTTGAAATTATATAAACATATCAGATATGATATTCAATAACAATAAAGATACACAACGTTAATTGCGTATATTATGTTTAAAATAATTAATTTTCATGTCACATGTTGCAAACACAGGGCAAGGCATTTTAACACAAACTTGGAGGAACCTCCAACACTTCTCTTTTGTTTTATACCTTGTTTCGTTCTATTCGTACCAAGTACTCATGGGTATTTATTGACTCCATCCTTTACTTTCAAAAGTATTCATAAGATAGAGAGCCAAAATTATTATCCATCTCTTCTCCCTTTATCATTTTATCAAGGTGATGACAGTCTTTGTAGCGTCATTATCAGTCAATCTGCATTTTGTGACTATCGTATCTATGAATGGTGTTACATTGCCCAAAACCAAATGTAATAGTAGAATTCGGGCCAGTAGTCAAAGAATTGTTCAATACCGACTCGACTTTAAACCGATGTCACAGGAAATACTGCTAAAGAAATTCCACAGGCATTAGAGATTACTTTTTATTTGCCCGAGATAGTTGGTCATGTTGTCTATTAAAGAGGTAATTAGTTTATAAATTTACTCAAATTAACTTCAAAGTGCCACATCTTCATTGTTGAGCTCACAGTGTCACATTAATCATCCAATATAGTATTACTGGACTCAATTTAAATTTTAAGAATAAATTTAGATTATCATACTAGTAGTATTTATTATTGGATAACTATACTTTATGTTAATTTTCTTTTGCTTTTTCTATTTATGTCAAATCATGTTATTTTCACAAAACTTGTTTAACAGTGAGCAAATAACCCATCCTTTTCATTAGTGGTTGAGTTTGCCCCCAATATCCAATTTTCTTGCACCAAGCTCAAAAATTAGAATGCAAAAACACTTTAAAAGTAATAAACAACAAAAACTCCTTTCCTTATCAGTCAATCGAATTAAAGAGAAAATAGTCCACTTAATTTTTTAAACCCCTAAATACAACCATCTCCATCACACCTTGCAAATTTAGAAAACAAGAACAAAATTAATAAAAAGTGAGAAATGAAACTTACAATTAAGAGCAACATCTGGATATGTTACTAAACCAGGCTTCTCTTGATCTCCACAAACATAAACAGAGATAAAACCTTTACTTGTCTCCACCAAACATTCCTGCAAAGAGGCAAACAACCAAAAATTGAAACAAAATAGCCAAAATTGAAAGACCCCATTTCCCAAAATAGGCTAAAAATACATCAAAACTATACAAATCCGAACTGCATTGAACAAAAACTACAAATTTTCTCTCTGGGGTTTGCTCTTTTTTACCTTTCCTCCAAAGGGTATCATCTCAATATCAATCGAAACTGAGTCGCTTGAATCACCCATCACTCCTCCTTCTTCACCACTCAAAACCCACACTTTAAATTCCCAAAAAATGTGAAAAAAAATCACAACTTTTTTTTTTTCCTTCTTTCTCTTTCTCCCTCTCGCTCTTTATTTTGCTGTCTCTCTTTCGTTCGTTCTCACTCTCTTCTGGGTTTTTTGCACTCCAAATCCCGAAACTACCCTCGAAGTTCTTCAATAATTACAAGAATATTCCCCGTATTTGCTCAAATGACGAAATTAACCCTGGGTCAAGAGCTTGACTATTGTCACTTGTGGTTAGTTAAGCTGTAAAAAGTTACCGTTGAGAAAAGATCAAACGGTCGACAAGGGGTAGTTGAGGAAAATTATAATTTCGCGACAACGGTAAAATGGTATCTCGGGTAAATAAGTTGAACGCCAAGGGTACTTTGGGAACGCGGTGGCTTTTTTGGAAACGACAGCTGGGTGCCACTTGGAAGGCAGAGAGAAAATGTTATGGTACTAACGGCGTTGTTTGATAAAGAAAAAAAAACACACATTTTCTTTTAGTACAATTTTTGCATCATTAGAGAAAATAAATAATTGAGGTTATGATTACTTACGGGAAATTATAAAGCAAAAGAACCAAAAATTTAGAAGAGCACATGGTTGATTTACTAAACATTTTAAATGGAATCTTAAGTACTAATCTGCTAAAAGGTTTGTTTAGAGCATCCACAAAAGGTCCCAAAATTACTCGATAGAGGGTCAGTGTGACGACCCGCCTCCCGCACTGTACAGATACTGTCCGCTTTGGGCTACCATCCGGCCCGCACGGCTTTAAAAGGCCTCTATACAATGGGGAGATGACCCTGCACATATAAAGATCATCAACCTCCCCTACCCAGGCGATGTGGGACTATGTTTTCCCTTGGTAGCTCGCCCAACTCCTCTTGGGATCCACGGGCCTGTTGGGCCTGTTGGGCTCCAACCCTCACCCTCACCCTCCCCTCAAGTCCGCCCACACAAGGGTCTCACAGTCCACCCCCCTTAAGGCCCAACGTCCTCGTTGGCCACACAGGCACAACGTCCACGTTGCCCGAGGGCCCACCTCCACGTGGCACACTTTCGGCTGGGTCAGGCTCTGATACCAAACTGTGACGACCCGCCTCCCGCACTGTACAGATACTGTCCGCTTTGGGCTACCATCCGGCCCGCACGGCTTTAAAAGGCCTCTATACAATGGGGAGATGACCCTGCACATATAAAGATCATCAACCTCCCCTACCCAGGCGATGTGGGACTATGTTTTCCCTTGGTAGCTCGCCCAACTCCTCTTGGGATCCACGGGCCTGTTGGGCCTGTTGGGCTCCAACCCTCACCCTCACCCTCCCCCTCAAGTCCGCCCACACAAGGGTCTCACAGTCAGAGTTGCACGATGCGTCTTCTAAATCACATTTTGTAGGTGATTGAACGGGGAGTTGTTAGTAAATTTTATGGGAGTTGATAATGAAATGAGTTAAGGATACATTATTTATCAAAATTTTGGTAAATTAAGTGACTAAAAGTCGCATCTTCTTCAGTCATATTCTCTTTTCAAAAAATTTAGAGAGCCAGGGCAGCGACTGGGGTTTCTCTGTCTTGTAATTGTGTTCGATTAGGCCATTATAAACATTTTTAGGATGATGGATGATATTGAGTCTGTCCTGGCATGAACCTGGCTTGCCTGACTCCCTAGAAAAGTTCTCTTTTTTCTACAATATTATCACGTTAACACCTCCGATTAAGGTTTACATCAATCAAATTTCACGATTATAACATAAATAAACCTTGACCGAAATTTTCAAAGTACTAGACTATATATGATGATGGCTATGATTGAAGATTATGACAATTCATAAGGTCATTAAAATTTACTATCACATTAACCTTACTTTACAACCAAGCAAACAACCAATGAATTATGACTAAAATATTAGGAAACAATTTAATAATTGTATATCCCACTGCCACAATATAGTAAAAAAAAAAAATCACAATGCATTATCAAATTCTTTAGAATCATGAGACTTGCAGCATATTGTTATAGCTATAGTGGTATTTTCACACTGATTTTTTACTTAACTGACCAAAATGCCCATGCCAGTCTTATGTGAATATGCCCCCCTATAATATGGTGCAGCTGTTAAATTGTTTGAAGTTAGATGGCAAATAAGGTATTTAAAAAGAGGATCATTTAATGTCCATATTTTTAGCCGAAATGGCCGAAACACCACTAATTTTGGTCAACATGGTCGAGTGATGAACGGGCCTGTCGGTGGACAGTACAGCTGAAGCGGCTAACCAGGTGTGGTTAGGTTAGATTTTAACCATGGTTAGATTTTAACTTGATTGAAAGAGAGATCAGAGAAGTGTCAAAGTGTGAGCTGGCTGACATCAAATGGTTTTTGTCTGGCACGTGCACGCCACGACTTGCTATTAATGCTCACTCAAGAGAGTTATCAGTTATCTATACGAGAGGTTCCTATGCATCACGCGGTTTTCATCATTATCGTTTCAAATGTCTAATCGTTTTTAGAGCATTTATAGTCGTTGTAAAATACATAATATATAAAATTTTGCTTAAACTGAAATTTTTTGATGTGAAGCTGAGTGTCATTTTAAAAACTAAGAAGTTATTTAATTCTAAATAGTTGGCTCCTAAATCTTAACAATTGCTTGTTTGTTGTCAAAGGAGGCAATTTACTGCACATTGGTTTTGAAGGCATTGTCAAAGGTGGCAATCGCAATAGACTATCGATGATCTTAGGCATCTCCAAGAGGATATACAAAGTGTAAATGGCTAATAAGCTCCAAGGGTCGATACAACCGAATCCATTATTAAAGAGTCGAACTAATGGAATCAAGACTGAATGCTTACCAACCAAACTCTAAGAAGGGAATGTTGTTGCTTTGTTTGGTAAAACTTTGTTTATAGAACCTACTTGTGGTTGTCAATATTACCTTTGTCAAAGTTGAGAAGCATCACATAGATGAGTTAAATTCATTGTAGTCTAATCTGCCAAGTTCAATATAAAGTTGGTATACTAGCACTGTCTCAAAAAGAGAAAGTTAGGCCTTTGAAGCTAGTGATGAACTGACTGAAGGGAGCCCATTTTATTTGGACCAGCCTATGATCTAACTAAAACTGGGTTGATCACACAGACACCCCACTCTACCCCTATCAAGGCAACAAGGAGGGGGGAGACTTCAAAGTAAAGCCATTAAAAGCCATCCTCATATTGCATGGATAGATGACAATTTGACGATAACAATCATAGCTTGTCCTTGGTCATCTGCTTGATCTACTCTAATCACACATATCGCTGTGTACATTTAAGTACATTTGCATTGCAGACTTAATGAACTGGTCCTGGTCACGCTAAAATGATCGGTCAAAGACACCAACTCATAATGTGCCTGCACCGCTTGTGTTAATGCATCCTGAAAACTTCAAAGAAAGGCCATTAAAAGCCATCCTCTTATTGCCAACAAAAAGAAAAAGTTCAGATTGTTCATCTTACACCAGATATACAAGCTCTCTATCTGAAGCTACTAATCAAATGAAAACAGCCAACAAATATACAGGACCAATATGATACCTACATTAAGTCAATAACTTCAAACTCGAAAGAACAATATGTTTGTTCATAATAAAAAGTCTATACCAAACTGAGAAATGTCCATCAGCTTGCCCAATGTCTGTCATGAATTCGACAGTCAAATCAAATAGATAATGCGGACTTCAGTTAGTAATCTAAATGAAACACAATTAGTATACTGATGGAGTCCTGAACAAAATTCTAGCCTTAAACCTAAGTCTCAATTATGTTCTTTTGAAACATAAGCATAGCCGTAGTTGCAAGTCTTGTTCCGATTTCATGCACACTAGGTAATTCCGTGTTATACTTTACTGTCAGTTTCTACAGCACCTCACCAAGAAGCTATTACCCCTTGGATGCATCTTGGCCGGATAGAATATTTCTAGTAGCAAGCATAGGAAAATCACAATCTGCTCAATCTTTGCACCCTCATCCCCATTCCAAGGCTCAGTTTCGCCCACCGGATCATTTTCTTGGACCCCATTACTAGTGCTTTCACCATCATGTTCCTCCACGACTAGAGTGCCTTGAAGGGTTTATTCTTTACTTCTTTAGACTTCACACCTTGGAAACTATTTAATTTGATTAATGCCAAGGGTGAGCGTTTGCCAACCTAGTCTTGGTCATTGTGGAATCTTCAGAAAGGGAGAAAGAGGATTACTTATCCACAGCTTTCACTATTCCATAATTTCAAATCTCACACAGGATCCAGGGTCTCAGCTTAGAAGAAAGATTTCCAATACTCCGTACCTGGGTTACTTTGGTATGCACCTAGACTTCTCCAGCATTGAATCAACATAGCCCTGGAAATATTCAGTACATTCTCCTCTCATGAGCTACACCTCAATAACAGGAAACCCCCATAAAAAATCAAAATTTTAAAATGCCTCAGATGAACCCTCGCCATCTAACAAGGAGTGGTAGGTGACATACTACATGGTTATGCTTAAAAACTACATGTCTTAGCTACTAATGCTACTGATAATTTTACGGTGTAAGAAACAATGTTTGATTTCTAGTGGTGTGGCTTTGCTTCTTCAAAGGCCATTTATAAAAGCATTCCTACATCCATCTGAGATGGTCCCCACTGACAAGTATATCAAAGGAAGTTTCTTCAGTCTTCACTTACAACAGACTTCTTACATTTTTATCTGTCATTTCCATTTCCTACAGAACTTAGATTTTGCAGGTTTGAAGCTCTTCGATCACTATGTCAATATGCGCCAAAACCAAATCAGCGGTTCATGATTGTGGACTCATCGTTTACGTGTCTCGAACTACTCAAAGCAGTGCCCTAAGATGCGCAGCAAATAAGAACTTAGCCACTGAATCTGCATCCACTGTAAACCAGTAAATACATCCAAGATAAGACAGGCCAACTATTTGGCTAACCACAGACTATGCAACAGCTGGACTGATCTTTAACTAAGAGTCAAAATAATTACTTTGACTTTGTCAGCTATTTTACTAGCCTGTGACCCAAAATGAATGTTGACTGGCCAGGTCAATAACCGTTCCATGACTGCAAATGATAGACGGAACATTCTCTGGTTCATTTCTCCACTAAATGAAGAAAATGGGTACATGATCTCGAAAGTTGCCATGTCACCACCACTCACGGACAATTACAGACTGCGGCTAGAAATTCAAGTGTCATTAAGGATGTATGGATACGGACATGATGCACCGACTCGACAATTTCCCAAAAACTAGGACTCGAGAATACGTCAACACGTCATACTATTTTTTTAATAAGTCATTTAAACATAAATAATAATCTAATAAAGTGTCTTCCTAGAATGTTTTCTTCTCTTTTGCAAAAAAAAATAAAATAGAGAAAAAGTATAGTAGATAAAAATTAGAGGAGAGACGCAAAGATTAAATAGAAACATAGTATTCTATGCTTTAGTGGGTTTTTTTTTTCCTATTTATCTTAAATCACAATTGAAATAGTCATTCACTTCAGATTGATCAACAACCATATTTCCAAACATCTAAAAATAAAAAATAAAACAAAGTTGGTTTTTTAGTCTTGACCAAGTTTCGAGTATATCGGAGGCGTGTCCGACACATTGACCACATTGACCATCTGTCAGACACCTGTCGACACGTTGACCAAGTGTCTAACGCATGTCGGAGGCATGTTGAGCAAGTGTCAGTGTCGGATATGTCTAGGATACGGAGACGACAAGTTTTCCGAATTGTCTGTACTTCCTTGAGTGTCATCAAAAACCATCATATGCAATCTACACCCATTGTACTTGTGACATTCTTGATCTCTTACTAGCTTGAGTATGAAGTGTCTTTACAAGTACAACCACGTGTTCCCTTGAGTCATGAACCAAAGATAACCAATCAAAGTCGTCAAACCTCCCTAACATTTATCTCAAAGAGAGCTATCTAAAATTGACCCTGATCTCTTAGGGCTGCCCAAAGAATCACAAAAGGGCTTGGAAGATTTATTTTTTCCATCTATTTGGGCTTAATGGGTAGGTTTTTAGATCTAGCAAGTCACCAAATACCTTGAAACTTAAAAAGTAGCACAATGTGCTTCAATATTCACTGATTCCTCCCAGCATGGCTTAAATCCCTTCATCATGAGATGGGGAAATCGATGAAACACATTTCGAGGAAGGTTTGGCATGGACTCAAGGAGCCTAGCAAATGTGATTTGCTGGAAGACCAAACACAAGAAGAATATCATCAAATCCCTTGAGAACAATTCTCCTATCATCTTCAAACATAAACAAGATCAACTACCTATGACCACATATGTAACGACCCGATTCGCACAGTACAATATTGTCCGCTCCGATCTCGCACATAAGTAGATCATCCCCCCTCCCGCACCCAAACGATGTGGGACTATGTCCCCCTTTGTAGCTCATCCAACCCCTATTGGGCCTGTTGGGCTCCAACCTTCACCCTCACCCTCAAGTTCGCCCACTCCAAGGTCTCACAACATACCTTTACGATACCATGTTGATAACTTCAAAAAACAATCACTTTCGAGAAAAAAGGATATAAAATCAGATACAGAATTTAGGAACGTGGTGGCCAAGGAAGCACAGACTCTTTGAAAAACTTTTTGTATCCGTGTTCGACACGACACTCGCTCGACACGCAGTCAACGTGTTGGCAGGTGTCAGACATGTGGTAATATGGTTATCATGTCGCACGCACCTCTAATACACCCGAAACTTGGTTAGGAGTAGGGACACACTCAAGACTTGGCAACCGACTTTATTTTATTTTTTACTTTTAGATGTGTGCAAATAATCACCTAATTTAGTAATTGTTGATCCATCTAAAGTGAATGACTCTTTCAATTCGGATTCAAGATAAATAGGGCAAACAACCACTAAAGCATAGAGATAGTCTATGCTTATTATTAATCTTTGCTTTTTCTTCTTCTTCTTTCATTTATTTCTTCTCTCCTCTCCTTCTTCTCTACTATAATTTTTTGTACTTCGTTTTTTCTTACAACAGAGTGTCATCTTCTCCGCCTTTGCACCTTTATTCTTATTTGCGTTTTTTCTTTGTTTTTTTTCTACTTTTTTCCAACTTGCAACAAAGATGAAGACACTTTATTAAATTATACTTTATGTTTATGACTTATTGAAAAAATAGTATGACATGTCGACGTGTCCCCGAGTTTTAATTTATAGAAAATTGTCGAATCGGCATGTTGTGTACTTATCCAACGATGCGCATGTCCATGCATCCTTGGTGGTGGCTATCATGTGCCCTATATGCATCACATCACCACCCGATGACTCCAATGAGCCCCCCCCCCCCCCCCCCCCCCCTCCCAAACACCCCACAAAAAAAAAGTAATAATAATAAAAAAAAAAAAAAAAAATCTAATAACTGAAGGATGACTCTGATTCAGCATAATGCTTTCCTGCCTACCTGAATTTTCTTAGGACTCCATTCTTGAGAAATACGCTGAGCAGACTGAGATAATGGGAGCAGATCCAAAACCCCTCATAGTAGGGGTGGCAATCTGACCCGTCTAAACAGGTACCGGGCATGGCCCCCATGGAGAGAACATATACTTCGGTCGGTTCCCGACCAGTTATAACTTATAAGTTTGGTTGTTATTTTTATCTTTTTATATCATATAAATATAAATTATTATAATACTTAAAAATATGAGTACTGGGTATCACAGTTAATACATGAATAATTAGTAATTTACTTTACAGAACCTAACCCTTTAAAAACTTGATAATCGGAGCACTGGGGATGGCATTAGCCTGATTATGATTGGCGTGGATCAGAGTACCCTATTCCTGTTGAAAGTACACGGGGTACACCGTACAGGGATGGTATGGAGTTGTTCATGGGAAATGGGGGCGGGGATGGGGATGGCATACCCATGGCCATCAGTGTTTCCTCCCCCACCCATACAATTGTCTCTAATGTTCTACAATTTTGGAGATGAATCCAGGGAACTCATCGACAGCTCATATGGTCACAGACCTCTATGGCATCCATTTTTTCAGTATATAATTTGGAAATATAAGCTCTATCTTAAAACTTTGTGGGTATCCTTCAAAATTCACATAAATAAACTTATCTAGATACGCGATGGCAACATATTAAGAAAATAGTTTAAATGTTAAGTACTTGATAACACATAAGAGTGACTTTAAAATAGATAGGTATGTTGTGTGAGGTTTTGAATTGACAGCAACCCATTGTCTAGAATATAGCATGACGTTCAAGATATGATAAAGAAAGAGTATAAAATATGACAACCATGCTGATGTAAAGAAATGCTGAAACCATGTAAACTGTGAATCCTCTACTTATACAAAGAGCATCACAGATTCACATATGCAATAGCATTCTAAATATCCCATTTCACAACCCATGATAGTAATGGTATCCAAAACAAAATTAAGATGCTAATACCAAGGATGACACTGTACAACAAGAAATTCAAGTACTCCCTTTCCTCATCCATGCTAATTAGTTGCAATTCACACCAGGATCAAATAGATTCAATTGACTCAATTGTCCACCCAAAACACTCCAGTTATGGGCAAGCAGCAATAACAAAGACAGATGAGCAAACCCAAAACACAAAGGGGTGGGGAATGAGAACCATCATGGTAATTCTTGACAGGATAAGTAAACATAATGAGATTAGATACTGAACAATATGGAAAAGCAAAAATATATACTCAAAGTACCAAGTACCAACTAAGTAAAATTATAAATCCTCGAGGGATATCAATCAAATCTTTGAAGAAAATATGTGCATACCGTGATTTATCTCCATCGATTTGAGTCCCGAGTAATGGTATGAGATGCTTCAAATAGTCAGCCACCAGTATTATAAACCCCTGCAACATTAAGAAAACAAATTGTGTGAAAGTTGATTTAGTAAAGTGGGAAACAATAGAGGGGATCACCAATCTGGTCAGTACAGAATTCTTCTGCAATGGTCTCGTCTTACTCAAGAACCCTCATATTGAATGGATATCAGCTGTAATCAAAACTTACCAAATTGTGGAACAACCAAAGAGAATCTTACTGCAACTCTGGGATCAAAAGGCACAGTACAATCTGAGATATAATTAGTTATACAGATTCTTCAGGACAATCACTCAATAGGACTAGCAAAGGATATTTAAGAATCACGGCAAATATGCTCATATAAAACACATGAAACAAGCAATAAAAAGAAACAAATTGTTTCTTATCCATTTAAATGTTTCAGCTAATTGAGAGGGGAGGAAAAATTAAAAAAAATTAGACCAAATTACAAATTCACATTTTAATGTAATTCAAACCAACTGTTGCCCTAATATAAACTATCACTCACTAAAATATCTGTTAGCACTGAAAAGAGGAAGAATACATCTCTTACTCATTCTTCCAAGCATACAAAATTAATGAAAAACCAAGACCTTGTAATTGGGAATCTCGGAATATCTGTGAGCAAGCCCAAGGTAAAATAGTGGAATCGGAGGGGGCATCGTTGGCCCATAATTTCTCAGCTGAAAGACAAGTCTGGAACATGAACACCGCATTTCCCTGAGTTGTACTGGAAGCAAAAAGCCAATTATGGACATCCCAGAACACCTCCACAGCGAGCCCATCAACCAAGATGGTCTGATTGCCACGGAATTTCCATCTTAGCCGCTTCACGTGCATCACTGTCTTACTATCGATGCGGATCACCAAGCATGGATCATTAAGTCCCACTGTATCACACTCAATTGTGATATCATGGATCTGCCCATTGTCACAGAATTGGGCCTTAGTACCATAGAACTTCTTCCCAAAAATGTGCTCCCTCTTGGCAATGAAGATAGAATTGCGAGGGACTGGAGCAACATTAGTCTTCTTGTATGCTTCCTTGCTCAAATCACCAAGTAGAAGAACCATCTCTCGATCGTACACAACAGCCAAGTAGAATCCCACCAATGGTTCAGGCCCTGATCCGAATTTCGCCGAGGAGAGGTCCCAATAGATATCAACTTTGTTTTTATCTGCATCTATACTCTTAGATCCTTTTCTCTTCGAGAACAACCATGGCTTTACATCAACTTTACACAGGCATTGGTTCGCCGAATCATCGATTCCAATCGTAAGGCCTTGACCCACCAAATTCTTGCTCCATGTAACCGTAATTAAGCAAAACCGATTTCGCAGTCTACATCTATAAACACATGTAACCAAATTCTGCGCATTCTTACTAGCACTTGATGAAGAATCTGCAACTTGAACCCCACTTTCACCAAAACAGGAAGGGAAGTCCCTCATCCTGATTCTTTTGAACCCCAAATCTTATGTTCTTCTTCTCTCTAGTCTCTTGGGTAAAAATCCGATCTTTCTACTATGCCAAAACAAATAAAAGGACTCAATAATACGAAAATGGTAAAAACAAGGATGAAATCAACAAAGGGGAAGAGATGAGATATGTTACCTGAATCAATCTCAAGAATTCATGTCCTTAAATGCTTGAAAAACCTGATTTTCTAGATGTGGGTATTTATATTCTTTGATGGTCCTTCACAGACCCAGAAATCAGCCAAAGTTCTGATTAGAGAGAGAGAGGACAAGATCATCAAAGACAAGGTTATAGAATATGGATTGAAAAAATTAGAAAAAATTTAAGTGAAGAAAACAAACAACAATGGACTTCTTTCACTGTCAGTCTATGTCTCTCTGCCAAAAATGACTTATTGACTAAAGAACCCAAAAAAAATAAACAAATCCCATATCATTTCATGACATAGTCAACAACAACACTGAAGAAGAATTTCAAGCAAAAAGCAAAAGCAAAAGCAAAATCATATCCAAATCAACAAAATAACAAATGGGTATAGCTGGAAAAGATGATTCAAACAGCCAAAAAGCACAAATCTTTACCTGACAAACCCCACATGCAGCAGCAGAGCTTAAACCCCAAAACTCTCAAATTTTCCTCCTCCTCCTCTCAAAGATTTGAAACTGCAGCAAATGGGTTTGTATGAAATTGAATTATGAAACCCCCCTTTGCTCACTTTAACTGACAATTGAGATTAACTACGAGTATACGTATGAATCAATGAATGAGTTTTTGCAGATGGAGATGTGAAGAGAGTAATTGAAAGAAAAGAAAGAAACGGTTTTGGAAGTGGACCCTGTAAGAGGAGAGAAGGCACGAGGTCTCATTAATTTGGGAACCAAAAATCTTTCACAATTTCAATCCAGAAGAGAACAGAAGACACTCTTTCACATATAATACCAAAACTTCACTCATTGACAACCCATCACATTTTTAAGGCAATTTTAAATCTTTTTGTATTTATTTTTTGTTCATCTCCACTGTATTACACTTTTGTTAAATCAATTATTACTAAAATTAGAAAATTAGTGGGTCTTAATTAAGAATCTTGTAATATCTTAGTACACGATTTTTTAATAAATTTTTACAAGTAATGTTTGGCTCTTGCCCATTTTAGGAAAAGTTTGCATTTTTATTAAGAATCCCACTTTGATGAAATGTCAATAATTGGATTGAGAAAAATAACATAAAAAATGAATGGATATTTTTTCAATTTGGTTTGTAAGAAAAATAGGAAAATGATTGTATGCTTTGGATGCTTTGGAGAGAATGTCAACATTCAAAATGTCATTTTCTTGAAATTTTTTGGCAATCCAGCTAAAAAGATGATGGAAAATGATACTGTTTTAATTAAATTATAGAAGGTGTTTGTTTTTTTTTGTTCTGAAAATACTTATGAGTCTTAATAAGAAGTGGGACACTATAAAAAGAGTTTGTTTTTAGTTCTAATTAGAAGTTGAAGTCCTGATTTGATTAAGGACTGTGGATGTGCTGATCACTTGTCACTGAGTGTTTAATGAAAATTCATTATAATAATAATCTCACAATAAATTCATAATGGTTACTACTATCCATCTCATTTACCAACCATCCTCCATTTTTTCCACCTCATCTTTATCATGCAAGCAATGTTGTCAATGTAGCAACCACCCTTCCTGGCCCCTCCTCCTCTTCTTCCTATTTCTCTTTTTCTTTCTCTTCCTCTTTATTGAAGATTGTATGATAAATTGATAAGGATATAATGTGATTTCTGGTAGTAGTGGAAAGTGATCTCAATGATATTTAGAGAAGAAAAAACAAATGAAAATGAGATTAATGTCGATGGTTTGTGATGAGCGATGGAATTTGTAGTGGTGAGAAAGATGTAAAACACACTTCAAGTCAGCACCTAAAACACAAGCACCATTTAAATAATAATTGAGTACAAATTTTGTTGAACTTTATAAATAAAACATGAACAAGACCTAGATCAACCAATCCTCATCGGATCAATATCAATTTGATTCATGTTCAATACCAATTCAATCCAATTCAAATATTGGTACTTAAAATCAATCAATATGTGGTTAGAATGGAATCTATATTCTCATATTCAATACCAATTCATTCAAGTTCGAAGAAGGTGGAGGACTTGACTTCTTTTGAGAGATTTTGTGACCCTTCTTGACCTTATCCACAACGAAGATTCTCCTCAGCTTTGTACCATGTATTGGGTCTTGGCGTCCTCTTATTTGTAATATTCATCATCGATTGTTTTTTATGCTTCCTTTTTAGCAATGTAGATATATATATGTAGAGATCTAAATTGTAAGGCTCATCACTTGGCTTCGGATGTCGGTAGACTAAATTGTAATAGATATTAGTTTTTAATATATTGCTAAGGCTTTTTTTATCAAAAAAAATTAAAAAAAAAAAAAAGGACAAGGGTTGCGCCAACCCTCTCATATGTAAATGCTTCATTTTTGTTTGTTAATTTATTTTATATTAATCGAGATCTTTGAGAGTTCATCATGACCACTTTGATCTGTTCAGGTGGAACAAACCTATAAATTAGTGGTTTTTAAGCATGAATCATACACATGATGATTTTGCTAAAAAAAAAATTATATTTTGCCACCCAATACAAAGAAAGTAACTTCAATAATACGATTACACCAAATAAACAACGCATTTTTTTTTTAAAACCCTTCCCACCACATACCGCTGGTAGGTATTGAACCCAAAGACGTAGAGTCTAAAACCACAAACACCTTAACCAACCAACAAGGTTACCGAGCGCTTTTTTTTTTTTTTTTAATTTAAGATGGAGTGTTCATTTTTAATTGAAGATGGAGTGTTCATGCAAGTGTATCGGTTGGTATTTGTAGGTGCTTTGGTTACAAAGATTAGTTGGACAAATTTTTTGAGGGAGATTTACTTTAACTTTTCTTTATCTTTACTTGATTATATATATATAACTTGTACATGACTGTATTGTATAATATATGCTTTTTCATAACATAAAGTTTTGTTATGATTTGTATTTTATTTTGAAAGATGATGTGATCTTCACATGTGGTTGTCTACATGCTTGGTTGGCATATCTTATTGGATTTGGTCACTAATTTGATCAACTTTTGTTAAATTGGGCTTTATTGCTTAATGGTATTGCTCATCATTTGATTGAAGTAGGTCTCCGCTATGGGCTTTCAAATGATGACCCATATTATATTGATCTTCAATAATAAGTTTTGCCACTATGATTTTTTTTTTTTTTTTTTTTTTTTGTTTTTTTCTTTGTCAAACAAGAAGATTTTGTTTTTTGAAAGGGGAAATATAACAACAAAAGAAAATATACAATCCTAAAGCAAGGAAAGCCACGACAAAAAACCCAACACACCAACTTCCTAAAGCAATGAAAGACTTTGTTCTTGGATCAAGTCTGAATTTCTGTTTCGCGCCAAATCATTGGTGGTACTATTATCCAATTGGTCCACTTGCCCCAATTTTTTAGAAACACCCGATTTCACGTGCCTTTGTTTTAACATGAGAGTGAACCTGATTGGGAAGACTGAGAAATTGGCCCGAATGAATGATCCGTCTCTTTGTGCCTTTTTGGCTTGTTTACGGCCTCTATTCTTTTTGTCTTGCCAAATTAAAAATGTCTTTCTCCACTGCCTCGAGATACGAAATTTGATAAGTAGCATCCCCATGTTCTGGACACTTTCCTCAGCCCTTCCAATTGAACTCCAACTCCCAATGAGTCAGCACTCTATATGTTACTGGATACTAAGATTTTTTTCATGAAAGTTGTTTTATTTATGCATTTTAAATTTAGGCATTTTCAAAGTAAGGTGGTCACTAATATAAGGTCGATTTTCTTGTAATATTTAGTTAATGCTCAAATTGAAGAGATTATGCTTTCGACGAGCATACTATCAAAAAACTAATTTTTGTAAATTAAAATGTTTTACCGAAAGTGAAATAATTAAGACCTTTGAGTCATCTCATGCCCAAGGATTGTGATTTCTCAAAAAATTTTGAAATTTCAATATTTATTTCTTTCATTAGGTCAATCTCAATTTCCGTATATTTTTAAATTCGTTATAACCTCAGTTTAACAATAAAATTTTGCAGTATAAGCGATTCTCATGCAATATGTAGTTTGTACGACATTATGATCGATTCTTGTAGGACACTATGTAACATGCAAGAGTTTAAAATGCCTATATTGATATGTTCAAAATTACAACCGAAACTTTTACATTTTTTTTTATATACAACAAAATATTTCATTACCTCGAAAAATGAAATCACCGTCCTACATCATGCCTAAAAAACAAATGTAGCTTGAAGAAAGTTAAATGGCCTTTTTAGATTACCATAAGTAAAGGTAAAATAGACTTTTGACTTCCATGATCAAGCTATAGGTTTCAATTATTCGATTCTCTATATTATTTCCAAATTTCAACCACTACAAAACATTTGGACCTCACCCCCAGCCAAACTCTCAGATTTAAGCCTTATCAAACCCTACTTGCAACCTAGTCACTGAGCTCATTAAAAACATAAACCCTACATTTAATATTCATATTCAACCATAGCAATGGCATTATGTGCATGCCTTCGCAATCTCCAAACTTCACAAGTCTATCTCACCCTCAAGCATTTCAAAATCAAGGTCGGCCATTTTGTTTTAAGTTGAATTGAAATGTTGGGGGTCCTTAAAATCCTGCAAGATGTTCTACTTAAATAAATAAATAAATAAAAATATCGACATATTTCACTATCATATGAATGATACATGCATCTCGCGCGCACATATTTCATATTTGCCTCAATGTCAGTGGCTGCCAATTTAAAAGTATGTTTGAAAACAATAAAATTCAGGGACCTCGGCAGCAGTTTTAGTTTTGATAGTTTGATTATTATAAAAACACAAGTAAGCATCAAATAACAGTGTGTAATTGATTCATTGGTTTTGATTTTGATCCATCGTTCTCAGTTAAGAATTGAGAATACTAAAACCCTAACCATTATGAATTCTGATTTCTTAGGATCCAGACTCAATCCGTCAACATCTATTTAAAGACAGAAATTTTAGACAGTCAGGTCAGTCAACGACTTTTTGGCCAAGTTTAGGCTAATTTACAATTTTACTCATTTCATTCATGATGTTTGTGGTTGTATTTTAAAGATAAGAGGTAAAATTGTAAAAAAACCCAAAACCTGATTTAAAAAAAGTAGCTGATTGACTGGCTAGTTGCCTAGACTTGCTCATTTACAAAACATGTACAAAGTTATTTAAATCTTACAATAAATATAGAAATTCGTTGTAAGAGAGTATAATGCTATGTTTTTTCGTGTGGCGGCAAATAACACTATGGAAAGCCCACTTTAAGCTCTAACGGAATTTGTTAGCAGGTGCTTAATCTATTATCAACACTAGGGTGTTTACGCGCTATACGTGTGCAGATATTTAGTAAATTTTAAAAATGAATAATAATATTTTTCAATTCTAAGAACCTATTTATAATTTAAAGATAATTGAAGGACTTTAAATAAAATATGTTAGAAGCGTAAGTGTAAAATAATTGAGAGTTGTTGGATTTGATTATAAAAAATTCAAATTTGGAAAGGCAAAAGTGGGAAAAAAATGTAATAACAGTTTTTTCAATTAAAAAACACAAATACCCCTAAAGCTATTAAAAAGAGAAGAGGACAGAATTGAAAAGTGAAATTAAAGTTGAAGGCATACAATCTTCACTATTCATTTGAAAATGAAGAAAATATAAATACAAAATATTTTTACAGTTTTACCTTTGAAATCCATCTATCAAAATAAGCATTGTTTTGTAGGAACTCTCTAAAGCTAATTGATATGCGCACTTCATCCTTGAGATCTTCGAAATAATGATGAATTCTTCTCTAAATCTACTCAGCTGCAACATATCACAAACACAGGTTTGTCCCCGTGTTGTGATCCTCCCTCGCTCAAATCAGATGAGAGACGAATAGTAGTAAACAACAGTTCCTGTAAAGTGTGATATTCTGCCGAGTACTGCAATTGCCGACTAGTCTACTTTCAGTCTTAGTCTCTTTCCTGTGTTGGTGTTATAGGTCGTAGCACTGCTTTGTTTGATTGACGGAGTCCCTCCGTTTGTCCTGATCTTATGTGTCACATCCACATTGGCTAATCCTCACTGGATTCATCTATATGACGTTTTCCCTAACTGTCCATCTGTCGGATGTATTAGGAATGAGGCCACCTAAATCAAAGACGCCCTTTGGAAAGGTGCACTTTAAGCTCTAATGCAAATGCTTAATCCAGTTTTATCGTGATCATCTCTTTACCTTGCTTATTACCGGTGGATGAACTTAAACAATTTTATCGACTTTTCTTGTTGTTTTTTGTGGATTCTCTAAGTTATAAATACAAAAGTACTTTTACCTCTCCAATTCAAAAATGTCAATTTCATCAAAATATAGTTTCCTACCAAGTGACTTTTGTGAACACATGCAAATAATACCTATTGTTTTGCCTTGAATTTGTCAGGGCATGGCTACTGACAACATCCTTGATTCCTTTCTCCACAGCTTTTACGGTCGACATGAGACATAAATGAGAAAATTGGGGACCAAAAAGTAGGAGTCTCTCTCAACAGTTCAGGCCATAAATATATGGATCAGCTCATCAAAACATTCCTTCCATGCACTTTGCTTTGTTTTTGGCTCTGTTTGATATTTAAGAGAATGAATTCATCACTAAACAAAACATATATTTCAATGGAGATATGGTGGTCAGGTGAGACCATATTATCAATGACTTGAGCAAGGCTAATATCTCTTTTTGGCTTCTTCAAAAATAAATTATCTTATATGAAGTGGCTTTAGCTGGCTTTAGTTACAATAGTAACTTCATTGACAAACTTTAACACCTCTAAGTAAATGTAATACAATGAAGGGTTCAAATTCCAATTGTTATTACTTCCAAACCCTAGGGAACAAGGATGTAACACCTTGTGGGCGGGCTCTGAGACTGACGACTCTTTGTGAGCGAGTTCAGAGACTGGCAGATTGCCTTTAAGTGTTATAATCTCAATCGTCTGGATAAGGAAAGGGGATGTGCTACTTATATGCAAAGTTGAAAATCCATTTGATACAACACATTTTAAAGTCGTGCGAGCCTTAGGGCCAAAGCGGACAATATTGTACATTAAACCGATAGATAATGATATTATAACCGGAGTGTGCCAACGAGAACATTATGCTCCCTTATGACACCCCATGTGAATGAGCTCTGACCCTCGCAACTCCTTGTGTGAGCAGCCCTGTGAGATTTGATCCCTTTATATAACAAATTTTAAAACCATGCCAACCTTAAACCTAAAGTAGACAATATTATACCATGTAGATCATAATCAATTGTCATAGAAGAACAAAAACCCCACAACCAAAAACACTCCGGGGAGACCCAGGATGTAGAAGATCATAACATGAGTGATTCAGCAAATTTTAATTCCAATATATCAACTCATGTGGTAATTCATCATACATGGTGTGCTTTCTCTCCAAAGGTAGAAAACTCTTCACTCGCCATTAGATAGAGCTCAGACCATAAAACCTTTTCTCCAACACAAAAGATTCTTCAAGTGGAACCACATATCCTGGCTAAGAGAGTATAGTGTTGGGTGAGTCTTTTCAGATAAAACGACACTGGTCAATGACTCCATTGTACAAACACAATCTTATTAGCTCACTGTAGAACACCTTTGTAGGATTTACTTGCATAGTGGTACAATTCAAGTCTGTGATTCCACTCACATTGTCCATGGCGAGCTCATCTGGATATATGATATCCATTACCTTCTCTAACAACTCGGGCTTTCAGTGATTCAGTTTGACAACTTTTAAGTACTAATAACACAACATTCTTCTCAGAAAATAATGCAAGGAGCATTAATAGCATTTGAAGTTGTTTTCAGGTAAGTTCTGCAATAACTGTTACAGAAATTTCACATCCATAGGGACGTGTGCATCAGAAATCAACATCGAACACACATAATTGTTTTCCACATGGAATACATTAGTATATGATCTGCAAACTCAACCACCATAAATTACTCTTGCAACTATAATTAGTCCATAAATTTCAACCAGCCCTAAATATTGATTGATTCATCTCAATGCTTCCTAAGAACTTAACCAAAATAACTTCATTCACCACTATAATATGGGATAGTAATCTTTTCAGTTGTGTATTAAAACATGATGTGCCACGAATGACTACAACCTCACAAGTGCCTGGCCCTGAATAGAATTTGGGGCATTAGGCGCCTGCATAAAATGACATTTTGGGCCACATCATATCTAGACTGAGCATTTAGATAGTTTCTGTCATGTTACAAGTTTAAATCCTTTCCTAATTTCAGGGCCGGCCGATGTGTAAAAGATAATACCTTAATGTCTTTACCTTACTGGTTCTTGTACGTTGCACCAATCTTTGAAGATCAGCCATAACTTTCTGCTCACGCTTCGCCTTCTCCTCATAATTAAACATTGCCAACGCCCACTTATCCTCAGCACTATAAACCTGGTTTTCCTTCCTAATATGAATATCATTCATCCTTTGATGCCTTAAATTTGTCAGGGCTTGGCTACTGCACTCCATGTCATGAGATGGACATGGCCAACATCCTTGATTCCTTTCTCCACAGCTTTTATGGTCGACACGAGACATAAATGAGGAAATTGGGGACCAAAAAGTAGGAGTCTCTCTCAACAGTTCTGGCCATAAATATATGGATCAGCTCATCAAAACATTCCTTCCACTTTGCTTTGTTTTGGGCTCTGTTTGATATTTAAGAGAATGAATTCATCACGAGAAATTCTAAATGTCGAGGAAGTGGGCGAGGAAACGAGCGAGGGGAGGGAGCAGGGGCGGAGTTAGGATTGCAGATAAAGGGGGGCAAATGATACATAACTATTTACAAAAATATTTAAAAAATTGAGTTTTTACAACTATATTTTGCAATCAGGGTGACATGGCGTGATTGTGAAAGAAAGATGATTAATTCAACTATACAAACAATATACATGGTGCCAATGGTGTTATGGCCTAGTGATTAGGGCTGTGTGGGTTTGTCCCCCTCGTCCTAGCTTCGAATCCCACCTGCAGCATGGTTATTTTCTAATGGGTGTTGACCTATAGGTCGTCCAGTTGATAGGTTATAGGATCCTTAAAAACATCTTCCTTTTTTTTACTTAGAGAAAACAGAAACATGCATGGTGGTATAAGATGGGAGTTGGTGAGGAGCAGACATCTGACTTTCTTTCTGGCTTTGAGGTAGCAGGACGATATAGTCCAAGGAGTAATAGCAGTAGTAGCTGGACTGGACTGGACTGGATGGATTCAAGTGAATTTGTTGGACAACAATTTTATTTTTGGAATCCTCCTTCCTCTTCTCTTCTTGCTTTATCTATTTGTTTGTCTCTTCTTCTCTGAAACTCATTCCTGAGTCAGAGCCTCTGAGGATAACACTTACACAATCAACCCACTCTCTTTTGTCTTCTTATTCTTGTATGTCTTCTCGGAAGGGAAATATATGTGTGTGTATAAAGAGAGAGAGTTTTCTTCTTTTAGGCTAGCTCAGGCGAAGCAGACAAACAACAGCTTAGCCGAATCAACCTATGACCATCGTGTTTTTCCAACCGCCCAAACCTAAATAATTACTTTTGATTTTGAAAGATCAGAGAAAAACAAAGCAAATCAGATCCCAACCCCTGAATTAATGTAATATGTTAACTAATATTTTATCACTCTTACCACCATATGCTAGTTGAGTCTGAGGTAAAATCATCTTAATTCTTTCTTTTCTTTATTTTTTTAACAAAACAAAAGAAAATCAATGATGATGTATAATTTCCCTCGAATCCCCAACCCATTTAAAAATTTTAATTTGAATATGATCACATGCATCCCAAAGCAAACCCACCATGTATGGTACTTTTCTTATGGTCTCTTTGTTGCTCTCTGTGTGCGTAGGGGTGAATGAGTTAAAATGAGTTGGTGGTAATTAAGAGAGATATTTAAAAAAAAAAAAAAAAAAGAGGGTGGGAATTTAAAAAATAAAAAAAAGAGATATTAAAAAAATGGAGTATTGAAGTGGGATTGGTGAGGGTGAAGTTTAAAAAAAAATTTGTTGGTTTAATTTTTAGTGGAGTTAGAAGTCAAGATTCCATACAAAGGGGGGCAACATAAAATTTTAAAGGGGGACAATGAAAAAAATATGGGTAACTTAGTGACATTTTTCTAAAAGATAAGGGGGGCAATTGCCCCCCTTACCTCACACATAAATCCGCCACTGGGAGGGAGGTGGCGGCGTGGGGACCGTTCACTTCCCTCGGGATGCACGCCATCAATTTTTGCGTGCGCATCTCAAGGGAGGTGAATGGTTCCCACCCCGCCACCTCCCTTCCCTCGCTCGTTTCCTCGCTCATTTCCTCGCCACGTAGAACTGCTCATTCATCACTAAACAAAAACATAAATTTCAATGCAAATATGGTGGTCAGGTGAGACCATATTATCGATGACTTGAGCAAGGCTCGTATCTCTTTTTGGCTTCTTCAAAAATAAATTATCTTATATTTAGTGGCTTTAGCTGGCTTTAGTTACAATAGTAACTTCATTGACAAACTTTAACACCTCTAAAAGGTTCAAATTCCAATTGTTACTTCCAAACCCTGTGGAACAAGGATGTAATACTTTGTGGGGATACAACGCATTTTAAAGTTGCGCGAGCCTTGAGGCAAAAGCGGACAATATTATACATTGAGTCGGTAGATAATGATATTATAACCGGAGTGTGCCAACAAGAATGTTATGCTCCCTTATGACACCCCATGTGAATGAGCTCCGACCCTTGCAACTCCTTGTGTGAGCAGCCCTGTGAGATTTGATCCCTTTATATAACAAATTTTAAAACCATGCAAGCCTTGAACCTAAAGCAGACAATATTATACCACGTAGATAATAATCAATTGTCACATAAGAACAAAAAACCCATAACCAATACCACTCCCTTACTTGGATAAAGTCAAAATTTCATCAATAATGGTGTGCTTTCTCTGCAAAAGTAGAAAACTCTTTTCACTCTCCATTAGATAGAGCTCAGACCATAAAACCTTTTCTCTAACACAAAAGATTCTTCAAGTGGAACCACATACACTGGCTAAGAGAGAGTATAGTGTTGGGTGAGTCTTTTCAGATAAAAGGACACTAGTCGTTGACTACATTGTACAAACACAATCTTATTAGCTCACTGTAGAACACTTTTGTAGGATTTACTTGCATAGTGATACAATTCGAGTCTGTGAATCCACTCTCATTGTCCATGGAGAGATCATCTGGATATATGATATGATATCCATTACCTTCTCTAACAACTCGGGCTTTCAGTGATTCAGTTTGACAACTTGTAATCCTTCTTAAGTGATTCAGTTTGACAACTTTTAAGTACTAATAACACAACATTCTTCTCAGAAAATGATGTAAGGAGAATTAATAGTATTTGAAGTTGTTTTCAGGTACACAAACCACTCTATCCTCTATGACGAGGAAGGAAAGGGATACAACACCAAAAATGGTTCTGAAACACATGAAATGCTGCAGCTACTTGTTGGAGTTGAGTTCTGCAATAACTGTTACAGAAATTTCACATCGATAGGGACGTGTGCATCAGAAATCAACATCAAACACATAATTGTTCTCCACATGGAATACATTAGTACATGATCTGCAAACTCAACTACCATAAATTACTCTTGCAACTATAATTAGTCCATAAATTTCAACCAGCCCTAAATATTGATTGATTCATCTCAATGCTTCCTAAGAACTTAACGAAAATGACTTCATTCACCACCATAATATGGGATAGTAATCTTTTCAGTTGTGTATTAAAACATGAAATGCGTTGTAGACACCACTGATGATGTGCCGCGAATGATTACAACCTCAAACCAAGCCCACAAGTGCCTGGCCCTGAATAGAATTTGGGGCATTAGGCCGCTACATAAAATGACATTTTGGGCCACATCATATCTAGACTGAGCATTTAGATAGTTTCTGTCATGTTACAAGTTTAAATCCTTTTCTAATTTCAGGGCCGGCCGATGTGTACAAGATAATACCTTAATGTCTTTACCTTACTGGTTCTTGTACGTTTGCTGAAGCAGCTGAACGTGAACGTTAAGCATACCAAATTCCCTTAGAGAGAATTGTAACTTATTACCCATCAAAAAGTGTCCATATTTTTCGAGACCAAAGCTAGGAGGTTAAATAAAAACCTCCATGATGAACTATAGAGCAAATGAACTTTAAGACCTCTTACTTCGGGCAATAGCTTGCTCTTCCAGATGGACATCTTCTCTCAAGAGTTTCTATCATCTATTGGTTTCTTCCCGATAAACATATCAAGTGACACTATTCCATAATTGTAAACATATCCTTGCATGGACACCTCCCTGCCCACTCCATATTCTGCAAATTATAAACCTTACTTTCGTGAACATATAATAAAAGCTTGTTAGATGCTAAGAATTAGAATAGAAATTTGACTAGAATACTTCTTGTAAACATATAATGACGTTATATACGTTGATTAACAACTTTTTGTTAAGTAATCCCTAATGGAAAAAAATGATAATGAAAGAATATCATTTCCTGATTTTTTTGTTTATTTGCGTCACAACATGTTTAGACCAAAACTAAAAAAAATACCAAAACATGAAAACTTATACAGGAACTTACCTAGAGCAACATAACCAATAGATCCCCTTACTGCAATAGAACTACCTTGACTTTGTGAAGATTTGCAATTGTTGGTGGAGAAAATCTTCGCTAAAACAAAATCAGCCACATGAGTCATCATGTCATCATCAAGGAGAACATTGCTTGGCTTTAGATCACAATGGACAATTGTCGGTTGGCAATGGTTGTGAAGATAATCCAGTACAGAAGCAATGTCAATAGCTATGTTTAGCCTTTGCAAGAGGTTCAACTTCAACCCAAGTTGTTGATTTCTTTTAAGATGTAACCATTCCTCTAAACTTCCATTGGGCATGAATTCAAAAACTAGTGCTTTGAAATCATTAATTCCTTTGAAAGTTGACTCCTGAACAAGTTGTGATGATTTGGAGGAGATTTTGGTGTGAAGATTTTTCAAGGCATTGCATTCCGACAAGAAACTCTTTCAGTATAGACTTGTGGATGAAGACTCAAAAGACGTGCACATACAACCAGTAGTCAAAAGACTTTACACCCTTGATTGAAAGGGATTGGAGTAGAAACTGGATGCAAAAACAAATCAATCAGCAACGATATTTGACTTGGTGGCCTTCAGCCGGGTCAACAACTTACTTATTGGTTTGGAAAGCCAAGTATTGACGTGGTATCTGTATTGAAGCTCATTCACTTCAGACCACACAATAGTTTTGAATTTCTTCTTTTCTACAATTAAATCTGGAAAAATCAATATCCTTTTGTGATGTTTTTTAATTGGGTCATTAACCCTTATTTATCAAAAAATTCTTCCATGTACCCAAAGCATTAAGTGAGTGATAACTTTTGCTTGGGATTTTCTTTCCCTTGGTGTTTCTTATTTTGGTCTTGTTTTTCTTGGTGAATTAGGGCTAGACCTTTTTAACTAAAAGCTTGGTGAATAAGGGCCAGCCCCTTGGTTTTTGAAGATTTTGATTTGCAAGGGTTTCTCACCTAGTTTTTGTTTTATGTTAATTCGGATAAAGTCGTAATGTACCTCCAAACTTTTGATTATATGAATTTTTTGTTCCAGTAAAAAAAAGTGATAACTTTTGTATGTCATGTTAGTAACTAGGGTGTTTTCCATGCCTTCAGCACTCAAACGATTTGATGGGGTTGAAAATTTTCAACATTGGACATGAGTATTTCACAATATAAAAATGTATAAATATGAAATCGCATAAATGGAAAATACTCAAAAAACTCAACTATAAATTTATGTGTACAAATCAAAATAGATTTAGTAAAAAAATAAAAAAAATAAAAATAAGCTTATACTTGAAAAATGAGAAATTGAAAGTGGGAGAGATGAAAAAGTGTAAACTTAGGGTTAAGATAAATTGAAAGAGTGTAAGAGATAATGAAATGCATTAGATTTTTTTAATAGTAAATTTTTTTTTTTTAATTTTTTAGCACTTGAATTGACCATTGGATTTGTAAGAATTCGAGTTATTGTTTGAATATGCCTTGAGAAACCATTTTCATTCAATTGAACAAATTGAAAGTACTTACGGTTTGAAATGTATTAGAAGTTTTTTAATAATATATATATATATATATATTCAAAATTTTTGCGCTTGTATTGATGGTTGGTTTGGTTGGAAAGATCTACAAAAGTGCATTTCAACGATACCAAGTTTACCAAAATTCCACAACTATGTAGATAGTTATGATAATTTTTATTTTGAAAAAAAAAAATTTATTTCTCTGCCACATGTATATTCCACCATCTTTCTTTATAATTTTTCATATGTCTGTTCTTCTACATGTTTTATATTTACAAATATGTCATCATAGAAAATGAATCTCAACCATCAACACATTACCCAACTTTCAATCTCAGTCATCTTTTATCTTTAATCCTAATGATTTGACTTTGTCCCAGTCAACAATGAATAGTAAAAACTTATGTAAAAATATAGACTAAAGATGCCCCGTGCCGTTGGCAATTCATGTAATTTTATTTTTGCTAAATATTTTATATTGAACACCTCTTTCACTATCCCCATTTTGGCTCTAAATCAGTATTGAAGTGTAAGCTTATTTTAAGGTAAAAATATATATTATAAATTTTAGAGTTAGACTCAGTCAAATTTGAATCAGTTGAAGAAAAAATTTAAACGCCAAGAACGAGTTCTCCCTCAATCTTTGAATTCGTCAAAATATGAAGTTTAGAGTTTTTGTTTAAATGTGCATTAAGATGCCCGACTTATTTTTTTTGGTATGATCGGCCCGTCTCATTGCTTTGAAAAATATTAAAAACGTGAAATACTTTATATGTTTTTTAATTATAGAATATATATATTTAAAAATTTAGTGCTCGTGTTGAACATTGATTTTGTTGAAAAGATCTTAAAAATACATTTCAACGATATTAACTTTACCAAAATTTGATAACAATGTAGATAGTTATGATAATTTTTATTTTGCTAAAAGCAAAACACAATATTTTCTCTTTCCGCCACATGTACATTTCACCAATTTTTTTTTCAAAAGTTTTTCATTATTTTTGTTCTTCTACATGTTTTATACTAGGGTGTTCCCCGTGCCTTCGACACTCAAATGATTTGATGGGGTTGAAAATTTTCAACATTGGACATGAGTATTTCACAATATAAAAATGTATAAATTTGAAATTGTATAAATGGAAAATACTCAAAAAACTCAACTATAAATTTATGTGTACAAATCAAAATAGATTTAGTAAAAAATTAAAAATAAATAAATAAGCTTATACTTGAAAGATGAGAAATTGAAAGTGGGAGAGATGAAAAAGTGTAACTTAGGGTTAAGAGAAATTGAAAGATTGTAAGAGATATTGAAATGCATTATATTTTTTTAATAGTAAATTTTTTATTTTTTATTTTTTAGCGCTTAAATTGATCATTGGTTTTGTAAGAATTCGAGTTATTGTTTGAATATGCCTTGAGAAACCATTTTCATTCAATTGAACAAATTGAAAGTACTTACGGTTTGAAATGTATTAGAAGTTTTTTAATAATATATATATATATTCAAAATTTTTGCGCTTGTATTGATGGTTGGTTTTGTTGGAAAGATCTACAAAAGTGCATTTCAAAGATATCAAGTTTATCAAAATCCAACAGCTATGTACATAGTTATGATAATTTTCATTTTGAAAAAAAAATACTTTATCTCTCTGCCACATGTATATTCCACTATCTTTATTTACAATTTTTCATTGTGTTTGTTCTTCTACATGTTTTATATTTACAAATATACCATTATAGAAAATGAATCTCAACCGTCAACATATTACCTAACTTTCAATCCTAGCAATCTTTTATCTCCAATCCTTATGATTTGACTTTGTCTTGGTCAACAATGAATAGTTAAACACTTATATAAATTGTAACATAGACTAAATATGCCCCGTGTCGTTGGCACTCTATATAATATTATTTTTTCTAAATATTTTATACTGAACACATATTTCACTACCCCCATTTTTTGCTCTGAATCAGTATTGAAATGTAAACTTATTTTAAGGTAAAAATATTTATTATCAATTTTAGAGTTGGACTCAGTCAAATTTGAATCAGTTGGGAAAAAATTTAAACGCCAAGAATGAGTTCTCCCCCAATCTTTGAATTTGCCAAAATATGAAGTTTAGAGTTTTTGTTTAAATGTGTATTATGATGCCCGACTCATTTTTTCTGGTATTATCGGCCCGTCTCATTGCTTTAAAAATTATTAAAAACGTGAAATAATTCATATGTTTTTTAATTATATAATATATATTTTTAAATTTTTAGTGCTCGTGTTGATTATTTTTTTTGTTGGAAATATCTTAAAAATGTATTTTAACGATCATAATTTTACCAACATTTGATAACGATGTAGATAGTTATGATAATTTTTATTTTGCTAAAAAACAAAACACTATATTTTCTCTCTCCGCCACATGTACATTTCACCAATTTTTTTTCAAAAGTTTTTTCTTTATTTTTGTCCTTCTACATGTTTTATATTTACAAATATGTCATCATGGAAAATTAATCTCAACCCTCAAATTCAATACATTTTCAAACATTTAATCTTAACCATCTTTTATCTCTAATTATTTTGATTTGACCTTGTCCTAGTCAATAATGAATAGTAAAACACCACTCTGAATTGTAATATAGACTAAAGTATGCCCTGTGCAGTTCGCACTCCATATAATTTATTTTGCTAAATATTTTGTACTGAACACCTCGTTCATTATCCCCATTTTGGCTCTGAATCATTATTGAAGTGTAAACTTATTTTAAGGTAAATATATATATTATAAAATTTAGAGTAGACTCGGTCAAATTTGAATCAATTGGCCCCCAATCTTTGAATTCATCAAAATATGAAGTTTAGAGTTTTTGTTTAAATGTACATTAAGATGCCCAACTCATTTTTTCTGGTATGATCGGCCCGTCTCATTGCTTTGAAAAATATTAAAAATGTGAAATACTTCATATGTTTTTTAATTATAGAATATATATTTTTAAATTT
Source organism: Berberis thunbergii (assembly GCA_003290165.1). NCBI lineage: Eukaryota > Viridiplantae > Streptophyta > Magnoliopsida > Ranunculales > Berberidaceae > Berberis > Berberis thunbergii. Next base: position 651,130 of record QNQO01000534.1, on the reverse strand, counting down.
TTAGCGTTCGTGTTGATCATCGATTTTGTTGGAAAGATCTAAAAAAATGCATTTCAATGATATTAACTTTACCAAAATTCGATAACGATGTAGATATTTATGATAATTTTCACTTATTAGTCGAATGAGCCCCTCCCTCTGGCCTATCATTCATTGGTTGACCCGGCTGGCGGCTCTCGCATCTCCATGGGCCCCTTCCGCCAAGTTTGCTGCTAGGAGTCCCTCTAGTCGAAGCTAAAAGCAAAACACAATATTTTCTCTTTCTGCCACATGTACATTCCACCAATTTTTTTCAAAAGTTTTTCATTATTTTTGCCCTTCTACATGTTTTATATTTACAAATATGTCATCATGGGAAATGATTCTCAACCCTCAAATTCAATACATTTCCCAACTTTTAATCCTAATAATTTTTTATCTCTAATTCTTTCAATTTGACTTTGTCGTATTTGACAATGAATAGTAAAACACCACTCTGAATTGTAATATAGATGAGTGGTATATTTTGCTACACGATAGTAACTTTATACATAGTACAAAGGTAAGTTTATGTACATTGGGTGATAACTTTTTGTTGATGTACCATACATCCAAATTAGTATATTATACTGAAGCATTACTCTTAAATTTGTTACTTAATTCGTGCCTAAATGCTACAATGAATATCTTGAAGGTAATGGTGTGACGACCCAGGAAGCAGCTCAAAATTTTTTACTTTTTTTGTTATCATTATAAATAGGCACTTTTTAATTTTAATGCAACTATTAGGGTGTACCGTATCGAATTACACTTTATTTGAGTCTCAAAACATGCATAACGCATCAATTATAAACACCACATAGTTGGCTTAAATACAATTGTTTCATTTAAATTATTCTTCCAAACACTCTTTTCAATATGAGTCTCTATCAATTTTCTCATCTTGGAAAATGTTAAATGTAGCGTCATGAGCAACATGGCCTAATTGGTAGCTACACTCTTTTCTTATTTTTGTGGAAATTTTCTTATTACATGTGTACTACACATAATTGACCTATGGCAAGAAGTTATGGTAGGCTAGGCACTCATTGAATAAACTCTGGACTATGGCGTTTAGACGTTCGTTCGCCAAATGCAGGTGTAATTCACTGCCATAGATATGCACTCTGAGATGCATATAAATTTAGTGCCCACCATCCATTTGTATGTTTCAGGTTGTTCAAACCAGTGGCTAAAAATTATGTTTGGTTAATAAAATTACATACTTGACTCTATTTTAATATCAAACTAGTGATATTCGAAACATATAATCATAAATTAATTTATCATAAATTCATATAAAAAACCACCTCTGTATTTTGCAGCTGACGACCTTGAATACCAGGTCAGTCTAATTCAATAATTATGAGAAGCAAAAAGTATTTTAAGTGAAGAATATCCATGGTTTTAACTTTTAACTATCTGATATCTTAAACTATCTTGGCGTTATCAAATGAAATTTAACTAATAAAGTTCAGGTATATTTTCTGAAACTAAACTAAAACTCCAAACAATTATTTATCAAGTTAATACATATTGTGTGTGTGTGTGTTTTAATTTAATTTATTTATTTTATCTAAAAAGTGTTAGAGTGAATGTGCAATTATTATATTTTTTTCAACAGGGTACCCCTGGTTCTCTATATTACGAGGACAAAGGTTTTCAAGGGAAAAGAAATCCATGTGGAATTTCTGCTAGATTTAGTAAATTAGAGCTGTTAAATTATGTATTTTTTATCATGCAAATGTGTTACTTTTTCCTCTATTATTTATCATTGTCCAAGTATCAACATGAAACTCAGTTGCCAATGACATGACAGCTCAACGGTTAGAGCTTGACGGATGGTACCACTAGGTCATGGGTTCAAACCCAGCACAACCAAGCAATACACCATCCCGATGGTCTGTTGTCATACTAGATGGATTCTAACACCTTCATAATGATCTCTTCTATGATGCAATTCACGGAAAACTTCTCCAATCTTCAGGCGCTCAACAAAGGATTCCAAAGAACATGCAACTCCCAATCTTATCACTGAAACCAAGCACTTGTGCAATCTAGTCCCTTGATTTCTCTGATTTGCAATGTTGACTACTTCGTTAATGCTTTCTAACAACATGATTGGATCCACAATGCTCACAACTCGTTCAGATAAAGCCGCTTTTGCCGAACTATGAAAATTTTGTCCATTTTGAAACATGTCATCTATTGGTTTCCTTCTAGTAAATAACCCCAATAATAATATCTCGTACCTGTAAACATCTCATTGCATGGAAACCTTACTATCCATTTCATATTCTGTAAATCATAAAAGTTTTATGTCTCTTAACATGTGTGAAGAAGTCAAATAGAAATGTGTCATAGAGCTCAATTCTTAGGATGCGTTGATTGTAAATAAAATTATTTTCATCTTAAATTAGGCAGGCAAAATTTATAAGTAGATGTGAAATATTGAAAAAGTAAGATTTGACTAAATGAGCATGAAATGTAATTACATAGTAATTTGGAAACTGTTACTATCATATATGAGTTGAATATGCCACAACATTTTGAGAAGTGTTGGATGAGATGTGATGTGAGATGTAATAAGTCATGGATGCTAAATACAAAATAAGAAAATATCATTTCATATGGAATGAAAAACCTAATGAGTTGTCATTTCATCATCAAGGAGAATATTGCTCGGTTTTAGACTAGACAATTGTCAGTTGGCAGAAGCAACATCAATAGCTATGTTCATCATTTGTAGAAGGTTCAAGTTCTTCAACTCATCTCTCTATTTTTCTTTGGATGTAACAACTCCTCTAAACTTTCATTGAGCATGAATTCAAAAACCAGTGCTTTGAAATCATTCCCTTGAAAGTCAATTCCTGACCAAGCTGTCATGATTTTGAGGAGATTCCTGTGTCAAATATTTTTACACAATAAACTCTTAAAACCTCCATGTGGTTGAAGATTTATTATCTTAACCGCAACAGTTGCTTAGGAAATAATAGTTTTATACACTGAACCAAAACTTCCAATACCAATTAAATTGTCGGTTAAAAATCTATTAGTTGCCTCGAGAAGCTCCGCATAAGTAATCCTTGTGAATTGATTACTAAATAATGAATCTGAAGTACGATTTGCTTTTGATGCTTTGTTTTGGTAGTACACGAAAATTAAACACAACAATACAACCAAACAAATGCTTAACAATCACAAGCATAACTAGTTTGAGAAATTATGACTTTCCTCCATTTTTGTGATTCTGACATGGAGGCAACTTGAGTTCAACAACACCTCTGCAAAGCTTACTATTTTCGACCATTGAAATCGTAGTAGCCTTGACAAAAACACCAACATTAAGAAAAAAATATGGTGGAATCTCCTTTGATAACTTATTACGAAAAATATTGAGTTGCTTTATATCTTTCAAAGCACTCAATGACTAAGGAATACTTCCCTAAACAAGTTTTGGCTTATGGAAAGTAGGGGTGGGCATGGGATAGGATGGACTCATCATCTCATCCCATTGTTTTATCTTCGGGACGGGATAAACCTCATCCCAATCCAAATGGGTTCGGGACGGGACAAGATGAGCATGGTAGGATTTTTGTGCAATTACTAGGTTATTATTATGTGCATATTAAACGTATAAACCCATAATTACTATATTATCAACCTTTTTATTAGGTCTACTTATTGTTCCACAAAATGATAGGTCTTACTTTTGTAAGTTTCTATTTATGCTCTTATTTACATCATTAATTCAAGAATACCATATAGTTTATTTTCTATCATTATACATATTAAGGAGTTATCTATGAAAATGTTATTGTTTTAAACTATAAGGCAATTATTTGTGATGTTAAGTTCACATAACTTCTCAAAACTTCATGCACCACACATAATTTGACGCACAAAATTTTGAGTTAATAAATATTAAAATTAATAATAATTAATATTAAATAAGTTTGGGACATGATGGGCAGAATTGAAAATCTTCAACCCAATTCTATCTCATTCTAGATTGGGACAGGATCGAGATGAGTTTGATCAATCCCAAAAGGACCCAAAAAAATCGGAACGAGATATGGATCGGAATTGCGGGATGGGATACCCACTCCTAATGGAAAGGTTCCCCAAAGTCAAACAGTTGCTAAGTGTGCTTGGTATACTTCCAACCATTTTGTTTCCAAAGAGTCCCAATTGCACAAAATTGGTCAAGTTACCCACTTCAATTGGTAAAGAACCACTTAGATCATTATTGGATAGTTGGAGGAGTATCTTAAAAGATGAAAGATCAAGAAGTTGTTTGGGTATAGTACCGCTCAGTCTATTATGAAAGACCAAATACTGACAAACTTTGACAATTTCTAAGATTGGGAGGTATTTTTCCATGTAGCTTACTTATGTACAATGATAAAATGGTTGATTAAGTTGAATTATGATTGAAGGAACCTGAAATCTCTCTAGAGAATTCATTGCCTCCAAAAAATAATCCAACCATTCAAGGAAATACTCCAATAACTTTGGAGATATCACCTATAAGATGATTGTGTGTAATATCAAGGTGGCTTAAAGTCGAAAGGTTTCCAATTGAAGCTAGAATACTTCCATAGATTTGATTATTGGCTAAATATATCTTTGTAAGTTTGGTGGAGAGATATCCTATTGAGTTAGGAAGTGTCCCTTTGAGATTAGTATTGGCCAGCACTAGCATTTCTAAGTTGGTGCAATTGATTAATGAAATGATGAAGTGCAAGCCATCTCCTAATTGATTTGCACTAGCATTAGTCTAATAAGACCTTGAAGCATTCCTAGGTTTCTTGGAACATATCCATTGAATTGGTTTTCTTCAAGTGTTAACTAGGGCTGAGCCGGTTAACCAGACCGACCCAAATTGTCAAAATCGAATATCGGACCTGGTTTCAAAATTTTGGATTTTTAGAAACCGCCATTCAGGTTGGGTTGGGCTCGGTCTATCCAAATAGTTTTTTCTGTTGAACATTCAATTTTCAGCAAACAACCACCAACACCACCTTTGATTAGGGCTGGGCACTTTAGACCAAAAAACCAGACCGATCAGTCCCATCTCGTTAGGTCAATTTTTTAATTTTATTTTTAATATTTGGTCCTAAAATCGGACCAGACCGAAATTCTCGGTTCGGGCCTCGGTTATAGTCTTCCAAAACACTCGGTTAACTGGCCTAGCCTGAGCAATTTAAATAGCATTTTAATAGCAAATCTGGCCCAATTTCAATAGCACGTCTGACCTAATTTCAATAGCATTTTAATAGCCCAAGATCATGTTTGACCCAATTGCAATTCTATAGCAATTTAATGGCCCAAGATCAAGTTCGATCTTTGTCCAATTTTAATTTCCCTCTCCTTTCTTACTCCCCAATCACCCTGTCTAAATCCTAATCCTCCGCCCATCTAAATCACTATGTGTTCACTCTTTATAATTATAAGATGGCATCCCATGATGGATTAAAAAGGAAGTGAGATTGCTAGAAAATATTAAGCAAACTCTGACGGATATATTGAACCCATGAATGGAAGAGTTTGAGGACCAGATATAGATGATGGAGCCATCGAAAGTGTTAGTATGTTGTTTTGTTGCTGGGCTACTTGCTCTTGCCACATTTGATAAATGGCCAGCTCAGGGGAGTAATTGGAGTAAGCCCACCTTGGATACTGCACAGAATGTAACAATACGTCACTACTGATTGGTTTATGTCACGGTGCATTGGAGCTTATTTCTGCCTGCCGTGATTCCTATCATTTTGGACTGGTGACTTTCTTGCATCTGGAGGACAAAAAGTGGAGAGAAAGCTAGTAATGATAGCCTATTCTTGTTCATCATTCCATTTAGTAGCGGACAATAGAGAAGAATATGAGGAAGATGAAGACTATGAATGTGTAGGGATGGCAGTGGGGCGGATTTTCTTGGATATCCGCCCCGTCCGATCCGTTTGGGACGGTTTTGTATATGCCTAAACGAATTTCGGGGTGGATACGGATATCCAAACAACATCTATTAAATATTTGGGGTGGATACGAATTTGGCCATATCCGCCCCACGGATATCCGTTTAAGTATTAAAATTACATAAATACCCCTGACCTTATAAAAGGAAAAAAAACAAAAACAAACTAAACCTATCTCTGGACTCTCACTCTGCCTCTTTGAGTGAATCTGTGCATAATCCTCCTTACCACAATCCCCTTCACAAATCTTGCATTCTCAAGAACCTTACAAGATGATCTTTCATTCTCAAGAATCTTACAAGATCTTTCATTCTAAAAAATCTTACAAGATATTTCATTCTCAAGATCTATCATTCACAGATCTTGCATTCTCAAGAACCTTACAAGAGGATCTTTCATTTACAGATATTGCATTCTCAAAAACCTCTCCATTCAAAGATCTTGCATTCTCAAGAACCTTACAAGAGGATCTTTCACAGGCACCATCTCCATAGCCTGATGATGCCACCTCATCACCGCCGTCTCCATCAACAGACAACAACGGATTTGAACTCTCCAATGGATCTGAACTCTCCATCATCACCATCTTCAACAGATTTGAACTCTCTTTCACTTCTCACTCTCTCTCCCAATTTTCTGATGGCGGGACCTCCGAAACTCTGCCGGATTGCTGCCTGAAAACCGCTTGTTTGGTCTCAACTACTTGTCTCTCTTTTTAATAACTCATCAAAAACAAAACAAAGTATCAAAACACGAGTTGTAGTGGGAGATTTGAGTTTAGTTTTGGATTTCAAGAGATTTGCACATCTTCAAATAAATAAGTAATGAAGGTGTAAAGACATTCATTGATTTGCAATTTGCAGTAAATGAAGAACACGAGTGGGGGGTTATAATCTTCTTCTCACTTCCTGCTTGTTATTTCTTAGGGTTTTTTCTTCTTCTTCATCAATGGGGCAGGGCAGATATCCGCCAATCCGTCCGGTTCGGGGATGATTTTTAAAATATTTGATAAACGATATTTGGGGCAGATTTGGAGATCCGCCATCCCTAGCGAAGCGGGGATTGATTTACCCAAATCGGCCTCAATCCGCCCCATTGCCATCCCTATGAATGTGCCACTGCAATAGAACCAAGCAAGCTATTAGAACTGCATATATATACAAATTTCATCTTCAAAATTTATTAATTTCTTTCGGATTACCAATAAAAAAAACCCTTCCAGATTCCAATAATTTAATAATCGTTAACAGGCGAGAAAGGAGAGGGAAATGAGAATTGGACAGAGATCGGCTCGGCCTGACCCAACCCAAAAAGTTGGTTGATCGACCTGACTCGGTTCGGTTCTCAATTTTGGCATTTTGGGCCGGTTAACCGGACCTATCCAGCCCTACTTTGATTGCAAACTTAAACACCACCTTGGCCATGTCATCGCACGTACCACCACCACGCCATCAAAGTCTGAGAAGAAAATGGGGTTGGAGAGAGAGAGAGAGAGAGGCAGCCATCACCACTACCACACAACAATTTCCTGCAAATCACAATGGACACCACCTCCTTCAAATCACAGCCAACAAAAATACCCAAAACAGGTTCACCCGCTGGTGGACAGATTTAATTGAAGTCTCCGTAAAATCCATAACAGATTAACGAAACCCCCTCTCTCTCTGTTCAATCAAATCAAACCCTCTTCTCCATCCTCCACTGAAAACGACTCCAAAGAACCAAATAACCAAGAAGAAGAAGAGGTTAACGATGATACGATGGTTTGGTCTGATATGGCATGGAGGAGGTGGTGTTGTGGAGGACGTGGTGGTGATCTGATTTGGTGTGGAGGAGGTGATTTGAGGTTTTGATTTACTGATCGTGGAGGAGATGAGGGAGAGGGATGTGATGAGAGATTTTGGCTTGGGTTTTGGAGGAGGCTCGGGCTTTGTAGTTGAAAATATCAATAGGTTTGGTCTGGTTCAGTTTTAGGATCTAAAAGTTGAAATAATATTTAAAAATCGGCCCGATCGGTCCAATTTCTGATTTAGTCCGGTCTTTCGGTCAGAAATGCCTAACCCTGGTGTTAACAGTTGAAGTCTTGAAGCATTGATAATGGGATGAGACCTTTGAGTTTACTGTCTCCCACGAACAATAATTTTGATATTAGGAAGTTTAAGGGAAATGTTTGAAGGAAGGCTTCCACCTAGTTAAAAGCGATTGAGAAAAGTGTGATATGTGACAAATTCTAAAGACAAGTAGGAACCGTGCCAGTCAATTAACACTAAAATGTTCTAAGCTTTGGATGTGCCATAGATCATAGGGAATGCTTCCAGTGAAATTGTTGGTACTAATTCCAAAATGAGTAAAAGCAGTGAGATTTTCTAACATTGATGGAATGCATCCTTCTAGTTGATTATCGCTAAGATGCAACCAAGTAAGCTCTAATAGAGAGGTGAGCTGGATTGGAATTCTTCCAGTGAGAAGATTGCTTGCTAAATTGATTACTTGAAGTTTGGGACAATATGTGAGATTGGTAGGGATTTCATCACTGAAGAAATTTGTGGCTAGATAAAGGAACTTTAATCGGGACAATCGACCTATTTCTTGGAGATATTGGACAACGAAATTCATTGTCGCCAAGCAAGATTTCTTGAATAAAGGAGAGGCTAGCTCCCTATGTGGGGGGAGAGTGACGACTGCATGTAATCCCATTCCAATTACAATAGTGGATGAAATCATTCCACGAACTCAATGCTTGGAGTGGATCATCTTTAATCTTTACTTTGAAGACGAGTAGAGTCAGACGATTAGGTGCGCCATTGTTGGGAAAGGCAATCGTGGTGAATGAGTTGGTGAGTAATGTGAGTATGATTATAAAGCAAGAGCAATACATTTTTCTTAAAGGAAAGCAGTATAAAATGAAGGGGAAGCTTAAATGACACATACTTCAATTGATATCTTAATTTGATGTATATAGAATGAGCTTAGCATAGACTTGGGGATAAAAACTCAAAGACTAGTTACTTGGGGTCATGCTAGAAATTGGAGTAGAAATGAATGCAAAGGCGTATTCAAATAAAAAATGTAATGACAAGTAGTGTCGGAAGGACTTGAATTGGTAGTATTTGTTTAAGGACTTGGAAAGAGTATTTTGTTTTTCTAACATGAATGGGGTTCTGTAATTTTTTTTTTCTTTTCGTTATTTCAAAAACATTTGATGATCAATCTATTTATCAGTAAAACCAGAGATATGCATTTCACGGGTTTCATATTTTAGCTAGGTCTGGCCGCTGTAAACAGCTTATTGGTTTGGAAAGACAGGTATCTATATTGAATCTCATTCACTTCAGACAAAACATAGAGTTTGGAATTTCTTCTTGTCTTCTTTTCTATAATTAAATCAGGAAATCGATATTTTTCTCTGCGATTTTTTTAAACATACACAAACACGGAATACATATCTGATTTATTTTACAGACAATAAGAACATGAGAAGGAAACATGCTATTTTAGGAATACAAACTCAACTCACATAAACATCACAAGCAAACAATAGTCGTCTATCCGTCACTACGGATGAATTGCATCACCTTGATAATAGTCCCTTATATGATGCAATTCAGTGACAACTTCTGCAATCTTCATGCGTTCGGCAGGGGATTCAGCTGAACATGCGACTCCAAGTCTTATCACTGACACCAAGCACTTGAGTACTGGGATCCCTTGATTACTCTGGTTGTCAATGTTGATAGCTACATCAGTGCTTTGTAAAAGCCTATTTGCTTCCACAATGTTCATAAAATGTTCACGCAAAGCCATTTTAGCAAAATGGTGAAGATTTTGTCCATTCTGAAACATGTCATCTATTGGTTTCTTCCCAGTAAACATCTCGAGTAACAATATTCCATAGCTGTAAACATCTCCTTGCATGGACACCTCCCCGCCCACTCCATATTCTGCAAATTATAAACCTTACTTTCGTGAACAAATAATAAAAGCTTGTTAGATGCTAAGAATTAGAATAGAAATTTCATTAGAATACTTCTTGTAAACATATAGTGATGTTGTATATGTTGATTAACAACTTCTTGTCAAGTAATCCCTAATGGAAAAAAATGATAATGTGATGCGATATTGTTTTAAAAGAATATCATTTTCTAATTTTTTTTTTTTTTTTTTTTTTTTTGCGACACAACATGTTTTGACCAAAACTAAAAAAAAAATATCAAAACATGAAAACTTGTACAAGAACTTACCTGGAGGAAGATAACCAATAGATCCCCTTATTGCAATAGAACTACCTTGACTTTGTGAAGATTTGCAATTGTTGGTGGAGAAAATCTTCGCTAAACCAAAATCAGCCACATGAGCCACCATGTCATCATCAAGGAGAACATTGCTCGGCTTTAGATCACAATGGACAATTGTCGGTTGGCAATGGTTGTGAAGATAATCCAATACAGAAGCTACGTCAATAGCTATGTTTAGCCTTTGCAAGAGGTTCAACTTCAACCCAAGTTGTTGACTTCTTTTAGGATGTAACCACTCTTCTAAACTTCCATTTGGCATGAATTCAAAAATTAGTGCTTTGAAATCATTCCCTTGAAAGTCGACTCCTGAACAAGCTGTGATGATTTTGAGGAGATTTCGGTGTCGAAGATTTTTCAAGGCATTGCATTCTGACAAGAAACTCTTAAAAGCTCCTGGTTGTTGAAGATTTATTACCTTAACCGCAACAATTTCTTGGGACATAATCGCTTTATACACCGAACCAAAGCTTCCAATACCAATTAAATTGTCAATTGAAAAATCTGTTAGTTGCCTCGAGAAGCTCCGCATAAGTAATCCTTGTGAATTGATTAATAAATAATAATTCTGGAGTAAGCTTTGCTTTCGATACTCTTTTTCGATAGCACGCGAAAATGAAGCGCAATAGTACAACCAAGCATATGCTTACAACAATCACAATCATGACCACTTTGAGAAATAGTGACTTTCCTGCCTTGTGATTTTGGCATCGAGGCAACTTGAGTACAATAACACCTCCGCAAAGCTTATTATTTCCCATAAGTGAAACTGCAGTAGCATTGACAAATACACCAACCTTTGGAACTGAACCCTCAAAGTCATTATAAGATAGATCCAACTGAATTAGAGAAGTGAAATTCTCCAGATATGGTGGTATCTCACCGGATAACTTGTTGTGAGAAAGATTGAGTAGCTTTATTCCTTTCAAAGCATTCAATGACTGAGGAATACTTCCTGTAAACAAATTTTGGCTTATGGAAAGGGACTCCAAAGTCAAACAGTTGCCAAGCATGCTTGGTACATTTCCAGAAATTTTGTTACCCGAGATGTCAAAGTATATAAGACTGGTCAAGTTACCTACTTCGGATGGTAAGGGACCACTCAGAGCATTGTAAGATAACGCGAGCTCTACAAGGGATGGAAGGTGAAAAATTTGTTTGGGAATGATATCTTTGAGTTTGTTATCATACAGGTGAAGTATTGATAAACTTTGACAGGTTCCAAGACTTGGAGGTATTTTTCCATGTAGCTTGTTTCGATCCAAGTATAGATTGGTTAATTGAGTTGAATTATGATTGAAGGAATCTAGAATTTGTCCCGAGAATTCATTGTCAAACAAGCGCAGTGTAACCATTTTAGGAAATACTCCAATGAGTTTAGAGATATAACCTGTAAGATAGTTGTCTTCAATTGAAAGCATGCACAAATTCACAAGGTTCCCAATTGAAGTTGGGATGGTTCCATATATTTGATTACCTCCTAAACATAGATGTGTAAGTTTGGTGGAGAGATTTCCTATTGAGCTAGGAATTGGCCCTTTTAGATAACTATAGGCAACATCCAATTTTTCTAAATTGGTGCAATTGGTTAATGAAGTGATAAATTGCAAATCATCTACCATAAAGTGATTTGAAAAAAGGGATAGAATTCTAAGACCTTGAAGCATTCCTAGGTTTCTTGGAATATTTCCTGTAAATTGGTTACTAAAAAGTGCTAACCGTTCAAGTCTTGAAGCATTGAGAAATGATAATGGGATGAGACCTTTGAGTTTATTGTTTGCCACACAAAATGTTTGCAAATTAGGAAGTGTAAGGCCGATATCTGAAGGAAGGCTTCCATCTAGCTGGTTAAAAGCTATTGAGAAATATGTGATATGTGACAAATTGTAAAGACAAGAAGGAACTGTGCCAGTCAGTTTATTGCTACTAACAAGAAAACGTTCTAAACCTTGGATGTGGCATAGATCTTTGGGAATGCTTCCAGTGAAACTATTGGTTTTAATCTCAAATTGAGTAAGAGCAGTGAGATTTCCTAACATTGATGGAATGTATCCTTCTAGTTGATTATCGTTAAGAAGCAACCAAGTAAGGTCTAATAGAGAGGTGAGCTGGATTGGAATCCTCCCGGTGAGATAATTTGATGTTAAATTGACTACTTGAAGTTTGGAACAGTAAGTGAGATTGGTAGGGATTTCATGATCAAAGGAATTGTGAGCTAGAGATAGGACCTCTAATTGTGACAATCGACCAATTTCTTGGGGTATTGGCCCATGGAAATTGTTTGTACCAAGCCTGATTTCTCGAAGAAAGGAGAGGTTCCCTATGTGAGGGGAAAGCGTACCTTCAAGCCTTTTTGATTGCAAGTCCAGGGTTGTAACCCTGTCACCATGGCGATGACTGCATGTGACCCCATTCCAGTCACAAAAATAGATGGAGTCGTTCCACGAACTCAATGCTTCAAGTGGATCATCATTAATCTTTTCTTTGAAGGCGAGTAGAGCCAGATGATCAGGTGCGCCATTGCCATTGTTGGACAGGGCAATCGGGGTGAATGAGTTGGTGAGTACTGTGAGTTTGATTGTAAGGCAAGACCAATACATCTTTCTTTAGGAAATGCAGTATAAAATGAAAGGGAAGCTTAAATGACACTTAGTTCAGTTGATATCTTAATTTGATATATATATATAGAGAGAGAGAGTGTGTGAGCTAGTATGGACTTGTGGATGAAGACTCAAAAAGACTTGTTCACATACAACCAATACTCAAAAAGACTTTACACCCTTGACTGAAAGAGATTGGAGTAGAAACTGAATGCAAAGAAAAATCAATCAACAACAATATTTGACTTGGTAGCCTTCAGTCGGGTCATGCCAAGCTGTCAACAATATTTGATAATCAAGTTGATCAGTAAAACTGTCAACAACTTATACTTATTGGTTTGGAAAGAGAATTATTGACCTGGTATCTGTATTGAAGCTCGTTCACTGTTAGATTTTTCTTGAGATTAGCGGTTTGAAATACAATTTAAAAAAATCAAGTGTTTGATTTTTTTCGAGATGCGATTACAATTTCAGTTAATCCTTAAAAATTTTCTCGAGATGTTCAAAATATAAAAGATCAAATTTCAAATTTTGATTCATTGAAACTATTAGTCTTTGGAAGGGGGAATGCAATATAGATTTATCATGAAGGTAAATCTGAAATAGCTATTTATAATAGGGGCCAATTTGTAAATGACTCAAATTATTCTTCCAAAAACTCTTTTCAATATGAGTCTCTATCAACTTTCTTATCTTTGAAAATGTTAAATGTAGCGTCGTGATCAGCAACAAGGCAATGGTAGCTCTTCCATTCCAATCTTAGATTTAGTCAAGTCCAATATCCTTGAAATATTTTGGTCTTCACCAAATCTCTATCATTTCAAGAGACGACGATTATCAATCAATTTCTGGAGTTATGTCGTGATTTATGTCGTGATTTATGTCGTGATTTCTTATCTTTGTATTTTATTTCTCTTTCTTTCATTAATAAACATCTTCATGTTTGACCGTAAAAAAAAAATAAAAAAAAATGTCGTGATTTATGTCGTGATCTTATCTCATATGTCGTGATCTTATCCATTGTAATTCCTTATGAACTGAATGCTTTACACAAAGCTGGCCTCATTTGATGCTACATTGCAGTTTCTCCAAATTTATATGGCGCAATTTATTGGTGGAATTCGGTTTAAGTTTGATGTTTGAAGGTTCCATTCTAGATTGGCTAAGTTGGTGGTCTAAAGCTAACCCTTCCCGCCGGGGAGTGGTTATGGCGTAGGGTCCCTCTCGTTCTCATGTGGTGTGTGTGGAAAGAAAGAAATAAAAGGATTTTTGAAGGACTAAATAGATCAGAACACTCTATCTTTATCGAGATTAGAGAATTACTGTGGAACATGGGTACGGCTTGTAATTTATTCAGGGATTTGGGGTTTGACACTTTCATAGTGTTTTGGCATTCCTTGATTTAGGAATGTTTATCGTTGTAACTTGTTTCCCTTTCTTTCATTAATAAACATCTTCATGTTTGACCGTTTAAAAAAAATAATAATAAATAAAAATAAAACAAAAGTCAAACTGATCCCTTTCCTGCCCAATACGGGTAAAACTGGTCTTCAGCACAGTTACTCTCCAAATAACAATACTGATGATGTGAGATTAATCACCGCTGTTGCTAAAATTGCCATTTCTAATGGGAAATATATTTAGAAAAATGTTTTTTGAACCCAGTGAATATTTTCCGATAAGTTGTGAATGAACTTGAGTTTTGATTAGTATTGAGCATGTCCTTAATCAGATGTACCATATGGGGATTTTATTCTGTTTGTTCACTGAGACCCCTTGAAGGGACAATGGTATCAAGAGGCATTCCGTTAAAAATACTGGTGAGGTGACATTAATTATCGCTGATGTAAATTTCCATTTCCAAATGGGAAATATATTTCAATAGTCTCAGTCGGAAAATGTTTTTTGAACCCAGTGAACATTTTCCGATAAGTTGTGAATGAACACTGTCAAGCTGAGTTTTGATTAGTATTGAGCATGTAATTAATCAGATGTACCATACGGAGATCTTATTCTGTTTGTTCAATGATTGAGTCAATAGTAAGAGGGATTTTCTGCCTTTTGGTTGATCTAACTGCCGCACTAGAAAATACTACTTGTTTCGCAAGGCAAGATTTGTTTGCAGATCATGTATTCTTGTATTGTGTACGTACTACACATAATTGACCTATAAACTCTGAATTATAGCGTTCAGATGTTTGTTTGCTAAATGCAGTTGTAATTCACTGCTACAGATATGCACTCTGAGATGCATATAAATTTAGTGTCTACCATCCATTTGTATGTTTCGGGTTTTGTTTGGTTAATAAAATTACATTCTTGACTAGCTCTATTTTAATATCAAACTAGTGATATTCTAAACATATAATCATAAATTAAGTTACCATAATTCATATCAAAACCTTCCGGGCCATCCTATACCCTCGATTAAAACTACAGCCAATGGAGCATACTTCAATTCGTAGATCAACCTGCTCCTACCTCAAGTTACAGTATCCTAATTCGCTTGATGAAAGCCATCGTGCTGAAGAAGGCATTCTAACATATTTTGGATGCCGATATTGGTAAAAAAAAAATATGCTAGGTTATCCTATCATGCACTTCATATTCCAAAGCATGCCAGTACACGTTGAAATTCGATGACATTTTGTAGTAACCGGAAATTGCTAATTGCCTAATACTAGACAGAGTCCATCTTACCTTCAGACCAGAATCATATTCAGCAAATTTTCTTAGTCAGAACAAACATGTATAAATTAAGTAACCCTGATTTATTTTGCAATCCTAAATGATCACAGTCAACAAGGGTAATCTCCCATAAATAATCTTCATGTTGATCAGATAATTTATATCACTTTTGACAATTAAGGCATCCATGAGATTTGGTATAATCCCCAATTGAAGAAATACCAGGATTTCTTACAAATGTCCATAAGAGCTGATATTTTATATGATTTTCACCACCTTCCCAATTTAGATGATTATGTTGAAGGATGTTCGTTAATTTGGTAGTACATATAACCTAAATAATTCCATTTGCAAGTGTTCTCCTCGAGTGTCAGAAACGATGAGTGATAAGTGTCTCATGGCTGCTTCACTAGCAGTCCTTGCTTTCCATCCAAGTTTAAGCATCAAGTGTTTCAGGTCCAAGTCAAGCACCATTGGCTCCCCAGAAAGATCTACACCTTCTTCACCTTCTACTTCTTCCAAGGCTCCAGAACTACATCCGAAGAATGCATTTTCCAAGTCCAAGAAGAAACAAGAACTAGTCAACCAAACATACCCCAAACCACCAAATAGGTTAGATTCGAAAGGTCCTAAAACTAGACCCAAGAAAGATGGACAGGAAAGATCAACAAGATCCTGCAAGGGTTGTTGAAAATATATTTCCATCAAGGTGGACAGGAAAGATGGTCCCCAAGATTGAAAAAATCCTTGAGAGTCCATTACACCATTGAAGTTCAAAACAGGTACAGAGAGATAGTGAAAATCGAATGCATGTAATCCCATTCTAGTTAAAGTAGTAGATGGAATCATTCCTTGAATATGTCACGATCCGATTTTTGAACAACATAATTAATAGATTGCCCAAACTAAGGCATGAAAGAAACACTTTAAATGGTACAGTTATAAGGCAGAAAACAACTAATAAGCTTCCTCAATATTCTAATAAATGAAAATAATAAATTCATAAACAAATATCTGACAAAACTGAGCATTTAAATCCAAATCCTACATCTGATTACCTAGGGATAATAATAGAGATCTAAAAAAAAAATTACGTGTTGACTCCTCAGCTATCGCCACGCAGCTACTATCTTTCATTAAGCTCCAATTAACCCTGATAGTTCTCTGGGGCTACGCTCATTAAGAACGTACCCAAATTTGTAAAAAAATACAAAATTTGGGTCAGTATAATCATACTGGTGTGAGCAAACTTACAAATCAAACAATTTAAATATAAAGGAAAAAATGCAAATTTCGCCTTGAGGAAGACATGTAGTTCTCATTCGAGGTTCGCATGAGCTGTTAGTTTCTTCCCTCAAGGCCAACCTAGTACAAGCTAAAATAATCTATACACAATTTAATGGCATGCTCAATTAAATGGTTTTATTTAATTTTTTTTTCTAATCCTTGGCTTCTTTTCCACAATCGCACTCTCCTCCTGTGCCGAACACACCTCACCCAAGTGTGCCTCCCTTGCCTTCGAAACCACTCGGAGCGTACATGTTCCAAGTAGGGTGCGACATTGAGGAACATGTCATCTCACCCGAAGTTCGATCCATGGCAAGCATCTCCTAAATCTACACGTACAACCGAACTCACATGGAACGGTGCACCGATATGCAAGCAAGTCTGCATACCTATAATTCTATCACACATATACAAGCAAGTCTGTATACAAAAAATTTCTTTTCTTTTCACATTTTTTTTTTTAGAGTTGTGGAAAAAGAACATTTACCAAGTATTTTATTTGAGCCATTACTTTTTTTTTTTAAATCAATTAACATCACATCACATTCCCCCTATAAGAACCATATACCTAAAACATTATCAAGGTGATATTCACAACCTAACATCATGACCACGGTTAACTGTAGATGTAGATGTAGATTAAAAACTGTAGATCAAAGAAAGTAAACTGCAAATTTAATAAAGCATTTAATAAAGCAAATAAAGAAAACTGCGAATTTAACTTAGCAAAATGACTCTGTGAATTTAATAAAGAAAAGTGAAAACTGATGCTGTAGATGTCAATCAAATAAAGAAAACTAAAACTGTCATGGATTCATGAAGGTAAGGGAGCTGAATTTTTGCAAAACATAAGCATATATACAAAACAAAATTCGGAACTGTTAATTAGTATTGAGGATAAATAAATACTCTGTAAATCTTGTTAATTAACTAAAAAAGTAAACAAAACCAAATTCAATTGATAGAGTGGTTTTGATGTAAATTCTACAAGGAGGAAAAGATTATCTACTTTATCTGACAGTTTTATTGACTAATTATAATAATGAATGAATCATTTTGAAACTTTGCTGTAAACACTAATCAACTTCATGTACAAATTAGTATTTCAAACTAGCAGTGATTAAAATATTTGAATGTATTCGATATATTGTGATTGTATCTTAAAATATGGTGACTATATACGTCATTAATATGTGTGAAATATCCCAGTTTTTTTTATCTTGAAATCGTGGTCTGACATGGTCCATCGATAATGATATTTGAAAATTGATTCCATACACAGAAAGAAAATTAAAACATGACAGAGGTCAGTTCGCCAAAAACTGAAGCCCATGCACACAAAAAGGAAACTGAAAACATGAAAGGAAATCCCTCTCCCATCGTTTTTCTCTTTCAGACGTATCTCATACACAATAAACCTAATCAATCATAATACAAAAAAAAAAAACTTAACGAGGAATGAGTTGTACTCACTGATTTTTGGCAAGAATCCAAGGTTCCTATTTCCAAGCTTCTCCCACTTTTCAACGCAGGTTTTTTTTTTTTTTTGTTCTTTTGTGTGTGTGTGCAAATAGAAGAAAAAAACTAGGATTTTATCTTTAAAGGAAGAATTTAGGGTTTCTTTGGCTAAACACACCCACCCTTTATTTCTTACCCACCACTAGTCTAAACCTAAGTTTGAAATTAAAAATCATAAACTATTATTACTTATAATTATTATCAATTAATAATTACTATCAATAAATATTATTAACTTCTAAAATAATGTAAGTATATTGGTAGGTGAATTGAACGGGTATTACATCAATATTTGGAGTGGATCATCATAATCTTTTCTTTGAAGACTAGTAGAGCCCGCCGATCAGGTGCGCCATTGCCATTATTGGAAAAAGGCAATCGTGGCGAACGAGAATTCTGTGAGTACCAATACAACTATTGCTCCTAATACAAAGAAACTCTCAATTTACTTAGAGGCTTTTATGTATTTATTTATCTATTATTATTGTTATTTAGTCATAATTTGTGTTCATCGCTCTAATTGCAGAATGCATTCTATGTTTGTACAGCTTTGGATATGAGATGAATCCAAGTGAGAAAGGACTTAGGTAACTCGGAACTTCACACAATAATTGCATATAACAAATGCTCTAATTTGTGTCCTGGCTTTTAATTAAGTTGTACACTACACAAAAAATCATCATTTATAACATGCTAAAAATGATATAATTGTATGTGATAGCGTTAAATGACATGTTGTGACAGCCCGATTATTATTTGTCTGGCTTTATGATAGCGTTTTTGAAATACTATGAAAAGTGCTCTTTTAATAGCGTTTTTAAAAGTTGTTGTAAAAGCCTTCCATAACACTTAGAAAATGTTGTTGTATACTGTTAAAACAATGTTGTAACATTTTTCATAACGTTTAACAAACATTGTTACATAGTTTTATACAATTTTTTTTAAAGTGTTGTAAAATTAGTTAACCAAGCTACTTTAACAATGTTTTTACATCATTTTTTTACCCATTTGTTTTTAGCTATATTGGTATCATTCGCAATGTTCTACCTACGATTAAAAGTGCAATAGTAAATAGAATTTGACCATGTAAGAAAATCCTCATTTATAGCATATCATACTAGTTTAATATATGGTAGAAACATAATTACAATGGCAAACTAAATAATTCTCACTAATTATTACAAAACATATGATATTAACTATTCACGAGGTGAGCTAACTGTTTTCATCAGTTCCTAAATTTTTTGTTCCATTTCTACATGTGGCCCTCCGGAATTCTTCAGCAAATTCTTTTCAGATTTGCGGTTCCATTACTTCTTTCGATTCAATGATCCCATTAGATTTTCCACCGTTCCTTTCTTTCAGGGACTTCTTGGTTGGTGGAGGCTTGTAAGGTTCCACCATTTTCAAAGTGCTAGATTTTCTTCCTCCTAATATAAGTCAAGGAAACATCTGCAGAAATGAGAACGATTATAAAGATATATGCCACAGTACATCTCAAGTAATACTTGCTCCCCAATTCATTCCCAATGCAGGACCGTCAAATTTATAAGTCAGCTTACCATGAGATCAAGCTTGATTTTAACTTACTTACAAGCATGTTTTTATTCTAATTTACTCGAGCAAAGAGTGGAAGTTAGACATTACAATTGCTAATCAAAAGTGCATTAGTACATTTTTTTAAGAGAAGATTCCAATTTTATTTATTAAATATGAAAGGAAAAAGAGTCGCAAGTCACAATATCAAACATATTAAAATAGAAGGTTTAGGACCAACAATGCTCTGTTTCAAAACAGAGTCCGCTACATTACTCAGTTTATTACCCTGTTGTATGTTGGAGTTTGTATCGCAACTAACAAATATTGAAAAAAGGATATGTCTGAATTAAGAAATGATGTGTCTTTTGCACTTCAAGCCTTGTAAGGGCAAAATCTGTCTATAGGATATAACATTTTTGCTAGCGTCTATCTACAATTCAAGACGCAGCGACTTTCACCAATTCAAGACAGTATCTGCAATACGAGTCGGTGACTTATTTATTTTATTTTCCGTTGTATTCTATTTATAATTGTATTTTTGTACTGTCATAACACATGAGATAATTGTTCAAAGTTAAGTTCAGATGTTGATAGGACAACTAATCAATGTTGATCAAATCTAATTCATAAAGCGTGTTTGTCAGTAGAGATGTCTCCAAATTTCAGTGCCGCATTTGTGCTTTTTAATTCTCTATCTTTTTACTGTCCTTACACTTATACCAGTAAATAATGAAGATAGTTGGATATAATGTTCTCTTCCCTTTGAAAAATTGACCTGGCAAGATTTGCTAAAATTGACGTAGGTACATGTGGAAGTTCTAGTTAGGCCTCTTAATTCCTGAGGTTGAGGAGGCTGTAAATTTGACGGGTCGTGTGCATTTCATCCTATCTTGACCAATAGAAGCATTTCTAAAATTTTATCTAAAGTTTTTGCTTCTATTGGGTGAGTATGGTGATTTTGTGTCAATGAAACTTCCTGAATAGTGAATACTCTCTGTTATGGCAGATGCCTCAAAATCTGGTGTTGCACAAGAAACAGTGCAGAATGCTGTCCGAAGAGCAAGCAAGACGAATTTTAGGTGTACCTGAAGGGTCCTCATGGGAACAGGTCTTAAAGGTTTGTGTGTTAGCATGTATCTGTTCTGTATTCGTGTTACAAGTTGCTGAGTTGTGTCTATCATTTATAAAGTGATAATTGATTACCTTTATGTACTATGATACATACAGAAGTATGATACATTGTTTGAGCAGAATGCGACAACCGGAAGCTTTTACCTTCAATCAAAGGTGCACCGAGCCAAGGAATGTTTAGAAGCAGCGCACCAAGCCAAGGGTCCGGCAACAACTGGTTGAAATGTTTACTAGAGGTAGTCCATTCTTTGTGCATATTCCATTGTTGAGTGCCCCTCTAAATCCTAAAGTTTCTGGTGGTAATTAAGATTTTCTTTGGTCACAATTGAAACTCTAAGGGCACCTCTTCTGTTTGCTTCTTGATTAAGTTGTATCAAGCATTGTCTTATAACCCCCACGTGTCGCAGTGTCTCTAATTTACCATGGTGTGTTTATGGTATTAAGAAAGACATGCTAGCCATCTGGCTTGTTTATGATCTTAAGCAGTTCACACGACCTGTCCATTTTTCAGCAGTTTGTTTTTGTTCAATAATTTTTTTTTTTTTGTCGTACTGCAGCGTGCGTGCCTAACATTCTTCGATCAGTAGGTATTGCGTCATTATGAAAGCATCAAAAAAATGTCAATCAAGTTCTTCATTTGGCTTTTCCTTCACAATTCTGAATACTCTTCATCATAAATGGACATGCTTAAAACTGTGCATACACCATAGGCTGCTGAATTACTTTGGGATATAGCTGACACTCTGTAACATTTCTGCCTTAATTTTCAGGCTTATTACCCTGCTGAAGTTAAAATCTTGGATTGGACCTACTTGTTGGTTGATCTAACTGCTCCTTTCACAAGGCAAGAGTTGTTTGCAGGTCATGTGACCTAATCATGTATTCTTACACGTGTACTGCACATAATTGACCTATGGTAAGAAGTTATGGTAGTCTAGGCACCACACTGCTACTTTGAGCTCCAAGAGGAAGCCCTAAACATTTGGTGGGCTATATCTTACATCCAAAAATGACAGACCTCATGGCCCAAATAAGCCTTCCCTGCCCTGAAGAGTGTTTTCAAAATTTCACTCTTAAATGGCAGCAACTTAACAGCTATGATAATGATATTCAGATTTGTAGCTTGGCTCAAGTCAATGGTACAAGAACAGTGCCATCAACGAAAGAGCAAGGGCTGCAACACCTCGCAAATAGCTTTCTACCCCACATAAAGACTTAGGATTAACTATTCAAGAAGGAGCAACATTTATTAGAAGAGAAAAATACACCCAACCAATCCAAGAAACAGGGGTCAACAACACTTGAATCCCAAAACTTAGACAAACTCTAAATTGCATTCCAAAGATAATCTATTCACCAATCCCACAACCCATCTTAATCTATAACTACAATTGGCCAGCTATGCGGTTGTACGTGCCTGCTTTCCACTGAAATTTCCAAAAAGCCCTCCAAATTTTTATGAAATCCTGCAAAAGCCCCCAATTCAAAAGCCAATTTGTATATGCATGGTTTTCACTTTTCACTAAAATTTCAAAAAGCCCTACATGTTTTTATGAAATCCTAAAAAAGCCCTCCAAGTACTAATATACACATTGCAGGGTGGTACAAATTAAAGGTCTGTCTCACTTTTTATCCCCATTCACAAAATTTTGACAACGCCCCTGTCACTCCCCCAATTTCCTAAATTACGAAAATGCCCTCCTACGACACTACTACCCATACATAGAATTTCAAAGGTACCCCTCCTAATTCACCAAATCTCGAAAACGCCATCCCATCCCATTCGCCAAATTATGAAATTGCCCCTCTCCATTCACCAAATCCCAAAAATGACCCTCCCATCCCCATTCGCCAAATTGCTTAATGTCCCTCTCAAGACTTTGGTTTTTCAAGAATGCCCATTTTTCTATTATAAGGCCAGTTCAACCTAATCTTACATATGGGCAAATTCTGGGGTAGTTAGAACACTCAAATGGGTAAGGAGTAAACCCTCGGCAAATAGAATGTGAAAACAATATATTATAATGATGAGGCGTATAAATTAATTATAATAGTAGATAAAAAAAATACAATTAATCAATGTTTTGGTAAGCAATAATTGTTTTCATATTTGGTAACTTAGTGACCTATTTGGAGAGTGCCGAAGGCACAACCCAAGGACTAGGGTGTCATATGCCGAAGGCATGACACTGTACCCGTGCCGTTCACGAGTACATGTTATGTGAAAAGTGTATGTTCGTATCAACGACACGACTGGTACGCTAGTAAAGCATAACTCTCAACCAACATCCTTGCAACCTGCCAATCTTCATCTATTTGTCGATATAGACCATCCTTCCAAAGACAAAGGGCTAAATGTGTGGATTTGATCCTAGGTTTGTTGTATGAAAGCACAAACTTTACCATGTTATTTAGAATACACCTTCAACTAAGTACAATGTCAATGTCTTGTTTTAGACTACAAACAATGCATTCATTTTTTGCTAAAAGGCTACATTCAACACATTTAATAAAACCATCATAAAGGCTCTCAACAATGGAAATAGTTTTCAACAATGGAAATAGTTTTCATGACAAAACAATAACAGAGTTTAACAAGGAAACAATGCCTACACCAATTATTTCTACATAATTCTATACCGAATCTCCTTGAAATCATGCAAATAAAAATAATAAATAAATAAATAAACAAACAAACAGAGTACCGCAAAGTTACATGAAAAGAAAAGAACATACATGAATCAAGCAGTCAAGTATCAGTAGCATCAGAGCCTTTCGCGAATGGGTCATGAGTAAGACCAACATCCTGTCCAATATGCCGTTGCACCAATCTTTGAAGATCAGCCATAACTTTCTGCTCACGCTTCGCCTTCTCCTCATAATTAAACATTGCCAACGCCCGCTTATCCTCAGCACTATAAACCTGGTTTTCCTTCCTAATACGAATAGCATTCATCCTTTGATGCCTACTCCCACTCATGACATACCCAAGACTCTCAAACTTCTGAATCTCCTCTGCAGAAAGACCCACTTCTCCTCTTCTAGGAATACGCTTTCCCTGCTGCACATACTGTGCAATAGCATCACCTTCACCCGGCCTAAGTGCCCCTCCGTAACTAATATGCCCTTCCGCCTTTGGCAGAGGCATTGGCCCTACAATTGGCTCATTCTCAATAACATTTTCTTCTGTGATTCAATCAACTCCTTAAATGCCAACGAATCCACATTCTTTGAAACATCCACATTTGCTCCTCTACCTTTCTCATTGTCATCTGATGCCAGAACAGTCTCAGACTCACTCCCACTCCCCGAATCAGACCTCTTTCTCACAGTTTTAGACCGTCTCCGCCTCTTATCTCTTCCACTCACCTCATCCTCACTTTCATCCAAAACGCTCTCCCTACTCTTTCTTCTTCTATTTCTCTCTTTCCTACTGCTTCTCTTTCTCCTTTTCTTTCCCAAATTCTTCCTTCTTTTCCTATCTTCATCTCCACTCTCACTCTCCAAATCTCTTTCTTCACTAGAATCCTTCACTCTCCTATTCCTCTTCCTCCTCGAATCCAACTTCTTCTTCCTCCTCCTCCTATCTTCATCTTCACTAGAATAATTCTCACTCTCCGAATCGCTTTCTTCACTAGAATCCTTCACTCTCCTATTCCTCTTCCTCCTCAAAATCAACTTCTTCCTCCTCCTATCTTCATCTTCACTAGAATAACTCTCACTCTTCGAATCGCTTTCTTCACTAGAATCCTCCACTCTCCTATTCCTCTTCCTCCTCGAATTCAACTTCTTCCTCCTCCTCTTATCTCCATCTTCACTAAAATAACTCTCACTCTCCGAATCGATTTCTTCATTAGAATCCTTCACTCTCCCATTCCTCCTCCTCCTCCTCCTATCTTCATCTTCACCAGAATAACGCTCACTCTCCGAATCACTTTCTTCACTAGAAGAACCTCTCCTCCTCCTTCTCTGCCTCTTCAAGACTTTACTCTTCTTCACTCCACTCCTCATCCTCCTCTTCCTTCCTCTTCCACTCTCAGAACCCGAGTCATCAGACCCCGATCGTCCACTACTACTCGACGACCACTTCTCCGATTCTTCTTCGTCAGAATCACCTCTTCGATCCTCTTTAATCCCCCTTTCTCCAATCTCATTCAATTCATCCAACTTCGGCTCTGGTGATTTCTCCTCCGTATCGGTATCGCTCCAGGGAGGACTCGGTGTGACGTTCCAAATACATTTCGTCAAACTTTTCCTCAGCTTCTGACGCTTGAGCCGTCTGTACTCTCCATAATCCAATCTCTTCAACTCCTCGTCATCGTCCGAATCGGACTCCAAGAACCGTCTTCCGTTACTTCGATTCTCGAGATCGTCGCGACGGACTGGTAGGGGTTTTGATCTAGGGTTTGGATTCGATCGATCATCGCGATGGCCACTGTTATTAGGGATGCGGTGGTGAATGTAGGGAGCGTATGAAGGAGATGATGATTTGCGATGGTGATGGTGACTCTCGGGAGGAATCTCGACCGTTGATGAGAGCTTTGGTGGGTGAAATCCGTTCTCGAAATGCGTCATTGCTCTGGACATCGTGAAGAAGAACGAGCGCGAAATGGGAAAAGTAAAGAGCTGTTGGTTGGATTATGAAAACTTTGGCCCGTCATAAACTAGAGAGTTCATGACCTTTCTCGAGAGACTAGAGTGTTCGAGCAGTTGCAATGGATATTGGCACCGCATAATTTGTCCTGGGCACCATACAGGCCCGTGAGAGTTGGAAAGATGTGTGATCACCATTTCTCGGTATGTAAAGAAAAAATATAGAAATTTTGAGGTTACAAAAAACATATAAAATAAATTTTCAAAGTTTATAAAACCAATATTCTAAAAAGCACTAGGTGACGGACGACAGGTAGGTACCTAACACCTAGAGGCTTAGGCGATTTTAGGTTTTGTATTATAACTTTAATAATTTATAAAAGTTAAACATGATACTTTATCAATTATATTCAATTTAACGCCAAGATACATATGCAAAATTTAAAAACATGAAAAATTAACAGTCATGAATACAATTTATTAAAACTCAAATGACTGAAGTTGATCATGAGGGATACTTTATACAAAGTTGAATTTGTGGACAAATATTCAAACATACTCTTTTATTTTTCTTAAAATTGCATGAATGACCTCAGTCATGTTTGATAAAATCTACATTACTAAAATTGGTATTGGCAAATTTTTTGAGAATTTCATCTACATTCACATATACTAAATAAAAAACAATTAAATTATTTATTCCAAAAGAAAAATAAAATAATAAAACAATCAGTTTTATTTAAAAATAAATAAAAACCCACTCAAAACTTGTCTAGGCGCCTATCCGATTTTTCACCTCGCCCAACTATTAATCTGAGCGTTTCTCTAATGCCTAGCGCCTAGGTGGCTGCCTAGGCCATTTTTTAAAATACTGTATAAAACATGAAGAAAAAAAAAAAATATATATATATATATATATATACAAAAAAATAAACCTATTAAACGCATTAAACGAGGCTTAAATACCAAATATCATATAAATTGTTTGTTTTGCTTTGAAAAAAATCCAACAAGATGATGTCACATCACAACGGATAAATAGGAAATTTTTGGATATCGAACTCAATAAAAACAAAACACCGTAAAGCCTTTGAGGGTGTGTGTGGCCTACCATTTTCCCAAACCCAGCCCAACTAAAAAGGTTACATGAAGTTTGAGATATTTACTGACTGACAAAGCCTAAGTCCAGCCCAACTTCATTCCTTTCAGATAAGAGAAAAACCAAAACCCTAATTCTTTATTCTTTTTTCAAAATCAACACAATAACAGAGCAGTGTAGGTCACTCTCTCTGTTTCTACCTCTACCAAGTTTCCATTTTCTTTCTTCATATTAACAAATCCATTAAGGTAAGTTCTGAAACTTTCATCTTATCCATCCCTCAGACACCTCTTCACTTCATTTCTATGCAAAATCAACCACCCTCTACCACTGTCGCCCCTCCCTCCGTCCTCCCGCACTCTGTCTGTACTCAGTTCCACGCCACAGGCCGAACCTCCCCCACCCCCATCATCCCTTTATTTGAATTCTACTTCCTCTAATCATCTCTCCTCTTCAATTTTGTAATTTTGCTTTTCGCACGTTTTCTTTTCGGAATTTCAAAAAATGAAAAATCCGACGAAATTTCGTGAGATTTCGCGGAACATGAACCAATGGTTTGGCTTCTAGCAAGAAGGCAACGAGCATTTAGGGGATGGTATTCAATTACGAATTTTAACGAACTATAAAGGATTTTAAAATCTATTGAAATTCAGGGGTATTCAATTAAGAATTTAAAATAATACGTATAAATCTAGGAATATTTAAATACGAATTTTAAACGATTGTTGTAAAATCCATTAAAATCAGTGGTAATCAATTTATGTTTTTCAAAAGTCTATCAAAATTAGGGGTATTAAAAAAGTAGTGGATTTTAATGAATTTGTTAAAGTTGTGGATTTTGAAGGATTTGTGAGTGGAAATTATATGTAACAAGAGTTATTCCAAATCTAAGATTTCCCCTCTCATATTTCAACGGATTTTTATTGGTTATTGTT
Organism: Berberis thunbergii; assembly: GCA_003290165.1. Lineage (NCBI taxonomy): Eukaryota > Viridiplantae > Streptophyta > Magnoliopsida > Ranunculales > Berberidaceae > Berberis > Berberis thunbergii. The sequence continues at coordinate 623,455 of QNQO01000534.1, read as the reverse complement.
AAATAACACCACCATTTTCACTGGATGACACCACCACTTTCCATTTTCTTATATCTTCACAAGAGCAACACCACCTCGCCCCCACAACTTCTGGCCACACCATCATGCCCTACCATCGCAAGCTGCACCACCACCCGCACTTCATTTTCTCCTTTGTTCTTATTATTATTATTATTATTATTATTATTATTATTATTATTATTATTACTATTATTATTATTATTATCATTCTCATTCTCTTCCTCCTATTTTCTCTTATTCTTGTTCTCTCTTCATTTTTTTTGTTATTATCTTTTTTTTCTTCTTTTGTTGTCTTTGTTTTTCTTGTTCTATTTTTCAAATTTTTTATTTTTCGCCCTTGCGGAGATTCCTGCGAGTGGAGGTTCCCCACTTGTTAGAACCTTTGTGAGGGCAAAAAGAAAAAGAAGAAAAAGAAAAAGAAGATAAGAGAAAAAAAATGTGAAGGGGAAGAGGTTGAAAATAAGAAGATGAAAATGGAATGAGGTGGGATGAGAGGTGGCGGTGGTGATTGATGGAAAATAATAAGAAGATGAGAGGTGACGATAGCGTGGTGGTGGTGGTGATTAAATAATAAGATGAAGAATAAGAGAGAAAAAGAGGTGGCGGTGGCCGAAATAACAATTTGAAGTAAAATATTTATTTGTATTACTTTTGGACCATCTTCAATGTATTTGAATTTTTTTTAAATTTGAAGTAAAATTCTCGTAACATACAAACAATTGTTTAATTGATGTTTTATGATTTGTGTTGGCATGAATAACAATATAGGTGATGTTCTTTCATTGCTTCCTATGATTAATAACATATTTATAAAAATTCATAGAAATCCATAACAAATCTTTATAAAATCTACAAAATTCAAGCATTTAAATTCATCAAAATCCAGTGGATTTTGTAAAATCATTTGAAACCTTTTAAAATCCACGAAATTTAAAATTATTCAAAGTCCATTCAAATCTCAAATTGAATACCTCCCCTTTAATGTGCATGAACCAATGGTTTGGCTTCTAGAAATAAGGTGTGCATGTTAAGGAAGTCGATACCAATGACTCCTCTGGTAAGTGGTACCTAAGAATCCATGAAGTGAAAATGACACTTCGAGTTAAAGGATTCACTTAGTGGTACCTAAATCAGTAGGAGCAAGTTTCTTTTTTTATAGACCTATTGGAACGACATATTACTTGCTAGTTGTGATTTAAGTCTATTACACGATATAAAAGGAATTGTTAGAAGTTGGAGATAAAAGAGTTGTCTAGGTTATTGTTTACCCGATATTCAACTACCAAAAGGCAGTGGCTCTATTAGCAGGGAATTCAGAAAAAAAAAATGACTCGACAAAGTTTTTCTTATGTGGTAGAGTACCAGTTAGGCAATAGACATTGATAGCTTGTAATCTTGTACCTTAACTGAGGCATGCAAGTAACTTGAATCTAATTCACAATCATTCATTTATCATAAAGTTATTGACTTAAATTGTTCGTCTACCCAACGATTTGTCTTGCACAACTTTTCAATCACCTTTTATCCACTTTTCTTTTTTACTTTATGTTCTATCAGAAAGTCTAGGGAACGAGCTCGAGATGAGTGAAATCACCTCGAGATATGTGACATCGCTTATATCGAGGAGGAGGGATCTCCCCCCTTACCTCGCTCCCTAGAAGGTCTCATGTTCTATTTGAGTCGTTTCTTAGCATGTCTCCTCATCCTTTCAAAGTAGCTTCAATGACGATAATGCATATGTAAGTTGCATAAGCTAATTCACATACATTGTAGCCCACAATGCTCACTCCAACAACATGCATAATTTTATACTCTTTGTACGTATTTGTCAAATCACATAACAAAGAGCCTTGCTAGGGAGCGAGGTCCACGCAGGGCCGGTCCATCACCATCCATCATCCTAGAGATGCTGAAAATGCATCCATCTCTATGATGATGCATAAAGTTAATATATTTGCTTAATGAACATACGCAATGCCCAAACATGTCTACGCCCCATTTAAAGGTCATATGGATTATCAACACCTTTAGGCCATCGATCATTTCTAAATGTCAAGCCTAGCCGACCAAGTTGACTGGCAAGAAACCCTGAGATCATTTAACTTCCGTTAAGAGTTGTGACCAAATTTTTCAATATAAATTTTACATGAGAGCTAAACAAATATTTTCACTAAAAAAAGTAGGAGAAAGAAAAACATATAAAATAAATTTTCAAAGTTTATAAAACCAATATTCTAAAAAGCACTAGGTGACGGACGACAGGTAGGTACCTAACACCTAGAGGCTTAGGCGATTTTAGTTTTTGTATTATAACTTTAATAATTTATAAAAGTTAAACATGATACTTTATCAATTATATTCAATTTAACGCCAAGATACATATGCAAAATTTAAAAACATGAAAAATTAACAATCATGAATACAATTTATTAAAACTCAAATGACTGAAGTTGATCATGAGGGATACTTTATACAAAGTTGAATTTGTGGACAAATATTCAAACATACTCTTTTATTTTTCTTAAAATTGCATGAATGACCTCAGTCATGTTTGATAAAATCTACATTACTAAAATTGGTATTGGCAAATTTTTTGAGAATTTCATCTACATTCACATATACTAAATAAAAAACAATTAAATTATTTATTCCAAAAGAAAAATAAAATAATAAAACAATCAGTCTTATTCAAAAAAAATAAAAAAAAACTCGCCCAAAACTTGTCTAGGCGCCTATCCAATTTTTCACCCCGCCCAACTATTAATCTGGGCGTTTCTCTAATGCCTAGGCCATTTTTTAGAATACTCTATAAAACATGTAACAAATATATATATATATAAACCTATTAAACACATGAAACGAAGCATAAATATCAAATATCATATAAATTGTTTGTTATGATGTCACATCACAACGGATAAATAGGAAATTTTTGGATATCGAACTCAATAAAAACAAAACACCTTAAAGCCTTTGAGGGTGTGTAAACCCAGCCCAACTAAAAAGGTTGCATGAAGTTTGAGATATTTACTGACTGACCAAGCCTAAGTCCAGCGCAACTTCATCACTTTCAGATAAGAGAAAAACCAAAACCCTAATTCTTTAATCTTTTTTCAAAATCAGCAGCATAACAGAGCAGTGTAGTTCACTCTCTCTGTTTCTACATCTACCAAGTTTCCATTTTCTTTCTTCATATTAACAAATCCATTAAGGTAAGTTCTGAAACTTTCATCTTATCCATCCCTCAGAGACCTCTTCACTTCATTTCTATGCAAAATCAACCACCCTCTACCACTGTCGCCCCTCCCTCCTTCCTCCCGCACTCTGTCTGTACTCAGTTCCACGCCACAGGCCGAACCTCCCCCCATCATCCCTTTATTTGAATTCTACTTCCTCTAATCATCTCTCCTCTTCAATTTTGTAATTTTGCTTTTCGCACTTTTTCTTTTCGGAATTTCAAAAAATGAAAAATCCGAAGAAATTTCGTGAGATTTCGCGGAACATGAACCAATGGTTTGGCTTCTAGCAAGAAGGCAACGAGCATTTAGCGGATGGTATTCAATTACGAATTTTAACTAACTATAAAGGATTTTAAAATCTATTGAAATTCAGTGGTATTCAATTAAGAATTTAAAATAATACGTATAAATCTAGGAATATTTAAATACGAATTTTAAACGATTGTTGTAAAATCCATTAAAATCAGTGGTAATCAATTTATGTTTTTCAAAAGTCTATCAAAATTAGGGGTATTAAAAAAGTAGTGGATTTTAATGAATTTGTTAAAGTTGTGGATTTTGAAGGATTTGTGAGTGGAAAATATATGTAACAAGAGTTATTCCAAATCTAAGCTTTCCCTTCTCATATTTCAACGGATTTTTATTGGTTATTGTTAAATAACACCACCATTTTCACTGGAGGACACTGTCACATTCCATTTTTTTATTTCTTCAGAAGAGCAACACCACCTCGCCCCCACAACTTCTGGCCACACCATCATGCCCTACCATCGCAAGCTGCACCACCACCCGCACTTCATTTTCTCCTTTGTTCTTATTATTATTATTATTATTATTATTATTATTATTATTATTATTATTATTATTAGTATCATTCTCATTCTCTTCCTTCTATTTTCTCTTATTCTTGTTCTCTCTTCATTTTTTTGTTATTATCTTTTTTTTCTTCTTTTGTTGTCTTTGTTTTTCTTGTTCTATTTTTCTCATATCTTCTTATTTTTCAAATTTTTATTTTTCGCCCTTGCGAAGATTCCTGCGAGTGGAGGTTCCCCACATTCCATTTTTTTATTTCTTCACAAGAGCAACACCACCTCGCCCCACAACTTCTGGTCACACCATCATGCCCTACCATCGCAAGCTGCACCACCACCCGCACTTCATTTTCTCCTTTGTTCTTATTATTATTATTATTATTATTATTATTATTATTATTATTATTAGTATCAGTCTCATTCTCTTCCTTCTATTTTCTCTTATTCTTGTTCTCTCTTCATTTTTTTTGTTATTATCTTTTTTTTCTTCTTTTGTTGTCTTTGTTTTTCTTGTTCTATTTTTCTCATATCTTCTTATTTTTCAAATTTTTATTTTTCGCCCTTGCGAAGATTCCTGCGAGTGGAGGTTCCCCACTTGTTAGAACCTTTGTGAGGGCAAAAAGAAAAAGAAGAAAAAAATAAAAAGAAAAAGAAGATAGGAGAAAAAAAATGTGAAGGGGAGGAGGTTGAAAATAAGAAGATGAAAATGGAATGAGGTGGGATGAGAGGTGGCGGTGGTGATTAATGGAAAATAATAAGAAGAGGAGAGGTGACGATAGCGTGGTGGTGGTGGTGATTAAATAATAAGATGAAGAATAAGAGAGAAAAAAGGTGGCGGTGGCCGAAATAACAATTTGAAGTAAAATATTTATTTGTATTACTTTTGGACCATCTTCAATGTATTTGAATTTTTTTTAAATTTGAAGTAAAATTCTCGTAACATACAAACAATTGTTTAATTGATGTTTTATGATTTGTGTTGGCATGAATAACAATATAGGTGATGTTCTTTCATTGCTTCCTATGATTAATAACATATTTATAAAAATCCATAGAAATCCATAACAAACTTTTATAAAATCTACAAAATTCAAGCATTTAAAATTCATCAAAATCCATATGGATTTTGTAAAATCATTTGAAACCTTTTAAAATCCACGAAATTTAAAATTATTCAAAGTCCATTCAAATCTCAAATTGAATACCTCCCCTTTAATGTGCATGAACCAATGGTTTGGCTTCTAGAAATAAGGTGTGCATGTTAAGGAAGTCGATACCAATGACTCCTCTGGTAAGTGGTACCTAAGAATCCATGAAGCGAAAATGACACTTCGAGTTAAAGGATTCACTTAGTGGTACCTAAATCAGTAGGAGCAAGTTTCTTTTTTTATAGACCTATTGGAACGACATATTACTTGCTAGTTGTGATTTAAGTCTATTACACAATATAAAAGGAATTGTTAGAAGTTGGAGATAAAAGAGTTGTCTAGGTTATTGTTTACCCGATATTCAACTACCAAAAGGCAGTGGCTCTATTAGCAGGGAATTCAGAAGAAAAAAAAATGACTCGACAAAGTTTTTCTTATGTGGTAGAGTACCAGTTAGGCAATAGACATTGATAGCTTGTAATCTTGTACCTTAACTAAGGCATGCAAGTAACTTGAATCTAATTCACAATCATTCCTTTATCATAAAGTTCTTGACTTAAATTGTTCGTCTACCCAACGATTTGTCTTGCACAACTTTTCAATCACCTTTTATCCACTTTTCTTTTTTACTTTATGTTCTATCAGAAAGTCTAGGGAACGAGCTCGAGATGAGTGGAATCACCTCGAGATGTGCCACATCGCTTATCTCGAGGAGGAGGCCTCCCCCCTTACCTCGCTCCCTAGAAGGTCTCATGTTCTATTTGAGTCGTTTCTTAGCATGTCTCCTCATCCTTTCAAAGTAGCTTCAATGACGATAATGCATATGTAAGTTGCATAAGCTAATTCACATACATTGTAGCCCACAATGCTCACTCCAACAACATGCATAATTTTATACTCTTTGTACGTATTTGTCAAATCACATAACAAAGAGCCTTGCTAGGGAGCGAGGTCCACGCAAGGCCGGTCCATCACCATCCATCATCCTAGAGATGCTGAAAATGCATCCATCTCTACGATGATGCATAAAGTTAATATATTTGCTTAATGAACATACGCAATGCCCAAACATGTCTACGCCCCATTTAAAGGTCATATGGATTATCAACACCTTTAGGCCATCGATCATTTCTAAATGTCAAGCCTAGCCGACCAAGTTGACTGGCAAGAAACCCTGAGATCATTTAACTTCCGTTAAGAGTTGTGACCAAAATTTTCAATATAAATTTTACATGAGAGCTAAACAAATATTTTCACTAAAAAAAGTAGGAGAAAGAAAAACATTAAAAAAAAAAAAAAAAAAAAAAAAGGCAATTTCCACAAGAAAAATGGAATCCAAATTCCATGTCAACTAGATCTTTCATTTTTGGATGGTCTGTTTGACAACAATAACCACACCCTTCAAACTATAATCATAGAGCCATCTCGTTACAGTTTGTCTCGAATGTCAGTAAAGGCCCCAAACTCTTTAGGTTCTTCCACCTATGGACTAGGGACCTTGGGTGTCGCCAACTCATTGATTTTTCTTGGACTTCCCGACACCATCCTACCCAGCCCACAATTTTCATCTTAAAACTAAAAAGCTCAGCCATTGTCTCACTAGATGGAATGAAAGAGATTTCTGTAATATTAACCTTAATGTTTCGGAAACCCTTAAGGCCTTGGATGAACTCCAAAATGCCCCTCTCCTAGACAATGCCAACGCCATTGTTGTCCTGAAAGATAATTTATCTGAATTGTATTCAAACGTCACACTCTACTTCTAGCCCTGATATCCTTGCTCTTTTTTGCCCATTCTATTAGTGAGGGGGAATTCTAACTAGCGAGGAAACGGACGAGGGAGGGGAGTGCACACATCTCGAGTGGGATGGAGGGTTCCACCCTCCTCCCTCGTTTCCTCGCCAGTTAGACAAGCCCATTACTGAGACAGACAACAAATCTCAACTATAATTAAAAAAAAAAAAAAAAAAAAAATTATACTGTGATCACTCGCGAAAATTTATAATTTCCAAGTAATCAAATACATCCTTAACCTTAAACAAGCAATTAGCAACTTCCATACAATTTCCACAGAAGTGGTGGGAAAGTGGAAATAAACACACCCATACGTACCCACACCAGACCAGGCCAAAGCTCTCTAAGAGAGCCTTCCTTGCTTGTCGATTCCTTGGAGTTGCAGTAAACGCCTTCCAATTTAAACTATCGATCTTTTCGTCATCTGATTCCAGCAAAAACGAAAGAGCGACATCTCTCTCTCTTTCTCTTTGGTACGTTCAATCCATCTCTATTGATTTCTTCTCTTCTATTCTTATGTTCTATGTTAGATCTTTTACTATAACGAAACGAAACAACAACTAGGTCTCCTCTTTAATCTCATCGAAACCCTAATTTATGCGTTTCAAGTTTCTCTGTGAAGGAGATTTATGTTCCTAGTCTCGAAACTAGACCTGATACAATAGGAAAGGTGATAGGTACGGGAAAGATAGGTTTTTCGGTGTGGAATTTGTGTGTTTGATCGAATTTTTAAGATGCGTTCATGCCCGTCGAAGTTTCATTTTATGAGTATAAATTTCGCCTTTTTAGTTATAATTGATCGAATATTGCGAAAATATGTTCAAAGTCTGGAATAAGTATAATCGGCTTTGTTGATGGATTTTGTGATAGAAACTTTCAATTTTGGTGGAATTTCAGTAAAAAAGAAAAAAAAATGTTTAGTTCTATCATGTATACTTGAATAAAAGGGGATTTTTTCTTCTTAATTTTGAATTGGGAATTGAAAAACAAACATTACGGAAATGTATAGCGTGTTTAGTTTCATTGCTTATGGAGTCTTCTTTAGTTTAATCATAACAACTTAGATGCCCGGTTTTGAGAATACGAAAAGAATGATAATGAAACTGTGTTTCTTTCTTCCTTTTTCATGAATCCCATTCACAATTTTTTTTTACATTCCCTCTTTGATCTTTTTCTTTACTCTTTGTTTGGGAATTGGGTTATCACTTTTTAGTGCATTGTGCCATTGGTTAACAGTTGTGGCGATTTATATTGTTATGCAGATTGGTTGTCATATTGCCTTGCTTGTGAAGGAGGAATCTTAGGCTGAAAGATCTGTTCAACGCCTTTACACCTTAGTAGTTGTTTCTCTTGTAAGAAAGGTAAAACAATTGTGTTATTCTACCAAGTTAGTTATTATGCAATATATAGAAAAATCATTATTATGCCGTGATTAAGTTTCTGCATTATAGTTATTGGGTTGTTTTTATTTTTTTTGCGGGGAGTGGGGTATGTTGAATTATTGTTGCTAAACTAACAATGTTTCCCTCACTGTGGCTAGTTGAAAATGAATTAGCAAATTGATTCCTTTAAATATTCAAGTAAATTCCTCCCTTTTTATTTTATGCTAAACTAGATTGTTATTATAATTTTTTGTAGATTTTATATTATTATTATTTTATAATATAGTTGCAGATGAATATCATAGGAGATATCTTAAAATACCTTACTAATAAGTTAGGATTGGAAATTAGTTTGAATGTTCGTCTCCGTGCATATTCAGCAATAATGGTCAAACATAGGATCTGCTTGATAGTCATATACTTTGTTTTCTCAATCCTAGCTGATGCTTGTGTGGATCAAATATGTTCCTCAAATACATTGATACATTTCAAACATGGAAACGGAAAATGTTCTTAGGCAAAAGCAAGGGTGAAAGGGGTAAGGGATGGGAATAACAAATATTTTCACGCTTTTGTTAGTATGAGAACACGGATCAAGGATTTGTCTAGCCTCAAGTCAACATCGATGGTCGGCTCGTGGAAGATGAAACGACTATTCATGAGCATGTGGATAAATACTTTTGGAGTCTCTATAATGCTCCTAATGAATGGTGGCATACACTTGATTGGTGCCTTTTTGGAGCAAAGGGATTTATTGGCAGTGGAGTTTAGTGAAGAGGAGATTTTGGGCATTAAAAACTTGTGACGAAAAAATGACAAAGAAGCTGTGAGAGCGAAAAGCTTTGGACCAATGGTTTTCCTTTGCAAGAAGTTTTGTCAGTTTTGGGAGACAATGTTATGGAGGCGGCGAGGGAGTTTCACGTGTTTTCCTTGCTTGATTAGTGGATCAACCGTACTTATCTTACCCTCATCCCCAAGGGTCTTCCAACATTAAACCATTCCGTCCTATTAGTCTCCTTAATCAGTATAAGATCATTGGAAAAAGGCTTTATGAGATGTCTAATGGCGCTAGATATAAGCCTTTTTCAGAGTCTGCCTTGCATACAAAACCCATGTAGCAGCTTGAAGCCTTGAATCAATGAGATTTGTTTCTTTATATTAGGAAAAGGATGGTTTTTGGTAATAGGTGGCTGGAGTGAATTCAATTTTGCCTCTTAACAATTACCATTTTAATTCTAGTGGGAGGATCTCATGTGGAGTTATTAAAGGCATATAGGGGTGTTAGACAAGAGAATCCCTTGTCACGCCCTTAGTAGGACGGTGCAAAAAGCTTGTGAGCTCAAATTTTCGAAACATTTCAAAGGTGGTGTGATTCCTTGAACATATACCACCTTCAATTTACAGATGATAGTGTCTTCTTTATTGACAATGATTTGCATAACATGGAAAACCTTAAATTTCTATTTAAGTGTTTGAACATGCATTGGGACTCAAAAGCTAGATTGTGGGAACTGGTGAGAGCTTGAGGTAAAGCAATGAGGCTGCCACTATGTTAAATGAAGAAAAAAAAAAAAAAAAAGTAAAAACGTCAACTGGGTTCGAACCTGCGCGGGCGTAAGCCCAACAGATTTCAAATCTGTCTCCTTAACCACTCGGCCATATAGACATTGTTGTGAAACTGGCTCTGGTTTTAAATTTATTATCTAACTGTTTAATTATCGGATCGGAACTGAACTGAACTGTTTTAAACAAAAATTGAGGAACCGGAACCGAACCGAACCGAATCGTTTCATAATTTTAAAAATAAAAATCGATCTGTTTTGAGTAAAACGGTCTGGTTCGGTTTGGATCCGCGGTTCCTCAACCCGTTTGCCTACCCCTAGTTATTGGTTTGTTTTTATTTTTTTGCGGGGAGTGGGGTATGGTGAATTATTGGTGCTCAAGCAACAATGTTTCCCTCATTGTGGCTAGTTGAAAATGAATTAGCAGATTGATTCCTTTAAATATTGAGGTAAATTCCTCCCTTTTTATTTTATGCTAAAGTAGATTGTTATTATAATTTTTTGTAAATTTATTATTATTATTATTATTATTATTATTATTATTTTATAATATAGCTGCAGATGAATATCATAGGAGATTTCTTAAAATACCTGACTAATAAGTTAGGATTGGAAATTAGTTTGAATGTTCGTCTCCATGCATATATAGCACAATATTGTCCGCTCTGGGCCCAACCTAACTACCCGCACAACTTTAAAACGCGTTGTGTCATGTAGATCCAAACTCGTACATATATAGTGCATCTCTATCCCTCACCCAGGCAATGTGAGACTATAACACCGAGGTAGCATACCAGCCTCTTGTGCCCGCCCACACATGGAGCTGCCAGCCTCAGAGCCCGCCCACTCAGGGTATTACAGGTGCTTTTTTGAAGCAAAGGGATTTATTGGAAGTGGAGTTTAGTGAAGAAGAGATTTTGGGGCATTGAAAACTTGTGACGAAAAAACAACAAAGAAGTTGTGAGAGCGAAAAGCTTCGGACCAATGGTTTTCCTTTGCAAGAAGTTTTGTCAGTTTTGGGAGACAATGTTATGGAGGCGGCGAGGGAGTTTCACGTGTTTTCCTTGCTTGATTGGCGGATCAACCGTACTTTTCTTATCCTCATCCCCAAGGGTCTTCCAACATCAAACCATTCCGTCCTATTAGTCTCCCTAATCCGTATAAGATCATTGGAAAAAGGTTTTCTGAGATGTCTAATGACGCTAGATATAAGCCTTTTCAGAGTCTTCCTTGCATACCAAACCCATGTAGCAGCTTGAAGCCTTGAATCAATGAGATTTTTTTCTTTATGTTAGGAAAAGGATGGTTTTTGGTAATGGGTGGCTGGAGTGAATTCAATTTTGTCTCTTAACAGTTACCATTTTAATTCTAGTGGGAGGATCTCATGTGGAGTTATTAAAGGCATATAGGGGTGTTAGACAAGGAAATCCCTTGTCACGCCCTTAGTAGGATGGTGCAAAAAGCTTGTGAGCTCAAATTTTCGAAACACTTCAAAGGTGGTGTGATTCCTCGAACGTTTACCACTTTCAATTTACAGATGATACTATCTTCTTTATCAACAATGATTTGCATAACGTGGAAAGCCCCAAATTTCTATTTATCTAAGTGTTTGAACGTGCATTGGGACTCAAAAGACAGATTGTGGGAACTGGTGAGAGCTTGAGGTAAAGCAATGAGGCTCCCACTATGTTTGCGTGTGAGGTGGATTATTTGCCTATCACTTACTTGGGGTTACCTTTGGGCTTCACTTGGAGAAAGTAAGGAGATGTGGAACTTGGTAATTGAAATGAAAACAGGGTTGGGAAGAATATACTTCTTTCAAAAGGGGGAGACTCACTTTGATTAACGATGTTCAATATACCCGTTTACTACATGTGAATGTTTTACATCTCAGATACCATTGTAAAACATGGAGGCTAGAACTTTTTAAGGTTCGGAGTTCTCGTGTGGTTCATGTCTTAAATGGGATTTGTTTGTACGCCAAAAGACAAAGGTGATCTAGGTATTAGGCCTTTTAAAAGCCATGAATCATGCTCTCCTTACTCCTTAGCATATTGTTGTGATGCTTTGAAAAAGAAATGATGCTTTGTGGAGGAAAATCATTGTGGCTAAACATGAGATAGAAAAAGATTGGTGGCTCTCTAAGTGTCCAAGGTACCTCAGTTTTCCAACAAATTCGTGCGAGGGTTAGGCCTCAAAGTTGGAAGTAGGATTGCATTTGGTTTCAGCATGATGCTGATAGGGTATTAGATCTCTTAGGGAGCTACTTCCTAGGCTTTTCTTGGCATCCTCAAGGAAATTCAGGTTGGTTTAGGAGTTTGGGTGGAAGTTGATAGGACTTAGAATATCCATCCTACTAGAAATTTATTTGATTGGGAAGAAGCGGAACCTCTTCAATTGTTGGTATGAAAACCAAACCGATGGTTCAGTTTTTCGCCTAAACCGTGAACCGAACCAACTTTGGTCAGTTTCAAAATTTTCAAACCGAAATCGAACTGATTCTAATTTATGCAAACCGTAACCGAACCGAACTGACTTAAACTAAAATAAAATCGAACCGACCGACTATTTTAAACATATTATAATGTTTTTACATAAAATATATATTATTTATTATATGTATTCCATCGGTTCAGTTTTGTCGGTTAAAATCACATAGAAACCGAAAACCGAACTGACCATTTCGGTTATGAATTTTTTAAAACCGAACCGAACCAAATCGTTTTGATCAGTTCAGTCGGTTTAAACAGTTTGATCAGTTTTTTGTTTAGCCCTATTCAATTGTAAGGGAGGAATAGGATGGGTATATGTTGGAATGCAAGATGTTTTGCTTTCCTAGTCTATCATGCAATATGGAAGAATGTGATGTCTGTAAAAATTAGATTTATTTGAAGAGTGGGATTGTCGGTAGATCAAAACTTTTGATGGCATATTTTTCCTGATCGTGTTGTTTTCAGAAGGGTTGAACTGATTCGGCAGACATATAGCTTTGGTTGAGAGTGCCCTTTTGACAGGTTGTGTATTGATTTGTTTTTTTTTTCACGTTTCTGTATAGAACTTTGTTTGGGTTCTTGATGGAAAACTTCTTATGTGTTTTTATTCTGTCACTTTGTACTTCTTTCTGATCAGTATTAAATTTCCACGAGAAAGAAAAGCTTTACTATTAAAATACTGGTGCTCGTGCAATTTACATCAAGTTACTGTCTTTCCATTTATGGGTTGAATTTGTTTCCCTTTTATTATACAAAGATCATCTTTTAGTTTAGATGCAAGTAATGCTTTAGGAATTGATAAAATAAGGGTGGCAGTATTTATTATATGATTTTTTTGAAGTTTTCCTATTAGAATTAGTCACAATTTCCTCTGAGGATTAGTCCTTTTTTTAATAAAATAAGAGGGGCTAAGACCTACCGGTATAATTTCAGAGCTGAAGTTTTATTGAAAAATTTAAGATTTTATTATCAATATATAGTTAATGTCAACAAATGTAGGCATATTGGCTCTTTAATGGTTCCATGTCGAGTTTTCTGTGAACGTATCCCATTTATCAGCATTCACTTTGAAATTTGAATTGATACTTATTCCTTGTCTCTTTTTTTCCCTCTATATTACAGCTATGTATGATAATGTGGGAGGCCAGCGTGGGATACCAAGACCCCCCTTCAACCCCCAGCCTAGTCCATTTGAGAATGCATTCTCAGGCGCTGGTGCAGGGCTCATTCGAGGTGGGCTGGGTGCATATGGCGAGAAGATCTTGGGATCGAGCTCCGAGTATGTGCAAAGCAATGTATGTTGCATAATATATGGAAAGAAAAGTTTGATAGAAACTGAAGGGAATTAAAAATACACTATTATGTTACACTTATAGAAAGTAGCTTTAAGCCCTTGGTTCACTGATATAGCTGTCTCGTTTGGTACACAAAAGGTTTTGGCTTTGCATGAAGTAGTTGGCCACAACTTAAATTGATTCACCTGAAATTTGCAGTGCACTGATAATTCGGCCCATCTGACTGGCAGCCATAAGGCAGTGCTTCTACATATAGTTGGTCGGCCAAGCTTCTATTCAGATGGATAGAGTTGTCTCATGGGAGATGAAGTTTAAAATCTGCATTAGCATCTTGACATGTTTGTAGTTCATGAGAAGGGTAATAATTCACATTTTTATTGATTGAGCAGATAAGCAGGTATTTCTCAGATCCTCAGTACTATTTCCAAGTAAATGACCAGTATGTAAGAAACAAATTGAAGATCGTACTATTTCCATTCTTACATAGGGTAAAGCGTCAACTCATCTGATCTTCTGTAGAAATCTCTCTTTCTTACAAGGGGCTGGTATCTCATACTCCTGATTGTTTCTTGCTCAGGGGCATTGGACAAGGATAACAGAGCCTGTAGGAGGCAGACTTTCCTATAAACCCCCAGTATATGATATCAATGCTCCAGACTTGTACATCCCACTAATGGCATTTGGTACCTATGTGGTTCTCGCTGGCTTCTCATTGGGTCTTCTTGGAAAGTAAGAACTTAACTACGGAATCTTGCTTATACAACAGTTACTTGTTTATTAATTTACTCATTGGTTTTTTCCGTTTTATGGTACAGGTTCAGCCCAGAAGCTTTAAGCTTGCAGTTCTCGAAGGGTCTGCTAGGCTGGTTTTTTCAAGTCTTGCTGCTGAAAGTGTTGCTCTATTCTTTGGGGAGTGGGGAGGCACCTTTGCTAGACATAGTGGCATATGCCGGATATGCCTTTACAGGGATGTGCGTGGCTGTTCTGGGAAGGATCATTTGGAGTTACTCGTACTATTTCTTGATGCCATGGACATGCTTGTGCATGGGGATTTTCTTGGTGAAGACAATGAAGAGAGTCCTGTTTGCAGAGGTCAGGAGTTACGATTCAAGCAGACATCACTATCTCTTGCTCTTCATGGCTCTGGCCCAGTTTCCTTTGTTTATTTGGCTTGGGAGTGTTGGAGCTTAAATTGCACTCACCTTGTGTTTTTAGCCGTCTCCTTGGTTAACAGTTTGCTCTGTTTGTATTAGTGTTAATATATATGTGGCAGTCTCTTTTGTGCTGATCACCATAGGTAGATAATCTGAATTTTGTTTTTTTTGGCAGTCACATTTTTGGTTTTATTAGTGCTAATAGATTCAGGCTATACAACAAATTCACTTACATCTTGATTGTTCCAACTGACACTTCATAATGCAAAACTAGCGCATTTCATTGTATTCAGAATCTCAATGCCTGTCAGAACTTCAATTTCATTGCAAGTTTGTGTCTGACCTTTTCAATGGTCACTTTTGTTCCCTAAAAAAAAACTTTATACCTAATATCCCATATAATTTCCATAACTGCAACGATGATTTGAAACCATTCATGCCTCTGAAATCTCAGAAATTTCAGTAAAACAATCAAAAGAATCCCATAGGAATAAAAAAAAGGTATAGTTAAATAGGTTTGACCTATGAAAGGCACAAAGCTAGATTAAAATCAGGCTAATTACTGGGAAACACATAAAAGTTATTACATATGTTCGACCCATCAAACCTATCAAGGCCATGAGATTAGAAAGCTGAGTCAATTAATGAAAAATAAATAAATAAATACCCAATATGAGGTTAAGCTGACACTACTTTGTGGTGTGCACCATAATCCTTAATGGGATGTAAAGGTCTAAACTGGGAGGTGGGTGAAAAAAAAATCCTCGTTCAATGCTTGGGGGGGAATGTATTTTTGGACTCTTGGCCTTATATAAAGGTGAGTAGAATCCGTAGACATAGAAGAGAAAAGTAAGGCAGTACCATTGTGGAAGACTGTCCCGATTCATATTATTTGCAGAAACGTACTCATGAACCATTTAAGTCTCTTTATTTTGCGGAATGTGCTGTTAAATATGTGAAGGTTTGATCATGATCACATCTTATAAAAGCCTTCCCCTAGCTCGGAATTGAATTCGTCACAACCAAACATATTCACAATGGACAGAATTGGACAAGTCATATGCATATTATTTACAACAATTGGTCTAATGGTAAAAAAAAAAAAAAAGACAAATGCATTAAGTTGGAACATTGAATTTATATATTCTCAATAGTAGCCAAACCAAGCAAATCATAGAATCCAAACATCTGAAGTTCAGATTACATGCCATTGTTCAGAGATGATTAGTCTGGACTCTCGACATCAGATTAAAACCAATTTCTAAGGCTTTTCCAGACAATGAAACCATTGGGTAGCCTCTACTGAAGTGCAGAAACATCATCTTCCCTCCACTCTTACTTCAAATTCCATAGAGACAAACAGTAGATTACAAAGATGTTAGCAACACAACCACCATTTTGTTGTCCACATCACTAAACCCCACTAACCCAACAATGCCTTAAGTCCAAACATTCAAGTCCAAAATACAGACCCCAAAAACAGAACCTTGATCACTTGCATCCACTTAGAATCTGACAAACACTGCCAAATATTGTGTGCAACACCACCACCATCAGTTACAATTTCCAATAATCTACCTCTCTGTATTCAACCATTTGACTTCTCAAACAACAAAGCTCGACACATATTCTTACCAACTCTGCCCTTCCCCTGACCTTCATTGAAACCAATAAGCAAAAATATGATTAACAAATTAAACAAAACTCTCATCCCAATAAACACAAGGTCTTCTTCTTCTTCTTCTTTCAGACTTTTATTATGAACAACACCTCTCTCTCACATTTAAAATTTAAAAAACAACAACAAAAGTCATAGATTCTTTTTCTTCATCCCCCAAAAATCTTTACACAATTTTTTTTTTTTTTTTTTACCAAACATCATAAGAGTTTCTTCTTCTTTGCTCTTTCTATTGATTTCCAATGCTTTGTTCATCGTTGCGACCACGTTATCAAGTTTCCATGTACCATGTAACATGACCTAAAAATGAGCATACCTTGCTTGGTACGTAGTCCCTTCTTTCTTCCTTAAATGCACCATTACTTCAATATTATTAGTAAATAATACTATGTACTTCTTCTTGGGTTTTGTTTTTCTAAAACCTTTGAGATGCAGACATGTGGCGACGTTTGATATGTGGGGAGACAATGGAGATGAGTCCACCCAGTGGGGGTCTCATCTTAGCTCTGTAACACATCTCATCATATGGCATTCTGTAGAATCTCAAGAATGGGAGGAAAGACTCCCTGGTTTTTTCAGTCCTGGGGGTGACATGGGAGTCTCTCTTGAAAAACATAGCTGGTGATTGAAGGAAGGATGGCCTTGGGGTCCTTGGTTGGGAAATGTTGCTCCTGGTATCACTCATCATCATGTTATTGGTTTTCTGTGGGAGAGGAGTTGATGGAAAGAACTTGTTATTGGGCTTTCTGTTGGGCCCAGTGTAAAAGCTGCCATGTGGCGTTCTGGCAGCAGGCGATGCGAAGGAATAGGACCGGGCATTAAGTGGGGAAATCAGGGCTGTGCCCATTAGAGATGGAGATGGGGAGGGGATGTTAGGCCCAACTTTGGAAGCTGAATTACCTGTTAAGCTTAAGTACCAAGGCTTCAGTGAGTCGAAATTGTGTTGCACTGTGAAGGAGAAACGTGAGGAGGAGGAAGGGCCTATTTTTGATGTCAAGGGTATGGATGAAGGATCAAATCGGAGAGATGCGGATCTTGGGAAGTTTGAGAACTCATCAGATTCTAGCGATTCTTCATAGTCTAGCGAGGAAACCACCATTGTCATCTGCGATAACTCTACAAATGGACGTACCCCTGAAATAACACCAACCATGGTTAGCGACTTATTTGACTCAATGGACAATTCAACTTTAGCTATTAAGCTAGACCACCACACATGTTTTGTACCAAAACAATGTGCTTTCGTAATCAATTTGGTTATCAATCACTATTGCAACTCTGGCATATACTCAATGGTGTGCAAAATTCCATATGCTTGAATAAAGTATAACATCAATGTTTATGTAGATCACTAATAAAGGATAACATATAGGTCGACTCCTGAACAATACATCAACTATAGACCCAATTAAACCTAACCATTTTTGTGGGTGAACTCAATAAATAATCAATTATTAATGTGTTACTTACAACTCTACATCAGTACAGCATGAGATAACTAATATGAAATATTGCTATAGTGTGTGGACCATTTCTTCACTACTTTATAATAACAAATCAAATCAAGGCAAATATGTTTACCTTCCAAAGATAAGAGAAAAGTGAGGGAGGATCAATGATGAAGGCCTTGTGAAGTCGTCCCGGATAATACTCTGAAACAGTCTTCAAGCTTGCCAGCAACAAATTCATAAAAGATGAAGCTGATCTGAAAAAGCCTGCATTTGCACGTCTTGTTTAATCAATTATTCAACCCCATGTACTAAAAGAACTTAAACAATTTCAAAAACTCTATATTATTAAACAAACAACTGGGCTTAAGAGATCTCTTTTTTCCTTTACTGTACTGTACATTTATTTTTCAGTTCAAACACTCAACAAGGATAGACCGTTTCTTTAAAGAATTACAAATCCAATAATACCCTTATAGCCCGACCATTACTTAATCAAAGAGAATGGACATCTCAGGGGCACTTTTGGTCTAGTACTAGACTTCTGCACTTTGAACATGCTGTTTTCCAGACAGACCATTTGTAGCGCGCACTCCTCCCTCCACTTTGTTAAATTCTCTACTTATCTAAAATTTTAAGTTGATAGAGAGGGTATATCTAACCTATGTCAAGGTTGGGATCTATGAAATGGGTGGAGTGCAATACACTTCACTGTGCACTCTTATCGTTCATTCTCGTGTATTACTAACGTGCGCAAAAAAAAAAAATGAAATCTCAACAGGGAACATAATCTGCTTCCTTACTTTGGGTTTCTTTTGATTCCCAATTAAACTAAATACATCTCGTTAATTGAGGATTAAGGCGTGACTGAACACAACAAAAGAACCCAAAGATGGCTTTAATAAAAGAAGGTTTTCAGTGAGCATGTTGAGCATTTCAGAAGTCATTATTACTTCGACGAGGTTCAAAAAGCTGCAAAAAAAGTACCCTAAATGACCAATTTGACAATGGGTTTTAAAAGAACAGGCTTAACAACTATAGTCATTTCAAGTATCCAAAGAAGACTCACTTGCATCAAAGAGGAGCACAAACTGTTCAACACTTCTTGGCATGGAAGCAATTGCTACTTCAAGTGTGAAAACGAACATCCGAATATATCTGAATTACAAAATAGAACATTATAAATCTAAAATCATATATGAAAAAAATTGTAACAACCTGACTAAAAATCTAGATTTTGTTTTTTCAAATTACTCACAGTTTTTGTGAGTGAAACTTCTGGTAATCTTGTTTGATTCGAAAAACCTGGAAAACAAAAATGAAAAAATATGAATAATTTGGGAATAAAAAATTGGAAAAAAAAAGAAAAAAAAAGAGAGGATGAAATTACCATAACAGGTCTGGACTCTTCATCGTGACCAGCAATGTACGCAACGCCATCAGAGATCTCAGTGGAAAACTCGTCTGCTATCAAATGCTCTGTTTTTCAAACAGAGAAGAACAAATAAACACTGTATTAGCTTTCTTGCTCAGAAAAACTACTGTAACTACTGTATATAATCTGAAATCTTTTACTTTAACGACTTCTTCATCACTGTAAAAAGCAAGATTCGAGAAGAATAGAAAGAAAAAGAGAGCATTGAATTCAGATTCTAAACGGATTTTTTTCCGGATTTGAATGTAACAAAAAAAAAAGCGAGATGAGATTCGAAGGACGGAAAAAGTACGCAAGGAAGCAATGAAAAGGAAAAATGATTGGAAATTTGTGTTTACCAGTGCCGATGCTTTCTCGCCAAGAAAGACAAGCTCGTAGCTGCTTCGTTGCCTTCTTGACGCTGTCTCCTTTTGATTTCAGAAATCTCTCCACGCAGACTGTGTTGCAGAACTTCTCCTGAACGAGACAAGAAAAAAAATGTAATCCAAATGTTTGAATAAAAGCGGAAGAAGAAGTGCAAAAAGTTGCTTCGAACTTAAAAGTAAAGTGAAATATGTTTTCTTCAAATGAGTAAAACCAGAGAAAACGTATCGGTTTCTTCTTCAAATCAACCTAAAAAATGATTGAAAAGCGATGAAAAATCGCTTAACAAAGAGGTTAACTAATGATTTGTGACATTTGTTGAATCGGAAAACAGAGGAGTTCTTTAGATAATCGATTCACTTACTCTACTTTTCAAAAACCTCCAAAATCAAAGCGTTTTGAGTTCAAATTTCTGATTTCACTCGAATCGAACGAGCTACTGCTGAGTAGATATTAAAGAACAGTAGCCGAAACAACAAAAACTTGAATTCAAAGTAAAAACAGAGAAACACAGAGCGATTAGTGGAGATTTCTTTAACAGTGAAGAGAAGCTCACCTGTTTGACAGTGAGAGGAGCTTGTTTTCGCAACAGTTGAAGAACGGCTTCGACTCGCTCTTTATCCTTGTGGTCTCTCTGCTGATTACTTATCGCCATTTGAACTAATACAAACTAGTAGAGTAGTAATGAAGCAAGCTATTATAAACACCAAACTTGCTCTTCACGCAACCATTTAAACTACTCACCGACAACAACAGTCTCTATGGATGGAGGCTTTGAAGTTGAAGTTCTTGAAGAAAGAGAAAACAGTCACTACTAGCGAGAAAAATGTGAGAGAGGCTGTGAAACTGAAACTACAAGAGAAAGATTTGAATTGAGTCAGAGAAAGAAACAGTGCAGAGGGCCGTTATTTATAAGCAAACAACGACGGCATGACATGAGACACCGTTAAGATATTAAGTTGCTTTTTTATTTATTACAATAATTCAATAATAAGAACAAATTATTATTGAGTTTCTAAAAAAAAATTAGATATGATTTTAAGGCGTTTGTATAGTTTATAAATAAATAATAAACTTGAAATAAATTATATTAGGGGCATAATTATAATTAATAATGTCAGAGATGGACCGATTTTTATTACAAAAGAATGAAATGGAGATGGTAAAATGAAAATCTAAAAATTAAATATAAAAGAGCCTTTTATAATTTATAAATGAATATAAGACTGAAAATAGATTTATTCTGTACTTAGGTATAATTTTACAAGGGTAATTTTGATTGTAAATTGTAAATATTTTAAATATCAAAGAGTAAAATAGTAATTTTAATTTGAATGACATAAAAACTTTTTTAAAAGGGCAAAAGTGAAAATGAAAAATCAGGTTGAAGACAACCTCCATTGTCCATTTGGGTGAAATCTCGTTATAATTATTATGATGATTTTTTTTAAAGGTAAGCAGGATTTTTATAGGATTTCAGAATCCATAAATATGCCGCAAGTTGGGTTTGAATTCATGACTTAGTGGTACCATCCGTCAAGCTCTAACTGTTGAGCTGTCATGCCATTGGCTAATTATTACGATGTTGACGCAATTTACATTCACATATATTCAATATTTTTTTATTTTATAATAATACTAATTTAATAAAAAAAATTTATAATTGAATTTTTATACCAAATAAGTATATATAATTTAAGTGGTTATGTTAGAGGTAAAATGAAAAATTCAAAAGTTAGATATAAGAGATTTTTTTATAAATTTTAGATAATTAGAAAACTTCAAATAAATTGTATATTAAATTTAAGTGTAATTAATTAATGTTTATAGGAACTGATTTTGATGAAAAATCAAAAAATTATATGTGAGGGTCTTTTATAAATCATAAGTAATTAAAAGACTTCAATAAATTATATTAGAGATTTAACTATAATTAATAATACTGTACCGACGAGTTTTCGTGGTAAATATTCTAAATTTAACAAAAAAAAAATTATATATCAAAATTTTAAATTTAAATTACAAAACTATCCCTAATCACTGTTTACGTTCCGTGCCACAAGCCATTATATAGTTTAGCCGTCGAGTTTTGATTGGCTTGACCAAAAAAAGGCCTACGTCAACAGGGGTGGCGATAACGATTCTTATTTAATAGAGGTGTGTCGAGTAAACTCAGCAGGAGTTCGTGACTCAGTCTCCTACTCTCTCTCGTAACTACTCCAAGATTCAGGTACGACTGCTTCGCTCGTCTGGGATGCCACGTGGGGCTACTGTGTTTGAAATGAAGTGTTCTAAATAAAGTGATGGTTTTCAATTTAGAACCAGACCAGAACTGAAGTTGGAATTAGAATTAGGGATCCTGGTTTTCGAACTTAATATATGAATTAACTGGATAAAATCGTATGGGAGTTGGATCTACATTAGTTTATAATCGGATCAGATTTTTGGTAAGATCAAATGTCACCATTCTTGGCAATGGGTTTCCAATTAGAACCTGATTTCACATAGGCTAGTGTTTTGTTACAATCTTTGGAACCGGGTTTCATCTACTTTTGTATGATTTACTAATTTGCCACATTTAATAAACGATCCTTGTAAAAAAAAAATGCTATAACTCTGCTAATGTTGGTTAGAATGAAATGTCTCGAAATTTTATTATTATAATTATTATTATTATTTCTTTCACCACATCGAAATTAACTCGAAAAAACGAAATCACAACAAACTTTCATATGAATTGATAATTTTTTCAAGAGTAAATTTCGTTCGGGTTTATAGTTATACTAAACTGGAACCGAGTTTTGGGCCTTTTTTTTATCAACGAGAGATTTCAATTACCAAAGAGTTATTCTACATGGCGAGGAAATGAGCGAGGAAACCAGCGAGGGAAGTGAGGTGGAGGGGGTGAGCCGTTCACTCCCCTCGAGATGCGATCTGTTGTTTTTGTGTGCACATCCCAAGAAAAAATGAACGATTCACCTCCCTCCACCTCACTTTCCTCGCTGGTTTCCTTGCTCATTTCCTCACATTTAGAATTTGAGCAATTCTAAACGTCGAGGATTTGGGCGAGGAAAACAGCGAGGGAAATGAGGTGGACGGGGTGGAAACCGTCCATCCTCCTCGGAATGTGCGCGTGGAAAGTCAACCGAGGAGGATGGACGGTTTCCACCCCGTCCACCTCATTTCCCTCGCTGTTTTCCTCGCCCAAATCCTCGACGTTTAGAATTTTCCTTAGAATTTTGCATTACCAAAAGGTCTTGACGCCGGATAGCGATATCCTACTCAAGTAGCACGGGAAAATGTCGGCTGTGGTTAGCATATCTTTCCAAAAATACCCTCAATTTCCTTCAACTAACTGATGGCGAAACCGAATTTATTGGGGAAATCATCCCATCCAGATTTACCCCACACCACTTTTTACAGCATTTATGACATCCTCCTCCTCGAAAGTCAAACATGTTAATAAATGTTGCAAGAAATTACCGTGTACATTAACTTGGCAAAAAATATGAAGAAAGAAAAGGTTGCAGAAATGGCAATATGTACTCTACTGGTCTGGTAAAAAGTAAAAAGTGTACTGTATGGTGTGAAGATGAAGAACAGTGCGGTTTTTGGTGTTTAGAGATGATGAGGTTTTGACGGATATCAGAACCAATCAGAAGGTCTCATGATGATACTGCTACATACTGAGAGAGAGACCATGGTAGAGACACAGTATGGGGGTGAGGAGGTTTGCAGGTGTTTCAGGCTTTCAGCCATATTTTGGAACCTTTTTTTTTTTGTCACTGGTTTATTTGTTCGTATTATTCCTTCTTTTACGGCCAGATGATTTTTCACCCATGAAAAAGTTGCTGATGTACAAATTTCAAATTATTTTTGTCGTATATTTTTGGTTTGATAATTTTATGTCAATGTACGTCTGCCAATTGTATCTCAGTTAAACTCTACTTATGAAAAGTTGCGGGTTCAATACTCATTATTAAGCGAGTGAAAACCGTGTAAGGTGAGTACGACATGGATACTAGGTCGCAACATGATATAGCCTTCGTGCATCTATGTCTGATGTGTTCAGATTTGTCCTCGTTGATCTTGATGATCTCTAATCTGCAAAAATGAGCAGTGGCTAAGTCAGGGATCACAGTTGTGGTGGTCGAAAGTACTCCGATGCTTCAGTCAGATATTGATATAAGGAATGGTGAAAATTGTAGTGTGTATGCATACATTTCTTCCTCATTTCACCCTCTTTTATAACGAGTGTTCCCTCCCAACTGTCCCTGCGATTGAGGGCGTGATGGGAGGGAGGAAATCTCGCATAAGATCTCTCTTGTGCATGAGTGAGTCTCTTAGCACTTGGCTCTGTTTATGACCAAATATTTGTTCCGGCTAAAAGCTGATTTCGTACGAGTGAATTTCAGGCATGTGACAACTCTGAGATTCATTTTTAGAGCCTCATTTTTTTTTATTAAATAAAAGCGAAAGAGTAGGTCGTGGTTGGTCATAGTTGGATGAAGATCAAATTTGCCTGAAATTTCATAAAATAGTGACATAGGTAAAGTTACTTGGCCACATACTCCATTTTAATACTTAGCAAAATGACAAATCAAAGCATAAAATCATCGAGACAACAAATGACAAATCACAAAATGAGAGGTATTTCAATACGAAATTTAGATTTTTTGGTGGTATTAGAAACTTATATACATTGAGTGAGAACCAAATACGTCACACCATGAAAACAATGTCCCACGCATACAAATTTGTCACAACACTTCCTTGCATTACGGGCTCACTGTCATGTAATACAAAAACAATGTGGCTAGTGTTCATGGAATATTTGGTTGGGGGTTACATCTATGTTTCCTAGTATTAATATGGTATATTGAATATTAGAGACCATAAAGTCTCCATAAGCTAATAGCCAAATTAAGTGCAACATCACCCACGATTTGAAGGTTCCATCAATTGAGTCTAGCTACCAGATCGAAGTACACTTTTGATAAGATCGGAATATATGATATATGTTAATCTGTATTAGAGAATAATGAATATGCATGGTACATGCAACACTACCATGTCCATGTGTTTCCACAATTGCCATAAGTTTTTCGGGAAATATTGGTTGGTTCTTAGTTCTTACTATCTCAATTATAATTCGATGCATTGCTGACACTTTAACTTCAATTGCGAAAGCCGGTGTAACACTGTAGATTGTCATGCATTTAGATCTGTCTTTGTTAATCCCGATGATATTCAACTTGCAAAAATAGTAGCGATTAAGTCTAAGACCACTTTTGTGGTGGCCGAAGGTACTTCGATGCTGAAGTCAGATATCGATTCAGGAAAGAGTGAAAGTTGTATGTAAATTGCAGTGTGTATCTGTATATATTTCTTATTTCTTTCACTGATTCTTATAGTGAGCGTTTCCTCCCCAATTGTTCATGCAATTGAGGACATAATTGAGGGAGAAGATCTCATATAAGATCTTACATGTACATGACTGAGCTCTTCGACAATTGACTTTGTTTATGATCCAATGTTTGATTGGGTTAAGACTGACACCGTGCGAATGGATTTCGGACCTGTGACAGCTCTGAAATTCGTTGTTCGGGCCTTATTGTTATGAGCCAAGCTCTAAGACATGTGCCTCTAGGACTGGTGCGTCTTGGACCTGGACACCTAATTTACGGGTTGAACAGTTGCTTGCGCATAAATTCGTGTGAGACTAAATTGAAGCCCTTTACATGCTAGGATTAGCCCAAGCTAAGTGTGCGGTTGTAATTGAGTGACTTTGATATCTCATCAAATTGTATTCACAACTCTTAGCAACAGACGACATATGCTCTTAGAGCCACAATAAATTCTATGATTATCATATCGACAACCCTAATTGACAATTTATCATTCCCAATCATAAATACATACAAGACTCTAATCTTCTAATTGACCTCAACGGATCATTTTCTCGATCACATTCTTATACTATTTCTTTCACATTCTTTTCTTCCTTCAAAGTCATTGAATTCCCCTCGCAATTAATATGTCCACACCGATACCCACGACCATCCGTGCAGTCTCGACAATAATTTCATATTTTCCCATGGAAATTCTAAGTCCGTCTTTCCTACGGCGGAGACCAAGTGCTTGCTTTGTTACAATTTACCACCATTTCATTTCACATCACACACTCCCAAAAAACTCCATAAAATCTCTAACATTTCTCATATAATTATATTCCATAACCCCTCCTTTTATAATTGTAAATTACAAATTAGAAAAAAGAGCTTCTTAACTCGAAGTATCTGGCCGGTTTGTCTTCAAATTTCCCCAACTTTTGCAAAACCAAGGTCAAAAGTTCTTCATCAACCCTATATTATATGACCATAACCTAGCTTAGTATCTTATTAATTTATGTAAAAGTGGGTTGTCGTCCCTAACCAAATGTAGTAGAGATCTAGTAACATGTGTTGTTCCTTAAAAAAAAGAGGTTAGGTGGCCTGTAATCTTATTATATCACTCGCCATATAAAATATGTTGGATCTGGTCAGAGTTAATTGTACGTTTGTTTTTAGTTCTAACTTCTAATTAGATCGTGAAATTTTAAATAAGAAATGGATTAGAAATTCCATGTGTTTGTTGAAATCTAATAGATCCTAAATCAAGACAAGTGTAAATTTGAATAGTTGCTTTAACAACCAGTTGAATTTTGTCAATGGCATGACAGTTCAAAGGCCAGAGTTTGACGGATGGTATCATTAGGTCATGGATTCAAACCCAGCTTACGATATTTTTATGGGTTCTGAAATCCTATAAAAATCCTGTTTGCTTTTTCAAAAAAAAAATCAGTCAAAAAATTCGACTATGGTCTTACATGTTATATTATACGAATGGATTTTCAATTCAAATAAAATTATATATCATTGTTAGCTTCAAATACAATCAAACAACATTTCATCTTCAAAACTTCGAGTTATTCTTGTGATCCAATGTCAACCCCATTGACAAATGAGTACTAGGAGAATCTATATACTATTTCAAATGTTAAATGGGTGCTTGTCACATGGAAGCCACAAATAATTTAGTCACAAAAATGCAAGAATACATGTTTTTGCTCTACTTGATCTCACTCACTCATTCACTATACATCAAAAGGAAGGGAAGAAGATTAATATGTAGTTAATTCTGTATGTTATCAATAAGCTTGCTATGCCGTATTTTAGGCTGATGAATTGACCTTCCCAAAGCTAAGAGTAAGCTTTATTGTCCTTTTAATTAAACAAATACTATCTAAATGGTATTTAGTGAAACATTTGTTTTGTTTGTCTTTATTTCTAAAGGTAAGAGATTCTCCCTTCTTCACTTGTCAGCTTGGTTTGCTTTGCATTGGTGGTGGTGGTGGGACTTTGAATATGCTTCCAATCCTCCTATTTGCCACTTTTTTAGCTTAATAAAGTTGTTTTGATGACACCCTTATCTCTAATCATCTCTCCACAGTTTGGGTTTTTTTTTCAAAAATTTGAATGTGCATGGGAGGGTTATGTTTTGATGTGTTGTGGTATGGTGTGGTATAATGGGATGGTGGGGGTGCATCAAGCACACATCAATATCTCTACATAGACACCCCATTAGTCCAACATCAACAACTACACAATTATTTGTTGAATCATTGATATTCAAATTCAAAATCTTTGCATGCTTGCTTCATTAGTTAGAAATGTCGATTCGTTTCACACTCTTTGGGTCGATTGGATCTTAATAGTTGTGTTTTTAGAGTGCGGAATGATTGGAAAGGTTATGAAAACCGCAACGGTTGGATGCATTACATTACATTACATTACATAAACTTTTGTGTGACCCAACATTACATTAGGCGAAAAACAGTGGCAATGATCATATTTTCAAATGGAAGAAGAAAAGTAGACACTTGGAATCACTAATTGAAGTTTTAGACAGCTAATCTTACACTTGAAAAAAAGCAAAAAACAAAGGTGTTGATGAGTGATTTATAACGTTATACAAAAAAAAGTTTATTCTTTGGTACAGTGAGTGACCAACCCAACTATCTGCAAATGGACTGCATGTACTCACAAATGATGTTGTCCGGAACAGAGCAGATAATCTTTTGTTTTAGGATAAATGTTGTAAATCAAAAGACAAATCTGCTATCATCATCAAGTAGTTCGAAGTAGAAATATGTTGACTTTCTTTTTTGGTTAGGAATCTTCACATGTTGTGGGTCACTCCATTTTGATTTTGTATGAAATCAAATCAATCAAATCATCTTTAATTTCAAGTTTTGGATGCATGAATCATTTATAAACAGGGTATATTTTTTTTTTGTTTATAAATAAGTTCGGTAGAAAAATGACCACTAAGCTTACCTGATTGTTCAAGCATGTTGCAAGCAAGTAAGCTGTCTACTTGCCTGCAAGCAAGTAAGCTACCTGTCTGTCTGCAAGCATCAGAACACTTCAATGGAAGGTAAAAGACTTTTAAGTTCACTGTCTCTTCCATGAAGTTGCTAAATCTTTTTAGTATTATATAAGTTTGTTAAAAAAATGACCACTATGCCTACCTGCCTGTTCAAGCATGCTGCCTGCAAGCAAGTTGCCTGCCTGCAAGCATCAGAACACTTCAATGGAAGGTAAATGATTTTCAAGCAAGTTGTCTGCCTGTAAGATAGATTTTTGTAAAATTGGGATATCATTGTCGAGGAGTTCAAAAAACAATTAAAAAACAAAAGTATAATAGTGGGCGTCATTGAAAATTGGCAAATAAGGTAGTTTATCTCTAAAGATGATTGAAAATAGCTTATTTTATTAACATTCTTTTTCTAATATTGTGTGTGATAAATTTGTAGATTTCAGTCATATTCCCTTCTTGCTCAAAGTTTGTGCATATAGACGCCGAGTCATTTGATAATGTGATGCAGAAAAATGTTTGGAGCATTTGTTGATATATAGTTTTGATGTAGTGGGTTCATTTTGTTCTCATTTTTTTAAAATAGAAATGGTGGAAACCATGCTCTTTAAATGCGTATAAGTATAAATAATGTATGGCGTTGATGTACTTAAATGTTTATATATTTTTTCTGCGTGGATATATATTTGGTGTTCATGGCATGGAATGCCATTATAAATTTGTATGACAGGTTCAGACAGGTTTCAATATTGAAAAATACAACGGAGACTCTGTCGAAATTTTGAGTTTTTACTTCTTATGACATGTTCAGATAATTTTTTGAAAAGAGAAATGGTGGAAACCATGCTCTTTAAATGCGTATAAGTATAAATAATGTATGGCTTCGATGTACTTAAATGTTTTTATATTATTTTGGCGTGTGGAGATATTATTTTGTGTTCATGGCATTGATTGCCATTATAAATTTGTATGACAGGTTTAGACATATTTCAATAATTGAAAAATACAAAGGAGACTCTGTCGAAATTTTGAGTTTTTGCTTCTTATAACATGTTCAGATGAATTACTTTATTCATAAAATTGAGAGTTTTTGCTTATTCGACCGCCAAAAAAACTTTTTTAATATACTGAAAACGGTGAATATATATTGCGCTGAGACAACAAGTTTTTGTGAATGCCAAATTATGTGAAGTACAAATGCTTATGACAAGTTTAAATATTTCAAAATTGAAAGCTCTGTCAAAATTTTAAATATTTTATAATTTTTGTTAAATATTCATCTTGATATTCTTCCTAATCGATTATGTCATTCTGTTTGTCCTAATTAAATTATGTTTTTTCAACTGCTGTTTTACTAAATTGGGTATCAATTTCAGCCAATACTCACTTGGACAAACATGAGATATTTCCTTCTTATTTTTAGTTAAGCTGACATTCGGTGGAGATTAAATTCCTTAGCACATTGGTTGCGTTGATCAAATTTATTAACATTGTTTTACTGTTCAATAGTATTAATTTTTTACAAAATTAATTCATCATAACTGTTGTAATAGACAATTATGCAAGTGTTTTTATAAATTTAAATAAAACCACAAATTTGAGTATTCAACATAGCCGTTTAAGTATGATGTAATCTGCGATAGTGCCAACGGCACGGGTATTCCACTAGTATTAATACGGTTGAATACAATGTTGATGGTCTAAAGTAATTGTAGACGGTGAGCCTCATAATTGAGCTTTCGATTAATAAAATTACAAAATCATAATTTGTTTAAATCTAGCAATCTTCGGATATTGCTAATAATAGGCCTTCATGCCCAGTTCATTTCGATCCTCCTATCCATATGTGATTCTTGTAAGATAAAGTGGAGTATTCCCAAATCGCCTAGAAGAAGACTTGTTCATCATTGTGTAGCATGAATAAAAATCAAAGTTGCCTTCGCTGCATGACACTCTGTCATTATACTATCAAGAACTTTTCCAACAATAGGATCTGCCACCCGGGCAAGTACCCAGCCTTGTAAAGTCATTGCAAAAACCCTAATGCTCTTATTGTAAATAAGAAGAAAAAACTGACAGCGTAGATAACTAAGATAGTTTTTGGTCTAAAATATAAGGAATGGGATTCGCAAGTAAGATAGCCTCGTATGCATGCATATTCTTAATAGGATCTCATGTTGTAGGTACGAATAGTCTGAAAAATTAGGTAAATTCTTGTAATAAACAACATAAATTCTAGGATGCCTGGCCCTATGCCCGGTGATATGCTTGGTAGGTGCCAGACACCATTGATCTTGTCTGGAGATGGGTGTTACACCTATCCCGATGTAATATCAACGGTGCCTGGCCCTACCTGGCACAACACCAGGCACAGGGCCATGCATCGTAATAGTGCTCAATAAACAATGAGCATAGTTTGCTACTAGAGAATGCCCATATTTATCGTTTATGATAATCAAATAACTAGAAGGATTTTATCGAAGTATAAAATCTCTATAATGTCATGCATCCACAATTATACATGACCAAAACTATAGTAAATTATCTGTAAAAATGGTTTAAGCCATTAGAGAAAGAGGAATTCTAAATGTCGAGGAAACGGGCGAGGAAAGCGACGTGGCAGGGTGGGGACCGTCCACCCCACTCGAGATGCGGGCACCAAAAACGACGGCACACATCTCGAGCGGGGTGGACGGTCCCCACCCCGCCACGTCGCTTTCCTCGCCCATTTCCTCGCATGTTTCCTCGACATTTAGAATTCCCCATTAGAGAAAACATATCTAGGATGAACTTTATTCAAATGAAGCTTTGTCTAGGCAGTTTTGCTTTTTCTACATTTTTACTCATTCTCTTTAATACACATCCATAAACATTTTCTATACAATTGGTAGAAATTCAAAAAACCAAAACCGGACAAAAAAATAGTTATAAAGCCTTGCTATCTAGAATTGGGGATACTCACAACATGTGACCATTCAACTATATCACTTAAGCTTTAAAGTCAATTTTTGTTAGGTTTGGGTGTTTTTACACTTTTACTCATTCTTTTAAAAATACAACTACAAACATTATTGAAGGGTTAAAAATATGAAAAGACCCAAAACCAGACTAAAAAGTGGTCGTTAAACCTGCTGCCTAGAATTGAGGTACCTCTAGAAACTCAAGTCACGGTAAATTTTGTAAATGGGCCAAGATCGGGCCAGATTGCTTAGAAACCTTGAATTTTTTATCCATTTACAAAGATACGAAATCCAGGAAGGATAGCTGGACACCGGACGATAGGGGTCCAAATGGATCCAAAATGCAAAATTTCCACCACCACATTTATATGTTGTCAAATTTGAGCCCAACTTTGGAAAACCTTGATGGCCTATATACTACAATCATTAACAAGCTTTCAAGTGCGCGCACATTGCTCGGGCTCGTCAACTTCCATCAGTTCTATATGAACCCGTCTAATTGTCGAGGAAAGCAGCGAGGAAAACAGTGAGGGACTCCACAGGGGGAGGGGGAGTCGTCCATTCCTCTGAGATGTGTGTTTAACTTTTTAATACATGCATTCCGAGGGTTGAAAACGTGCATCCCGGAGGGAATGGACGGCTCCCCCTCCCCCTTGGGGTTCCTCGCTGTTTTTCTCGCCATTTCCCTCGACAATTATATTTTTTGGTTCTATATTAATCTCGTCGACTTGCAGCCCTGAACAACCAAAAACATTTTTTTTTATCTATATGACAAATTCATCTCTGCATGAAGAAAAGCCAAAAGCTCTAAATTAAGAACCCGTCTAAGTGTCGAGAAAAACAGTGAGGAACTCCACAGGGGGAGAGGGAGCCATCCATTCCTTTTGGGATGCGCACTTGACTTTTTAAGACATACATCCCAAAGATTCAACCACGTATCCCGAGGAAAATAAACAGCTCTCCCCACCCCTCGCTGTTTTCCTCACCATTTTCCTTGACAATTAGAATTTTTCCTAAATTAAACATCTTCCCCATGGCTTCAATCCTGGTCACAGTGTCAAGACCTGAGAAGAAAATATTGTTGTGTCAGAGTACAACTGCAATGTAACCTAGCAACTATGTTTTTTGAGGTTTGCTACAGAGCGAGGGAAAGGGGCGAGGGCCCATCCTTCTCGAGATAAACGCATTGTGTTGGAGATACATGCATATCGCAAGGAGGATGGGTGGTTACACTCGCTCCCTTTCTCTCGACCCCTAGATTTTTCCATGTTTTTTTGTCCAGAAAAACTATGTCTGCTTCTTCCATTCAATTTGAAGATTACAAATAAATTGAAAACGAAGTGATCGGGTTTTGAATCAGTAAGACAATCATTTTCAGTCTTTAAGAGATGCTTTTTGACACCTCAAACTTACAGAATCTTACATCCCTATGGGTTACCTGAAAAAGAGGCTCCTAGACACTTTCTTGGCATGCCTAAAATTGTCTTGCAAAATTACCCTGATATTGTTGACTAAACAAAAATTTTACACACTAACTCAGTTTGATCACTTAGCTGACCATAAAAGTCTCAAAAACTGACTGGCTTAACGAAAACACTGTCACAATTCGAACCCGCGTCTTCTTAATTCTTATTCGCCTAGTCCTTGATAGATAACCCAATCCAAGCAGTCGTATGTGAACCAGAAACTAATAGTCATGAGGAATGAACTAATTGGCAGGTTTCAAATGCTATCTCTTGTTGAAAATTATCATTAACTAGTCAAAATGTTTAAAGCTTAAAGCCAAAAAGTTAAAGCTCAAACCCATTATTTAGAAGATAAAATAAGAATGAGTATTCTCTAAATGGTTCAATGTCTAGATAATTCTACACCTTTGTAATACTCTAGACATTTGAGAGAGTTCTAGATAAGCAAAGATGTGTGGTTGAGATTGTTTATCTAGAATCCTCCCACCTCCTTAGAGCTACTATAAATAGGGGAGATGTTGTGAAGAGAAGCTCAGTGATGAGCTATTTGTGTGTAAGAGATTTATGTGTTTATGTATTGTATTGTTGTAATATTGTCATTGTAATGTAAGATTAGTGTTTGTAATTGATCCTGGGAGCTGGAATACTCAACAATTTGGTATCAGAGTCAGCTCACCCTATTCATACACAAGGTACTATTTTCACCTTTGGTGAAACACTGTCTAGTCGGAGATCGTTCGTGCACAGTTTGGGACTGTGAAGCATATTGGTATAACACCAAGCTTACTCGGTAGCACAAATGAGGTTGTAATGAGGTTGTACCTTGTCACGATGGGAGATCTCGTTGGCACAACTGATGGGCTTACAAAGCTCAACCACCATAATTACAAGAGTTGGCAGACAAGGATAAAGTCTTACTTGCAAGGGCAGGACTTGTGGCAGGTTGTTGGTGGTAGTGAGACTACACCACTGCCAAAGGAGAATGCAGTCGAATTCAAGAAGTGGGAGACCAAAGCAGGGAAGACGTTTTATGTGCTCAAGACGACGATCGAGGATGAAATGCTTCAGTATATAGAAGATGCAGACACACCCAAAGGAGCTTGGGATACATTTGCATTTCTGTTTTCAAGGACGAATGGTGCGCGCCTACAGTTCTTGGATAATGAGTTGATGAACTCCAAGCAAGGAGGTATGTCTATTAGAGACGATTTTCTAAAAATTAAAATTTTATGTCGTGAAATTTCAGAGTTAGACCTTGCCTCCAAAGTTACTGAAGATATGATGAAAAGAATAATAATCCATGGTCTAAAACCTCAATATACCGGGATTGTTACTGCCATTCGTGGTTGGCTAACTCAACATTCTATTGTGGAGTTTGAAAGTCTGCTGGCCAATCAAGAAAGTTTGGCTAAGCAAATGGCATATGTCTCTCTGAAAAATAAGGAAGAGGAGACGTTCTTTAACAAAATAAAGAGCGGGTATAAAAAGAATAATTCTATAAGATCAGATAAAGAAGAAGATAACAGGCCCAAGAAGTCCCAGGAGAGGAGCTACAAGAAAGGGGGAGCTCAACAAGGCAGAAACAAAAACGACCGGAGAAAGGACGGTTGCTACAACTGTGGCAAGAGAGGCCACTATGCAAAAGACTGTTGGTCAAATAAGAAGACAGCTGAAGAAAACTTGGTAACATCTCACAATCACCAAGATAGCAGTGAAGAAGAATGAGACTTCCAAGTATCCTTTGCAACTACCTAGCCTGTTCGTGAGGATTTTTCAGATGAAGAAATTGACTTATCCAAAAATGAGGTAGCCATGGCGGCTAAAGATCAAGACTTGCAAGTCAACTACAGTATGGATTGGATTGTTGACTCAGGCTGCTCCAACCATATGACCGAAGACAAGGAAAAGCTGTCAAGCTGATGTGAATACAAAGGAGACCGGGTCGTGATAACTGCCGATAACACGAGATTGTCGATTGCTCACACTGGGGAGGCTACATTCACTCCATGCTTCAGCCCTAATCAAGTTCAATTGCAAAATGTCTATCATGTTCCAGGTATGAAGAAAAACTTATTGTCAGTATCACAATTAACAACAACTGGCAAGTATGTGGTGTTCGGGCCGGAAGATGTTAAGGTGTACCGAACTCTAAAGCCATCGGGTACACCCATCATGACGGGAAGAAAGTTGGAGTCTATCTACGTGATGTCCACGGAATCAGCATATGTGGATAAGACTCGATGCAATGAAACTGTCGACTTGTGGCATGCAAAGCTAGGGCATGTTAGCTATCATAAGTTGAAGAGAATGATGACCAAGTCAATGTTGAAGGGTCTACCTCACCTGGACGTACGAGGAGGAACAGTCTGTGCTGGGTGCCAATACGAAAAAGCTCATCAACTACCCTATCAGGAGTCGAAGTTTAGGGCCAATTAACCATTGCAACTCATCCACTCAGATGTGTTCGGCCGGGTGAAACAACCATCAGTCAGTGGAATGCGATACATTGTGACTTTTATTGATGATTTTTCAAGGTACGTGTGGGTTTATTTTCTGAAGGAAAAATCAGAAGTTCTCGACATATTTAAGGCATTTAAGGAGGACATTGAATGCAAAGTAGGAAAGAAGATCAAATGCATGCGTACCGATAATGGTGGAGAATACACATCGGATGAATTTACCAACTTCCTGAAGGAGTGTAAAATCAGGAGGCAACTAACATGTCCAGGCACCCCTCAACAAAATGGCATAGCTGAAAGGAATAACCGACATTTGGCAGAGATATGCCGAAGTATGCTGCATGCGAAGACTGTACCGAGTCATTTTTTAGTCGAGTGTATAAAGACAGCAACCCATGTTATCAACAGGCTGCCACAAGCAAAAATAGATTTCTTTTCACCGTTCCAGAAGTTATGGCATACCAAGCCTACAGTGAGTCACTTTCGAGTATTCGGATGTGTGTGCTACGTGTGTGTGCCTGATCACCTAAGAAGTAAGTTAGACAAGAAGACTATTCGTTGCATCTTTGTGGGATACGACAGTCAAAGAAAAGGGTGGAAATGCTGCAATCCTACAACTGGGTAGTGTTATACAACAAGGAACGTGGTGTTTGACGAAGCTTTATCGTGGTGGTCTACACAACAACTATTTCTGCTAGACTCCAAAAGTCTACAAGAGAAAATGCAGGAAAATGAGTCATCACCTGCAAATGATGAAGAAGGAGTACGACCGAGCTCACCCAAAACACCAAGTACATCTTCAAGCCCATGGCAGACTGATGTATATGAAAGAACACTAGAAAAAGTTCAGGAAAGTGAAGAAGATGAGAGCCAACAGTTAAGAAGGTCAACTAGACAACGCAAGCCCAATCCAAAGTATGCAAATGTTGTGACTGAAGAACACAACATTAGGGAGCCCACAACATTTGAAGAAGCATCATAGAGTCTGAAGTGGATAAATGCAATGGAAGAAGAAATCCAAGCCCTGGAGCAAAATCAAACTTGGGGCTTGGTACCAAAACCCAAGGATGTAAAGCCCATATCATGTAAATGGGTTTACAAGATAAAAACTTGTCCTGATGGCTCGATAGAAAGTTACAAGGCTCGATTGGTAGCTCGAGGGGTTCTCACAGCAATATGGGCTAGACTACAATGAAACATTCAGTCCAGTAGCCAAAATTACTACAGTCGGGATTCTATTTGCACTAGCAGCAAATAAATCTTGGAAACTATGGCAAATGGATGTGAAGAACGCATTCCTGCACAGTGAAATTGACCGAGAAATATATATGGAACAACCGAGGGCATTTTAGTGTAAAACCCAACAAAACTATGTTTGCAAGCTAAAAAAGCATTGTACGGACTAAAGCAAGCACCAAGAGCCTGGTACGGGAAGATAGCGGAGTTATTAGCTCAAAGCGGCTACTCAGTTGCACATTCAGACTCTAGCCTATTTATCAAATCTCAGGAAGAAAAACTAGCAATAGTGCTAGTATACGTAGATGATCTGATTGTCACTGGAAATGACACATAAGAGATTCAAAGAGTACGAAGAAACCTAGCGGTCTGCTTCCAAATGAAAGAGTTAGGAGAATTAAGACACTTCCTAGGGCTTGAGATAGAACGAAGTGACAAATACTTATTCCTTTGCCAGCTGAAATATGCTCAAGGTTTATTGAAGAAGTATGGGATGCTTGAGTGTAAACCAACCTCAACACCGATGGAGGCCAATTGTAAGTTATGTGTTAATAAAGGAAAAGACTTGGAAGATACAACAATGTATCGCCAGCTTGTCACGAGGCCTAATCTACCTAACCCTCACACGACCATACATAGCCTACGCAGTTGGAGTAGCAAGCCGGTTCATGCAGAAGCCGAAGAAGCCTCATCTCGAAGCAATTCGTAGAATCTTAAGGTATGTGAAAGGTACCACTGACATTGAAATTCTATACAAGAAAGATGAGGAATGCAAAATGGTTGACTACTGCGATGCGAATTATGCTAAAGATCATGACACAAGGAGATCGACTACAGGATACGTGTTTAGTCTTGGTTCAGGAGCAGTCACATGGTGTAGCAAAAGACAACCAATAGTATCTCTCTCAACTACAGAAGCGGAGTACAGAGCATCAACTATGACAACACAAGAAAGTACTTGGCTAGTATAACTAATGAAGGACCTTCACCAGTCAGTCAACTATGCAATACCATTGCATTGTGATAATCAGTCTACAATATGCTTAGCTGAAAATCCGGTGTTCCATGCAAGGACAAAGCATGTAGAGGTCTACTACCACTTCATTAGAGAGAAGGTATTTCAAGGAGAGATAGAGACGCAAACAACAAAGACGGATAACCAAGTAGCAGATATATTCACTAAGGGACTTGGCACGACAAAGTTCTAAGACTTTCGGAGACAACTTGGCATGATCTTCAACGGAGTTGGTGGTGAGGGGGAGTGTTGAAAATCATCACTAACTAGCCCAAATGTTTAAAGCCTAAAGCCCAAAAATAAAGCCCAAACCCATTATCTAGAAGATCCAACAAGAATGAGTATTCTCTAGATGGTTCAATGTCTAGAAAATTCTACACCTTTGTAATACTCTAGACATTTGAGAGCGATCTAGAGAAGCAAAGATGTGTGGTTGAAATTGTTTCTCTAGAATCCTCCGACCTCCTTAGAGCTACTATAAATAGGGGAAAGGTTGTGAGGAGAAGCTCAATGATGAGTTATTTGTGTGTATAAGAGATTTATATGTTTATGTATTGTATTATTGTAATATTGTCATTATAATGTAAGATTAGTGTTTGTAATTGATTCTGAAAGCTGAAATATTCAACATCTCCTTCATAGAATAAGTGCTACAAATGTAAGCGGAAGAAATGATTTTGGTTGCCAATGCCCTGTTTACTTTACTAGTTTTTTTTTCTTTTGCAATGAGAGAATATTTCTATTGATCGAGCCAATTTAACTTGGTTCATTTCCAAATTGTCCAATGAGTTTTTGAATAGCTTAGCAGTTATTAGTCAAAGTAAAGGCCTAAATTAGCTCTAAACAACAATTTTGATTTAACATATCATACGAAGTAGCAAAAAGATAATTATCATCGGTTCTAAATCAGACACATCACGCCAACATAAACACGACATGTAAGAGTGTTTTCTACCATGAATCGACATTTTTAATCAAAATTAATTAGTCATAATACCAAATCCACAATGGGAAATGAAACTTACCTTGAATGAAACTTTAAAAACTTGTAGGTTACACTTGAGGATTGTTTACTTTGCATACAAGATAGAGAAACCATGTGTGGCTTGAAACACAAGATGTTATTGTGAAGTATAGAAAGCTACAGAGTTAGTGAAGTATGAGTAAGACTTGTTTTAGAGGGTTGGGGCTTCTTATCCTACAAGGGAAAAAGGTGGCGATATTGATATTGCACCAAATGAAAAAAATGCTCATATTTTACATGATTGATCTGCAAGTGAATGAAAAAATCACTTAGCAATATTGATGTAGACTCCTCCCTTGTCTAAGCAAACTCTACATTTTTTGCTTTCTTTAAAATTCTCTCATTGTTGCCTTCAAATTCTTTGAAGGTTTACCTACTCATGCATTGCAGAGGCAGGAACAAATGAAGTGGTTCAAATCCCTCCTCTCCCCATTGAAGAAGCTGTGGGATCATCTACACTCTGCCAACAAAAAGAGTATTTTTCTCTCATCGACACCCTGTCTCATTGTTTTTCTATTCACTCGATTTCACTTCATGCATTTTGTTAATGATAAGCATACATATTTTCCTGTCTTCTCATCAAAGCTATCTTGCTTTGTGTTTATTCATATGGTTTTTTTTCCCCTATATCACACCTGCTCATCGTAAATGTATTTTATAGCTAACGACGATATAAACAGCTTCTCAACATGATCAAAGTTTCAGTCATAATGTGGTTAACAATTGTTAAATATTTACCAGGAAATGTTCAATATGGGTGTTTCACCATAGTAGGTAACATAACTAGTCTTTCACAAATCACTTAAATTTACTTGGAATTCATAAGCTTTTGCTCTAACTAAGATGATGATGATCAGGTCTTCATTCTTC
The DNA here is from genome assembly GCA_003290165.1 of Berberis thunbergii. Lineage (NCBI taxonomy): Eukaryota > Viridiplantae > Streptophyta > Magnoliopsida > Ranunculales > Berberidaceae > Berberis > Berberis thunbergii. The sequence goes on along the minus strand of QNQO01000534.1, from coordinate 584,184 downwards.
ATTGATTAGGTCTTTTATGATTACAACATTATGTTCTATCCTGTATAAACTTGATGTACAAGTATTCTTAATTTCTTATCTTTTGGTCGTTTTGATTTGTATTGTATATGTTTTATTTATTCATCTATTTCTTTATTTTTCAGGAAGAGGGATCTACATCCTATATGACGATGTCAAGTCGTGCCCTTGCGAAGATGTACAAGTCCTCTGGTCAATCCTTGTCGAATCACACCCACCTGCCTTGACAAATAAATAGTGAATGCTAGCTCAACCATGGGGGATGCAAGAAAATCAAGAACACATACAAAATGAACAATATATATCTTGAATGTACATATTTATATTTCATACTTCACATCTATGCCCTGTTTTCTTCTTCCCCTGTTCTATGTTCTTTCATTCACGTAGGTTTCATATTATATAAAAGGATTTTGTATGGCTTTCATAGAAGACTTTCTTGCAAACTTGTAATGTTGTCTGAAGAACAAATCATGGTTTTTTTTTTGGTATAGATGATCTACCTCCTGTGTTAATCCAGACAATTTGATCAGACAAGTATCATTAAAAAGACTCCCAATTCAATATAATAATTTTAAGTTCTGGAAAATTGAGAAAAGATGAGCAAGCTAATAGTTCTAGGGAAGAATCAGAGTTTCGAAAAAAACCAAAATGTCACTTTTTATCAAAAGTGATTAATGTCTTTGTTATGTTTGGCAGTTGGTTTGGCTGTTGTGTTTTCGTTTTCCCTTGCTCAAGGAGAATTCATGAAGTTGACCTGCATAAATATACAATATTGATATCGTGATTAGATTAATGGAATCGAGCCCCACCTGTTAGGCAATATTAGTAACTTGAGTGTGAACTTTGGAAGAACATAATGAAACAAAACATTTTCTGCAAAAAAAAAGGACTAAAATTTTCACTAGGTTTCGGTCATTGACACTCACATATACCGCGAACAAATCATTAACCATCAAGCACAAGATCTATTGGGACGAAGGCCTTTCACTTCTTTAAAGAGCCAAAATTTGTAGGTAAGCACAAAACTGGTAACAACGTATCTAAATTTCAGTTTGATCCAATACTTGGATGTCAAAGTTCTGTGCAAAAAAAAAAAAAAAAAGACTTCGAATAAGAGTGCATTATGAATATTGAGTTAACTGTGATTTTTTATTTTTTCAAATCCACAAATCTGAACCGTTCATCAGATTCGACGGTCCAAATTCATGCGCAGGAGCTCCTCCTGCCCTTTGTGCGCAGGAGCCCCCCCGGGTCCTTATGAATAGCATCTGTAACACCCGTTGTTTTTTGGGTTGTTTGACCGGCTTAATTGTAGAGTTTTTTTTTATTAAAACAGTGACTTTTAAAAGTTCTTGAAATTCAAATGAGTTTTTTTTTTTTTAATATTTATTCTGAATTTGTTTTGGTTTTTTTGATCGGGTGCCTTTAGAGATTTGGTGGGGGCAAATAGTCATCCACTTATAAAACAAAATTTCCTCCTTTTTCCTCTTATTCCTCTCACAATCATAGTGCAGCTCTCCCGCCTGCGACTGATTTCGCCGGCGCTTCGCAGCCTTTTTTTTTTTTTTTTTTTGCCAAATCTTCTCCCTTTTGCACCGTTTATTTTCCTCTTCCTTCCCTCTTCCCTCTTCTTTGATTTTTTTTGTTTGATTCCCTGCTAAAAAACAGTGAAAAATCAGATTGTATGAGCTCGTGGAAGTTGATTCTATTGGATCGGGCAACATAGCTCCGATCAGCCTTTTCAGGGGCGTTTGTTGCATCGGTTGGAGGGCAAAGACCCCACATGCAAGGGTGAGCTGCGATTCGCGATTCCAGTTGTTCTTTGACATATTTTCGGTCTGTTGTGTTGTTCGAAGGCGAGTAGGGCTGAACAAAAAATCGATTAAACCGACCGAACCGATCTAAACTGAACCGATTGATTCGGTTTAAATTCGGTTCGGATCAGTTTCGGTTTTAAAAAATTCAAAACCGAAGTGGTTGGTTTGGTTTTCGGTTTCTATGTGATTTTAACTGACCAAACCGAACCGATCGAATATATATAATAAATAATATATATTTATACATAAATAATACAATATGTTTAAAATAGTCGATCGGTTCGGTTTTATTTCAGTTTTGGTTCAATTTTAGTCGGTTCAATTTTGGTTTGAAAATGTTAAAACCGTCCTAAGTCGGTTCGGTTTTCAGCCATAACGATCAAATAGGAGTAGGGTTGTTTTCGATGAGTTTTCGCCGTATTTGGGCTTCGTCAGAGTGATCGACAATTTTAATTTGCCGGTAAGTAATTTTCCAGCCATGCGCCGACTACTTCTTCGTTTTTCCAATTTTCGGCTAGTTTGCTCACTTTTGAGTCTGCCTTTGCAGTTTTAAAAAATTTCCTTAGTCCCGCATTAGCTATTTCGTGAGTTGGGATCTTCGATCGGTAGGATTTGGCCCATTCCGTTCAAGTGAGTGTAACTTTAATCTTTACTTAAAAAAATACTTATTTCAAAGTCTTGAATGAATTGTTACATTATGCCGATAATTGTGTATGATTGACTACGAATTTAGGATTTGACACTATGAAGTTTTGGAGGTTTCGATTGTAGTGTTGGTTGAATGAACCTATGTACTGAGTTTCTTGAAAGCATGATATACATGAATGAAATGGAATAGTGGCTAAATATAAATGTGGTCAGGCTTTGGTATAATGTCATTATATGTTGTGTTTTCGAGTCTGCTTGGTATGACACGATCGGATTATTGTCCCGAATTAATGACCTGATTTTTAATTGCAAAATTGTATTGACTCATAAAAAAATTAGCGATATGACCTATGTTATCAACTCGTGTGTTTTACCATAGATTGCCGAGTCTTGAACGTGTATGATTGTTCGATTCGAAATTTTTTATTGTTGTGAATTGGGTCATATTGGGACTCTAGTAGTCTAGTGTAGTCGTGGATTTATGAGAATTGCCTAACTGATTATTGTTACATATGCGTTACATTAGATTTTGTATAGAATCGTAGTACATGCATGCTGATATTAATGTAAGTGTCTTTACCCTGCTCTAATGTCTGTTGTGCCGATGCTTAGGAGTTTGCTCGCATTGTGAGTTTGGTGGTGCTTGAGATGACTCGCATCTACAAACATTGAGAACACCATTTCATGTGGCAAGTTTTTTGAAGTGCGGTAAGCTCCCGCATGCACTTGCCACTAGAGAGTGCAATAGGACGAGTCTGGGAAGACGTGCTTAAGATATTACTCATTATCAATCTCAGCGCACTTGAGTTTGATTTGTGTTAGGTTGGTCGTGTTAGGCCAATTGTTCGGGATGTTTGAGTTTGTATCCAAGCATACGACACCCCATTAAGATACAAACAAGCCCAAAGTGGTACTGGTGCACGTTATGAGATGTATCTTGGTAAGACACATTCATAGGGTATGTTGATACTTACGATATGAGACACTTACATAAATATTTTTTTAAGGTTTCGACTTGATTGTCATACTTAGGAGGCTATGTAGGATTACGATATTGTCTTTGCCTTCATCACTTGATATTTACCATGTTTGAATCACCAGTAATGACCAGCATATATTGTAAATTTGTAGTTGTTGTTCAATATAGAATGCTTGTGTTGGTGTTTGAACTTAGAAATATTATCCTTAAAGACACAGTGTGATTCAGACTTTAAAAACTTGTATAGGGACACCGCTTTCATGTTGTGGATCCTGCATCTAGGATTACTCACTTATTCATTACTGTGTGGCATTAATTTCTCCTGTATATTGTTTTGTTATTTGTATTTAGTTCATTCGCACCAGCTAGCTTTGTGCTTTGCTGACTCCGCAAGGGATGTGCTTCTATTGGAAAACAGTCAGTATTCTGTTCTTGCTGATCGTGGCGCTTATGCTCAGTTTCCAGTTGTAGATTTGTTTTGTGCTGTTTAGTCATGTCCACCTTGTACCAAATGTTTTGCTTCCTTTGTATTGTTATATACCTTGTTAAATACTAGATGTTGTATATATTGGTTTTGTCGCTATGACGTAGGGCGGGCGAATTGAATACTTTTTATTTTGTTCAAATTTTATCGTTGTTGATTATTTTCGTTTTGTTTTTGTTTTAAGAATTTGTTATATTATGATGTTAGTGTCCGGTTACGATCCGCCTGTGGTTACAGATCACGTTCACAATCACATACCGATACGCTATGGGCCCCGTGGCGGGTTGGGGTGTGTGAGCATCCATGTTTTCAACATATATTTTAGGAGTTCCCGAAGCACCCAAAGGTTGAAATATACCAAGCATTTATAGCTCAATATCAAAATTTATAACCATGGCAAGCTAGAAGTCAAAGTCAAAGAGTTTGCCAAAGGTAGTTAGGTTGTGGTGGTTTAACCCCCACGTCTTGAGTTCAATACCTTCCGGCAGCATGGGGTTTGAGGGGTTAAGGGTCAAAAAAGAGTTTTTTTCCCTAATTTGCAAAGTAGGGGTGGGCACGGGACGGGATGGGACAAGATGAACCCATCCCTATCCCATCCCGTTCATTCGGGATCGGGACGGGATGAACACGTATTAAATAGTCCTCCAATAAAAAATAACAAAAATAATTTTATCTCACATTACTCACACACCAAATAAATATTAAATTTCATTTAGAATTAATGATTCAATTTATTTAAATTTCATATAGAATTTCATTTTACATTGATTTAATTTCAACACATCCTAAACTTTAATTTAGAAGAGTATTTTGATAAAAATTAATAACAATAAATATTAAATAAATAAATTCGAGACGGGACGGATAGGCGTGATTGAAAATCTCCATTCTAATCTCATCCCACTCTAGATCGGGACGGGATCGAGATGAGTTTAATCAATCTCAAAAGGACCCAAAAAAATCGAGACGGGATGGGATCGGGACAGGTCCGGGATGCTCATGCCTACTGCAAAGCATATGAGATTTCATCAAAATAACAGAGAGAGGGAAAGCTTGTGTGAGTGAGAAACTCAGGGTGTGTTTGGTTGCATGAAATTTTATGTCATGAGAATTCACGAGGAGACTCTTATATTTTAGGTTAATTTGAAGTATCACTCCAAATCAACCATTTAATTTTGTGATCTATGATGGAAATAAAAATCCCATGAACATAAAAATCCAACAAACCCCAAAAAATAGCTCACTTCCTATGTTTCATTCGCCTTAAACAAGATATAGAGAAGCTACATTGATTTGAGGCTTTCAGTTGATGCGTACTCAGCCTTGCAGTAGTCAGGAGGCGGTTGCCTCTGCTTCATAGCCTTTCCCAGCTTTTAATACATTGAATCTGATGACTTTTCTGCCTATAATCTGGAATTAGTTGCTACTATGAGATGAGGCGAGTAACTTCATTGTTTCTGTATTGTTCAGACCAGAATATAACTCCGCGCATCATTTTGATTTCACAAAGAAAATATGCATTTAATTTAACTTATTCGTTTTGATAATTTGTATTGTATATGTTTTATTTATTCATCTATTTGTTTATTATTCAGGGAGAGAGGATCTACATCCTATACGATGATGTCAAGTCATGCCCTTGCGAAGATGTACAAGTCCTCTGGTCAATCCATGTCGAATCGCACCCACCTGCCTTGACATATAAATAGTGAATGCTGGCTCAACCATGGGGGGGTGCAAGAAAATCAAGAACACATACAAATGAACAATATATATCATGAATGTACATATTTATATTTCATACTTCACATCTATGCCCTGTTTTCTTCTTCCCCCTTTTATATGTTCTTTCATACACATAGGTTTCATATTATATAAAAGGATTTTGTATGGCTTTCATGGAAGACTTTCTTGCAAATTTGTAACGTTATCTGAAGAAGAATCCAGACAATTTGATCAGACAAGTATCATTAACAAGACTCCCAATTCAATATAATTAAAGGTTTTTTAACCTAATTTTAAGTTCTGGAAAATTAAGAAAAGATGAGCAAGCTAATAGTTCTAGGGAAGAATCTGAGTTTCGAAAAAAACCAAAATGTCACTTTTTGTCAAAAGTGAGTAATGTTTTTGTTATGTCTGGCTGTTGTGTTTTCGTTTTCACTTGTTCAAGGAGAATTCAATATTGATATCTTGATTAGATTAATGGAATCGAGCCCCACATGTTAGGCAATATTAGTAACTTGAGTGTGAACTTTGGAAGAACATTTTCTGCCAAAACATTTTCTGCCAAAAAAATAGGACTAAATTTTTTCACTAGGTTTAGGTTATTGACACTCACATATAACGCGAACAAATAATTAACCATCATCAAGCAGAAGATCTGTTGGGACGAAGGTCTTTCACTTCTTTAAAGAGCCAAAATTTGAAGGTAAGCACAAAACTGGTAACAACGTATCTAAATTTCAATTTGATCCAATACTTGGAAGTCAAAGTTCTGTGTCAAAAAAAAAAAAATTTAAAAATACAAGACTTTGAATAAGAGTGCCTTTGTTTCAAGTTTGAATAAGAGTGCCTTATGAATAGCATCTGTAACAAAGGCACTCTTATTCAAACTTCTTACAGATGCTAATCAAAAACTCTAAATTGTTTGATGCTATTCAAAAACTCTAAATTGAACGTGTATGATTGTTTGACTCGACAAATTTTATTGTTGTGAATTTGGTCATGTTGGGACTCTGGTGTAGTCGTGGATTTATGAGAATTGTTTAGCTGATTATTGTTACACATTCGTTACATTAAATTTTGTATAAACTCGTAGTACGTGCATGCTGATATTAGTGTAAGTGTCTTTACCCCGCTCTAATGCATGTTGTGTCGATGCTAAGGAGTTTGCTCGCATCGTGAGTTTGGTGGTGCTTGAGATGACTCGCACCTACAAACATTTGAGGACGCTATTGCATGTGGCGAGTTTGCTGAGATGCGGTGAGCTCCCACACACACTTGCCACTAGAGAGTGCATTAGGACGGGTCCAGGAAGACGTGCTTTGGAGATTACTCGCTTTCCCTCTCAGCATGCTTTAGTTTGATTTGTGTTAGGTTAGTCGTATTAGGCCAGTCGTTCGAGATGTTTGAGTTTGTATCCGGGCATATGACACCCCATTAGGATACAAACAAGACCGAAATAGTACTGGTGCATGTTGTGGGATGTGTCTGGGTGAGACACATTCATAGGGTATGCGGATACCTACGATATGAGACACTTACATAGATATTTTTTTAAGGTTTCGACTTGATTGTCATACTTAGGAGGCTATGCAAGATTACGATATTGTTTTTGCCTTCATCACTTGATATTTACCTTGTTTGAATCATCTGTAATGACCGACATATCTCGTAAATTTGTAGTTATTGTTCAATATGAAATGTTTGTGTTGGTATTTGAACTTAGAAATATTATACTTAGAGACACGGTGTGATTCAGACTTTAGAAACTTGTATAGGGACACCGCTTCCATGTTGTGGATCCTGCATCTAGGATTACTCACTTATTCATTACTATGTGGCATGGATTTCTTCTGTATATTGTTTGTTATTTATATTTAGTTCATTTGCACCAACTACCTTTGTGCTTTGCTGACCCCACAAGGGATATGCTTCTATTGATGAAGTGCAGACAGTGTTGTTGTTCCTGCTAATCGTGGCACTTATGTAATACCTATACTTTTTAATGAGGTGTGTGTGTGTGTGTCTATATATATATATATTCTCCACTTGGATTTTCAACTTATTATTTCCAGTTTATTGTTAAAATAATATAGGTATACACATGTAGCAACCTCGTGTCGATGCATGTTTGATGTGTGGCTTGGTACGATGTGAAATTTGTCTATGAGTATAAGATTTCAATATTTTTTCCTTTGGAAATGTATTTTTTCAAATCCTAATTTCATTTGCCAAGTTTTATATATTTTATTTTATTTTCAAAATTCACAGGACTCTCTTACCTTCCGAATCTCGGGACGAGATTATTTTGAATTGTATATATTGTAGCACCATGTATTTTTTTTAATACTTATTAAACTTTATATTTATCTTTGTGTAATTGTCTTCATGAAGTTATGGGCATATGCATGAGTTACTTGTTTGTCTATGTGATCTATGGTTTGTTTCTTAATAATGAGGATTGACAGAAAATCTATTCCGGAATGGTTTATGATTTGAACTCTAATGATGTTTCATTTGGTAAGTTATTGGCTTATTGTAGAATTAATTACCTAATCACCTCTTCTATCGAATCTCGGGATGAGATTCTTTTGAGGTGTATATATTGTAACACCCACATTTTCCAACTATATAAATTTATTTTATAGATAAATTATTTTATTTCCCCATTACTTTGATTAATGTATTATTTTTCCTGCATTAAAGTTTTAATAAAATAGGGGGTTCGTTTATAAAATAATGTTATTCTTTTTTTGGGTTTGGGCTTATTTTTTTATATTTTGGACTTGAACCGTTATTTCATTAGGTTCCATATTGACTAGGGTTTCTTTTTTCTTGCTAAAGTAGAAGAGAGAAATAAAATAACAATAATACATAAATAAGGTATGGCAATTGACAGCCAATAGCTTATTGCATTTTTACCCTTTTTCTTAAAAACCCTAACTTGTTAGTGGGTCTATTCATTTTGTGTGTGGTGGCTTAAAAAAAAAACAAAAAGGGAGAGAAGAGATTCATTTTCTTCAATCTCTTCTAATCATTGGAAAAAAAAAATAAACAAAACAAAACAAAAAGAGAAGAGAGAAACCATGAGAAAGATAGGGGGCTTTCATCAAACAAATCGAAAGATAAGGGTTTACAACAAAGTTTGTTCGTTCTTCTCTTGGCCCACGTCTCGCCAATCTTCGTCTGAATCCATTCACAAGTGAGTCTTCTTTCTCTGAACCCTTATGTTTATAAAACTTTGGTTTGTTGATGTGTTGGAGCCAATTTACAACTATATGTTTGGAGGGAATAACTTTGTATTTGTAAAAATCTTGATAGTTTATTTTCTTGTCAGTGAGAATAAAATGTCTTCTTGTTTTATAAAAAAAAATGTAAACAAGGTCGGAAACATTTTTCAATTATGAGCTGAAACTTATTTGTGTATTCTATCAATCTTGATTCTGTGCAGTTTTTCTATGCTGATTTTGATTGAGTTCTTTAGGGTGTACTATATCATGCTATATATTAAAATTTTCTTGTTGGAGTCTAGTTTCAAAAGAATTTTACGGTATCACAATCTGAATTTTGTGCAGAAAGATATACTTGTTTTAGTGATAAGAGGTAAATCTGGACGAATGCTGACAGATGACCTGTTTTGTTTGTAAAATCTGTAATGTTACAAACATAATCAGGGGTTATGCTATATATGGTTGGAAACTTCTTTGTGTCTACTTTTTATAGCCTTTAATGGTAGTCAATTTGGAGTTCTAATGTGAGAATTATGTACATTTGAGTGATAACTTATCAAGCTGTCTAGTTTGGACAGCTTGTTCATTTTGGTATTGTTTGGAGGGTTATTTACCCGACTGTTTGGCAACTAAAACTAGGCTAGTTACAACTAAGTTGTAGTCAGTTTAAATTGATTAGAAATCCAGAAGGCTTGGAGAGGGTTTGACAAGGTTCTGGTTGGGTAGTGAAACTATAGTTGAATGCTTCGGAGTGTGTGATTTGAATTGTTGCAGCGATCATCTTCCTCAACGTTTCCTTGGATTTGAAATGGGTAGTGGAGTTAAGGACTTCGATTGTTCTATGAATGAATTGTTTTGTTTGATTTATTTCCATGGAGTGGTGATGTGTGTAGAAGAATGTCGAAGACTTGATGTTTGTTTTCTTCAAGTACACTAAATATGTGGGGATACAATACTTTTGGTATAGGAAATATATAATGATTGTGTGTTACTTCAGAATTGATATTGTTGTCTTGTTAGCCCGTGGCATCATGTAAAATGAATTGTGTACTTTGGGTTGAACGTGTTATTACTCATGTCCAGATTGTCAACACTCTTTGTATATTGTCCGAATTATTTTTCTTTACATGTACACGAATGGAGGCAATGACTACTAAAGATTATGACACTAGTACTAATTGTGTAGTTTGGATTGTTATGTAAATTGACTTGCTAAGAAGTATTCTCGTATTGATTGGGTTTGATCCCTGTTGTGTTATGAAAAATGCTAGTTTTCCCAAAAGAATGGGTTAATATTGTGGTTGATTTATTTATGGTTGACAAAGTGTCACCATAAAATAGTTTTGAGTTTTAGTTGATTTTTTATGCACTTTTCCATAACTTCGAAAAAAAATGTGAAAAAAAAGAAAGTATTTTAGTATACAGACTTGCTTGTATACGTGTGATATAATTTTGGTATGCAGACTTGCTTGAATATCGGATACGCTATTCCATGTGAGTTCGGTAGTACGTGTAGTATTTAGAAAATGCTCGCCATGGATTGAACTTCGGGTGAGATGACATGTTCCTCGATGTGGCACCCCACTTGGAAAATGTACACTCTAAGTGATTTTGAAGGCAAATAAGACACTTAGGTGAGGTGTGTTCGGCACAAGGAGGATAGTGCGATTTTGGAAAAAGAAGCGAGATTTTGTGTATGTATATAATTGCCTTAAGGGAAGAAACTAAATGCTCATTCGACCATTGAATGAGAACTATATGTCTTCCTAAAGGTAAAAAATGTGTTTTGTTGATATTTTAATAATACTCTATTCTGGCTACGATTTGTATCGTTGTTTAAAAATAAATTGCATTTATGAGAATTAATAACTAATAAAATTTATTCGTTTGTCTCTAACCATTTCGTGCAGGATTGTAAGTCTAATAATAATTTTTGCAGGTCGGACTTACTATATTCAACCCTTCACTTTGTAAGAGTTGGTAAAATAAATGTATATTTTAAGCATGATAAACTTATTAGTATACAATATTTGTCTCGTTGAGGAACCACAAGACTTTGAGTATTATTTTCTTGTTCATGAAATTTTCATGTTAAAACATGTAAATTATTTTATTTTATAAGGATGGAGATTACTCATACCAGCTACCCCAAGTGAGTTTTTGCTTATTGAATACGTTCTTATTGGATTAGCCATTTGGCATTTATCAAGTTATAAAGTTTTGGGCCGGCATCGATGGTTTATTTTTATGGAGGACTATCTTCAAAGAGTTACCCGGTTAGAATTTTTGTCTATGTTAATTTTATTTAATGTTTCTGTTGTTAAATTTTCACGACTTGAGTTTTGGAGAAGCAGATGATCCTAATCCTACGTGGATAAAAGGATTTTCGTTTCCTCGAAAAATTGGGGCGTGACAGCTTAGGCCCAGTTTACAGCGGTAAACTTGTTTTACGTTGTTTAGTCTTGTCCACACTGTACGAGTATGTTTTGCTTCCTTTGTATTGTTATATACCTTGTTAAATACTAGATGTTGTATATATTGGTTTTGTCGCTATGATGTAGGGCAGAGCGAATTAAATACTTTTTTATTTTGTTCAAATTTTATCGTAGTTGGTTATTTTCATTTTGTTATCGTTTCAAAAATTTTGTTATATTATGATGTTGTGTCCAGTTACAATCCGTCAATGGTTACAAATTCAGTTCACGTACTGGCACACTACGGGTCCTGTGGCGGGTTGGGGCGTGACAACATCCCTGTTGTCAGGACTCAAGGTCAGAGGCCATCCTAATGGTCTCAAAACTCAATGTTCCCTTTTGAAAAGTGCCCAAATGCTTAGCATCTATATTATAGGGGGAAGGTTTGAGCTCTTGACTGTGAGGACGTGTTGCCTCCATTGCATAGTCGGGCCAGACTGTACCGCTAGCATTGTTATTATTTTCTTTGCATTGCTTTTCAACTTCAAACTTGTATTTTCTTCGATCGATAGCATCGAGCTAGTTTTGAGCAACGTCCTTCCGAACGTTCCTCCCCATTGTAACCTATTGAATGTGAATGAGAGCTTTTACTGACTATTGTGCATTGTTATATTGTCTACAGATTGATATTGTGCATTCTCAAGTTAATATTTGTGCCCGTCAAAGTAACTACTCATAGGCTTACTAGTGGATTGGATAGCTAGTGCCGCACGGATTACTAGTCCGTGACAGTTGGTATCAGAGCTAGAGCTTGTTGAATGCAAACCAGGATGCAGGAAATAAATGAGCGACTTAGCGCTATGGAGGAACGACAGACCAGTCGAATGCATAGACTGGAAAGCAGAATGGACCAGTTGAACACTTTGGGAGAACAGATTAGTCGGTTGGATGGACTCTTTTTACTGGCAGACAGAGTGGATTCGCTAGCTGAGCATGTTGATAACTTAGAGGGAAGAACAGTCGCAATGGAAGAGTCGCCTCACCCCACAGCTCAGGTGATGAGTGACTTCCAGTTACAGTTGGAGGACTTATTTGCAAGGGTTGGCTTGCTCACTAAGGCCACAGGGACGACCGATCACCCTAGGATGAAAGTACCCGAGCCAAAGTCATATGCTGGGGCACGAGATGGGAAGGAGTTAGAGAACTTCTTGTTTGATCTGGAGCAGTATTTTCGCGCGGTGAACCCCGAATCTGAAGAAGCCAAGATTACCATGGCGACCATGTACTTAGCAGGTGATGCAAAGCTATGGTGGAGAACCAAATATGCAGATATGGAAGAAGGTCGCATCCTTATTAGAACTTGGGCAGACCTCAAGAAGGAACTCAGAAATCAATTCTTGCCTGAGAACACTGATTTCTTAGCAAGGAGGAAGCTCCACACCATCAAACAGACAGGCAATATTCGAGACTATGTCCGACAATTCTCAACTTGCTTGCTAGATATTCGAGACATGTCTGAGAAGGACAAAGTTTTCTGTTTCATGGAACAAGCTCATCCGCTTCTACAAGCAGAATTGCAAAGGCAGAAGGTGACAGATATTACAAGTGCTATTGCGGCAGCAGAAAGGTTTGGTGATTATATGCCCATGACTGGATCCACTTCGCTCAATCACTCCACAGCTAGAACTGGCAGTACCAATTCAAGCTCAGGGTCGAATGCTCGCTCACCTCACCAAAATTGGGGAAACTCAAGTCAGAACCGAGGAAACTATAATTCCCGGCCGTTCAACCAGAATTGGAGTTCCAACAAAAATTGGAATGCCAGCTCCAGCAACTCAAATTACAACAACAAAGGAGGGCAAAACTACTCTGGGCAGTGGAGACCATCTGCCCCTGCCCCATGCATTCTTTGCAATAGTAGAGATCACCCAACAGGAAAATGTCCATCCAAACCAGCTCTACACTCATTAATGTCCTTGCTTCAAGCAGAACCTTCTAACCAGACCGCCTCGAGCTCGAACCCCACCAACAGTGAGACCTCCCAAATGGGAGCTCTACGCAAGCTCAATGCCGTCAAAGGAGAAATGTATGAGCACCCACACAAGAAGGCTTTACAATACATCGACATCACTATCAATGGGTTCCCTTCCCAAGCATTGTTGGATTCCGGAGCGACAGACAATTTTATTGCCCCAGATGAAGCTAGACGTGTGGGTCTGAACTTAGAAGGAGATGTGGGTAAGTTGAAAGCTGTCAACTCTGAGGCAATCTCTATCAATGGAATGGCTAGAGCTGTGCCACTACAGGTTGGTCCATGGGAAGGAAGATCAAACTTCTTGGCCGTTCCACTTGATGATTTTAAGGTGATTCTTGGCCAAGAATTCTTCCGAGGAGCTGCAGCAGGACCATTACCTTTCATGGACTCCTTGGGGTTTTTCGGACCCAGACTACGCATTGTCCCAACCTCAATTCGACCAACAACTCATGATAGAATATTGACTGCGCTCCAAGTCAAGAGGGGCTTGGCCAAAGGAGAAGATACATACTTAGCTGTGGCGAAGCTAGAGATGGAAGATGATACTAGCAAAATCCCTGAGGAAATTGCCCAAGTTATTGCTGATTTCAGCGAAGTGATGCCGAATGAATTGCCAAAGAATCTACCTCCCAGAAGGCTCATTGATCACGAAATTGAGTTAGTCCCTGGTGCCAAGCCACCCGCACGTAGTCCATATCGCATGAGCCCTTCAGAGCTGACTGAATTGAGAACACAACTAGATGGCTTGTTGGAGTCGGGATTCATTCGGCCCTCTAAAGCACCTTATGGAGCAGATACATACTTAGCTGTGGCGAAGCTAGAGATGGAAGATGATACTATCAAAATCCCTGAGGAAATTGCCCAAGTTATTGCTGATTTCAGCGAAGTGATGCCGAATGAATTGCCAAAGAATCTACCTCCCAGAAGGCTCATTGATCACGAAATTGAGTTAGTCCTGGTGCCAAGCCACCCGCACGTAGTCCATATCGCATGAGCCCTTCAGAGCTGACTGAATTGAGAACACAACTAGATGGCTTGTTGGAGTCGGGATTCATTCGGCCCTCTAAAGCACCTTATGGAGCACCTGTTCTTTTTCAGCGGAAACATGATGGCAGTCTTCGCCTTTGTGTTGATTATAGAGCCTTGAACAAAGTCACTATAAAGAACAAATACCCGCTGCCGCTCATTGCAGATTTATTCGACCAACTTGGATCCGCCAGATACTTCACAAAACTCGACTTGAGATCAGGTTACCATCAGGTCCGCATTGCTGCTGGTGACGAACCCAAAACTGCTTGTTCTACTAGATATGGGTCTTATGAGTTCCTAGTAATGCCCTTCGGCTTGACCAATGCTCCAGCTACATTTTGCACCCTTATGAATGGCCTGTTTCGTCACCTTCTGGACAAGTCTGTAGTTGTCTATCTTGACGACATTGTGGTTTATAGTGGGACTATAGAAGAACACCTACATCATTTGCGAGAAGTGTTCCAAATCCTTAGGGATAATCATCTCTTTGTCAAGAAGGAAAAGTGCTCATTCGGCCAGACCCAGATCAATTTCTTGGGTCATGTTATTGGGAATGGCAAGATTCAGATGGACATGGAGAAAGTCAAGGCAATCCATGATTGGAACTCTCCCAAGAACGTATCTCAACTACGTTCTTTCCTTGGACTTGCAAACTATTATCGTCGCTTCATAAGGGACTACTCTAAAAGAGCTGTTGCCCTAACAAATTTGTTGAAGCACGACCGAACATGGGAATGGGATAGGCAGTGTGAAGCTTCATTCCAAGACTTGAAATCGGCCGTGGTGAAAGATCCAGTATTGGCCTTGCCAGACATCACTAAGCCCTTTGAAGTACAAACAGATGCATCTGATTATGCCTTAGGGGGAGTTTTACTTCAAGATGGTCACCCGGTAGCATATGAGAGTCGAAAGTTGAATGATACAGAGTCTCGTTACTCAGCTCAGGAAAAGGAATTGCTAGCCATTGTACATTGTTTACGGGTGTGGAGACACTACCTCTTGGGATCTCAAGTTCTTGTTAAAACAGATAATGCTGCGGCAAGCCATTTTCTTACTCAGAAGATGCTCACCTCCAAGCAATCTCGATGGCAGGAAAAATTAGCAGAATTTGACTTAGTATTGGAATACAAGCCAGGGCGCACTAACAATGTAGCTGATGCACTCAGTAGAAGGGCGGACCTTGCAGTGCTAACCCATACCGGTCCGAGCCACACCATCTTGGAGAAGATCAAAGTCGGTCTACAGACCGATCCACAAGCGAAGGCGATTACAGAGTTGATCAAGCAGGGCAAAACTCGACGGTTCTGGATAAAAGATGGAGCAATACTCACCACTGGTAATCGCCTCTATGTTCCGAGAACTTCTGGTCTGAGGAAAGAACTTTTGAGAGAATGCCATGACACCCATTGGGCGGGACATCCAGGTTGGAGACGAACACTTGCATTGCTAGAGAGGGGGTACTATTGGCCGCAGATACAGGAAGATGTAATGGCCTATGTTCGAACCTGCCTTATTTGCCAGCAAGATAAGGTTGAAAGAGATCGACCAGTAGGCTTACTAGAGCTTCTGCCTGTTCCAACTCGCCCTTGGGAAAGTGTTTCTATGGACTTCATTACGGGGTTACCGAAAGTGGAGGATTTCAGAAGTATCCTTGTAGTTGTCGACCGATTCTCCAAATATGTGACATTTGTGCCAACCGGACTGACTTGCACAGCCG
Organism: Berberis thunbergii; assembly: GCA_003290165.1. Taxonomy (NCBI): domain Eukaryota; kingdom Viridiplantae; phylum Streptophyta; class Magnoliopsida; order Ranunculales; family Berberidaceae; genus Berberis; species Berberis thunbergii. Next base: position 568,088 of record QNQO01000534.1, on the reverse strand, counting down.
AAGATACGGCGCAATTGTTCCTCAAGCATGTCGTTAAGTATTGGGGACTGCCCGAAAACATTGTTAGCGACCGTGATGCTCGCTTCACAGGAAAGTTCTGGAAGGAGTTGTTCAAGCTCTTGGGATCCAAACTTAATATGTCAACAAGCCAACATCCCCAATCCGACGGACAGACTGAGCGCTTTAACTCTATGCTTGAAGAATATCTTCGTCATTTTGTAAGTGCAAACCAGAAAAATTGGGTGGGACTACTTGATGTTGCACAATTCTCTTTCAACTTACAAAAGAGCTCAGCTACTCACTCCAGCCCCTTTCAGTTAGTCACCGGTCAGCAACCATTGACACCACATACCGTGCTGACCGGATACCAAGGACCCAGCCCCAGAGCTCTTGAATTTGTCAAAGCCTGGCAGAAAAACATTGAAGTTGCTCGAGCCTATCTTGAGAAAGCCTCCCGTCACATGAAGAAATGGGCGGACAAGAAGCGACGAATCGATCCTTTTGAAGTCGGGGACTTGGTATTGGTGAAGTTAGATATGTTCAACAAGTATAAACGGACGGCTAGAGCACACAACAATTTGTTTTGCAAGTATGAGGGACCGGTACAGATTATTGAGAGAGTAGGCAAAGTCTCCTATCGCGTCAAGTTACCACATTGGCTCCGCTTCACCCATCCTGTCTTCCATGCAAGTAACTTGAAGTCCTACCATGCCGATGCCGCTGATCCCACAAGAAATGTCTCTACCCGAGCATTGCCTAAGCATCCTACTAAGCCAGATCGAGAAGTGGAAGAAATCTTAGCTGACCGTCTCATCAACAACACAGGCCCGGATAGAGAGTATTTGGTCAAGTGGCAGGATGAACCTCCTTCAGAAATCAGTTGGGAGCCAGTCGAGCATCTACTGCCATACCTCTCAAAGCTGGAAGAGTACTTGGAAAAGTTCGCTGCGAGGGCGTCAGCGAATTGAGTGTGGGAGAGTGTCAGGACTCAAGGTCAGAGGCCATCCTAATGGTCTCAAAACTCAATGTTCCCTTTTGAAAAGTGCCCAAATGCTTAGCATCTATATTATAGGGGGAAGGTTTGAGCTCTTGACTGTGAGGACGTGTTGCCTCCATTGCATAGTCGGGCCAGACTGTACCGCTAGCATTGTTATTATTTTCTTTGCATTGCTTTTCAACTTCAAACTTGTATTTTCTTCGATCGATAGCATCGAGCTAGTTTGAGCAACGTCCTTCCGAACGTTCCTCCCCATTGTAACCTATTGAATGTGAATGAGAGCTTTTACTGACTATTGTGCATTGTTATATTGTCTACAGATTGATATTGTGCATTCTCAAGTTAATATTTGTGCCCGTCAAAGTAACTACTCATAGGCTTACTAGTGGATTGGATAGCTAGTGCCGCACAGATTACTAGTCCGTGACACCTGTCTTCAACATATGAGGGAGGGAAAGCTTGTGTGAGCGAGAAACTCACAGTGATAAACAAACCCAACCGCCTCCTCCTTCACAGCCTTTCCCAGCTTTTAATACATTGAATCTGATGACTTTCTGCCTAGCACCCTGATAGTATCCCCAACCCACCAAAATAGAAAGGAAGATTCCTCCTATATTGGCGTCTTTCACCATCATAACCCATCTATTGTTGATTTTCAATTGGCTGAGAAGACATTAGAGCCTGATTCCACAGTTTTCTTAAGCTGAAACTCAATCCATTTTCCCATCTGCAATTCAACAAAAACTTTGATTCTAACCCTCGAGCTCGATTCAAGTAACAACAAACCTCCTCTTGACTTTCAAATCCCAAATTATTTCCCATCAATTTTCAACAAACGAATATTTCCTTATTTGAACTCCATCTCTCCCAAGATTTAGCACAAATTTACAAACATACAAGCACAATTTCACCAGCATACAAGCATCAAAGCAATACGAAGATTAGGAATAACTGAAAGATCTTACTTGTTGCCGAAAAATTGCCAAATGTGTTCCAAAGTCTGAAAAAGAGCTCACCGTTGTCGCATGCCCTCGCTCACCACAGTCAAGCCCCGGAGATGGCAGATCGAGAAAAAGGAAGAGGCTCCTGCGAGATCCCTCGAAAACCCCCTCACCACTGCGAGCTCCACCTCAACTTCGAAAACCACCTTCGAATACCCCTTTTCACCTTCGAAAACCCCTTTTCACCTTCGAAAACCACTCTTCACTGTCGAAAACCACCTTGCGAGATCCCCTCTTCAATGTCGTAAACCACCTTGCGAGATCCCCTCTTCACTGTCAAAAACCACCTTCGAAAACCCCACTGCGAGATCCCCTCTGCAATGTCGAAAACCACCTTCGAAAAACCACCCTGCAAGAATCCATCTTCACTGTCGAAAACCACCTTCCCCTGCGAAAAACCACCCTCTTCACTATCGAAAACCTTCCCTCTTCACAGCGAAAACCTTAACTCCTCACTGTCGAAAACCTTCCCTCTCCACACAACTAAACATGCCCTTACTGAAACACAAAACAGAAATTTGATCTGAAGTTTCTCCAGGTCTTGATGGTTTCTCAATGGTGTTCTATTTGTATATGTGGGAGGTAATCAAAATTGATTTTCTGGAAGTTGTTGCAGAATTTAACTCGAGAAATTTTATTGATTGGCGGTTGAACACCACTATCATTCTCCCTCATTCCTAAATGTGCGGGAATGCGGACAGTAAAAGATTTTAGACCTATCAGTATTTTGAATGGGGCCTATAAGATCATTGCCAAGGTGTTGGCTAACAGATTGAAAATAATTATTCATTCAGTCATTTCTCCTTTTCAAAGTGCAGTAGTCAGTGGAAGACAGGTGGTTGATAGCCCTTTGATTGCCAATGAAATTATTGATTCTAGGAAAAAACAAGGTGTTCCAGGGCTCGTTATCAAATTAGATTTCTCCAAAGCCTTTGACAACGTCTCTTGGAGATACTTGGATTTGGTAATGGCTCGCATGGGGTTTGACTCCAAATGGATTCATTGGCTTCACACTTGCAGATCTACAACTAATTTCTCTCTGAAAATTAATGGTCAGCTGCACGGGCGAAAGACCTGCGACAAGGCGATCCCCTGTCTCCTCTTCCATTTACTATAGCAGCAGAAGGTTTAACTCAAATGATTCTTAAAGCAGTTGATGCTGGCTTAGTGAGAGGGTTTTCTGTCAAGGAGGGTAGTCCGCCTGTCTCTATTCTCCAGTATGTTGATGATACTATCCTCTTTTGTGATGCTTCCGCTTCTCAGGTTCTTGCTCTTAAAAGAATTATGCTTTGGTTTGAAGTTATTTAAGGACTGAAAATCAACTTTCACAAATCAAGGGTGCTGCCTATTGGAGATGTCCCTCATCTGCACTAGTTGGCGGGTTTATTGGGTTGTTCAGCTGGTCATCTCCCAGTTAAGTACTTGGGCATGCCTTTGGGGGCTAGTTTCAAAAGTAAAGCTGTGTGGGATAAGACGATCGAAAGGATGGAATCGAAACTAGCATCTTGGAAACACAAATTTCTCTCTAAAACAGGCAAACTAGCTCTTGTACAATCCACATTAGCTTTTATCCCGGTGTTTATTCTGTCTCTTATCAAGGTTCCATGTTCAATAGCAGCCAAGATGGAACAGATCATGCGTGATTTCCTTTGGGGTTCTACTCATAACTCTAGAAAGATGCATTTAGTGGGCTGGGAGAAAATTTGTTGCCCTAAATCTCGAGGTGGTTTAGGCATTCGTCAGGTGCTCACTTTCAATATTGCATTACTTTCTAAGTGGCTTTGGCGATTTGCAGAAGAAAATGATAATTTATGGAGATCTCTCATTATGGACAAATATGGGCGCAATAGATGGGTTTGGGAAAAGAGAACTAAGTATACTTCCTACAGATGCTCTTTGTGGAAGTCCATCTCCCGGTGCGCAAGTGACTTCTACCCTCACACCTCTCTCCAATGTGGAAATGGTGATCTCATCTCTTTCTGACATGATGTTTGGTGTAGTAACCAATCTTTGAATGATCTGTTTCCAATGTTGTTTTTCATTAACAACAATCAATATGGGAGTGTGAGCAATTTTTGGTCTAACGACAATTCTTGGGATCTTTCCTTTCGAAGACCCCTCAATACTGGGGAACTAGATGAGTTTCCTAATTTAATGCATCTGTTGGATAGACAAATGCTCTTAGAGGGATTAGATAGTTTGGTGTGGAAAGGTAAAGGTATGGGCTTCTCGGTGAAAGAATTTTCGGATATGTTGGCTGCATCTCATTATGAGACCCACTCTAACCCCTTCATTTCCTCCCACAAAAATCTGGTATGGGTGAAATTTTTTTTTCCTCGGATTAATTTCTTTAGTTAGTTAGTTTTGCATGAGAAGATCTTGACTAATGATAGGTTAAGAAAAAAAGGAATCCTCATAGGGAGTCTTTGTGTGCTTTGCAATGAATTTGGCGAGACACTGGACCATTTGATGCTTCACTGCAGTTTCTCCAAATCCATTTGGAGCAGTTTCTTGGCGGAATTTGGTTTGAGTTTGATGTTTGAAGGCTCCATTTTAGATTGGCTAAGTTGGTGGTCTCAAGCTAATCCTTCCCGTCGGGGGAGTGGTTATGGTGTAGGGTCCTTCACGTTCTCATGTGGTGTGTGTGGAAAGAAAGAAATAAAAGAGTATTTGAAGGACTCAACAGATCAGAGCACTCTATCTTTATCGAGATTAGAGAATTGCTGTGGAGGATGGGTACGACGTGCAATTTGTTTAGGGATTTGGGTTTTGACACTTTCATAGTGTCTTGGCATTCCTTGATATATGAATGCTTCTCTTTGTATTTTGTTTCTTTTTCTTTCATTAATAAACATCTTCGTGTTTGACCCAAAAAAATGACTTTATGCCTATAATCTGGAATTAGTTGTTACTATGAGATGAGGCGAGTAATTTCATTGTTTCCAGATTGTAAAGACCAGAATATAACTTCCGCACTTCATTTTGATTTCACAGAGAAAATATGTATATAATTTAACTTATATCATAAAGCAAAAGATTTTCACTTGGTGACAACAATCTTATGCTCACAAATCATACTGCTAGTCCCTGATGAGAAGTATTACTTAAAAGTTAAAAGGTTTCTATGTCGATAAGGGAAGTTTTATCAATTCAAGTATGATATTCCAAAATGACTTTGTTTTTTCTTTATTCAGAGTATTCATTGAAGTCATCATCCAAATTTGCTTATACCTTTCTTCTACCGTCCAGCACTCAACCTGCAACAAATTGAGAAGGTTTTAATTCTTTCCAGTTTTTACTTAAATTTAGTGAACTTGAAGAGCTTTTGTCTTCCCAGTAAAACAAACTTCTTTCTCTCTAATTTGAAAATATAAGAGTAACTGTTGCATTTTGAAAACATAGTATCTGGTTACTGAATCTGTGTAAATGAAATAATCTCCTCCCTTGCTCTTTCCATCAATATGTTGGAGCTTGACAGCTTATCTTTTCACAATCCAAATGAGACATCATGTTGGAGAAGATGCTTACTGGAACAGTCTCATCTATGTGTGACCTGTTCCATGGCTGGCATGGCAGCTCTGTAAATATTTTCTCTGCAGTCTGCATAGCATGTTATGTCATTCTTAAAATTGACGTGAATTTTTTGGTAATGGAGTCGTAGTGAATATTCAGCTAATACTTGTTCTTCTCTACTCAGGGTGTTAGTTCTGGTACCAGTTCTGTTTATTCTACTCATCAATATATATTGTAACACATTTAAGTATCTGAGCATCTAAGCAGGCATGGAACATGGCACACCTGTTACGAAAAATCCAATATTTTGACAATAAAATTTATTGTTAAGGCTGTAAGTAGAATAGAAAACATGTGAAGATTGTGTTGAAGGAAAAACATCTTCAGCATCATGTTCAGTTGGAAGGAAGAAAACCGGAATTTTTGTGAACCACAATTTTTTACTGAAAGCTTTCATCTAATGGAAATCTTGCACAAATAATTGCAGGTAAGCATTTGTTTCATTAATGACATACTTAAATATTCTGATTTTATCATGAAGATAATTTCTTTGGTGTGTCCTAAATATTACCATCTGATGCATATCAATTCACCACTCTATAGACATGAAATTACAACGTACTAAATTACCAACAAATTAATAAACGTTGCCGATTTTAAAACTTAAAGTTATCCCATGGGTATGCACAATGCACCATGAATCAGTATACTTTTATGCACAACAGAATTCTTAAAAACAAAATGCCTAATTATGAATTTACAAATCTAAAGTGGCAGCATGATTATTTTCACTGCATTGTATTTATCATAGTTTTTTACTTTTCCCTCGCTTTTTTTTATCTACAAACTTGTCTTACTTTTTTTTCAAAGTATTAGAAAAGAAGGGAAAAGGTTCAAGCTACAAATAGAAATTCAGGGTACTTTCATGCTATTATTCGTCGGTCGCAAAGTTTCTTGACTGATATTATTCGTGATTGTCACAAATTTCTAAAAGTAGAACCTTCAAATGTTTTGGAGAGGAAAAAAGCTTCCAATAAACTGTTTTTACTTCGTTTCAGTCACACAATTCAGGTTCTTAACTTGATTTGATCACCCTTTTTACTTTTGAAAATTAAGCAGCAGTTGAAGTTGGTGGTCTGAAATGATCTTGATGCATGTTTTAACTTTCTTGGAGCTTTTAGAGTTTGTAAATGGTTCACTTTCTTCAAAGTGCTACCTATGGTGCCTTTCAAAAAAAAAAGTGCTACCTATGGTCTGACATTCTAAATTATGCAAGCACTCATATGTTTGCTTTACCAGTAAAGAAGTCCAATTATTTCTGAAGGTGGTCACTCTTTGACGATAAGTGGACCTAATCATCATGTAGCATCATCTCATGCTCTCTGGCATGGGAACCCAAAGTATATTTCAAAGGCTATCTAGGCTCTACTCCTTTCTGGACCTTACTGGCAATAACAACGTGCTCTTCCTCATCAATAGTCTCTTCTCCAACCCCACCAATTCTGGCAATGCGCCACCATCCCTCAATTGAAACACAAACACTCCATGTTGCGCAACACCATTCCCACCACCTACAACTCAATCAAACAGATCCCAATAGAATTCAATCTCCGTACCAAATCATAATTCCTTCATTTCCTCTAAACTTCCATGCTAATCTCTTCACAACTAGTCAAACCTGATCACCATCTATTTTCACTCTTAAAGCTCCTCCTACACATTCAATGCCAATATGGAGACACACATTCCCAAGAACATGACACTTGTGCCATTGCTTTTACGTCCGAAAACATGCTCACAACATGATAACAACGTAGATTATGAGTTTATCACAGTAGAGTTAGAATGACGTAGTGCAACATCTTGGCGATCGTCAAGAAAGAATTCAATGCAGGCATTGTAGGAGATAGCAACATAGAAGCATGATTTGGGCCCTGCTGAATTTGAAGTGAACTTACCCTGGGTGAAGCCCCACTAGAGCTTAAGTTCGTGATGGCAATGACTTAGGGAGATCCATTTTGAACCACATTGACTTCTTTGGAAGAATGAAAAAGTATTTGATGGTTGTAGAGAGATTGTGATGGAAAATGAATCCACGGAATGAATAGTGAGGGAATAGGATAAGTCGCCTATATGTATAAGCTGAGTTGGCCAACTATGATGTTGAAGAGAATTTAGGACTGTTCAACGATGATGAGTGTTTTTATTAATTGGTGTAGTGAGAAGCATGCATCTTATCTTCACTGAGAAATTAGAATGTTGGGAATTTCTGATATCTTTCGACTTGTTATTGTTGAGAAATGATAATAGCACACAATCACGGATGCAAGGGATCGTCTATTTTGGTTGTGTAGCATTTGGAATGACTAGTGAATTACAGCTCTATTATACTGCAATTGATGCATTGGTTTCTTGCAGCATCATTTGTTTGCTAGTTATTGCTAATCAGCTATGGCTCCATGCATCCTGAACAGGTAGGCGATCCACTGATTGATTTATATGGTTTTCTATGATCTTATTTGTTATTGTTAAGTGAAGTTTTGCAAAGACAATATTAAAATTTTGGTGGGTCAAAAATTGCATAATTATTGATTGTGCTACTAAAATGACACCAATGCGCAATGGGCACTGTTCAAACCCCCTTTGCGCGTTAGTTTATGGAGATAATGCTATTGTTTGACATCATCTTCCTTCCCTGAAATCTAGCCTAGATTCTCTTGGGAATGTGGCGAAGCCATCTCGAACCAGTTTAACAGCTGTGGTCTTAAGCATTTCTCATTATGTTATTTTTCTCTTTCTACTATGTAAAATTTGTATGTCTTGTTTCAATCATAATTTTTGTAAAACATTGTTTGTTTTTTGGCATAATTTGAAGAATTCAACAGGGTAGTTAGCAAAATAATCAAAAAAATAAAATTGTTCTAGAAATGCAGGTGGAAAGGATTGTATTACACATACATGTGAAGATGTTTTACTTTATAAACATATCTTGATGATTAGACACGGCATTGGTAAGATGTGATTATGTTCATGTCGTCATTACTTAGAAATAAATGATACTTACAATCTAAAACCTTTCACCATCAGTTTGACATGCTAAGATTGTAAGCATGAGAATTTCTTTGCTCACCAACCATTTTACTGTATACCATGATCTGTATCGTTGCTCTGAGTACGTATTGTTTACGCACCTTGTGAGTGATTACTGATCTGCTGCAATGTTTTTATTTTATGAAATGTACATATCTCGGTTTAGCTTAATAGTTATATAGATTGGCCTTGGCCTATGTGATGTTTTTTCAGATGTTGCGATGGACTTCAAGGGGAGTTCTGTTTGGCTCATGAAAATGGAAATTTTTATTCCACCTTTGAACTAAAAGTCTAAAAGTGTGCAAACAGTGAGTCTAGAATGTTTTATTGCGAATATATATGATTAGCTTACAGACAGATGATAATGGATGTTTGCGATGGAAACTATGTGAGGAGATATGCAACTACGTTTACCTGCAATTATTGTGCCTTCTTTTTCCAATCAGATTAGTAGTGAGGAATCACTACAAGAAAACAGTAATTTAGCGACGGTGGCCAAAGGTATTTAGCGACGGTTCTGACCGTCGCTAAATAATACAGCGACGCTTGGCAAACCGCCGCTAATAAAGGTGTCACTAGGTCATTCAGCGACGGTTTTAAGCAACCGCTGGCATAACCGTCGCTAAATACTATATAGCGACGGTTTAATGTAGCGACGGTTATAACGATAAACCGTCGACAAAATTCGATGAACAATCAAACTTTTTGCCTTTTAGCGACGATTTGCAACCGCCGCTAAATTCTCTTTGATAATTCAAATTTTTTTACCATATAAAAATCACATTTTTCAACCTGTAGTGTTTTCTTTTCAATGAGGACAAATAATCTATCCAACATATGCACTACAACTTTTAGCCTCAAATCAAAAATCAAATATAAACGACACTAAACTAAACTCATATGATACCATCATCATACATTAAGGGGAACTTTAATTTCATTTCAAAAACAATATTATACATGGTCCTGAAGAAAAATACAAATTAAAATTGTTACAAATTGTCAATGCTTACATCTAACAACCAAAATTGAAGTTGTACAATGGTTGTCTCAGGGGCGTTGTCTACAGGGCCTCACCGACCTTGAGCTCATCAGTAACCTGCTGGCCAAGATTAAGCTATCTAAGTTTAGTCTTAAGATTGCTCAACAGAAAGGCCTGGAATGGAATGCCCTTGAAGTCTGACAATTTACAAACAATTGTATGTCAAGTGGCAACCAAAAAACTATTAAAGCAAAAAACAAGAAATAAATAACTGATCTAAATAGAACACCAATTCCAAGAAACTTGAGGCATGGATAGAATCAAATTTTCTTAGTCAATACCATTCCTTGTCAAGTCCTTTACTGATCAATGGAAAGAAAAGAAATTGCATAGTTGAAAACATTTCAAATGAGAAGGACAAACTAAAATGACTTACTTTGCTAAATTGGATCAATTGATAGTTGAGGACGGGATAGCAAATCCTAGGACGAGATGGCAAATCCACACCTGCTGATGTCCCTGCCATATCAACAAAAAGTAAAAAAACAGTGACGCTTTGAGTTAGTCTTTATGCAAAAATCCTGCTGTAAACTAGATGTGTGCTAAGTTTGAACTCTATAGGACGTATGGATTGAATATGTAACACAAATCTTAATCAAGCATGAAAGCTGTACTAGCAATCTTTACCATTGTCAATTGAATCACTCAAATTTAAGCCAAGATAATGATTATTTTTTCTTTTCTTTTCTTTTCTTTTTTTCCTGAATTGCTAGAAAATAAATTGATACACAAATAAATAATAATAAAAATATATAATTTTTTTTTGACACCATACACCCAAATATGAATTAAAATCCAAGCATATGAAGATTTGAAGCAAACAAAGTGAAGAATAATATGTACCAATAATAAGAAGGCGATTTTGAGCGCTTTAGGATCCGTGAAGGTGACTAATGCAAGCTTGGATCTCCAAGCACCACTGCAATAAAAATTAGAATAAAACAAGTCCAAATCTCAGTCTGAAAACAAACATCAAGAAGAAGTTGATCCAACAACAACACACAAGACAAGACAAGACAAAGAAAGAAGTTGAATGAATGAATCAAGATTACTGGATCTGGATTCAGATCTCTCCAGAGAAGGAGAAGAACTCATGAATCTCTCTTTGCCTTGCTAGATCTGAAACATTGCCTACTTCAACTGTTCTTATCTGCAAAGCAAACACACACTCAGCGAGAGAGTGAGATGAAACAACAATGATACTTTCAATTGCCAATTGGATCAACCCAAAATGTCCTTTTTATGTGGTAAATTGGTAATCTGTGTGGATCATCTCCCTACTAAAATGTCCTTTTTTTGTAAAAGAATGTAAATGAATAGATCATGTTTGTGCAATCAGAATATCCAACCGGAAATTAAATAAGAACTAACCTTCTTAGTAACCAACTCAAAGTAACTTATCTATGCTCTACTTTTGACTCCAAAAAGAGAAGGGAAGGGGAGCTTACTAGGCTACAACATCAATTACTGATTTAGGTGTTTTTTCAAAGAGTTTACCTTAACTGTAAGATAAGGATCTCTCAATTATTTTTTTTTGTTTTGAAATGTCCATAAACAGAGCATGGAAGAGCACCTAAAGTCAAGTTTTGTAAACTAATTGTTCTTACTAATAGTTGACGCACATGTTGTGATAACATTTATAAAACCTAAGTCAATTATAAAAATCAAACCAAGTGCCTTCCTGGTGTGTTCATAACATAGTAGTAAAAACAAGAAACTTTTTGCATAAAAGCCTCAACTTTCTCTTCTCTTTGCACACATTCCAACAATCCCAACAAGCACAGAATATTCTAAGCAAGTTTTTCGACAGTGGTCTCCCTACAAGTTTGCAGCACTTACACATCAAATGTCTAACAAAGTCAGCCCAATTTTCATCAACTCATGTACAAAGAGAAAAGAAACATACCATGCCTGCCCTTGCCTTTGGAAGGCATCAGTCTTAGACCCAAACTTCACACAAGCCATTCGAGCAAATTGAAGATGGTTGACAAAGTCAGAATTGTTGAAGGATGTCCAGCAAAGTTTCTAAACATTTTGACACAAATTGCTTGGTTGAAATTCAAGAGATTCGAAGCCCATTTTGTTGCTCATAGTTAATTACCATAGAAATGGAAGAATACATTGAATTTTAGCATAATACCTTGGCTCAATTACACCTCTCTACTAGATCACAATTACAAATCTCTGATTTTCTTTGGGTTACAGGGAAATATTATCCGAATCTCATAAACATTCATTCCAAAAACACGATAAATGACATGAACAACAATTGAAGAAAACGATATGAAATATGGAGAAATTGAACAATTAAGAATGTATACAAACAACAAAACGTTGAGTTGTAGTAGTGTAAAGCGGCTTCTGATTATATTCACATAATAATTAACTACTGAAATGAACTTAAAACACCTATTTACAAATGAACTCGAAACATGCCCATCCAAACCCCAATGAATTGAATTCACCGACCTTTTCTCCAAAGCTATAGGAATCCCAATATAAGCAATGGAAATTCAGGGTTTGTCTTTATAAGTTATACAAGATCATCTATACAAGGGATCCACCAAATACTAAATCCCCAGTGGAAATGTAACACATATAGGTTGAAGGGATTTGTCAAGAAATGGCTGTCATTGAAAATGATCTAAAAGAATACACAAAGCATGATTCAAGACTACACACAGAGAATAGTAGTTGGATCAAAACCCATTAAGACCATAAAGTGCAGGTAGATGCAGTATATATGAGAAACCAATTTTAATTTCTAAAGGGTAAGGCAATAGATAATCTAGCTAGGGTTTCAAAAGGCCACTTGATTTGTGCTCAACTCATAAGAAGTAACTGTAGAGAGAGTTGAATGTTACCTTCAAGAAGAGCTTCTCGCTCAGATCTGGTGCGAAATCGCTGAATCAACTTTGTTGATGTTCGATCTAACTCGCAAAACGGGAAATTTTTATGGATTGAAGCTTACTTTGCTAATTTTTGTGTTCTGTGAAGAGGAATAAAGAGCTGATGAAGAAGAAGTGAAAAACTCGCCTGAAGAAGAACACACACGCAGAAGAAGCTGGTGGCTGAAGCGGGCGGAGGCGTCTGGGTTTGATTGACTGACTGACGAGTGACGAAGGATTGTTTCGATCGCTGACTGTGTTGAGGGACCAATCAATCGATCAATAATGTGTAGCAGGGGTTGCGATCGATCAGGGGAGAGAAGGGCTGGGGACGATCGAATGAGGAAGTGATGGTGGGTTCGATTCGGATCGTGGTGGTCTTTGCGACAATAGAAGCCGACAACTGTGGTGGGAGGTGGTGATACCGTGATCCCTGATTCTAGGGACCGTGATAGTGGTGGTGGATGAGCAGAGGAGGAGGGGATGATTGAGAGCAGAGATAGAGAAAAGGGATAGGGTTTTCACGGACGATTGAGCAAAAAAAAAATTGATTTTATTTATAACGGTTTTAACCGTCGCAATTATCTATAACCGTCGGTAAATAATATTATTTCGCGACGGTGGAATAACAGTCGTTAAATAAAGTATTTAGCGGCGGTTTTGCACACATGTCGCTAAATAACCGCCGTTAAATTACCAATTTCTTGTAGTGAATATTACCAACAGATCACGTTGACAAACTTAGGGGCGGAGCCAGGATTGCAAATAAAAGAGGGCAAAAAAAGTTTGAAAATACCAACTTACCCCATAACATGGTTTTCCAAACTGAACAAAGAAATTTTTTTTTTCTTTTTTAACTCCCAGCAAACCCACCCTCACCAACCCTTGCACTCTTTCCTCTTTTCATTCTCTTCTATTTTCTTTTTCACAAACCCTCTCTCACTCTCTAATTTCTCAACTCCGCTTCTCATATCTCACTCCTCTTTCACTCCCAATTCGCTCAGCTTCGTAGCAGTTGGCTATACTGGACCCTAAAACGCGAATATATCGGTAGTAAATATTGTATATAAAGGGGGGCAACCTAAACTTTTAAAATAATTCATAATTTAATTTTTAGTGGAGTCAGGAGCAAAGATTGTATATAAAGGTGGGGCAACCTAAACTTTTAAAGATGGGCAATATAAAAAAATATAAGTAATTTAGCAAAATTTTAAAAAAAATATAAGGAGGGCAACTGACCCCTTAGCCAAAGGGTAGATCCGCCCCTGGACAAACTTATTAAGGAAATGCTGAACTAGTGAGAAGAAGATAATGTTGGAGAGATAATTGTACCAAATGTACGAAAACACAATCACAAATGTGTTAGGTTTACCTTATCTTGTTCCATTATTCAACCCCTACCATTCCCATTTTCACACCTTATGGTCGACCTAACACTTGAAAAAATTTCTACTGGAGTGGAGTAGGAGTACCCAGTAATAATTATATGAAGTAAATGTTGGTGAAAGGGTGGTATTACTATACAATTCAGGGTTTCATGCTCTGCATATATATATAGATTGCTGATAGTGATTAGCAGACTTCAAATATTAAGTTAGAGACTTTGTAGTGGCAGTATGTTTATACTGAACTTCAAACACTAATCGACATAAAAACATATTAATATGCACGCAGACCTAACATGTCTAACTCTAAGCTGGCATGAAATGGGACTGTTAATGAATCCAATGTTCGGGTTTATCCATTGGTATATTTCATGATGTGTACATGTGAATCGAGCTAAGCTTCACATTTCATTTGCAATTTGCAAATTGTCTTGCACTAATCACTTGAGATCTAGTTCATTGGATGTAAACAAGATAACACAATTATGGTACTAAACTATGTGAATAATATATATGAAAATTTACATGGACTTGTCTTTTTGCGAGAGTGATATAGTGAGAAGATCATCCTCATAAAGATTGTGTTTACTATTTCCAATTGTATAATATAAAACAAGGTTTGAGCTTTGGAGCTTAAAGATATTAAAGACATATATTTGATCCAGTGTTCTTGGATTAGATGATGTAATCATATTGAGATCTTGAAATCGTCAAATGGATATGATCCATGCTCGTTTATAAGCTCTCATATTTTTTTCTGCATTTTTTAATAGGTTGGTAAGATTTTTCCAGACTATCATCACCAAAGAGTTAAAGAGATCAATTTTTTTTTATTTTCTTAATCATTCAGTAAATCAAAGATGAAGATGATGATGACTTTCATAGGTAAACGCATGTATCATCAGTAGGATTATATATCAATCAAAGAAACAGAAGCCTAATTGTCCACCAAATCACATTCTCAAGATCCCTCTTTTTAGTTACCTACCTATATATCTCTTGGTTTTTATTTCATCCATTCTTCCAAATAAGAAAACTTTGTGACCTGTCCAAACAAGGTTATAAAATGGATTAACTTAATCCAGTCAGTTTCATTTGAGTTGCAACACGTAGATTAATATGTTTGAAGACAGGGGCGGAGCCAGGATTGCAGATAAAGAAGGGCAAACAGTGTACAACTATTCAACTACACTAATTTCAGCAGTGACACAACTCTACCTTCTTCAATTATTAGCTTTCCATACCAATTGTTGTCATGAACAAGCGAAACGAGTGAGGCTTCCGCATCGGACCTATCATCGAGCGATCCTATGTAGAGCGTGGCAATTTGCTCTCAGATTAGGTACATACTTGGTTCATTTGCAGCAATAGGTGAGAGTCCTAAATATCCGTCGAACGCGACAAAGACGCAGAGGAGTCAAGAGATGGCCATGCCAAGGTAGAATTTCTTGAACGCGGCCGCAGGAAATTATGATAAACAAAATTCAAAATGCATCATTGTACCCATCAAAAATTCAGAAATTCAATGAATGAAAACTTCCTTTGAACGTGAGAGGGGCAACCTAAATTAGGGGGGGGGAATACAAATTTAAAGAGGGGCAATATGGAAAATACAAATAACTTAGTGGATTTTTTAAAAAAGATAACGGGGGCAATTGACCCCCTTAACCAAAGGGTAGCTCCGCCCCTGTTTGAAGATTAATTGAACGTACTGGTACCTTCTGTTCTCAGATAGCTTAGTCCAAATTATATATATTGAAAATGTATTTATCAAGGAGGGAGTGTGAATGTCCGACTAATTGAGCTACAATTGGTGGACTTCTTTCTAAACTCCAATGTCCCAATAAAATTATTTCTACACACCAAATGTCACCATAAAAATATATGTCATTCATTTTTATTTTTATTTTTATTTTTATTTTTATTTTGTCATACTTCATTCATTTCGACCACATAAACCCAAGTGATCACGAGCTCACCCAAGGGAAGGTAACTCGTACCAATCAAAATCTATTCCTTACCTTTCATTTGATTTGAAAAATAATGAAAACATACCTTTGACTTCATGACACTACACTAAAAATCAAAATATAATACATACAAATTAATAATAAGTGGTTCATGATCGTTTCCAATCACATGCCTTGAAAAAGGAAGATTGATTTTTTGGGGGTCAAGAAGAAACGCCATAATCGTCCACGCGTGCCATATGTTCATTGGGGTGTCCACTACTTGAAATCTCAAACTTATCTCCCCCATCAACATCTCCATTGCCAACTTAGAGATCGAGTTCATTTTAATGGTGGGTTTGGCAAGATTTTGTTTTCTCCATCTTTTTTGTGATGGTGAGAGACAGTGGACAAAAAGAATAAATACAATTTGTTAATATGTTTCTACATTACCGAAAGGGGAGCAATGAGAGAGTTTTTTCAAAGAGAAATTCTAGTTGGTTTGGGAAAATTGGCCTGGTTTGCTGTCTGGGGACGAAAATACATTTTTGCCCCTTTTCCTTAAACACTTTTTGAAGCTGTGTGTTTAAAGAGAGGCAAAAATGTATTTCGCTCCTCCGAAGCAGCAAACCAAGCCAGTTTCCCAGGACAGCTAGAATTTCTGTTTTTCAAATGCAGAGAATTATGATGGCAAACTCAAAGTTGACATTTGAATAATAATTTTTAAAAAAAAATTTATCTTATAAAATATCAGTTAAGTGTTTGAACCATGTCAAAGATATTTAAATACTTCTAAGATCTATAAAAATGTGGTTCATTGATTTTTATTTATTTCTTTTCATTTCGACCATTAAGTTTCTTTTATTCTTGTTTTTTCTTCCAATAGTCGGGTGAGCTAAGAGGGTTTTGTTCTCATGATCTATTTTTGAAAGACAAGTGTGTTGTCGGTGGGTATAGAATTCAAGACGTTAAATTTAAATCACTACAACCTTAACCGTTCAATCAGATTACCATTGATTATTCTTCTAGTCTCTATGTTCCAAATACACAAAAATTGCATCAAACCTAATTTCTTTAGCCAATTAATGCCAAAAGTTATTGAGCATTGGACATACCTTTCGTTGTTTGTGTTATTCCGTACCTGAGACCAACCTCTAAGTCATCTCATCTTTGTTTGTCTATAGTTTTACTATTCTATTTTCTCTTTTCTTTGATATACTCCGAGTATATTCTTGGTATACTCCGTACTTGGTCTTAGTTTCTTTTTTTGTGGTTCTCTTCGATTCTCATTATATATTTCATTTTTCTAGTCTCCTTGTCCAAATACACAGAAATAGCGTGTTTTTCAACTTTCAACTCAAAGCATCAAATTTAATTTCTTAGCTAATTAATGCAAAAAAAAAAAAATAAAAAAAAATTAGGCATTCCCTTCTTTGTTTCTATTCGAAAAACTCCGAATACTCTATTTCTTTTTCTCTAGTTTTCCTATTCCATTTCTCTTTTATACTTTTGGTATACTCCGATTACAAGCTTTGTCAATTCATTTATAACGCCCAATTACTAATTACAGATTTTTAATACGAATATGTTTCAATAATCCTCTTAATTAACACAAAAATTAAAAAAAAAAAAAACCATTTGGATAAACATCTCAGTAGTTCAAAAAGGACCAATGGAAATTTCCAAGAAGAAAGAAAACCACACCTTGTGAGTGAGCGTTACATGCGAAGAGACGAGAGAGTGGACCCTTACTTGTTTATATAGTGGGGTCGGAAAACTTTTCCTTCGCCATATATTCGAGTGGAAAATCCCAGACTTTTGATGCTCTCATAAGCTCTCCTTCACAGGAAATTATTTCCTTCTCACAAAAAATTTACATTTTTTTTGTTTGGGTTGATTGATAATCTTCTCGTAGCTCTTCAAAGCTGCTCAAAGGAGGAGTTTTTATTTTTGTTTGCTTGACTTGTGAACAAAGGAAGAGCCAATAAGATTAGAGAGAAATGGTTGGGATGAGACCTTATGAACCAGATGAGGGTGAGTCTGAGTTTGTTGAAGTTGATCCAACTGGAAGATATGGAAGGGTACTTAAAAATCTATCCTTTGTTGCTTGTTTGGGTTCTTCTTTATGTTCTTCATTTCTGATATTTGGTTCTAATTTTGTTGGTTTTTCAGTACAATGAGATCCTTGGGAAAGGAGCTTCAAAGACAGTGTAAGAAACTTAAACCCCATTTGTTATTTTTTCATCCCTTTTTGAGATTTTGAAGAAATTTCAGTTTTTTATGAGAAATTTTGCAGTTTTATGAGATGGGTATATGTTGATTTAGTTCTATGTTGGTGGGTTTTCTTCCTTTTTGGTTTTGGGTGTTGCAGTTACAGAGCTTTTGATGAGTTTGAAGGGATTGAAGTGGCTTGGAACCAAGTCAAGCTGTATGATTTCCTTCAGAGCCCTGAGGATCTTGAGAGGCTTTACTGTGAAATCCATCTTCTCAAGACCTTGAAGCACAAAAACATCATGAAATTTTACACCTCTTGGGTTGATACGGCCAATAGGAACATCAATTTTGTAACTGAGATGTTCACTTCTGGGACTCTGAGACAGTAAGTTTTCATGGGATTTCATTGATTTCCATTTTCAGTGTTTATGAGTATGGTATTTGAGATTTGGAATTTAGGGTTGTAATGTTTTTTGTAATTTTGATTCTCTTTTGATTAGATATAGGCAGAAGCACAAGAGGGTAAACATTAGAGCAGTGAAGCATTGGTGTAGACAAATCTTGAAAGGGCTTCTCTATCTTCACAGCCTTGACCCTCCTGTGATCCATAGAGATTTGAAGTGTGACAACATCTTTATCAATGGGAACCAAGGGGAGGTGAAGATTGGTGACCTCGGCCTCGCAGCGATTCTCCGAAAATCCCATGCTGCTCATTGTGTTGGTAAGTGGAAGTATCCTAATTGTCTCATATCGAACTATTTATTTTCCTTTTTCCACAAAATTAGATAGACCAGAGCTACATAGCAAGTACAAAATATAGCATTTAGTTGTGAAGAATATGATCTCCTCAACGTAGCTTGCTCTTACGAAAAATTAGCAATTTAGGAAATAAATCATTCGATTAAAATTCTCTTCAAGCTAATGATGAAGTTAAATGGTCATAATCCAGCAACTTAACAATGCATTTTGCGCTGTGCTGCAAATATCAGAATGTGTTAAAATAGCCATAATGTGTTTTATGGCGAGATATCACCCTCATATAAACTAGCATATTTTCAAATATCTGTGTGAATTTTAGGAGTTGAATTAATAATTTAACTCTCTCGATTCCAACCCTTTGAATTTTAAAATATGGAAATAGATGCAGCCAATCTTTTGGGGGGGATTTATGGCAAGGGATCATCCTGATAATATTTTTTATTTTGCTGTTGAAGTAATGAATTAAATGAAAGAACTCAATCCCTGATCCTAACCATTTGAAAGTTCTAAGAATAATGAAATAGATGTAGACAATGATGTTGTTGGGACTTGGGAGTTAATGGACTCTTTGGATTTTTTCGTCTCTCAGGCACACCGGAGTTCATGGCACCAGAAGTGTATGAAGAAGAGTACAACGAACTAGTTGACATATATTCTTTTGGGATGTGCATCTTGGAAATGGTTACTTTTGAATATCCTTACAGTGAATGCACCCATCCTGCTCAAATCTACAAAAAAGTCATATCTGTATGAACACTACATCTCAAAAAACTAGTTTTTTTTTCTTTTTTAGTTTGGATCACTTCATTGACAAATGGTATTGGTTTTTACTTCAGGGGAAAAAGCCTGATGCCTTGTATAAAGTGAAGGATCCTGAAGTGAGGCAATTCGTAGAGAAGTGCTTGGCAGCAGTGTCTAGGAGACTCCCTGCAAAGGAGCTTTTGAAGGATCATTTCCTCCAAGTTGATGATTGTAGTGTGGAATATCTGACAGAAATAGATGAAACGGGTCCTCTCTTGAGGCAGCCTCTCTTTCAACCTCAACATAATAATAATTACCCGATCAATGGCTACTTGAAAGATTATAATTTTCATCTCCAATCTGAAAACGGATGGGCATACCATCCAGTTGAAATTAATCACAATGGAATTGAGCTGTTTTACAATGAGGATGAACATTCTTCAGATGTGGACATTACAATCGAGGGAAAGAGAAGAGAAGATGGTAGCATCTTTCTAAGGCTTAGGATTGTGGATAAAGAAGGTATGAGAGTTAATGATCTTTCAGACTTAACTATTAGTCTTAGTTTTTTCTGTTGTTTTTCTTTTATCCTTTCATTATTGAATCATAAAATCAGTTATTCAATTCTCTCTGCAGATCGTATTCGGAACATCTACTTCCCTTTTGACATAGAAAACGATACAGCATTGAGTGTTGCGACTGAAATGGTAGCAGAGTTGGATATAAATGATCAGGATGTGACTAAGATAGCTGATATGATTGATGGAGAAATTACTTCCTTGGTACCTGAATGGAATTCAGGACCAGGTATAGAGGAAACCCCACAACATTCAAGTTACTGTCACGACTGTCCGCGCAATTCTGTTTCAAATGGCTCCCTTATGGTCTACCACTCTTTAAAAAATGGTGACTCAGAGAACCAAGAAGTTCAATGCTCAATGCATGGATGTGCCGCTATGCATGGTAGGTTTGAGGAGGTAACATACCAAGTAGATGATTCCGAGCATTGTGTAGCTGAGGAAGCACCCACTCTCTCAAGCCAGTCAGATGGCATGCAACATACAGATATTTGGCTTCATCATGGAGGTCCAGAAGTAAGTTCACGAGGATCTGTAGTTGCCCATTCTGATGAAGAACATGGGAATGATATTGTGATTGACACGAATGTTACCAACATGGCTAATCACAGTGAACTAAATGTCAAAAGTTCTACGCTCCAATCACTGGGACACTCTCCTCCCACCATTCCTTCATCAGAGTGTACAATTTCCGATGATTATGAGAATGACATAATGCAGGAGTTGAGATGGCTTAAAGCCAAGTATCAGTTGGAAATGAGGGAGCTCAAGAATAGACGTTTAGGAGGAAATTCCAAAACTTCGATTGTATCTCCAAATTCTTGCAAGGAACAAGCAGCCAAAAACGAAGTTTCGTGTTCTTCTGGTCCATTACCAATACAAAAGGAGAGGGATGAACTTATCTTAAGACCCTTTACTTCTGGGAAGCATTTTTTCAATTGTCACCCAGCTCGTTTTCAGAATCTGGATATCCAAAAAGACCAACATTGTATGGCAAGCAATGGGTCATCCAGTCCAGAGCACATGTTGACTGCCAAGAGTTTCTACACCGGTGCGATACTTCCAACAACTCTCTGCAGAGCAACATCTCTTCCTGTTGATGCTGTTGATTCTTAACTCTGCAAGGCGTTCTATGGTTCTTTTGTATGCATTGTAACCTGACACTAGTTTCAGTTGGAAGGTTGTACAAAACAAGTGCTGCAAGAACACTAGGGAAGCCAAAAAAGAGCGCATGGAACAGTTAAGTGAATTGGATTTGAAGACGTGCAACCTATCAGAAAGCATGGATATGGATAGAATTGACTATAGAAACTAGATTCATTGGACTGATGGCAGGCATTTTCCATTTTCCCAGTTATATAGTCTGACACCAGTCGTGTTACTGCTTCCAGCTCCAACTCGACACCTTAATGAATGGGAAGGAAAACGAAATCCTGAGAAGCTGAACAAAGATTTGATTACACAGCTTGGCTGTGTTTCAAGTCATGTATGAAATTGAGTCCATGTACATTGCCAATATAGCATAACTTATCCACAAATAAAAAAGAGTATTTCATTCTCCTTTATCTGTTGTTTCTTCAAGTTGAGTTGTATTATTGAGCATGGCAGTCCTGGCTAGCCAACTATCAGATTTCTCAGAGCAGAGCATTTACCACAGCCAGGAATGAAGAAAATATCAATAGTCTATCCGAATTATTGTATACTCTCTATCCTCTAAATATATCAAACTCAAAACTCAAAATCCCATTAGAACATAGAAATGTTTGACTACGCCGTCAAATACGTAAAAGTACTTTTTTTTCTACGTATGATTTTTCAAGTGCATCTCACCATGTAATACCTTGGTTTGATTGAGGGCGAACAGTTTTTGTTTTTGTTTATTATAAAGACAGTGATGAACATAATCAAAAGTAGGCTATAGTTGATTAAAGTGTGATTGAGATTTAAAGGGGCTTTGAATGATTGTAAAGCCTTCCATGATTTTGCTTTCTACATTAATAATGTTGATGTTAGTGGGATTAGCTGTTGGTGCCTATCTATGAGAAGTGAAAACATGGGTAGTTAAAAAGCAGAAAAAAAAAAAAGTGGTGAGCAATCACACTTGGCAAATAACATAGTTTTCAAGAGTGAATTCAAAAAGGTTAATAACAAAACAATGTAATGTTCTAACAGCTAAACATATCTTTCAGTTTAATAATGGCAACTTGCTTTTTGTGCCCACTACCACTTTATATCTCTTTATCTTTTCTGATTAGGATTTTGTTCTATCGTTTCTAATAGGGTTTGGTTTGATTGAATTTTCATCATACAGTTCGTTCTTTTTTAAGGAAGCTTACTAAATCTACTGAAAATGAATTCCTTGTGATTCGGTGGAACCCATAAGATAATGGATGGGTAAACAGATTGTCAAGGGGAAAATGCAGATCAATCACCTTGGGATCTTTTAGTCAGATATTTTCTACGATGGGCATATATCACCAAACTCGCCTTCTGAAAATGGAAAATTGTCTCAGCACATTTTCATTCAACCAACAACCACTTACCTATGTAATCGTGATATTCCCATGTCAAACACCATATTGTTATGACACAGTACTGATTTCACACAGCTTGTCCATCTCCCGAAGTAAAGCAACATCCACACTACATTAGGGTTACGTTAGGCTGAGCTTGAAGATTAAGCTGATGTTCTATAACCTCCAAAAAAAACCAATAAGCTTGAATTGCATACATGATACATCACTCTGCATAATCTGGTGTAAGCAAACTGCAACAGATGCTCCATAATCTCCAAAAAACAAAAAAAAAAACAAAAAAATGATCTGTAAACTTGAATTGCATACACGATGCATCACTCTGCAGAGTCTGTGACTCTGTGGTAAGCAAATTGTGACATAACATACATGATCTACACGAGTAGTCTTTCTACTTGTGCTATACTGCAAACACTCAGTAAATCAACACAGCGGCAGTATTTTTTGGTGTAAATATCTCAAACTTGGAATGTAAAATCGAAAAATTTGGTACAATAGCTGAAATGTTTTCAGTCGGGAGGGGGATCAGGCCTACCCCGGCTTATAAGTTGATAAATACTATACAAACCTGTGGTGTAATCAGTTTAATATGACTGATATTTTTTTCTATATACATGCATTGAAATCTACAAAGTTAAGAAATCAGTTCTCCATCATTATAGAGGCCTCAAGAGTGGGTAATCTTCAAGAAGTTCCCGCTCTGATAGTGTGTCATTTTCATTCTGAGGAGTCCACAACACCTCAACTGCCTGCATTCCCAAAACATGCAAACATTTAAGAGACTGCACTGAAATATGTAAGTATTTAGTATTCATAAAACACCCTAGTTTACCATTGTTTTGCTGGAGGGGATGGAACCTAGCTTTTGCAAGGCCTCCTTCAAGTCTGTGCTGCTATTTATAGCAGGAATCTTATGTACTCCCTCCGCAGCCACCAAGATGGTTATCTGAAAATGAAGGAAGATTGAAGAGGAAGGAGTTAATGAAGGATTTGAGACCTAGTTTAAAGCAAAATGTGGATGTTCTATATGAATGACATACTAAGCAGTAAGCAGAACAAATCATCATGGATGGTTCAACATGTAGTCCAAGGATCGTTGGTAAGTGCATGCCATAGCAGAACTACTATACCAATGCATTTAAGGAGACACATTAGCTGTCAAACCCAAATCATTGGTGGCCAAACCACAAGAGAAGTAATTCCTACGTTTCTTAAACGTGAACTAAAATCCAAGTATTTTAAAGAAGTTAGAACGATTAAGAAATGTAGCACTTGTAATTTTCTTTTGAGAATAATACCCCACAAGTTGTATGTTCCTGATTTACAGAATTATATCCCAAATCCTGGAAGCTGTTTAAGCTGCTACCAATGTTTAACACATTCATTGAAAAAATATATATATATATTCTTACCACTATGTACTCATTGCTGAATCCATTGGCTTTCTGGTTTCTTGTGCTTTGCCTTTTGATATTGTTCACATTGACTAGTGTCTCCTCATCAAATTTTCCACGTTCTTCAATGGACAGCTGATTGAAACGTTTTTCACCATCCTCTATGCTTCGCTTCACATCAACCTGTAAATTGAGCTTTCAAGCACAGCTTCATCCCAATATTTGCAATTTGCAAGTCAACAAGGAAACTAATAATAGTGGATGTATTGGTTATGGAACCATTAAAACTGAAATTGTGATGCTTTGTGCATCTTCCATTGCTTGTTCAGAAAGACCAATTAGGCAATGATCTTTAAAGTCACATCAGATGTGCCTCAACTAAGCTACCAAAATACTGTTCACTGGAGTTATGCACAGATTGGTCAAGAGAAAGAATGTATGGCAGACAGTATACTTCAACAGTATGTACAACGTAAGGTTGAAAACCTAAAATTCACGAGGTTAAATATAATTTTATAAGATTAATTAACTAATATGATTCCTCGTTACTTCCATCGCAGGTTAAATATAATTTTATAAGATTAATTAACTAATATGATTCCTCGTTACTTCCATCGCAAGGATCCACGTATACAAAACTTGACATTCTAGCAGATGGGCTAGCTTAGTACATAAAATTAGCACTCGAATTGAATTTGTGGTAGTAGTTTGGTTATGGTGTTCACTCAATAATAAAAAAGCACCTGAAGATGTACATGTGACTTACAGATGAGTAGCCAGAGATACAACAATCTGGATGGCGAAGTAAAGCCAAGGTGGTTTCTGCAACCACATAAATAAATAAATAAAAAGGGGGCACTGCATGAGAAATATAGTGAAAGAGACTAGGGGAAGCATGCCAACTTTTGCTCAAAACTTAGAATTAAAAGAAGTTCATAGGAGAAGTCACAGCATTCACAAGTAAGGTCTTCAATTGCATGTCAAGGGAATTCATGGCAAAAGATATTCTACATCATTCACAACATAAGATTAAAAAGAAAGCACAAAAAAGGTCAATCTGAATTTTGAACCATGTAAAGAGTCAGATTAGATGTAGATGTGAAAAGTTTTGAATAAGATTAGTGGGAACAAAGTCCAGAATGCCTTTTTCAGAATCAGAGAGGTGGAAAGAGAGGTTATTAAAAGTTTATGGGTAACAAAGAGACTGGATAGTAAATACTTCCCCTTTTATTTATTAATAAAAAAAGGTTCCCATTTTAGGAAGGTCTGTAGAATTTGTGCCTTATGGGAAAGTAAGAGACATTATATTTTTCTCCAAAATGTCATAACAAGCTTGATGGCTTCAGATTGGTTGCTATAGCCGTCCATGGACCAAATGATAGACATCTTCGGGTGGATTTTTGGTAATGTAAGGGGGTTGTGGAATCTTCCAATTGTTGTGGGTGTTCCTCTTAAGGGGTGTCAACTGTGGATTATACTACGCTATGCATGAACCAACGATGAGTCGTGTGGGTTATCTTTTGAAAATACTGAAGAAATGAAACCTTGCTAATCATAATTATCTAAATTTTATGATACACGCTTATCATATCTACACCGTGTCGGTATGTATCACACAATGCACTAATATGTATTGTCCTTGTACGATTGATATGAGTGAATGAATCGGTAGCCAATAGCTTACTTGTATATGTTACATAAGTTACAAGTTATATAATGGAAGTGTTTTTTGGGACCTCCTCACCTAAATAAGTCTTATTTGTATCTTTTATATTCTTAAATATATTCTATGCACTTTTTTATTCACATATTTATTTGCGCACCGTATTTTACATATGCAATAAGTTTCGTCATATTGTACTTTAAATTTAGATTTTTGATAACTACATTGCTAATAAACAACAAAAATAATCAAAAGCCTTAAATTGTGGAGGCAAACATGAAATGGAAGAGCATATTCACCTGTTAGAACATAACTCAAACCCTCCGAAGTGGATGTATCTGCACTTTCAGCTATCCGATCGAGATCTCTTTGGAATGACCTTGCCATGCCTAACAACCCAACCTAAGAAAAAACAATTCCAAAACAAAGTATCTACTCATAACCCTAAAGGCCTAAACAATATGTCAAGTGACTTCCAAGTTCAAACCATAATACCCATTAAATAGAACACTCAAACCTTCTAGTAAAGTTGACCAACTCATCAACCAATAGTATAGCCTAAATATTCAAATTCAATAATCAAATCCTTCTATAGCAATTATTGATAAATTAACCAAAAATAGCCAATCAACTATGAACCATATAAACCATATAACAAAGTAGAGCTCAAAAATATCAAACCTGAAGCTTCAAAACTGTGGTTTTATCCGTGGCAGTAAGAACACTTCCGTCGGACCTATCCGAAAGAAACCCAGACACCAAAATGAAGGCAGCAAACCCTGTCAATAGCAGGAAAAACCCAGAACCAGCACCCACACCAATAGCAGGGCCAACATAAACCCCACCACCACCACCAGTAAACCCGAACGGTGAAGGTGCATAATAAGGCGCTGAATAAGAAAAACCAGGGCTCGGCGCCCTCATCGTATAGCTACTCCTCGAGCTCGAACTCGAAGAAGAATGCGAACTAAACGAACTTCCACCCATTCTCCCACCACCCTTAGCAGCCAAGGCCGAATGCGGATCAAAAGAAAGCAATAGCCCCAATACAACTGCAGCCACAACAGGTTTCTTCAACGCCTTGAAAGCTTTCATCACCACATCCACCACCCCATCAATCAAAGTTTGATTCTTTTCCTTCTCCACCAAATCCCTACCATGTTTCTTCGCGTTTGTCACGCATTCGTGGCTAAAGGTGGAAGCTTTTGTGATGAACTTGGAAGATTTGATGGTAAAGGTGGAAGCTTTTGTGTTCTTGATGGATGATTGAAGGGATATTCGGGATGGAAGAAAGGGTTGCAACAATGGATTCCATTTGAGAGGTTTGGGGTCTCTGGTGAAGGAGATTGCTTCAAGAAGTGAAGCTGTCGCCATGGATTTTGGAAGTGAAAATGGGTTAAAGATCCAATTTTATGGTTTTTCGAGGGGAGATTTGGGGGTGATAAAGCAGAGCCAGAACCACTGGAATGAAATCTGAATCTGGCCCAATGGGGTTTGAATTGGCCGATTTATATCCTCAATTGCCACAGGCGGATAATGATAGGGTCAGGGTTATGAGCACCCAAGATTTCGATTTGAGGAGCCACAAGATCGTTGCGCTAAAGAGGTTAGCATTGGGTTTCAAGGGTTCAAAAATTGTCAAGTAGATCATGATATGTGTTGTTAATTAGAGAAAATAAACAACTAATACAAGATGATGACATAAAAGAATTGAAATGTAAATCTCTCTATCACTCTTTGTATCTCTATATTGATTCTCATTCTCTATTCTTACACAATAGGTTATAATATGGCCTATTTATAGGCAAACTAATTCATCAGTAGATTAACAACTCATATACCCAAAGCCTCCACATGATGCCACCTCAACATGAGGTGGACATCCATAATGTTTCAGAACACTCCTCCTTAAATGTTCACCATATATTATCGATAGACTTACGTATCGTTGGATGCGCGAAATGTTGTCTCATGAAAACCTTGCTGGAAAAACCTAGTGGGACAAAATCGCAGCGAAGGGAAAATAGCACATCGTGCAAATTGTCCAAAGTCTTCAGCAAAATCAGGTCCCTTTGATGAAATGCTCCCCCTGATAATCACGTCACGTTTCTTCTAGAATACATGAGTATATCCTTATATAATTAAGGTTAAATTACCATCATTGCTGCCTTGGTGCTGTCACGTTAAAACCTTGACAAAAAAATTCAATGGGATAAAACCATGTCAAAGAAAAAAGAGCACAACCACTACTTTTGCATACTTCAGGATACTCTATGCGCATAATGTTGCCTCATTAAAACCTTGACAGGAAAACCCAGTGGAAAAAAATTTTGTCGAAGAAAAAAAAGTACAACACGTATAAAGCAAATATGTTTCTATATGATTTTGAAGCATACTTCTAGACGTTGCTACCACATTAAAACCTTTATGAAAAAACCCAATGGATAAAACCGCGTCAAAGGAAAAAGTGTACAATTTGCCCAAATATAGTATACTCCAGGATACTTTCAAGAATATAAACTTCAGGATACTGTCAATAATATATTTCGATATTGTCACGAATATATTTCTAGATGTTCTTGTAGATCATGCTAGATGCTCATCGGGTGGTATACTTCTAGATACTCCCCTTATGTAAGCACAACTATTGGCTAAGTTTACACATTAATCTTATAAATCAATTTCTGGAATATTGATGTAGACAATGCATTGGTGAAGAGGTTTGCAAGGTTGTCACTACATTGAATTTGTTTGACTTCAACCACATGATTATTCTAAAGCTCGCTTAGGTAAAAGAATTTGATTGGAATGTGTTTCATTTATTCTCCTTTGATGAAACCTTTTTGTACTTGATCAATACGTGCAACATTGTTGTCATATATTGTAGTCGACTGATCAATAAGTTTGCGTAATAAACCTTAAGAAATAGTTGTATTGCAACTTATCAATACAGAATCTACATGTGAGCAACCTTTGTTATGGTCAAATAAATAACTTGAATCTACATAACCAGCTAAATGATAATGGTTAGATACATCATAGGAATAAACTTATATAAATTATCCCACGAAAATATATGTATCATGTCATGCAAATATCTATAAGTTTGTGCAAAACTATACATTGCTAGAAAATGCACAGAAAAATACTATATCAGGTTATGCACTTGGTGCCAAATAATAATGCATCAATGATACTCACATATGGTACTTCAGGACCGATAATCCTTTAATTGGTTGATACGAGTATTTCTTGAGATATAAAGATCAGATGACTATGTTAAAAATGTTACAAATATAACTCGATTGATGAACCAATATTCTATTAGTATTTTACTCGATCTGTAGGCCGAGAAAAAATTGTTCTTTCAAGGTTTTAATTGCAAATATTATCGCTATTATTATTGTCATAAATTGTTAGTATGACAAAACAGATAACGATTTCTTAATAAAGGCACATGGTCAAATTTGCATAACCTTCCTTACACAAATATTTACTAAGACAAATATATCACAATCTTCTGGAATGGTTCAAATCGTATAGCATGTCCTATATGTATTGAGTAATTATTTCATGACTTTGCTTCAGGCAAAATAAATCCTTCAAGGATTTTCATGTAAATATTTGTGTCTAACAAACTAAATTCTTCAGAGATTTATAAATATTTCTGTCTAAATTCAAAATTCGCATATCAATTATCAGACATATTAAAAATGTAGTTATATTCCTAACCAAATAATATTTTCATTAAAAAAATCAAACGTCAGGTTTCTACAAGAACCCTTATGCCACAAGTCTTAATTTTCTCATTTGTTTTCTTACGAACACTCATTTTGAAATATGCATGTTTGGGTGTTTGTACTATAAGTCCAAACACACCACATTTTCAAATGAGTCCAATTCCACTTGGATAATATATTTCCATTTGGTGTACCTAATGTATATTGGACAATATAGTTTCATTTGGCCAATCATTTATTTGTCGATGTTTAAAAATGTGGTGTAATTTCAGTATCATTGCCCTTTGATATTTCGATAGCTACCATATATGTAAATGTGTCATCGATGACGATTTCATTTGATTTCACATTTATCTTCAATGTATTGATATCTCATTATTATCAGGTATCTGAGCCTCTTTTGTGACTTTTAAGTCACTTCAGGGATATGAATAATCACTTATAGGGTAATTGAGAAAGTGAAATGACATCTTCTGGAGCATCATTTAATGTTGCTTCTGAAGTTTTATGACTTCTTCTAGACCGCCATGGCCTCTTCAGGAGCGTTGCTACTTTCGGAGCTTCATGACCTCTTTAGGAGTGTCATGTTGTACTATTCTATATGACCTCTTCATGAGCGTCATGTCATGCTCTTTTGGAGCTTTATATACAACTTCTTCTGGAGTCTTTACAGCTTCTGCAGGAGTTTCAAACATTACTTATTCGAAAGCATTACGGCATAAATTTTTACTAATTTTCATTTTCGGTGGAATGAAATCTTTGGAACCTATGTCTGCTACGCTTCTAGCGTACAACAAATTAATTGGTTGTCTTATTCGAACTTTATTCTTTAGGAATACAAATCCGAGCAGGTGTATGCATAATGGACACATCTGGTTTTAGGGTCTAGATGAAACCACATGGAAGTATTCCACACTGTTCTATCTGCATATCTCCCCCTAACGGTGGGAATAAAATGACAGTATGCAAATTTGTAATGGGCAATACAAAAATCACGATAGGGTAGTCTAAACTACACAAGTAAAAGTCTTTCAAACGATGTAAATAAGTATAACAGTAAAGTTACCATTCAGAAGCTTGTGATATGTGATATAACAACTCCGAGATTTTATAATCTCAGTATATTAATGAAAATTATTTCTAATGTAAGCTTCAAGCTTCAAGCTTCATGCATGATCTTTAATGTAAGTTGTAGGCTTCCAACATGAGATGTGATGCATATATGTTGAAATAACGCAAGTTGCGTTAGAAACTGCAATAACAAATGGCGGGCTCTTTCAGAGCCTTAAAAAATTGCATATGTCCAGCTATGATAAACACCCATTGTATCTTAAATGTCAGTGTAGAGAAAATTTGCGAACTTGGTACTAGCAATTAGACAAGTATATTTTGCATTTTTATAAACCATGCTTTAAAAGATAAACAAATATGCAGTAGATAAATTAAGCAAATCATGATATACTGCTGATGTTCCACATGTAATATGAAATGTGCGAGTATATCAATCTAATTTGTATGAAACACTCACTTTTCGTAGCATGTGTTATAGACCACTGCTGGTGGTTCTTAAGATAAGTATTAGGGTCGTGGCTACTACTTATGGAGTTGTCACATATTTATTGAATGTTCAGATATATTATTTTAGCTAATGACTATCTTTGTTGGAGTTGCCACATACTGGGGGTAGTTATGTTTTGCATGTGCTCTAATTCTACCGTTTTGATCAAATAGTTTTATTCATATCTAACAGGAATTGGATCTATAATAAACAGTAAGAGGCCTGACTTAATTCAGACCTAATATGAACAATAATAGGCCCTAATAGGGGTGGGCATTCCATCCCGCGTCCCGTTCCCGTCCCGATTTTTCTGGGTCTTAATGGGATTGAATAATTTCATCCCGATCCCGTCCTGTCTCGATCTAGAATGGGATGGGATGGGATGAAGATTTTCAATCCTGCCAATCCCGTCCCGTCCCGAACTAATTTATTAATATTAATTATTAATATTTTTATTTAATTATTTATTTTAGAATTGTGGATGCCCATACAAATATATTGATGTATTTAATAAAGTGAAAGGAACATGGGGTTCCTCATCAACAACATTTGACACTAATTCAATACCCAATTCACATTTTATCAAGTTTTATTTTTTAAACAAGTATAAGGGGAAACATATTTTGTAGTACGGTACCTATCGGGCTTACTATATTGCATCGATACACATCACGATCTAGATGGGCCTATTTCTGCCCAAACAAATGGATCAGGTTAGTCAAGTTTGGCCAATGTCTTAGGGCACTTCTACAAACCCTACTAATATAATTTACTAAAATTACAAACAATTTTGCTTAATTACCTTGATTTCAAACAAGTAGCCAACAAAATCATAATTCAAAATTGACTAGAAGAACTGATCTAAAGTGAACAACATATTGTTCAAGTTTTGGTATCAAGATGAAAATGGTGGCAGAGTTACAGGTTTATGCTTAGAGAAGACAATTCTAAAAGGTATGAATCAAACACTACATAATTTTATCATATATGCTACATTGAACGTGCATCTTCTCTATTTAATTGTTATATTTACAAAGCTTGTTATGTATCAACTATGTAGGCTATAATGATCAAGTTAACATATTTGTATATTCATTCACAGAAAATGGTGTTTTTGGGAAGAAAATATTATATATGATTAACACGCTGATCCCGTCCCGTCCCGATCCCGTATGAACGGGATGGGATAGGGATGGGTATATCTCGTCCCATCCCGTCCCGTGCCCACCCTTAGGCCCTAATGTTACATGTCTAACTGAACCAATTGAATATGCCCTGCGAACATTAATAAAGCCCAGTAAACCAAAATAGATACAACAAGACAGAACCGAATCGGATGGACCAAACCTACCCAACTGGATCTAAACTAAACCATCTTATCAATTTTTCTAGATCCGAATCAGATCCAGGTGATACAATAAACATACTTAAATAATCAAACTGAAATTTATCAATCAGGCTCAATAAACAACCAGGCCCGATGAATTTAAAACTAACAGGCCTAATTGAATTCAAAGTTTCAGCCCGTGTAACTTGTGCATATAAACTAATGCAATCTAGGCTTTTTAATTATATATCCTAGTTAAATTCAGTAGCATTTTTAGTAGTGCTCACACTATTCTATGTAGGATTTGATTATGGTTTCGGGCATTAGCTTTGGACCATTGGCGGCTAGGATTATGATGGTATTTTATGAGGATAACCACCTTTGCTAGAGTAATTACCATTTAAAGGGTAGTTACCTCGGTGAGAGTAATTATCGCTTCGATGGTAACTACTTCTGCGAGAGGAATTACCTCTACTAGAATAGTCATGTTGGATACATCTTCATGAGGTATCGCATTTTATAAAGTATTTATTCCTGTCACATGCCTTGCCTGTGCCCCCGATAAAATTGTGGTATTATAAATAATAAACATTATAGGTGAGCACTTGCATAATTAATCTTTAGTTGATAAGCAATTACATGAAATATGGATGTTATTAAAAATGTACTTTCGGTGCTCCTTAAACAAATAATTAGGATTTTATGAAATCCAACTTAGTGTCAGGAATTGGGCTTACATTATTAATTGTTACAAAACAAAAACATATAGTTTATAACAATCCAATGGAATCAGACCCAAATGGGCTGACATTCTGAAAAATACAGGCCCAACATTGGACAAGCCTGAATGCAATAGTACAATAGGCCCATTGCAATTTAAACTAGCAGATTTATTTAATTCAGTAAGTCCACTCCAATTATTAATCATGTATTAATTAAAATCGTCTAAAAAACCCAAATGGAATTAACCTGTCCAATCAATACAAGCCCAATTTAAAACAGGAAAAACTCAATGCAAACAAATGAAACCCAATTCATTTAATTTAACTATAGTAAAACCCAAATATAATCTCACTGCATACTTTGCTTGCACAATTTCTATTACACCAAATTCTAGGTAACTATCCATAGAAAATTACATGATATGAACCTATATGTAAGATAAAATCTCAAGTGTTTGTCAAATATATATAAGTATGACATGTTCATACCCAGTAACATCTACTGTCAATAGAACCATAGAAGAATGCAAAATACATTAACTATTATATGGTACCTATTATCAAGTATCGTGAATAGTCACCAATGCAAACAATAAGATGCTCATAATGATATTCCTAATTATAACTAATGCATAGCACAACACATGGTTCAAAATTTTACATATTTCCATTCGATTCACTATACTCTCCTAACAAATATAAATGCATCTTACT
This sequence comes from Berberis thunbergii, assembly GCA_003290165.1. NCBI lineage: Eukaryota > Viridiplantae > Streptophyta > Magnoliopsida > Ranunculales > Berberidaceae > Berberis > Berberis thunbergii. Next base: position 534,279 of record QNQO01000534.1, on the reverse strand, counting down.
GACACGCAAACTCAAATTTGAATGCATGTCAGATGATGCACCATTTCTAATGACTTTAGTAGCTGTGGGATTGTCAACATTCATTGGAAATGGTACATGTGTTATGTTCCAGGTGTTAGATCACTCCATCTCACTTTCGTCTTTATTTCACATAATCAAATAGACACTATTCAATCATCATCATTTATTTATATTTAACAACAAATTTTTAAACCACGGGTGAACACCAAGATTCAAAACCTATTGAGTGCATACTAAGATGAGTGCTAGTATGTGATATAATGATGACTAAATTAATAGTAAACTCATATCATTTAGCATGTAGGTTGAGAAGATGCATACTAAGATTAAGAAAACTTTGATAAAGGTAACAAGTAAATGTATTAAATAAAGTTTCATTAGTCCTCAAAGTTGATCACTCATTTGTTTTTAACAAATATAAAGGAGTCTTATCTAGTAAAAAGGATCACTTGAGTACACACCTCCTCATTCTTCTTCTCATTCATCTTCATCTATGTGAATAGAGAGCGAAGATGAGGGATGTCAGGCAATTACTCACCAACGAGAGCAGTAAGAATACCTCAAACGTTGACAGTCAGTGCTTGACAGAGTGGTGAGAAGAGCATCAAAAACTTGGGTTACTTCTGTCACTGATAACAACTTAAGGTTTGTGTTGCTATAATTTATTTGGGAGAAAATCTTTCTATCAAATTGAGCAAATGGGTTGAATTGAAACCATATGAAGTTCAATATCGTTCAATCACAACAAATAGTTTGGAACATAAATTTTGGGTTCAAAATATACCTTTCAACTCTTTGAATCAAAAGTTTGCAAATAATGAAAAGTGAAGATAAATACCCCAAATACTAGAGCTTCGACGTTCTGAATATCAGAGATTCTTGCAGAGCCAAGTGATCCAATTTACTTGAAAGGAGAATACTCCAAGGAGGATACCAAATCAACGATATTCTCTAATAGTTTGAGAAATTTGTGCTGATAACGTGTTGTTAACCAGAGAAAATAAACAACGTATACAAGATGTTGATGACATAAAATAATTGAGATGTAACTCACTTTTTGTATCTCTGTATTGATTCTCATCCTTTATTCTCGCACAATAGGTTACAATATGGCCTATTTATAGGCAAACTAATTCATTTGTAGATTAACACCTCATACACCCAAAGCCTCCACATGATGCTACCTCAACATGAGGCATCCATAAAATTAAAAATTTTGTTTCAACTTAATTTTTTTTAACTTGATTTAAAACAAGTTATACACAAAACTCTTGTTTAAACAATTTTGTAGATTTTACCCTTGTTGACTTTGATTTTATCTTGTAAAAATTATCAGAATTTTGTTTTTTGGATTTATTGTTATGAGCATATCTTTTTGTGGATTGTGTAGGAGAAATATTCACCCCATATATATAACTTAAATACATGATTGAGTAACGATTGATGAGTTATTTTGCAAATCGTACAACCACGGAGCACATGATTCACACAATCCATTGACCCATATTTTAAATTTTATTTAATTACTTATTTATGCTAACTACATGGGATTCATTTCCATATTTTGTAGCATGTTGAACAAGTTTCCTTTCCACACCTATTACTTCTGCAAAACTTTGGGTTGCGGGGGTCTCTTCCTTGCTACCGTAGACCTCCAAGTTGCCTGGTGGTCATGATCAAAACATTGGCTTCCCCATTTTTCTTCATAAGAAATTTTTGTTCCATGTTTGTTCTTTCTACCAAGTTGAGTGTTCTTCTCATTTGTAATTTTGTATGTCTCAGAGTTGTTATATCTTCATAACTATCGTGCTATTGTCAACAAGACTATTACCTATCTTTGCCTATCAAGTTTTTTGTTGGTGGGACTTCATTTTTCTCGTAATGGTTTGTACCATTTGGGCTTTTCGTCAAGCTATCTATCTTGAAACAAGCTTTGAAATTATGCCATTGAACTTGTAATCACATATGTTGGCAATTACATATGTTCACTCTATTTGTCGCTGGTTAGTGATTTCACTATCCCGTCGCTAACGCTTGTAATATGATATATTTACTCGGTGCTTATTTTGCTAGTTTTGTATGTCTATTAGTATGTCAAAGCTTTGGAACTGATTTTCATATCTATTTAAATTTTTTTCAAATCATATAGAGGTTTTACTATTCATAACAAATTAGAGACAATATATGGTTATGATTAGAAGCTATAGAAGATTTTATATAGTGGAGATGCACCCTCAACAATGGTTATGTTTGTGAATAGAAAATGAAGTACGGAGTGAAATAAATATGTGGAATGTACATATAGTGAAGAGAGAAAGTTAAATGTTTTATTTTTCTCAAAATGAATTTTGGTAAACTTTGTATCATTACAATGCATTTTTTAAAACGTTTCAAATGAAACAAATGATCAATCCAAATTTTTAAAATTTAAAAATATGTAATGCATTTCACGCCATAACTAATTTCATTGTACTTTGACTAATTCAAAGTTAACGATAACTCACTCCATTTGTTTGAAAATTTTATCTTCCAACTAATAAAAACTTTGACCAAAGTATTCGGTTTAGTTTTCAATTTCTAGAATAACGCTGAAAATCGAACTGATATATAGTTTGGTACCTTAATATATATTTCATATTTTTTTTAAATTATATAAAGAGCACTACTACAATGCCTGGTGCCACCAGACATCGTTTATCTGTCGCGAGATATGAAATAATTTACATCTCAAGGCAGATGGACGGTGCCTGTGGCCACCAGGCACAACACCAGGCACCCTAGATTTATTTGGCTTGATTGTCTGTTTGGTTTCGCACAATATTCGTCAGTTGGTTTGGTTTTTGGTTAATTGAATTTCATTTCGGTTTAGTTTTATTACACATTCGGTAGGGTTTGGTTTGGTTTGGTTTGGATTTTCGTCATAAGGACTGATTTGGTTCAGTTTGAGGTTTTCAGGTCGAAATAGAGCCAAACCGAACCGTTAACAAGTCATGGGCACCCATCTCCACGGCCCACATGTGACCCTAACCAGCCACTGGTATTTAAACAACAAACCACACTTCATACCAAAACCCTAAAAAGCCTCTCTCTCCCGCTCTTGCGCAGCTCACACTCTCAAGGAGGAGAAGAGGAGACGGTGGTGGCGTAGCAGACCAATCAGAGTAAGTTTTACCCAAACTCCCTCATTTGATTTCACATTTAGGGTTCATCTTCACATCTCTATTTCAGATCTACCGTTGTTTACTCTTCAAGAACGCAATTTTAGGTTTCAATCTTGAATCAATCTTGAATCTTCAATCCCGTTGTTCATCTTCGTTTTGTTTGATTGTTTTACACAAAGGGGTTACTTAGTTGTTGTGTATCTATAGACCCTTTGGTTGGTTTGTTGATTGGAGAACTTGTTTTCTCAGAATCATGGCGGACAACAAGGCGGTGACTATCAGGACTAGGAAGTTCATGACTAACAGGCTTCTCTCCAGGAGGCAATTCGTAAGTTTTTATTTACTTTTGTTCAAATTTGTCATCTTTGATGTAAATATTGTGTACCCATTTTGTAATCTGTGTTAATTTTGAAGGGTTCTGTTTGTCGCACAGGTTATCGATGTTTTGCACCCTGGAAGGGCCAATGTTTCAAAGGTATGGTCTTTTCTGCCCCAAAATTTTAAATGTTAGATATTTGTATGGTTTATGGGTTTGAATTCTTGGGGTTTTACCTGTATATGTCGCGATTCAGGCTGAGTTGAAGGAGAAGTTGTCTCAGATGTATGAGGTGAAAGACACCAACTCGATATTCGTGTTCAAGTTTAGGACCCACTTTGGAGGTGGGAAATCCACTGGGTTTGGGCTGATTTACGATTCTGTTGAGAAGGCTAAATCATTCGAGCCAAAGTACAGACTCATCAGGGTACGACTTATTATCCATTGATGTTTCATTGCATTTTGAGTATATATTGCATATGCGTCGGTACACTGTGTGTAGTATGTTCCTCTATTAATATTTGGCATTCCATCATCCAAAATCAAATTTCAATCCATATCCGCTAGTTATGCTACATGTACCAAGTGAAGGGCTAATCAATACCCTGGCTCTTGATTTGCCAAAGTGGCTGTAGCCAGATCAAGAGAAAAGAGAAGTTTACTGGCCGGTCAATGTGAGATTTTATTATTCTCCGTTGTTAGATCTGCTTACCGAGCTTCTCACAGACTTGTTAGAAAACAATCATGATCTTATCTCGTCTGTTACTAAAGTTTGATTAAAGACTTCTGTATGGATGAGTCAAGCTAGCAATGCCTATGCTTTCATCATTTCAATTAAAGAATTATTTTGAAAATTAAGATTTAAGGTTCAAAGTAAAATGAATTGTGTGCCTCTCGTCTTACCAATAGTTAGGGAATCTTTACTCAGTTCATGTTAGTGTTGAGAACTCAATGTTGAAACCATAAAATTACGTAAAACTCTACTGAATTGGGGTTCACAATAGATTTAGAGCTCTAGTCAGTTGATTGGAAAATTGAAATTCAGTTTCTAACCAATTGGAAACAAGGCTCAACTTGATGTATGTATTGTCTTTGAGGTCTAGTCTATTCAAGAAGCTGTTATGCTCTTAGCATCTTTTTTTTTTTTTTTTTTTTTTTTTTTTTTTTTTTTAAAGCAAGCACGTTTCTAAGGACCCTTAACCTTTATATTAATATAAAAAGAAACTCAATTACAGACTTGGGTTAATTAACCCCTGAAAATTAAACATAAAAGGGGGGCTTCACCCTTTTTGCAATACACATAAGCTAAAAGATATCTATCATGTTCTTAGCATCTTGCAAGTGGTCTTGATCATATGATTGTTTATTCAACATCAGATGATTTATATTTCCAAAGGACTTTGTTTTTACATGCTTACAAGGATTTGAAACTGTAAATAAAATACTAATAAAGTATAGTTTTTTTTTTGGTGGGGTTGGGCAACCTTCCTTAATTTTCAAGCTGTGTTCGTCGTGTTGAGCTCTCTAATCCTTCGATTTCTCGAATCTTGAGATTTTTAATATCTATTTCTCTTCATGCCCATAAATATAATTGAGTCTATGTTACCAACGTCACCAAAATATGAGGTTATAGGTCCGATCCCAGATCGGTATTAAGCTTCGTCACTGTCAATTTTTAAATTCCATTATGGGATTGCATAGTTGACCTCATGAATTGTTGATGATGGTTACGATAACCCAATTATATTTAAGAGGCCTTAAATGCTGGGGTGGAATGGCAATTTTACAAAAAATAATCACATACATGGCTCATGGGCTGGCTGAAGAGAGCTTTATATTAGTTGAGACAAGGGGTATTTAGGTTTTCCATTGCCTCTCGAGAGAACCAAGTGTAGCTACTTAGGCAATGGCACTTGGTTCCATTGCGGGCATAAAGAGAAGTTATAAATCCTTATTTTTTTTCCATTGCGAGAAAGTCACATTCTTCTTGCAAGAAAAGGGGTCTTAGATATCAGTGTTAATTTTAATTCTTGTGGTATTGATTGTTTTGTTGGCCGATCCAAATGGGTCTCGTGTGTTATAGGTGCGAAATCTCAATTTCACCCGGCCTATATTTGCTTTGCTGTGGCAGCTTCACCTCTTACATGGTTTTAGACATGTTTCATGTTCTTACATGCTCTTTGTCATGTTTCAATTCAGGGAACTGCCATAAATCTTTATTTATTAAATTTTTTTCGTGTTTTCAATGTATATATTTATTCATTTTTTTATTCTTATATAATTTTACTTGCTATGCATATTTCATCGGTAGAGTGGATGATGACATGGTTGAGCATATGATGAAAGAAATAATTTGTTGTCTGAGTGTTTACTCTATGAAGCTTCAAAAATTTCGAGCTTTTTAAAACTGATGCCCAATCATTGCCCTCTCAAATGATCTCTCCATTTGGCTCTTTCTGTATCTAATTTGGAACGAGGATTATATTTGTAAGCATTGTGCAGCATATGTGGAAAAGTTCATTTCTTTCAAAATTTCCCTTGCAGAATGGATTGGATACAAAGATTGAGAAATCAAGGAAGCAGATGAAGGAAAGGAAGAACCGTGCCAAGAAGATTCGTGGTGTAAAGAAGGTGAGGAACTGGTTCACTTAAATTTGAGTTTCCTTTCTCCTTTTGCCACATTTAGATTCTTTGTGATTGTTTCTTTTATTTTTCTTGCAGACCAAGGCAGGAGATGCTGCTAAAGCAGGGAAGAAGAAATGAGTCTTCAGGAAATTTGTTTCAAAACCAAAGTTGCCTGTAACATCAGCCTTCGTTACAAACGTTCTTCTGCACTTTACTGTGATGTTAGTGTTAAATGTAACTTGAGTGAATTGTGGGACTCCTAATTTTATGAGGTTGTTGGACATGTCATATAGCAATTTTGCATATAATTCTGCATTTAATTCGACATTTAATTCTGTTAGTTTGACTGTTGAATTTGATTTCGATTACTTGGAATCTTAATGAGCATTTTGAGAATCTTGATGAGCATTTTGAAAACATGGATGTCTGCTGAGTTCATGTTTTTACTGTGGTGATGTGGTTTCAGTTGCAGCTGAGTTTCTGAGGATATTCTCATTTTGTATGATAGATTTTAGTCTTCAAAGGGAACGGTAGAAACATGATTGGAATTTCTATGGTTGAGAATCAGGACAGTGATTTTGTGACTTTGCACGAGCAGACTTGATCTTTTGACATTGGCTCTGCTTCATAAAGTTACAATACCAAAACTGAGTGAAAAGAAAGTAAATGTTTGATATTACAGTTATTACTAATAAGGGGGACGTCACACCCAGAGTGTCGGCATCCTAGAGTCTTTGATATTACAGTTATTACTAATATGGGGGCGTCACACCTAGTGTGTCGGCATCCTAGGGTCTTGCAAAATAGAAATCAAAGTCTGGATTTTCCTGAAGTAATATTGTACTCCTGTGTGGCTTGAATCAAAAGTAAAGTTGACTCTGCATAACCTTGTGCCATGGTACTATCCAACACTATTCCTGTAATAGGATTGACAACTATGACTACCAATTCGCCTTGAAGATTCATTGCATGCACTCCAATTGCTCCTTGTTTGAAATTAGCTGAAAAACTAGCGTCATAGGTAACAATAATAGTCTTTTGTGGAAGGGGGAGGGTATAAGTTTGAGTTATAATCGAGCTAAGATGGAGGCCATGATGTTTTGCACATAGTATCTGGGTAGAAATAACTGTAAGCGAGAATGAACAAACCCACAAAGGGCCAAACTGGATATTCACTGTATTTTCTGAGGTCAGACAAGGGTGTGGAACTGGATATTCATGTATTTTCTGAGGTTAGACAAGGGTGGCAAGGGTGTGGAACAGTAAATGCATTTTCTATCACTCGGTGAATCATAGTGAGCTCAAATGAAGGGCTCTGTGAACTAGAGAACCAACTATGATACCAAGAACTTCAGGTATGGTGAAAATCAACAATAAACTTTGTTGTGGTTGTTAAAAACACATTTATTTTTAGAAAGCCAGATAGTGCTCAGGGAGGCCACAAACTGAAACAGCATTTCATCTCTTGCTACCGGGTGAGCCTTCGCAGATTGTCACATAAAATTGAAGAAGAGAGAAATAGTGAGCGAGGAAAAATGTCTAGCAAGCCAGTTAATGGGGATTGGCGAGATGCGCCAAAGATGATGTATAATTGGGGACATAAGAAAAAGGGGGCATTGGCAGTTTAGGGACATATTCCTGGGAGAACCCACTTCAGTTTGGCTTAAAATAAGGACACTACAAAACTAAAAAAGAAAAAAAAATAATTCATTTGAACTTAAGGAAAATTTCATCCTACTAGTATGTTTGTATTTCCTTGGGACGACTCACTCACACATCCGAAGTTGTTTCCACTTAATCACCTTCACAAATTTGTGGTTATTGTGGTGAGGGGTGGTTAGCTTGGTTTCATGCGAGAATTAAACCCTAGACTTATGCAACCATTTTCCATAGTGTTGCTAGTATGAGAGCTTAGGTCTCTACACTTAAAAATCTTTACTTTGGATGCTTGCTGTCAGGACTAGTACCATTGGTTAGGGAAATCAAGGTTCAGAGGCCTTTCAAGACTTTCCTAATGGTCTCAAAACTCAATGTTCCCTTTTGAAAAGTGCCCAAATGCTTAGCATCTATATTATAGGGGGAATGTTTGAGCTCTTGACTGTGAGGACGTGTTGCCTCCATTGCATAGTCGGGCTAGACTATACCGCTAGCATTTTTATTGTTTTCTTTGCATTGCTTTTCAACTTCAAACTTGTATTTTCTTCGATCAATAGCATCGAACTAGTCTTGAGCAACGTCCTTCCGAACGTTCCTCCCCATTGTAATCTATTGAATGTGAATGAGAGCTTTTACTGACTATTGTGCATTGTTATATTGTCTACAGATTGATATTGTGCAATCTCAAGTTAATATTTGTGCCCGTCAAAGTAACTACTCATATGCTTACTAGTGAATTGGATAGCTAGTGCCGCACGAATTACTAGTCCGTGACACTTGCAAAGCGCTTGGACACACTGTAGCACAACCATTACAACATCTCTCGAGTTATGTTGAGAAAGTGAAAACTAGATGCTCACAAAACGCTGTTTTCATAACAACACTATCCTCTTCACTAGAATTCGGCATGTCACAAAATTTACCAAAAAAAAAAAAGACACTTTAATGTTTTACTATATATTGTCATCAAGAAGAATTCTCCTCTAAAAACCAAATCTTTTTACAACACAAAAATTAATCAAGAGAAACAAATTAGATAATAGAAAAGAACAAAAAAAAACCTTCTAAAAGTTACATACCGGTGAGGCTACCTCAGGCTTAAAGCAAAGGTTTGGCAGAGTAGACATACTTATAACAGAGGTTTGGTGAAGTACAAACTAAGTAGCCTTTTGAAAACATATGGAGCACACACACCAGCTCAAGATGAGTCCTAATTAGTAACTCTTGCTTGCTTTACCATCAAACTTTAAAAAAAAAAAAAAAAAAAAAAAAAACCCCTCAGTATATCATCATCTATCATAATAGGGGAATTATAAATGTCGAGGAAATGAGCGTGGAAACCAGCGAGGGGATTGAGGTGGAGGGAGGGGAACCATTCCCTCTCTTCGGGATGTGTGCAAGAAAATTCAATGTATGCATCCCGAGGGAAGGGAATGGTTCCCCTCCCTCCACCTCACTCCCCTTGCTGGTTTCCTCGTTCATTTCCTCGTCATCTAGCCTTACTTATCGTAATATAATCCAATATAATCCTTTACAAATACCTTAAAAATAAATCATAATAAGAAAGATCTCAAAATGACAAGCGAAATTCTTCAATAAACACTCTTCAAAGATCAAACTGAAAATTTCAAAATCGTACACGAAAAATTACCTAAATTCCTAGAGCATTCTATTATCGATTGAGCACTCACTTCAAACTAAATCCATCTTGTCTAGATTTAGCTTGTTAGTTACATACCTAACCTTAAACTACACAAATTAAGAACTCATGAAAAAGCTGTACTAGTACCATCCCCAGAAATTGCAAAGTAGTTATTGATGTCACAAATCACACAATACAAAAAAGCCCATGATGAATGAATCCTCCAAGGCCCAGAATCTGGACTCAAACCCAGACAACAACAACAACAGCAATAGCAACAACAACGACTCGTCTGAGTATTTCTTCAACGTCGTCGTTAAAATCAAAGACCAATTTGGTTTCGTTTTCTGGAGACATTATTTTCTTTCCACTATTTGGAGGGAAACAAACAACGTCAATAAGGAAAAATTTTCCTTCCCCAATTCGGATACCTAAAAAAAACCCATTTTTTAAAATTCTTCTCTGTCAATCTCTCGTTATCTCGATCGAATTGGTAGAATTCGACTCGAATTCCGCAAGTTTGGAATCTGGATTGCCGGAGTCTCGTCGGATTCGTGGCAGCTGGGGAGGTTTCCGGCAAGGTAAGCTTCGTGACTGATTCAATTTCGATCTGTTTAATTTATGGTTCGTTAGATCTGTTTGATTGAGATCGATGAGGGAGAAATTAGGGGTTGTGATGTAGATTATTTAAGGAATTAGGGGAATTTTGGATGAGATGAAAGAGGGTTTTTCAAGATCTGGGAACCCATCGTCGATGGAGAAGAGGGGGCCGTTTGGGTGTTTGATTATAAAGAAGAAAGCGGAGAGTGGGAATAGTGGAGGTGGTGGTGGAGGAGGAGGAGGGACTTTGGTGAAAAGGAAGGGTTTTGAGACGAAGGAGAGGAAGAGACCGAAATTGATATTGAGTGATTCGGAGGAGTCGGAGGAGGATTTACTACTTTCAACGTCGGCTCGGAGAAATTTGATTAGTAGTGCCAATAGTGGTGCGGCGAATTTTAATTTATTGAATTCATTTGAGCATGGTGAAGAGATTGAGATTGATAGGAAGATGGGTAGGTTAGAGCCTGTGAAATTTGAGGAGGATATTAGAATGGGGAAAGGAAGGGTGGGTTTGGAAGGTGGAGTTGAGAGGAAGAGGGGTCGGGCAGATTTGTGTGAGCATTCCGAAAGTCAGGGGGTTGAGCATGGTGATAAGAAAGTTTTGAAGAAGGTGAGATTGGGTGAGGATGGGAGTGCGGTAGGGAGGAATGGGTTTTATGGTTCGAAGTCGTCAGTACCCTGTGGGAAGCAGCCGGAGCATGAGTTTGGACATAGTCGGAGCATTTCGGGTTTCAAAAGAAGGCATCCTGGTTTTGAGAGGAGTCAGAGATTTTCGGGGGAAGAGAATGGGGAAATGGATTATACGGATAGGCAGATGATAATGCATGGTAGAAGTGCTCCGAGTGTTAAAAGAGAGCATTCAGATTATGAGAAGGGTCAAAGATTGTCGGCTGAAGGAAATGAGGAAGCAGATTATACAGATAGACATAGAATGATGCATAATAGAAGCGTTCCAACCGTCAAAAGAGAGCATTATGAGTTTGAGAATGAGGTGGATTATACAGTGAGGCAGCAGATGACAAGGAAAGATAGTAGTTTCCGTCCACTTGAACAGAGAGAGAAGTTTCGTGGGATGCAACCCATCAGAGTGCAGGGGAAAAACGGTGTTCTAAAGGTGATGGTAAATAATAGAAACAAATTGGCTGCTGCAGAGAAATTTTATGGTCCTAGGGAAGTACAAGAAAATCGTCAATTTTCTAGATTAACAGATACTTCCAACTGGAAATCACTCCAGCCTCCTTCATTTTACTCCGAAGACAGGTCCCTAGAAACATCACATTCAGTTGCAGTAGAGGAGAAGAGTCGTGTCAATCCACTAAAAGTTTTGTCATCGAAACATAATAAAATCCGTGATGGTAAAACAACAGTCGGTGACATGTCCTTGCCACAGAATGCAAAAGATGTTATTGGTAGTTCTAAGATAGAGATAAAGAGGAAGGGAGAAAGAAATCTGACACCTGAGCCTAGCCTTCTAGCTAGGCGCAAGGAAGGAGAAATTAGGCGTGGTACTGGCACGGAAAAACAATTACTACGGGAACAGATAAGGAAAATGCTTTTGGATGCAAACTGGACAATAGATTTTAGGCCCAGGAGGAACAGAAATTATCAGGATGCTGTGTATGTCAGTCCATCAGGAACAGAATACTGGTCCATTGTCAAGGCTTATAATGCTCTTCAAAAGCAATTTGAAGATGAAGGCAGTGAAGAGATGCGTAATGTCAATACTTCTTCGTTTACCCCCATACCAGAGGAGCTCATCAGCCAATTAACAAGGCAAACCAAGAAGAAAATTGAAAGAGAAATGAAGATGAAGCACAAAGTTGAAGGAGGTCTCTCCAGGAAACAGGCAAAAAAGATAAATCTCAAAGTGAATGTAGGAAGCAGTGGAATGGGGGACAAAATGAATTCCTATGTCGCCGAGGATGGCCAGTCGCTGAAGGTGAAAGTCAAGGGAAGCAGTTATGTTGGTCTTAATACAGAGGACGCTGCTGAGAGTGAGGAATCTACAATTCCTTCTCAAAAAATTAGTGATGAAGATGAGGAATCTTTGTTTCACGGACAGAGCAATTCTAGTGGTCATTTGGACAAGGGAATGCAGAAGCTAACTGAAGAGAAGAAACCCTCCTTAGCAGATGATGCTAATCTTCTTCAAGGAAGAAAACCTAAAAAGCAACATGGGCGTGCTCTTTTGGTTCGTGGTTCTAAGAATGGGCTGAATCTGGATGATGATGATGATGATTTTGTTCCATACAATGGAAAGAGAACTGTTTTGTCATGGTTGGTTGATATGGAAACTGTACGAATGAGTGGGAAAGTGCGGTATATGAACAAGAAACGTACACGAGCAATGCTGGAAGGTTGGATTACGAGGGATGGTATACACTGTGGTTGCTGTAGTAAAATCCTAACCGTTTTGAAGTTCGAAGTTCATGCAGGAAGCAAACGAAGTCAGCCATTCCAAAACATTTTTGTAGACACAGGGGTTTCCCTTTTGAAGTGCCAGCTAAATGCATGGAAAAAATTAGAGAAATATATACAGACCGGCTTTTATTCAATAGTAGTTAATGGTGAAGACCCAAATGATGATACCTGTGGTATCTGTGGCGATGGTGGAGACTTGATTTGTTGTGACGGTTGCCCTTCTACGTTCCATCAAAGCTGCTTAGGTATACAGGTATGTGATGATTATCATGTCATATGTATTATGGACTTATAGGTATCAATGACTTTATATTTCTCAGCTCCTTGATGTTGTTGTTGTTATTTGGGGTGGGAATTAAAAAAAATTATGATTGTTGGTCCTTATGTCATGTCCATAAGGGGGCAATTTTATGGAGCACAGACTTCACTGAATATAAGCTGAAAGGGTACTTTAAATTGGTTGAAACACTATTATCACGTCATATGTATTATGGACTTATAGTATCAATGACTTTATATTTCTCAGCTCCTTCATGTTGTTGTTGTTATTTGGGGCGGGAATTAAAAAAGTTATGATTGTTCGTCCTTATGTCATGTCCATAAGGGGGCAATTTTATGGAGCACAGACTTCACTGAATATAAGCTGAAAGGGTACTTTAACTTGGTCGAAACACTGTTGTACTCTGTACACGATTTCATGGAGCACAGATTTCACAAAATACATACTTGAGCACTGAAGCATTAACATGTAGTTGATAGTTGTTAACAGTTTACCATACCGACCCCCACCCCCACCCCAAAAAGAAAAAAAAAGAAGGAAAAATGCTCACACACTTCATGTAGAGGGTCTTTCAATTGTTAAGATAGACTTGGGAAAGCAGTTCCTGGTGAGATCCATCCTCTCTGTCCCAGTTATTAGGTTTTTAGATACAAAATTGGTTTGATGTTGCTAAAAATAAAAACCTTTTTCCAGCCAAGAAAGTTCTTAGAAGTTAACATGTATCAAAAATCTACTTCAGACGGCGTAACATCAACCTTATGCTATTTCCACCATTCACTTATTTGTTGAAAATGATTTAGTAGAAATCTATTTATTTCGAGCGATAAATGCTTCCTTGCCTAACCTGAAATTGTTAAATACACTATATAGTCTAGTTCTATGTGACATTGAGTTGTAATAGTGCTCAATGTGTCAACCACTAGATCTCTAGTGATAGTGTACCAAATGCTAATGGGTTTCAACATGTTCCAGCTTTTTTCAAGTAGATGCTGTATTGATACCCGTCATAGTTCCTAAAAGTGGATTAACCTTATGTAGAATCAACATGATAGACTTGGCATTTTCAGGGAGGAGGGTGTACCACCACTTCACATGTTTGAGACTTGTGATCTTTAAACTTACGGAGATCATTTTCTAAAAGTGGTTTGATGATGTCCTGCTCACACATCAAGAGAGCATCTAGTGGTGGCAATTCTCGGATTCGTCATCATTATTGTACTCGAATAAAAATTCTTTGTTTCATCTTTACATCTTAGTAAAAGCGAATTATATATATATATATATTTTTTTTTTTTTAAATTTTTTTTTTAATTTTTTTTTCTTTCTTGAAAATGTAATCATGCAGTAAATGCGACACTTTTCTTTATTACTTTTGCAGATGCTACCTCAAGGTGATTGGCATTGTCCAAATTGTTCGTGCAAATATTGTGATGGAGGTAATAATGGAAATAGTAGCCAAGGAGAGGATAAAATCCTGTCACCATTATGTGCATGCAATCTGTGCGAGAAAAAATGTATTTGCTTCCTACTCTTACCAGCTCCATTTGATTTTTTTGTTTGTTTTCCTGTACATTTTTCTTTACTCTGTATATTCTTTAGGTGGTAATCTTTAACACGAACTGTGCCTTTCACTACCATATTCAGACTTACTAATAAATCTTACTTATTGCAGATCATCAGTCTTGTAGTCCTTGTTCAGATTCTATGGTTGATGATTCAAATAGTTTGTGCACTTCCTTCTGTGGCCAGTCATGCAAAGAGGTATGGCCAGTCTTTCAGTTTTTAATCATTATTACCCTGAGTATAGGCAAGCTGTGCTGAATTGCTAATACTGAATGCACAGAGCAGTACCATTAGGTTATGCAATTTAGTAATAGTTCATTCATGGTCTGAATTATAGGTTCAACTACCTTTCTGGTGATCTTGGTTAAGATTAAATTGTATTATGTTATGTCTTTTTCCCATCATGTTTTATCTTCCTGTCTCACATTTGGTAAATAGTCCTTTTCGAAGAGTTGGATGAGTCCAAGTGCAATGATTGAGTCATAGTTGATTGCAAAAAAAGAAGAAGAGATTGTGGTGCAATAGAAAACACGAGCTGAGCAAAGGTCAAGGGGCATTAGCTGCATGAAGATGGCATTTCATGAAAATACCTAGAAAGCATCCACAATGTGTAACATATGTAATACATATTAAACAACTAAACATGGAGTTGGGAAACGGGATATTTAGAAGAAAGAGTCGTGCGATACGTAAGAACTGGGGTGAGAGTCTATTAGTAAGTGTTACCTTGTATAGGAATTGACTGAAGACATAAGATTCACCAAATTTTTTTCTGTTTGACCATTAATTAATGACTAGATGCAAGTGGATGCTCTTTCCTTGACTTGCTGGAGTCTAGAAAGAGTGATTACTGGATGTTTTAGAACAAAGGATTAAATGAACACTCTTATTCGCAAGTGCATAATCTTCTTACTCGCTGAGACAGAGTTAAAAGGAACACTCGTTTTGGTTAATTAGTCTTAAGTTGAATTTATATTATATCTTGTACTTCTTTGCTTTGCATTGTCAAGAGACATGTTAGTTTTGGATAGTAGGACACTAGTTTAGCTACGGCTCCTTCGTAATCGAGATAAGTAGGACAATATATCAAGACAAAGTGGAGGAATCAGACACTATGCAAGCTTTTAAATATGTAATATTCTGGTTCTCAACTGGTTAAATGCAGTTGTAACTGGTGCCAGCCACTTCCTTTTGAAGCCTTTATTTGTTCCCCTGTGCACCATCTGGATTTTCCTTTGTCATTTTGATCATTAAAAAGGAATTCTTGTAGTATTCAGGAAAATTAACATTAAGAGAAGCTATGTACATTTATTTGAATGCTATCTTATGTATTACTCCTGTAGTACATTTTCTTAAGTGACTTGTCTGTGCACCTGGTATCTTTTTTTCATCATTCTATTTCTTATTTGGCACTTGATAGGGTGATTCTATTTTTTTCTTATTCGACCATCCATTCAGAAGGCACCAAATAATTTGTTCATATGTATTACACTTCTTCAGCTCTTTCATCAAGTGCAAAAGCTACATGGGGTTAAACATGAATTGGAAGAAGGGTTTTCGTGGACTCTGATCCAGCGTTCTGATTTGAACTCTGATGCATCTATTTGTGGGCTTCCTCAAAAGGCAGAATGCAATTCCAAGCTAGCTGTTGCTCTGACTGTAATGGATGAATGCTTTTTGCCCGTCGTTGATAGAAGGAGTGGGATAAATTTGATTAACAATGTTCTGTTCAATATCAGGTAAGATTCAGCTAATTATATGCCCACAAAACAGGAATTTACTTGAAACACCACTGAGTTTTTACGGGGAACTATTCATCACTGATTCTCTCAACCATATTTATTTGATTCAAATCCTAGAACAAGAAAGAATCCTTATGAAACATCTGCTAGTTGTTAATTTGAATGCCTCAGCTTCATATTGAAGGGAAGCTGATCAAAGCATTATATCCGAGGATAATTAAATTTTGATCAGTGTTAATCCCTTATCCGAGGATAATTAAAATTTTCCCTTAGTTTCTTTATGAGTAATGTGGAAGAGCTTTACAGAATGTTAATCCCAGCTATCAGAATTTGAAAGTTCATAAAAAAAAAAAATTAAGGAAAGGCAAACACCTTCAACAAAATTACGACAACATTTCTTTATAATTATGTCTAAGAAAGGCACCTCAATTTTGGTTTCTTTCGATCGGTAAAGAGAAATTATATTACCAAAGATAAAACAGAGAACAAAAAGTTTTCTAGGCCTAAAAAGCATACGCACGAACACAACTAAACCAAACCCCTTGTTCTATAGCAATCCTTTCCAAATAGCATCCTCCCTAAGTCACTAGAAATCTATGTCACAACGACATTGATACGGGTATCGGTATTTAACATGGATACGAAGTGTCGGATACGTTGGCTAGAAAAACGCAATATGAAATACGCTAGAGGTCACACTTCTACATTTTAATATTATTTACTTTTCAACAATAAGTTTCGAGTTATTACGACTCATGTACTACTAACTTGTCATAATATGCTTGGAACATTAATATAGAATTGAAAATTTCAAAGATATGATATCTTTGAAAAAGTTGATGATAAGCATAGAGTGGTGCGCTGAGAGTATCCATGAGTGTTGACATGTTGGGTTTTTTTGTTTTTGTTTTTGTTTTTGTTTGTTTGTTTGTTTGTTTTTGTTTTTTTGTAAAAGTAGAGTGTTGTTGCTACATAGCTAAATACACTTCAAATAATGAAATCCTAATGGCTAATTTATTATATAAGAAACCAGTTCAGACCACGCCCAAGATAAATACAAAATTTAATTCTAACTGTGCAACTTCTGAGCATACCATTATTTTTATATTTCTGATAAATATTATTATCAAACTGTGGCCTGACTTCAGATAGCAGAATCTTTTGAGTCTTGAAAACATTATAGTTTTTAGCAAAGATCGGGAAAGTGGCCATTTTTAGAGCTCTTGAAGATCTCTTCTACATACTAAAATCTATGAAATGTATGTGGATTTGCTAGATATGAAATTTATGTGGATATGCATTGCAGCTTCATATAGTAGAACTGCAAGTAATATTAATCCATGTAACAGACACCAGCACAGGTGTCAGTGTTTTACATGAATCTAGTATCAAATGCATGTATGCCTGAGAGATCATAGGAGACATGGATCAAATTAAAAAGTAAAAATAAAATGACAAAGTAAGAACAATAAGTTTGGTTAAGCTAAGAGACAGGAAAAATCTTATGGATAACAGTCTCCCGGTGGTAGATGTAATGACAAAAGAAATTGTGATTCAAACTCTACATACAAGTTCAAACTGCTACAATAGCAGTGCTTCCAATTTTTATTTATTTATTATTTTTTATTGTTACTGGGTTATCGACCAACAAAATCACCCAAAATTTTTCCCACTATTTGCAAGGATACTAAGATGTGCATATTATTTACAATTCATGTCTCAAACATTTATTATTATTATTATTATTATTATTATTATTATTATTATTATTATTATTATTATTATTATTATTGTCTGCGGTATTGTTGGTTATGTGCATTTCATCTGCGGTGGTTGTTTGATACATAAGTGATTAATTCTTAGTTTGTTTGATTCATTTCTTTTAACCTGTTATTAAGATACTTATAAGACGTGCTAGCAAATTCATATAAAACCCTAATATGGTTCTATTCAATCAGTTGACCTAATTATAATTAATTAGTTGCACTAAACTTTATTTTTATCTTTTTTATCATCTTGTGTGGCTAATTATCTTTCCATCCTCTTGTAGATCAAACATTAGTCGGCTGAATTACAGTGGCTTCTATACTGCTGTTCTGGAGAGAGGTGATGAAATAATCTCTGTGGCATCCATCAGGTACACATAATTTATAGACATGTTTGTGATTAACGCCTTCAAAGCTTAGGGCTAGAAATGCTGATTATTTGAGATGCACTACTGAAGACTACTGAGAATATAGAAAAAAAAATAGAAAATCATAAAAGCTGCTATTTTTTTACTGAGTGGATGTCCCATTGATATGATCTGAATCCAAGCAATTAGGAAGCAGAACAACACCAAAAATAGAATCTAGATCAGAACTGTGATGTATTATTGAAACAGGTTGTTCGAGAAACCTGAAAATCTCCTTTTGAGCAACTGCTCTTGTACAATTGAGTTACAGATTGAATGAATCTGTTTCTCTATTCCTCTTCTTAATTTATATACCATGCTAACAACAATACAATGTGTATCTAAGACACCTGACAGACTTCCTAATAGACCTTAACAGAGCACCTCACAGATTTCCTAACAGACTTCCTAACTAACAGCCTCCTCATGACAGCTTGCAATTCCTAACAACATTCCTTTGACAGCTTGCAGTAACAGCAACACTTCTTGCATTCACATCTGACTTGTTCTTGATAGCATTCTTACTGGCTTTGGCAGACTCCTTGCTGGCTTTGCTGTAATAATAAGCCTCTGATACGTATGGTAGACTGAAAGCCTATCAATACCCCCGCCCCAAAGACTCACCTTGTCCTCAAGGTGAAACTCCATAAACAACAGAATCCTGACTGGTCTTTGCTGTCCTAATTCCTTGCTGATCCATGACCCATGATACTTGAATGTTTGGAGGTTTGCTGGCCTAATAAACCGCCCACCTTGATCCGCTGAGAATGGTAGCATGTAATGGAAAGGAGGCTAAAGTTGCCGCTTACAGAATCCAGGGTAGAATTTTAGCAACATATCCGGAGGAAGGAAAGTAGGCACAAACTTGAACCTCACCAACAAGATTTGTGAAACATCATCTGTCTCTTAGAGACTTGGGAGCATCACTAGATATAATTGGCAGAGCTTCCTCATTGAATTTCGCAACTGTCCTGGTGTCACCATTGTCTTCAGTTTTCAGACTTCTACAATGATCTTCATCTAGTTCTTGTGATTCAGCAGTTTGGTCAGCATCACTTTCAGTTTCATTAAACTGTATATCAATGCTTGGAGGATTACATTCTTCCCTGTGACCCTGGACACCAGTCCTTTCTTCCATTTCCCCATCTTCTACCACTGAAGTTTGCTGCTCCACACCCGCAACTTCCGCCTTCAAAGAAGAGACTTCGTGATAATAGTTCTAGCTTCTGTTCCATGAACTGAAGTATCTTTCTCACCTCTAGCATACATCTCATTTGTTCTTCCGAAAGATCTATCCTTGTAGACATCTTACCCAAGATCAATGCTCTGATACCAATTGATATGATCTGAATCCAATCAATGCAATTAGGAAGCAGAACAACACCAAAAATAGAATCTAGATCAGAACTGTGATGTATTATAGAACTGTGATGTATTATTGAAACAGGTTGTTCGAGAAATCTGGAAATCTCCTTTTGAGCAATTGCTCTTGTACAATTGAGTTACAGATTGAATGAATCTATTTCTCCATTCCTCTTCTTATTTATATACCATGCTAACACCAATACAATGTGTATCTAAAGCACCTGACAGACTTCCTAACAGACCTTAACAGAGCACCTCACAGATTTCCTAACAGACTTCCTATCTAACAACCTCCTCATGACAGCTTGCAATTCCTAACAGCATTCCTTTGACAGCTTGCACTAACAGCAACACGTCTTGCATTCACATCTGACTTGTTCTTGATAGCATTCTTACTAGCTTTGGCAGACTCCTTGCTGGCTTTGCTGTAATAATATGCCTCTGATACGTATGGTAGACTGAAAGCCTATCACCCATGTAATGATGATCTCCATGAAAGTTAGACAATTGGCATGAAAATGCTCACTTAAATGATTGAAGCATTTTCGTTGTCAGTTTCTATCCTCGGTCATACTTTAGTGGTCCTCAGTATATCTGGGATGCTGAGTATCTCGATATATGATGTTTCTGTTATAGATATGGCGGTCTTTTGTTGAATGCTTAGAAGATCTTCTTGTGACTTCCTTTTGTTCTAATTTATTCCCACTACCCGACAATAGCTCACTATTAACTGTTGGATAGTATGGCACCCACTGCTGTTATTATGCCATCAACCATTTTGCTTGAATTAAATTTTGAGACATAAAGCTTTTTGGTTCAGCGGTTTCATCATTTCAAAATCTCAACAGTTTGTAGATCCATCAATTAATTTTGGAAAAACATCAACTTCAGTTACCCAAATGAGTATCCCATATGGTGCATTATTGTGCAACCACCTGCCAATAAAATTATATAAAAAAAGGTGTATTATTAACCCAGTTGCATCATAAAAAAATCAGAAAACTTGCTTTGCAACTTGGAAATGCAGTGCTTCTGCCGTTTAACGCGATTTTCATCATATTCTGTGGCTATGCTTGTTATGTATTTCTTTGTATAGGTTTCTGAGTTGCACTAGCATATGCCCTGTTTCATGGACGCCAACTAATAGCTTCGTATTATGAACTTTTGATAAATTGTGTTTCCCCTGTTGTACCCTTCACATTAATTAATAAAATCTAAATTATTTCCTCTGACCAGAAAATACATAATAAGTGACTGCTCAGAACGAAAAATTAACTTAGATTTCTATTTGTTTCATGAAACTTGGATTTGTGCAATATGGTATTTTATGTGACAACTTGTTAGAAGATAGCATCGTGTTACATAGGTAGAATTGATTATGTGGAAATGTTTTTTTTCTTGTTGTGTTGATTGTAACTGAAACTAGAGGCTCTAATAGCATAGTTTGATGAGGGATTTGAAGAAGATTTTCTTAGTTAGTCACCAAGCCAACATTCTCATTCGTAAACTGTTTCCTGGCAAAATAGGATCCATGGGACCAGGTTGGCTGAGATGCCGTACATTGGAACTCGTCACATTTATCGGCGTCAGGGGATGTGTCGGCGTCTACTTGATGCAATTCAATCAGTATGTTCTCTGGATTCCGTCTTTCTTTTATTGCATTTAAGTACATGTTGTTGCATGTGTTATTGGATTCATGTCCTGATTTAAGTCGCAACCTTAGCGTTCATGTAAAAATCAAGATCTGGTTGGTCTTCTTGGCTGTTCTTAGTCAAGTTCTCTCTCACTTTGGACACTACTAAAATATCTATTTTGATTGATTAGAAACAAAGACTATGTTTATTTGAAAAAAAATATTTCCTTCAATTAAGCTTTGTGCACAAAAAACTAAAACAATTGGGATATAAATGAAGTAGTTTGAAGTTGGCTAGTTGACTGCCATATTTTTAGGTTAAGAAACTGGGCAAATCGTTACTAATAGTTGGTTATTATCTTATTTCTTTGATTTATCAAAAACACATTTGTCTAATTTCTTCACTTTGATACCCTCAAAATTATGCCAACATAAATTGTTTACACCAAAAACTGGCTTAATCCACAGTTGATAGCTGTTTTACCATGGGTCATGCGATATATTCTTCTGTTGGTTTGAGTTCAGCTTTTTCCTTTGATTCAATCTTTAATACTAGTTTGTCCGTTATCATTGTAAGGCTTTTAACAATGAACTTCCACAGAAGCAGGTTTTCCAAATGATACAAATACATGTAGGAATGCTGAACTAGAGTATATGTTACATATCTAGAAGATGTTCATGTATTTTGTTTCATCTGCCTGATTGAGACTGTTGATTTATGGAACTAATTATGCTTTGTTAAAAGATGTTCTCTCACTTACAATCTATTCTTCTTTTGATATCGTTCCACCATTTAAAAATAACTTTCTGGGGACTCAATTTTCAGGCTCTAATTTCTCTCAATGTTGAAAAACTGGTAATACCCGCTATTTCAGAACTCATGCATACATGGACTACAGTTTTTGGTTTCAAACCACTTAAGGATTCACACAGGCAAGAAATAAGGCATTTGAATATGTTAGTATTCCCCAGTACAGATATGTTACAAAAACCTCTACTGGAGAACAAGTTAAATGAAGGAGACATGACGAATTGTTCAGGTAAAGTCATTAATTGTTTGCTGTTACACCTTCAATATCATCTTCATTTGTCAGGATGTAACATGTGTATTTGATTCTACAGAGATGTTGGCCGCTAAATTGAACAAGAACCACGGATTACCGGCTATGACCAATAACCCTGGTATTACTTCGCCTGTTGAGGATAACCCCCTTGCTTGTGATGAGGGAGTTGGTCATGCATGTAATGTTAATCGAGATGGTGCTTCTATTAGAAGTGATCTTGTAGGTTCAGGTGGTTCGACAAATGATACTTCTTATTTGGTAAGTAATCCCTTAGATGCTGGTCATGAATCTGTGTCTTTCGCTCCTAAAGAAAATCTGATCCTGATGCGGATTTTCTCCACGAGGACATGGATTGCAATAGAGATTTGAAGGCGGATGACAAACCCATCTCCCATTCAGTTTCTGAGACCAAATATTGTAGAGAGGATGTTCCTAATGCTACTCCTGAGGCAAATGTGAGTGCGGGGGTTGAACCTGATCCTCACTCTTTGGCTGAAACTACTGATGACTACCAGAATGTTGTTTCTGGTAATAATTTTGAGGCTACTGTTAAGTGTTCTGAGCAAATGAAGCCTTTCTTGAATCAACACACCATATCTAAGATAAAGAGTGCAGTTGAGGCTTCAACTGCTGTCTCTGATGCAAGTCATTCTGATGAAGATGTTCTTTTGACTTCTAATGAGAGTACAAAGCAGTATGCTTGTGAGGTGAGATTGGAAGTTCCAGCTGCAGGTGTTCCTGATACTTCTAATGAGGGCCACTTGAACAATTCTTCCAACACTGATACTCAGCATCAGGACGTTTCTTTGATTAAGAGTTTTCAAGGTTTTGGTGAGGATATAACATCTACCAGCCAACGATTTAGCACAGATTCTGACCAGAATTTTACGGACTCAATTGAAACCTTGGCAGATCTCATTGATTCCGGATCAGTCCAAGATATCCATGCTAGTGCTATTGATGCAAATGACACAGTGACTGGTGCTTGTGTATCGGTAAAAGAATTTGCTGCCATTGAACATGATCCTGAAGCTTTACGGGAGGACTCTGTGGACTTTGCCTCTGAGGTTGTTGGTGAGTCACTTTTAATGTAATTATGCACCATATCTACTTATCTAGAAAGTTGTTCTCTATAGTCTTAATGTATATAGCTCTCCTTTCTGCTTTCCCAAAACCAATATGGAGAATATGGTGGACGTTTGTTGTGCAAGTTATACTGGTCCTTGTAGTTTTCAGGATTTTTGGTCCAGTTGCCTTTTAATCACACCCTTGTCAAGTTTGTTGTGCATACTTCCCTTAATTTTACTTCTAGACTTGATAGGCTGATCTCATAGTTGACGGTCCCATTGAATTAGATTCAGTTTTTAAATGTCTTCTGGGGTGAATAACCGTGTTACATGTTCAGTCGGACCGGATCAGTAGGCTCTGGTGCATATCACTTATGATATTGTTGACCTAAAAATATACGTTTCTACCATTCATAGGTTTGCAACTTTGCATGTTTTGGATCGATATCATGAGAGTTCAAGGTGCCTCCCTTGATTGTGGAAAAAACAGTTTTGTTCTGGTTCTGTACTTGTTGCTGTCAACAGCTAAGAATCTCGTGCTAAACCTTCTGAGGCTAGTGGTTTTGTTACCATGCAGTTAGAGGGTCCCATCTGTGAATCTGATGTTCTGTTAAGAATATTATATTTTTAGCTAAATATGTGCATGTCTCTACTTTTGGATGGGTTTAGGTACCTACATCCTCAAGGGTGTTGAGTTGTGGAAAAATTGGCAGCTGGTTGGGTTGAATTGAATTTTCATCACCTGTTCTAGATTTATTCTTAAATAGATTTTGGCTTAAAGTATTTCTGGACTTTGATAAAAGCTCAGATGACGTAACTTTATGTCCCTGATACATATTTGGTTTTTCAGAAAATGATTTCTATCGTTGAATTGTCTGGCCCCAGGACCAGATTTATTGGGCAGAGATCAATATGAATGTATATTCTTCAGGTTAAATTGTTCTTGAGTGCATGGTATGCTATAGTAAATCCAGATAGATTTCTTTTTCATGCTTTACAAGTCATTTTCAATTCTTTATAACTCGTACTGTCCTAAAAAATATTCCCTTGTAATAGGCACCCTTTTTCTCTTTGGCACCAACTCGGTTATGTTTTTTATTGCATGTCGTCACTTGTTATGTTAACCAATTCCTTCCTCTAATTTAGTGTTGAATCATGTGCTGTAGGTTCAGGTGTGATGAATAACAAGGGAGGTGTGGACATGGAAGTTGGATGTGCTTGTGATGATCATGCATTTTCGTGTCAAAACGAAGAAGCAACTCGGCAGCGGAGACACGATTAAATCAGAGTTGACAATAATATTTAACATAAATTACATGAAGAAAGAAATTTAGGGTGCATCTTCAATGAGATTCCTGGTAAGGGTTGCAGGAGAAACAGGTTCTTTCATACTTACTATTATACAGACCGTCGTCTTCCTCTTTGCCGACTGACTGATTTAATATGGCAAATATTTAAAAATCTTCCTTAGCCTTCCATTGTTTCCTATATTTGATTATCCTTTTGCTTGTGCACCAGAACATATTTGCTTTATCTTATGCCTATAGACATTTACAACTGTAAAGTAGCAATTGAAAATTATGCCTCTTCTGCTGATGAGTACATGTGAGGCTGGAACCTGTTACATTAACATCTAGGAGGTAATCCAGTAATTTTATCTAGGATTGTGCTTCTCAGCTAAACTGTTAAAAGTTACGATTTACCTGATCTTGGATTGTGTTTAGAGACCACTGTTTCCATTATTTGTTAGTCTGTACAATCTTATAATGGTGTGCATTCATCATCTGGTACTAATTTGTTGTGCATTCATCATTTGATTTTTTTTACTTCCATCTGTTTCCTCAGCTTAAACTTTTTCTTTACTTGCAGAAGATTGAGTTACCCAGAGAATAAGCAAGTGTTCATAAATGCAAAAACCCCACTCACCCGTGGTAAAGTCAGAGACTCGAGAAGATAATTCGACTTTTCAGCCAACTCCTAATCGCAGCAAGAGCAGAGATTACCGAAATAGGTGCATAGACATAGAGTTGCTTTATTGCAATTTTGTTGTTGTCATGACAGGTTCAAAGGTTCCTGTAAGTTTTACCTGGAGTTTGTACAGCTCAAAATCCTTATAGTTCAGGTCAGCAAGTGTAGCCGTGTATAGGGTTGAAAAATGGTTTTAAGTATCTTCACGCTGCAAAAGGAAGTTAGCTCATAATTGTTTGGTGGTATTGGAATCCTTTCATTTGATAGTGAACCCCTTACAGACAAAGAACTTCCTAGTAGATTAAGGTTGTTTAATTTTTATGTTTATAGAGACATTTATTTTTATCTTAACTCCAAGGTTTATGGGCACCATGGTGCAATTAGATTACCGTCGCTGTGTGTGTTACTCAGTTAAGTCAGACTGAAATGATTTGGTAATAATCTACATCAAAATTCCAGATATATTATGGGGCTATCTCCTTAACAAGAACATCGGTTACACTGATTCATCCATCTCTGAATTCGCCAACTCAACCAACATTGAGTATAATCTCGCCAATTCATGTGAGTTTAGGTGTTAATGATTCCCATCGTAGGGAAAAAGTGAAGTTAAAGTGAACTTGACAAATTTGTCATTGACCAAACATCAAAGTTTGTCATGTGTAAGGGAATTTTACCTGCAAAGCTAAGCTTTTTTAATTTTTGTTTTGCTTGTGGAAATAAATCTACTAACAATTAGAACGCATATCCATCAAACAGCAAGTTTAAACTCTTCCTAAATAAAATGTTTATTTTGATGATTAAAGCTCAGATTATTGTTAAAAAACAATTTTCGGATCGGCCTAACATTTGGTGCACCTTAAATTTTGAATGAAACAACTCTCTCGTAGGTTGGTATCCGGCTATCTTAATTGACAGTCATATTCCTTGATCAAGTATCACTCTCATAACTTGTAACATTAATCAAACCTTGCTAGATTAACAATTAAGTTTGCTACATTATCATCATTAGATCTTTTGGCTCAACATTTAGTTCCTTTAAAAAGGTGGTTCGTGCTGAATTTTTGTTGATTCTGAAATGGGTTACTCGTGGTGATTGGAGCTTGACGTCGTACTTGCATTCTATTCAAAATAAATTTTCGCAAATAATCAGAATTCATATCAAATGTGGGTTAGTAATGACCCTGAACATTCCATGTTTGAAGTTGAAAACGAACAAGTTACATTTCAAATTAACCAGACAAGTCTTATTCAACTTAGGCAAACATTTCAAATTAGGGAACCAAACAATTTTAAGAGCTCCTCTAACTCTCCCAATGAAATCAATTCGGAGCAACCACAAATCCGTCGGTGTGGCCAGACTTTCTACTACTATGGGAAGAGCTTTCAGCTTTTTACATTGAAGAATTGACAAACGCTTTCTGGAAAACTAACCAAAGTCTCGAAGGGCAAGGGAGATCTCGCACATATCCCAATACCGTTTCATTGCATTTGATTATAGCCAAATATTCTAGAGACGATGACAATGGTATTCGTTCTTTCATAGCTAAAAAATCTTCAAACAACGAATGTGAGTGAATGTCACAACATTGAGTCCTTGCAGAAAGATATGAGCCAAATGATCAACCTTATTCATCTGTTGAAGCAGCAGCAGCAACAACTACTACACCCTTGCCTCAAAACATTGACTCTTGAAACATGCATCCTTACAACATGAAGCACCTTACTGGAAAGTGAAAACATATTAAATCATTTGGGGTAAAGCCTCTTCTTAAAGAGACAATTAACTTAGTGCCAAAAAGGTTATGGGATCTGTGATACCATTCGCAGCAACTGTACCAACTAAGTGCACTGCATTGCCGAAAACCAGAAGAAAGTCCAATCCAATCCTAGTATGATCCTAATTATTATGGAAGAATTTCAAAAGCCAAAGTGTAAATAAGAGAGTTAAATTTTAGGCACTACAACGATAAAAGAGTTCCTATAGTCACTGCAGTGAGATTTGTATCCGCTCGCCTCACAGAATAGTTTCAAAGAACGAAAAATTTTCATTTCATACAAAATAAATGAATAGAAAGAAATGAAATTTCAGAAACAGCCGACATATTATTGAATCAAATAAGAAAAAAACTAGGCTTCTTTACAACTAATTATATAAATTTCACAATCATTAACAGTTCTACATAAAATACTTGGCACTCAACCGCTATGAGGCAAATTCTTTAGTTCTGGATTTCAGTTCTCTCTTTTTTTTCTTTTTTTTTTTTATAAAAGCATAATGCATATATAGATAATTATTAAGTGATTACAGGAAATTGTGTTGTAGTTGCAAACAAGTGTGCTTCAACATTAAGAGTTCTAGGAATATAGTTACTAATGATAATCGGAGACCAAATCCAGTTGATTGGAGTTGAGATCATGCCTGTCTTCGAGCAAAATGGAGTTGAGCAAGCGAGAATCTCCCAAAAGGAAACCTTTCTTCCATTGTCGTGCCCGTATAAACAAAAGAGCAGCTTCCGCCGCAAGGCACTCTGCTTAAGTACTATCATGGATCCTCCCTGGTAGTCGACAAACTACTCTAGCAAGAACTTCACCGGAGATTGACACTGCGAAAAATCCCTTATGCTCTCTGTTTGGAAAAATCAAGGAAACTAGCATCATAAGTGATAATAAGATCTGAATCATAAGTGAGAGGAATACGATTAAGCCAATTAGATCTAGAATTAATATGATGAGTTGTGACTGACTGGAATCGCAACTAGATATCCTTTAGGACTTTGGTTTCTGATTCCGCCCTAGGTCCAAAGACCATGGTGGGGGGAGGACAGTTACTAGTTGGACGAGTAGATTGGGAGGAGGAGAAGTTGAGAATGGATGCAACATCATCCGGCCTAGTAATCTTCTGGCCCAAGGTGTGTACTTCAGCGGGATTGGTGAACCAATGAGAATGCCAGGCTTTCCAAGTGGTGTGGAACGAAATGAGGAAAGAGTGAGGAGTGACAGGGTGATGTTTAAACATCATTTGGTTACGAACACGCCATATGGTGTACAGAACTGCCGTGAATTGGGCCAACATTTCTGATTTAGAAGGTTTGTTTTTGTTGGTAGTAATCCACATGAAGTTGAGCATATGAGGCAGAATTGGAGAATTGTTGGCAACGCACGCACAATTAATGGGAATCGGGGTAGGGAGCCAACTTGAGAATCACAGGGCCTATGAAAAAAAGATGGAGAGCATCTTCTTCAGATCTTTGACAAAAGCAACAGATATTATGAACATGAAGTTTGGCAAGCTTAGTCCTGGTAGGAAGGATATCATAACTAATTTTTCAAAGAAGGTTGAGAGCATTTGATGAGGCTTTAATGCTACAGAGGTCTTTCAAAAAAGGCAGGGGAGAAAAGGCCACCGAAAAGGAAGTAGAACTATCATTGTCATCTTTAAAAAAAAGTCTTGGCAGTGCTTTTGACCGAAAATTGGCCTCTTTTATCCGGTAACCATATGAGCTTGTCAGATTCAGTAGAGTGCCTGATATGAACATTCAAAATATCCTTGATAACACAAAATATCCGGTAACCATATGATGTCTACAGGATTCTTCTATCAGATAAAAAGAGATTTTATTTATTTATTATTTTTTTTTTGTTAAAAGATAAAAAGAGAAAACTTAAATATCGGTTCTAATTCCTTTTTCTATCTCACATGTCTATTTTACAGTTCTGACAAGAAGTTGGGACACAAACTAGAATAAAACCTTGAGGCAGATAATACAACACAATTTTCTTATTGCCTGTACTCCGGAACAAATGATTCCTGAGACCCTTGTGTTTTGACATACACCTTCTTCACCTTCTCATAGCTATACACTGTCTTGATGTCTGGCATACATTCCACTGTTTTCATTAATCGGTTTGTCTATCCAATTGGTGGGTGGCCTTGGAAGTTCGCCCGAAGTCTGAACAAACTGCTGTTGGTTTGGCAACAGCTGACCTACATTCTGGACAAATTGTTGCCGAGAGTTTGTTGTGGGCCTGGGATATGGCATCCTTGGCAATGTACACAAATTTGATGGGTAAGATCCCCCGTCATCCACTGTCAAGGAAGACATCCCTGTCTGTAAATTGTATTGCCCTTGATACTGAGACCTTTCCAGTGTTTTTATATTCTGTCTGTAACCTCCCATTTCGTTAAATGAGGGCTTAGATATAGAATTAGCAATGGTACCTCTACTATTGTTGTTATGGCCGTAATAGTGGTTTGAATCTTGGGCATATCCTCTTTCGTATCCTGAAGGTCCTACTGGTCTAGGCTTGTTAACAGCTTGGTTGTTATACCTGTAAGATGGAGGATCCAACAATTCTGAACGGTTGGATTTGATCTGCAGGGTGTTCTTTAGCAATCTATGAGCTGCTTCTCCTAAATGAGGACCAGATATTACTCGTGATGCCTGTGGCCTGAAAATGAGATGCGGACACATTGTCAGAAAACTACAACTGAAGGTACTGATCAGCTTCTGGACACATGGACTCAAGCTCATGTTACATGGGTTGATTAAACAGTGATAGTAGCCAGAAATTCAGTTAGTATAATTGCATCTGTGGAGTGCTTAGCCATGGATGAGAAGTACATGTACAGGGTACAGAATTCACAGTGCAGTTGTGCGGTACAAATCAAAGATATCACGCATGCAAGAGTGACACGATAGATGTAGCTGCCATATAAGCTTAAGCAGTAAATTAGGAGTAGGAAAGCAAAAACCTAGGATGGAACCTGAATTGGCACTACAAATTTCTGAAGGAACTCTTTAGAGTCTAAGATCATGTTGTTAAAGGTGTTTCTGTTTGGTTGCAAAGAAAACAAATCTTGGAAAATAATGAAAAAGAGCAAAAAAAATGAGAGTAAAGGGAAAAAGAAGGGAGATTTGAAGGTTATAAGTTGAAGATGAATGCAATCTAAAAAATCACGGAAAAAAACTTTCACTCATGAAAGAAAAACATTATCTTCAACCTCAGATGCTCAATTCTCTCTTCCTCTTATCTCTTTGCTCCTTTCACACCTTTTTTTTTTGCTATTGTTTGCAATCAAAGACAGCCTAAAATGCCAGTAGTTTAAGAGTTTGAGGGATATGTTCTCACCTCTCTCTACCTTGGCGACGCCTGCTGTTGTCTTCATGCCATAATATGGGCAACGGTTTTATGTCAGAAGGTCTTAATACCTGCAATTGAAATTTGAACCAGAAACAAAACTGTAAACATAAAATAGAAGGCACTGACACGATCTCAAAAGATGGTTAAGTACACCTAATAGAATAAATAAATAACAAAAACAAAATTCATGATGGCTGAAAAGCATACACATTTAGGAAGCACACCAAAGACGATGTACGTGGAACACGTGCACATTATAGAACAATATTGAGAGAGAACATATAAGAACCAACCCATCTGAACTACTACACTGCTAGCGATCGCTAGCAGGCGGATGCCATGCACAACAAAAAGCAAGGCAGAGCAACATACTAGTGTTCTAGATGGGCTAAGAAGCCCAATCACCAAGAGGTGAAAGGCATGCACATGTATGATTCAGATGGTGAACGTACCCCTATCAGGTTTCTATTTCATTTTCAAAAATCTTAAGCCCATCAAGGTCACTGTTTATGTAAGTGTATGTGGCTAAGATATAGTTTAATATTAAGCAAACCCTGAACCAACAGCGAAGTAGAGAGAGCATGACGGAACAAGAGAAATGACTTTTGTGCTCATTAAGAAAGAAATCAAAGAAAAAAGGGAAGAATACACCAGTTCATACATAAGATTTACCTCAAACAGACTTGGTGCTCATTACGTACCTTTGGCGGGATGATTGCACCATTGGGAGGTTGCAGAACATGCTGATGGGGTTGAGGATTTAGATAAACTGCGCTTCTGCAAAAACGCAAAATTTGAAGTTAATCCAAATGCATAAGAGGGAAACTAAAAAAGATTTGAAGATTCAAATATGAATGTGGAAAATTCTTCAAGGAGACGTACAAGACTAAGTTATTCTCAATGCTCTCCAACCGCTTAATTGGGTTAGGATATACATTTCTGTATACATTCCGCTCAGACAAGAAGAGGTAGCCATTCATTCCAGCACTGCAGAAATGGAAACACCCCTGTATTAGGCATCAATGAAAGTCAATTACAGATTATTGCAAAGAGTAGCTCATGTATATATGAACCAACCTGGCATTAGTGTCAATCACGGTAAAGAATGTTCTATCTGCAGTTAAGTTGTGGTGGTACCAAGAAATTTGTCTACCCAAAGGATGATTTATATGGACATAAAGCAAATCATGCATCACACTGTTTCGAATTCGCTCTTCTTCCTACATAATCCAAAGATAAATATACACATTATAACCATTTCAACGAAAGCAAATATTTTAATTAACCAGGTTTCGGATGTGATCGTCTGATCCAAAGTGTAGCCCCCTTGGTTGGGGTTGGGCAGCACCCAGAAAAAAATGTTCGAGAATTTTTGAACTTTCGTAAGCGTTGTTTCTTCTGGAAATAGGAATAGTTTCCTATTTGGGCGGGGTTTCTTTCAACAACTACAACAAGGATAGTCCCTAAAAATATAGCCTTGTATTGAATTGTCTATCGAGAGATTGCTGTAATAATGATTTGATGGGTCTCACAGTTTCATCTGACACTGGAAAGTCAATTATTTTTGCTCCTAGTCTCTTGTCTAGTTGTCTTATAAACTAACTAATCTCCTAGAGGATATGGAGATAAATTTTGTGAAGATAATCGGCAATCTAAAAAGTATGAATCCTAAAAAGGTAGGGGTTGTAGTAGATGGCGGACACCGGGATTTAGTAAAACTATCAAACAACACATGGCTCTGAAACAAGTAAGAATAACTTATTAATCCTCAGGAAATAAAATATCTAGTTACCAATATAGAAGTATAAAACTCGTTAGTTTCAACCAGGAAATAAAACAAAACATAAATAACAAAAGGAACCTTTTATTCTCACCGTTAATGTGTCTTCAAGCTTCTTTGTTTCAGCAAGCAATTTTCTCTCATTAATGAATGGCAACTTGACAACACCCTAAATAACATATAGGACAACCTTCCATGAGTTCTTTAATAAAAATCAAAATTAAAAAGCAACCACTTACGGTTTCTTAAAAAAAAAGGACATGATTTCACCTGCCATGCAAAACGTTTACCATTCATGTCGAGCTCAAAGTCTGCACACACACGTAGTCGAGTATTTACTATTTAGGGTGACAAAATTTTCTACGCCAAAAACAGTTTATACAGGGAACCAAATTACCTTCAGGGTAAAAAGAACTTATTGGCGATGATGTATCAGTCATCAATGTCCGGTAATGCTCAGGTAGAGCACTTGAACTGGAAAACACAATTCATTATCAACACATGGAATTAAAACATAATGATTATCAGCACGTGGAGTAGAAAAAATAAATGATTAGTTGACCAAATGCAGTGAATGGAACAAATCTAACCTTGCAGCTGGTAGTGTTCCCATTAACTGCTCAAAGGGTTTAAATGGCACTCCCAGAAAAAATGTAATCTCTAGATCAGACAAATCTTTAAGATCCGAAGCAAATGGAGCATAATGATATGGGTAAAACCTGACACAAACAGAAGAGCAATAAGAATATCATAATCCAAAGTGAGAATGGAGCTATCTGCTTTACAGGCAAACACACTGCCTATACTACCTCGAGGAACAGTGGCTAAATTTATTTCATTCTGCAATTTATAAAGACAGAAATATGGATTGTCTTACATGGGAGCTCCTCCGGGAAAAAATCACTTACATTCTTATTACTTATCATTGGATAGAATTTTCACTACTGGAGCTCAGGCGAACGGTATTACAAGTACAACTCTTAAGGCTTGAACACTGCCAACAGTATTTATGGTTTACCTTGCTCGCTCTCAGAAAGAAAATAATTCTTCTGATGATAGTTTGGCCATTGTATCACAAAAGGGCCAAAAAATGTAGTTATTGAAAGGATTTTCCAGATTGACGTATAACATCATGCTAGTGGACCAACTAAACTATAGCCTTGGTCACAGCATGAAGTTATGCCATTTGATGCCTTTTAAGTGTCGCAGTGAACAAAGTTAAAAACAAATGATCAGGCTTTCTGTCTCCCAAGGTAATTAACTGACCATTGCCAAGAGCAGACTCCTTGGTAGTAGTATCGCATCACCCAGCATAGACCCTCCACGTACTTCAAAACCTGTAAATTTCATATCTCATAATGACTATTCAGATGATGATGTAAGTCCAGTATCCTCTGGTCTTTTAGTATAAGTATCAACATAGTTACAAAGATGTTGAACTATCATATGGGAACTCATTGAACAGAAATGAAAGGTCAGAAACATAGCTGTTCTGTATGATAAGCTTATGCAAAACCAAATCAGTACTATCATTGAAGAGTAAACTGCAACTGATACAGACACCAAAATTCAGATACGTGTGTAACACGTGTTAATAGCTTGTCTAGGCTCTGACAATCTCTTTTAAAGATATATCTATTTCTTGATTATTTCATAGTTTCCTTTTATTAGGCTTGTCTATAAAAAATACTTTTAATTGTAAAAGAATTTTAGTTTCTGTTTTTGGTGTTAACATTTTATTTCATAGCAGTACTTGAGAGAATTTGCTCTCCTCTTACATGGTTGCTTATTTGGTGTGGTTTCTTTCAACAAATTACATCAAAATGTTGTTTGTTATGTGAATGCCAAAGTGACTACCAAGAGAAAAAAAGTGCAAGAAGCCAAGAACAAACATAAATCTCTGATATCCCTTACTTAGATTCCAGCATGTACATAATTACTATTATTATGAGCTTTTGTATTTTTCTTTTATATATATATATATATATATATATATATATACGTGTGTGTACACACACGTATATACTTATATAAAACAAGATTATGTCTTAACGCTTTCTCCCCTGCGATGTTTCCTCATTCCCGTTAGGTCAAAGTGTTTGGCGTTGCCTTCTCCGCGCCCGCTCACGATTAATCCTTGTTGTCTTCGTCTTGTCCAAGTAAGTCATGCATGAATTACCACCGAAAAAGGTTCTTTGAGCATTAAATTGAATGCTGCTGAGGAAACGTCAAGCAATAAGGGGTAGGATTCCACTGACTTGTGAAAGGATGCATTAAATAAAGCCACAACAGGCAGTTGTGTTCCAAGTTTTAAGATCAATAATGCCCAGCCCTCCTTTGTCTTTAGCAGGCCTTATGAATCTAAAGCTACAGCGGCTACAGTTGGCTTCCAAGACGGGGGGATGGCCTTGTTTCTTGGTTGCCTACCGGAGAATCACTACCGGGCGAACTCGGATTACATGCTCTTTCGGTGCGGAGTCTCAACTAAATTCGAGATCCAATTCTTATTAAGTAGTTAAGGTTGATTTCTTTTTTTAGAAAAAATAAAAATAAAGAAAGAAAATTTCAATCTAAACCAGAGGAAGTGATGTTGAATGAGTTGTTTGCCTGCTTCTGGCTGTTAACTCCCAAAAGTGAGGGGTCTGCCTGTGCCCGTCATTCATTATTTGTCTGGGTAGGGAAGAATGGGGTCAATTGCTAGGATAAGTGGTTCTGCAAATTCATATTTTATCGTTCTCTGACCCCAACACCCTACTTTACAAGTATTTTCCTTCTTCATGAGAAGATTCTGAGCTGTCACTCTCACCATCATGAATATTTGGGACCATGCCTTCCACTGCAATAGGAATATATAGCCCCTTCTCATTGAAAAAGTTATGATAAATTGGTTTTTGCTCCTCCCCCTTATTGTCATCAGTCATTTCTGCCTCCTTTTTATTTCTTCTCTCTTCTAGAGTGGTTGCCTTGACTGCACTGATAACCTCTAACCAATATGCCTGGCCGGGTATCGAATTCACTAGGATCACTGTTTATAGCTCTCCCTGAGGTGGAAGAGATAATATATATTATTTGTGTGTGTGCGTGTGTGTGTGTGTGTGGGGGGGGGGGGGGGGGGGGGTCTACAAAAATTTGACCTTGACATAGGAAAAGATAATAGAGTTAAAAAGATAATTGAGAAGAACCAAATCTACAACTGTGGCAAATGAAAGAACTTACGACATCACTTCGAACTTCATTAATCTCATCTGTGTTTGATAAATTAAACTTTTCAACGTAGTACCTTTCCTTATATCCGGGCTCCCATAACTTCACCTGAAATAAGAATAACATACGAGATGTAGCCACCAAAAAAGATATTGCATGTTATGCATGCAAAATTTCATGCTGCTGGCAAACATCAAAGGCCGACGCTTCTATAACAAGACCTCTTTATAAGACTAGGATGTTATTAACCTATTTCACCAGTCACCACCCAATAGAAGTATCTTTTTTACTATATCCAACATATGATAAGCTAAAAACAATGAAATAGTCAACCTGGGTTACAAAAAAGGATAGCAATAAATAAAAGAAAAAAATAATACTTTCATATGTTACAAGAGCAAACACATTAGCATGATGGAGAAAATTTCCCAAACAACCAAAAATTTTTATCTAAAAACACTGGCAAGAAGCACGTATATTAACAACGTACAGAACATGCTTCTCCCTCTGTTTGAATATGAACAAGTTTCACATTTTCACAACAACTTCCATATGTTCTAATTCTAACGCCGGGTTTCATATGTTTTATCAAGAATTTGAACTCTTAGAGGGATGATATTGGCCAAATTGCACTAAGAACTTAAAATGCATTGGCAAAGATTTTTAAATAATAACGGACAACTTGATATTTTCTATTATTTAAAAATTTGCATTTAGTTTAGAAATTTAAGGTTATTTTGATTTTGGGGGTCATGCCTGATTAATTTAGGATCCACTCTGAAATTATAAGAGATTGGCACCCCCATTTTGTAACAGAACCATCTACTTAGTTACATTGACCCACCTTGGAAAATACCCCTACATCAAGGGTCACATGCAGAACATATGCAAGATCCAAAAACCACCCACCCCATCCATCTAAGTATCTAACAGTCAAGACTCGAAGCATCTCCCAACCGATCCATTGGTTATTAAAAAACACCATTTTCTCCAACTGATCTCCCACTCCTCAAATTCCTAAATCCACAGAGAGAGCTTTCTCTCCATGAAAGCCACAATCAACTACTTCTTATCATATCCCCATCCCCTCGTCACTCCTCTAAAAACCCCCCATCACCACCATCAGCCTATTCACAATCACCTCTTCCACCAAGTAATACCATCATCAAGCACCTCTTCTTGATCAGGTCAAGCTAGCCAAATCCCAGCATCGAAAGCTACTTTCTCCTCTTCGTTTGATTGTGGAGAAGAGTGAGGGATACTTGCAGACTCCATGGCATACGCAAGAATAGAGGATTTTGTGTGTGTGTGTGTGTGTGTGGGGGGGGGGGCGCTGGAGATCCAAGGGCTGTTCATCTTATTTCTAGGTGACTCTTATACCTGGCTAAAAGCTAAGGGTAATTATTCCACTATCTGTAATAAGAACCTGATTTTAGTCCTCTAATAATTGTTAAATTAGGAAAAGAAACTGGAATCAAGATCTGGACATCCTCTGGTTTGAAACCATTTCTGATCTTCAAACCAGCTTTCACTAATCTTCCATTTTTGGGATTGGGAACATCCCAAACATGCATCAATGTACCCAAATTCTTGGGTGTGACTCTAGCCCTCTTCCCACTAAATACCTAGCCATTCCTCTTGAAACCACCTATAAAGCAAAGTTGTTTGGAATGAAATCATTGAAAGAATGAGTAAAAGATTGCTACTTGGCAAACCAAATATTTGTCCAAAACTGGGAAAGTGGTCCTTATTCCATCCAACCTTTCTAGTATACCTATCTACTTAATTTCAGTGTGCACCATTTCCCAATTCTGTTGCCAGGAGTATGGAAAGAATCATGAAAGACTTTATTTGGGGTTCAATTGGTGACAAGGTCATCACCTTTTCTAATGGATAAAAAAAAAAAGTGTTGCACTCCCAAAGAAAGGGGGCTTGGAATCAGACCTATTAGCACCTCCAATGCAGCTTTTCTGAGCAAGTGGCTTTGGAGATTTGAAATTTAAAAGCATCAGAGAACTAAATATGCTTCTTATGGATGTAGAGTTTGGAAAGTGATGCTCCCCTTAGCTAGTAAATTCTACTCCTCCACCTCCTCATCCCTTGGGAGAGGCAACTCAATCCACTTTTGGAATAACTCGTAGTGTCATATGGGTAAAGTTAAGGAGCCATTCTCTTCCATCTTTCAAATTTGCATAAACAAGGCATGAATGGTGGCAGATTTTTGGGGCAGTTCTCCTACCCAAGGCTATGAGATGTTCAATTTTCGTAGACCATCAATAAATGGGAGATTGAGGATGCAATTTCGTGTGAACTGTGAAGGGAAGAAAGGTTGGTTATCAGTGAGAAGAGTGTTCAAAATTTTGAGTGGGCAAGCCATTTGGCAACACTATCATATCTGATAACATCATATGGATAAAAAAAACTGCCCTCCTAGATTGAACTTCTTCCTCTGGGTGCTTGTTTCAAGGGAGAGCTCTCCCAGTCTCAGTTGATAACCTCAAAAGAAGGGATATGACCATCCCAAACCACTGGTCATATGCAGTAATTAAGAAGAAACCACCACATATTAATCAACTGCTCATTCGCTCAGCATGTGTGTAGGGACTTCCTTAATGAATTCAATGTCTCTAAACCCATTCAGTGATCTATCCATGAGTGGCTAGTAGAATGGAAGTACAATATTCTCTCCACATTGGAGAAGTGGATTTGGACTAGGGTATCACTGTGTTTCTTGGAGACCTTGAAAAGAATGAGACAGGAGAACCTTTGGAGGCATGGCCCATGCCCCAGATGAGTTCTTTCTAGACATTAAAGAGCAAATATGGCAATTGGGAACTTGGGACCAGCTCACAAATCCATCAACAATGTGGCGCTGGATATCTTACGTTCAGTTGGGACAATCTATTAGCTGTGTTGTTTTCCTCTGTTCCCTTTGTTTGCTCTTCTTTTTGTTTGTTTCTTTGTGAGCAGCTCACTCACCCTTCTATCTTTTCCATACTATGAATATAATTTGGTTTGTGTTTGACCAAAAAAAAAAATATTCTGAAGATGGAGTAAAGCTTGATTTATTACTAGCGAGATCTTGGTGCTGAAAGCCCCAAGAATAGCATAATAACACAGTTCTATTTTATTGGAGATCAATGTAGTACATGTTTGGATTTGTTTCTAACATCCAAATGAGCTTGACTTTGTGAGGACCATATCACTGATTATCTTCTTTACAAAGTTTTGGACAACTCCAAAAGTGTCACAGAGAGAGAGAGAGAGGAAAAGAGCTACTAAACTATCGGTGTCTCTATTAAAGAACAACCAGAACAAATAGAAAGCTAAGAAAGGACAGATTGATCGTATTTAAGCATCAGTTGATGACAGATACTCATCAAGGAAATAATGAAGTGTTGATGTAAAAATCATACTTCTGTAATAATCAGTATCAACGGGTATGAATTTATGACAATCAAAAAATAAATACATATATATAACGAGGAGAGATGCAGCTGTACTGTATCTGTTGTTGATGCTCGGGGTTCTTTTGAAGTCTCTCCCTTCATCTTAAGCCTCATCTCTTCATTATTTTCTTGAGCCTGGAATGGAATGTGCAAATACATCAGCTAAACTAATCTGGGATTGCTATAGAAAAAATTTCCAAAAAGAATCACTAAAGGCATACTAAATATCAACAAAAATATCTTAATACATCTGATAAATTTTTCCCCGTGCCACTCTGAAAAGTTGGGTTATGGACAAGAGATCCAAGTCTATTAAAAGATCCACAAGTAACTCAGATAGGGTCTGCCTGATTGCAAGCAAGGAACAGATACCACTTCTTTCCCTCTGAGAATTCATTCATAGAGGAGTTGTAGGAATCTAATTCACTGGGATAGTCTAAATTGTTTTCTAACACGCTTTTACAAGTACATCGATGCATTCAGAAGATTAAAAAAAAAAAATTATATATATATAAAAAAAATTATATAGACTCGCATAAAAGCAGTCAACCAAAGATTATAAAAAAATAAAAGAGGATAAAATATCATTCTTAATTGAAACGAAACAATTACAACGAGACTCTCAAACCACATTTTCCCTGTATCAACAATGCTAAACTTTGTATCCTACTCTACCTCAGCAATAAATAAATTTTGACAGAACGAATCGACAAAAAATAAAGAAAACCAAAAGGCACGAGACAAAAGTTGAACGAATAGTCAACAGAGTTGATAACCAGAATAAGAATCACAGACTATAAAGCAAGCAAATCACCTGTTGAATACGAGAACGCTTTTGAAATATTTGGTCCTCGTGCACAGCAACTGACTGAATGAAATACTCTACCCTCTCAAGTGAAACCTAACATACAAAGTATGCATAATTGTGAGACACTTGCATCCAGCATGATGAATACAAGTGATGCATTTAGCCATATGGTCAAAGGAGAAAGTAAAAGAAAGCAAAATGTCTTCAACCAGTGACAGTGAGAAAATGCAATTTACAAGTTCTCCTACTAAATATTAGTTTCCCAATAAATATGAGAATGTCTTGATCCAGAAGTCCAAGGGACTTGTTCAATTGCCTTGACAAAACTCAGCCAACCCAGACCCATGAAATTACTATTTTAGCTTGAAGGTACAACAAGTCAAGAATTCCACCCCTGAATACACTCTGGAAAAAAGTAAGGGCTGCCCTTTTTTTACTGATAAGAGAAGCTTATGACAGCTTTTTGAGAGTAGGAATATGTGCAAAAAGGAAATGCTAGGAAAATTAAGTATATCAAGCAAAGAACAAAAGCAAAATTTGAGTTCAGCATTTAGCCCCAGATCCTCTGGAAACCAGCTAATAAAGAACTATCCAGATGGATTATAACATC
This sequence comes from Berberis thunbergii, assembly GCA_003290165.1. Taxonomy (NCBI): domain Eukaryota; kingdom Viridiplantae; phylum Streptophyta; class Magnoliopsida; order Ranunculales; family Berberidaceae; genus Berberis; species Berberis thunbergii. The sequence continues at coordinate 493,986 of QNQO01000534.1, read as the reverse complement.
ATTGCCATAGACAAAAAAATTAACCTGAAAGGGAAATGTCTAAGGAATACAAAAAACAATGATTTTATATTAAAAAAATTACAGATCCTTACTAGAAGATATCAAAGAGAGTGATTACCTCACCCGCATCTGTAAGATAGCCACTCATAGCAGCAAACTCCCTTTTATAAACATTCATCAACAAAGTTATAGCACCCTGAGGTAGCAAGTTACATAATAAATTTCATCCAAGGTAGAACCAAAATTGAGAATAATGACTTGCACAATCCATGAGTTGGAGAGTAAGGGATCATACTGCTACATACCTCACGTATTTCCAGCGTAGGCATATGTGGTAGGAAGTCATTGCCGACAAAGAAACAGAGGAAAACAAAATCATCGACAATGCGTTCAAAATTTATCTCAATTGGAGAGTTGGGAATCTCCAAATCATATCTCAGATACTCCCGCAACACCCAAATGTTAAGGAACTGATTGCGCAAATAACAAAATTCAAAGGTATCAAATAACATGTAATATGAACCAAAATATTGCAAATAGAAATAAATAACAAGTATAAGAGTAATTTTTTCTAGGCTGTTTGACCATCCCACCTGATATTTCTTCTTGTGAATTGGGGTCTCATCAATTGCCTTCTCACTCGAACCGGAAGCTTGTGTGCCAGGCTTGCCACAGCACTCAGCTGCAAGATGACCCCCTTGACCACAGAGAAAGCATTTCTCTTGTTGCTCCGGTAAGTTGATTACCTGTGTATGAGATAAGATACTTATCACTCCAACCATTACTAAAAGTAAATTTTGATACAAAGGCATGTTTACTGAATAGTAATTGCACACCTCTCTTAATATAGAAAAGTGAACCTCGTGAGTGGCTAGAGACAGCATAATCAGATCAGCATCCTAAGCGTTAAACATCAAACAGATCATTCTTGGCACAACGTTCGGATTTTTATTTATTTTTCCTTCCCAAAGAGGAAGAGAGCAGATACAAATCTTTTAACCAAAGGTCAGTATTGACAACTCACCAACCCGTATAGACAATGCCGTGTATTCGGATCAAAACCAGGAAGATTGCGTTGCAAGCGGATGTAGGACATGATCTTGTGCTCACCCTCGCCAGGAACGTTTGAATCAGAAAGAATAACCTTCAAATAATCACCAAATGCAGTCCCATGAATAAATATAGAGAGACACAAGTATCCTGAAACCCAACATGTTCAGGAAAAGTGAACAGGGAAGGATTATGATGCGGACAGTCTGTTTAATCCTTCACAAAACAAGTTTCACTGAAGAAATTGTGTATTCAAAGTTCAAACCTTAGTAGAACACCATCCACGGTTGCGATTCAGCCTAGAGTGTATGTAGTATTGAAGAGCAACAGACAATACACCCATAAATGGTGTGCCAGGAGTAATGACATTTAAGTCGCATGTTTCAGGCTTCTCTGTTGGAAACAAATTTCTCCTTTCTTCTTCAAACTCCTTCCTCAATCTTTCCTCTTCAGCTTCCTGAATATAAGTCTGAGAACCTCAAGCATCTATTCAAAAAGATTTCTTAATTAAAATCAGATGACCAGAAAGCTTACTGCCTGAGCTGCATCTTTTGCAGCTTTAAAGCGCCGAGAACGCTGCTGATTCATTTTGGCCCTAGGTGCAACCCCATCTGTGAAATTGACAAATGACAATGAGATTAATAACATTATTATTTCAGATGCAGTGCTAAAAGAATTCAAATTTAATAAAAACTGATTGGAGCTCACCAATTGCCATGTAAAGAAGTTTTCTAGGGCGAACCAATGAGAAGAGATGATCGATGTAAGCAAATATTGATCTAAACACATCATCATATGTGGCAGGTGCACGCTGCATGTTAAGTGGATAAATATAGTTATTGGTCCCAGATAAAGAAGTTATAGTGCCAGAAAATTGTCAAAATTATTCTTATTATGCATCCCAAAACCTTTTCATGTAACCGATAGTTAAAGTTTTGAAACTCTTGAAAAGTGGAAACTTGGCTGAAACATTTTTATAGTATATTAATGTGGAACCATAGCATTGTAAAAGTAAACATATTAATGCACAAAGATAAAAGGTAAATAACCAAATTAAGTATCACACGTGCTAATTACATATGTATGCATCAATGACGCCCAAAATAACATAAGACCCTTTTGTAAAGTCACCGGTCACCACCGTTGTGTCCTTGATGCCATCATGCTGGTAGTATGATATGATGCCACTAATGCTGCAAATACTATAAAAGGGTGTAGATAATGCCAGTTGTTGATATTGAAGTGCTAAATGCTGATGAAAATTTTTAAATAGTTTCAAAACGTATCCAAACTTCATGTTTTATCACATTGATGACAAACATATTGACAACTGCCATTGGGAGAAAAACGAGGTATCCAAACTAGCATAACAGAACATGCACACTCGACGATGTTACCCGGATTATCTAAACCTTTCAAACTCACCTCTCTCGCATAAAAGGGAAACAAATAGAATTCAAAAAAACTAACTTTCCAACACATCAATGGGGACCTCAAAACTTCATACCCAGCAGTTTGCATTAGAAGCAAAGAAATACAAACTCACTCATCGATGTTTCCTTACAATTACCACCAACTAACCATCACCATGTAAACAAATGAACCAAAACTGCCCCAATTACTACTAATCAAAATCACAGCTTTCAATTCTACAAACAAAACCCAGCATCGACGTTAAACTAATAACATCTCATCAAGATACAACATCCATGCAATTTCGAAAAGCACATAAGCTTAAACATAATTCAATAATACCATAACAAGTGTCAAATTGATTGCGAGATGAGCTATTGAGGAGGCTTAGATAGATAAAGACTTCACCTTCCCTTCAGGATGAAAGCAAGGATGAATAATTCCGTTCATGTCCAAGTAGAGGTTATCGAATTCGACCCCATTAGGGTTTGGTCTCGAGACGTCGATGGGGAAAAGAAGCCCAATTGGACCCTCTGGAGTCTCGTCTTCGATCACGTCGGAGATCGAGAGTGGGTACCGATCTGCAAGCCATCGGTAGAAAGCTGGGACTCCCATGGTTGGGTTTAGGTTCTGAGATCCAGAAGAAGAGGTGGGTTCATGAAAAGAAAATTAGGGTTTTTTGTCCGGAGATTTGATTGAGTTAGAGAGAGAGAGAGAGATGTCAACTGTATCTACGACGCCTAGTTGACGGATGTCTTTGGTACGCTGACGCAGTGGAGTCACTCTATGGTGGAATCTGGGTAGGCACCGGTTCACCGATAGGGCTGTCAATCAACCGGATTTTAGATAAAATCCGACACGCTCCGATCTGAGAAAATTGGATTTTTACTAAAACTTTTCGGTTCAATTGTAAAAATAGAATTCGGATTGTTTATCGGATTCGAATTTTGTTAAATCCGATTTATAATTATATTATTATTATTGTCTTATTTTATTATTATATTATATTTATTTATATATATCTATCGCCTTTTTGTTTATCCTACGTGGCAAAGTTAAGAAGTGGTAGAACTTAAGTGAAATTTCAATCCCCCGATGTTTTCTCACTCTCTCCATTTCTACTTCACTTCTCTCTCTTCATAACCAAAAAAAAAAAAATCATCTATAACAACTATTCATCGAGCGAAAGAGAGGGACGGCTCAGGAGGCAAAGTGATGGCGTCAAAGCCCTCTTCAATTACATCCCAAGGTCTTCAAGAACCCTATGGGGAAGGAAAATCCCAGTGTCTCTGTCACCAAATGCATCCCCATCCCTGCCATCGACAAGTCTTTAGCGGCGGCGAGACAGCAAAGCAAAGATGTGGTTCGGTGGTTGACGTCGACGCTGCCCAGAGGTAGGAGTTATAGCCCTTCTGATTTCACTAAGTTGTTTTCTGATCGGATGTCTAGGGTTTTGATGTCGGGTCGGGGTAATAGTTCATTCACATAGTCCCTTAAACCATCCGATTCTCCCATCATCAACAAAGCAAAACAGAAAGATTCGAAATTTGTGAAAAAACTTTTCACTAAAAGAAAATAAAGAATAAGGAGAGATTTTATTTGGTTTTCAATTGTTGGTTTGGGTTGCAATGGAGGAGGCGAATAAGCCATTACTGTTGGAGACGGATGAGCAAAAATGGGTCAAGAGTCGACGCAACTCTGTCACCGAGTTTATAATGGATTTTCTATCCAAATTGCCTAGCAAAGTCAAATCTGAGGTCGACCCAGAGAGCCCCTCATGGTTTGATCTCTCTAAAACCAATGGGTTGATTGATGGTGAGGTGTTTTTTTTATCCAAACCCACTGTTTGTTTTATTGTTTTTTAGTTTCCTATCAATTGTTTCAAACAAATTTGTTACTCTGTTTTAAATCATTGTTGATTACTGTTGTTTAGATTTGAATCTCATGGGGGGCATGGATAGGAGAAAAGTCTTGATTGAGAAGATATGGGTTGAAGTGATAATGGGTTCGTTTAGGTCGATTAGTGTTTTCTATGTATTTTTGTATGTCGATTTTGTTAATTGTTATAATTTTTTTATTTTTGTATTTCGATTTTTCTATGTATTTTGATTTTGGTGTTTATACAATGAAGTTAAGTGTGGGTTCTTTTAGAGTTGAAGAATAAGGGAGGATTGCAGATGTAAATAAATATGGTTTTATATTATGAGGGATACGGAGGGGGAGTGGTATGTGATTTTATTAATTCGCCATTTTATGTTCTGTACAGATTGAGGATGGTATTTTCTGGTAGATTTGGAAGCCTTATTAAGCAGACTGTACAGGCCTCAAGGTCGTCCATGATGAATGTTATTAGAAGCATGTCGCAGTCAAAGCTTTTTATTGGAGGTATATTTTATACCAACATTGTAGAATTTGGAATTTTGAAATTAGTTTGTTGTTTGACATTGTGAAATTTATTTCTTATTCATATTTTGGGTCTTTCCTATGAACTGAAGACCAGTCTCTTAAAGATGCATTTTCTAACTTTGATTGAAGGTTAGCTTACTAGCTTTCTTGAGGTCACGAAATAAGCAAGTTTTTTAGTACTAAAACTAATGGTTATAGAGTGTTTTACTAAACTGAATGTAGCATCAATTCCAGCCAAAATAATATGGGAAATTTCTTAATGTTAAATTCCTTCCTTCTTATTTTTAGTTAAGATAACATTTGTTGGAGATTAAATTCTTTAGCACATTGGTTACATTGATCAATGTTATTACCTTTTTTTGAGTTTAATGAGTATTCCAAGTTGTTTCAAAGTTAATTCATCGCAAGTGTTTTTTAAAAAATGAAATAAAAACCCAATTGCGATTATTCAAAATTTTTGTGAAGGTACAATGTACTCTGTAATAGTGCCAACGACACGGGTATTACACTAGTATATATACAAAACATTATGGTGTTGGGGGTATGAGATAAAAGACGGCTGAGATTTAACCAAATATATGAATCTAATGGATCACATAGAACTTAAAATATCAGGAGTGCATGAATTAATTTGATTATCATATCCAACATTTTTATATTTATATATTTTCTTCAATTGCGGTGTTGAAAACTCAAGAGTGATCATATTTTGACAAGTTTTAAACTTTTATTGTGCCAACGGCACGGCGAATACCCTAGTATATATATATACAAAACAGGATAGTGTTTTGGTTGGGAGATAAAAAACGGTTGAGATTTAACTAAATATATGAATCTAACGAATCACATGAACTTACAGCACCAAGAGTGCATGGGTTCGATTTTTATACCCAATATTTTTTATATTTATTTATTTTTCTTCAATTGTTGATGGCAGTGATTAGACGTGTAAGTATGAAAGATGAAAACTTAAGCGCACGTGATCGCGTTTTGACAAGTTTTAAATTCTTATCGTGCCAACAGCACGAAAAATACTATATTTTACATTACAAATCAGGATGGTGTTTGGAGTTTGATATAAAAGACGTCTAAGATTTACTTAAATATAAGAATCTAATGGATCGCATAAAACTTAAAGCACCAATAGTACATTAGTTCGATTCTCATGCCCAATATTTTGATATTTATTTATCTTGATATTTAAAGTAAAATAAATTTTATTTATTATGTCAAACTTTTGTCGTGCAAACGGCACCAGGAATATCCTAGTTATCTTACAAAACAAGACGATGTTTGACTTGAAAGATTAAAGACGACTCAGATTTAACCAAATATATGAATCTGACGGATATTATAAAACTTAAAACACCAATAGTGCATGAGTTCAATTCTCATGCTCAATATTTGATATTTATTTACCTTGACATTTAAAGTATAATGAACTAGGGGTGGGCTTCCCATCCCGCGATCCCGATCTCGTCCCGATTTTTGAGTCTTAATGGGATTGAATAATTTCATCCCGATCCCGTCCCGTCCCGATCTAGAATGGGATGGGATGAAGATTTTCAATCCCGCCAATCCCGTCCCGTCCCGAACTAATTTATTAATATTTTTAGACAATATATTTTTAGGATTGTGGATGCCCATACAAATTTATTGATGTATATAACATTTTTAGCATCTCAATGAATCTCTCACACATATCTCTATATTAATCTGTAAATTTGTAATACTTCTCAATCCTCCTCTCTCTGATCTCACATTCGGTCATTCTTTTGGTTAGGTTTTTAGGGTTACTAATAAATGAACAAATAACAAAAACAGAGCAGAGGTTCAAGAAATAAGAAATAAATTGAGTATGTATTTTAATGTGTTCCAGCCACAGAGATATGATAATGTTACTTCCTTGATTTCCGCTTCTATTGACAATGTCTTGAGGAAAAAATGTCTTGCTTTGGATGTTATTGAACAAGTGATTTTCGTTTAACGTGCCATATTGTGCAGACTTGACATATACCAGGCAATATTCTGTGGACTATCTAAGCCTGATAATTTGTCTGTTTTGCTATTTTCTTTTTGTTGTTAGACGGAAATTGAAGTAGAAAGATTAAACATCTTAAAAGTTAGCAAGATGAAATAAATTGTTTTGAAGAAGCAATCTGAGCTTGAACAAATTTATATGGGAGTTCACATGGATGTGGATGCAGATGCTGCACAACAGAGTCTCGTCCATCTTATAGATTCTGGTTTGACTCACAGTCTATTCCTCTCTACTGTTAATTATCAAGGATATCATTGCCTATTGACAAGTTGCTATTGATACCCTTAGAGTCAATTTAGTAAAATACAAATACTGCTCCTATTTGATTGCAATATTAATAGCGCCAGCTTTAAATAATACAGTGTATTCTTCCAATTTTCTTTCTTTTTTTTAGGCCAGAAAAAGAGCGAAATGGTAAAAACCTAACAAATGAACAAATGTTCCAGCAGAATTGAATATGTATTTTAATATGTTCCAGCAGTATGCTCCAGCAGATTTGATTATGTATTTTTTGAATATGTTCCAGCAGAATTGAGTATGTTCCAGCAGATCTGATTATGTATTTTTTGAATATGTTCCAGCAGAATTGAGTTGATTTTAATATGTTCTATGTATTTTAGAAATTCAGACTTCTAGTTGATAATATGTTCAAAATGTATTCTAGTTGATATGTCCAGATTAGCACGGTGATCCCGTCCCGTCCCGAATCCGTTGGGATGGGACGAGGTCGGGATGAGGTTTTTCCCATCCCGTCCTGTCCCGATCCCGTATGAATGGGATGGAATAGGGATGAGTATATCTCGTCCCATCCCATCCCGTCCCGTGCCCACCCCTAGAATGAACTCTATTTATCATGTTAATATTTTATCGTGCCAATGGCACGGAGAATACCCTAGTCTATATTACAAATCGTGATGGTTTTTAGGACTTGAGATAAAAAAAAAAAACAGCTGAGATTTGTCAAATTATAAGAATCTAACGGATCACATAGAACTCAAAGCACCAAGAGTTCATGAGTTCGATTTCCATACCCAACATTTTGATATATTTTTTTATTTTTTTTATTGTTGCTGGTGGTAATTAGATATGTGAGTATGAATGATGAAAACTTAAAGGTGATCATGTATTGACAAATTTTAAACATTTATCGTGCCAACGCCATGAGTAATACCTAAAACTTAAAACACCAAGAATGTACGGGTTTGATTCTCATATCCAACATTTTGAAATTTATTTATCTTAATATTTAAATAGAATAAACTTTATTTTACGGCACAATGAATATCCTAGTTTATATTACAGAACAGAAATGTATTTAAGGTTGGAGATAAAAAACGGCTGAGATTTATCCAAATATAAGAATCTAACTGATCGTATAGAACTTAAAACATCAAGAGTACATGAGTTTGATTCTCATACTCAACATTTGATATTTATTTATTTATTTTCAACTATTGATGGTGGTAATTAGGCATGTAAAAGACAGCTAAGATTTATCCAAATATATAACATGATGGTGTTTGAAGTTGAAGATAAAATATAGCTGAGATTTATCCAAATATTTATTTATTTATTTATTTATTTATTTATTTATTTATCTTCAATTGTTGATCATATAGAACATGATGGTGTTTGAGGTTGTAGATAAAAGACGGTTGAGATTTATCCTAATATATCAATCTAACGGATCGTATAAAACTTAAAACACCAAGAGTGCATGAATTTGATTCCCATACCCAACATTTTTATATTTATTTAATTTTCTTCAATTGTTGATGGTGGTGATTAAACATGTATATACGAAGGATGAAAACTTAAGGATGATTATGTTTTGACAAGTTTTAAACTTTTATCGTGCCAATGATACGGAGAATACCCTAGTCTATTTTACAAATCAGGTGATGTTTGAGGTTTGAGATAAAAGACAATTGCGATTTATCCAAAATGCAATAATCTAACGAATCACATAGAACTTAAATCATCAATAGTACATGAGTTTGATTCCCATACCCAATATTTTGACTTTTTTTTTCGATTGTTGATGGTGGTGATTAGGCATGTAAGTATGAATGATGAAAACTTAAGGGTGATCATATTTTGAAAAATTTTAAAGTTTTATCGTGCCAACGGCACTAGGAATACCCTAATATTTTTATGATTTAGCTCGAAAATTTGAAAGTCGTGTATTAATATTAAACACGAAGATATTTTTGGTTATTTTAGCACATAACTATAAGCAAATCCTAAAATATATCATATGTTTATTTTATTTTATATTTTTTTAGTAAAATATAATTTAAGTGATTCGGATCGGATTTTGATTGAGCACAACTTATTGGATATGCATTTGTACTATCATATAAAACTTTGAATCGGATTCGGATTTCAGACAGTCCGGTCTGAATCCAATCCGTTTACACCGGTATTCACCAATTTCAGATTAGGATCGACCTGGATATTCTCATTTATCTATTTAGTAATTCGATTTTTAGTTATATTACATTGAGGGCGATGTCAATTTTTTTAGGGAAAAATGGCATGTTGGGCAAATCTTGTGTAGATTATCTCGAGCACGAGTACTTTTACGAGTTTAATTGTTTTCATTTTGATTTGTGATTACTGTTGAGAGTTGACAAGTTATGCAGCAGTAATGAGTGAAGATGATGGATGTGCGGGTGTCTGAGTGGAATCCCTATGACGATGTAAGGGAAGAAAGATGGAAATTTGTTTGTTTCATTTTTCTATTTTCATAGTTCGAATGTGCTATGGACATTTCCTTTAATATCATGATATCTCCGGATATATAAAGAGCTTGTGACTCTGTTACATCATGCAATGTGCCTCATTACGAAATCAATTGTTTTGAATGAAATGGCAAATGATTCACCACCAAAACAACCAATGAAAATCAAAATCCAAGAAATGATCTACACAATGATCTCACCACCTGGAGAAACTTATACTATGACCAGTGATAAAGTCAAGAAAAAGATTTGCGCATGAAAGAAATCAAGTTATCAAAGACAGATCAAAAACATGTAGCAGAACAAAGTTGGAATCGAATAAACACGAGTTCGGACTTTATCAGTCCTGATCTGATGCAGGGCCTTGCATAGTTGTTGGGATTCCATTTTCAGCAAGTCCATGAAAACAAGATGATTTTTTGTAGAAAAATCATGCTATAGATAAGCCTCTGCGGTGTCTAAATCTTCCAAAATACTGGATTTCACCTCTACGGGAAGTGGTGCCGAGGGGCCTGCCTTGGAGTAGAAGCTTGCAAGGGATCTAATCGCTTTAAATAGTGCTATATAAGATTCCTGCAGGAATCAACAATTAATATATAGATGTAAAAGAGTTTATATCAGCAAGTACACAAATTTCTGCTGCTGAACAAAACCTTAAGAATTAGCTGCTCCAAGATGAAATGAAAACAGTTGAGGCGTGCTTAATTTAAATTTAGTGAAATATAGCATTTTTTCAAGAAATTCAAACCTCTAGCAGAGGCGAAAGCAAACAATTTTAAGTCGAAATACTAACACAACAACACACCATAGATGATACAGCTTCAAACTTGAGATAATCTAAGACAATTCATACCTCAGCTGCCAGGTTCTTTTGGCCTCTCCAGTCATTCATGTACTCCCTTATTGACTCCTTTGCCGCATCAGCGGTTCTTCTAAATTTGGCATTATCCTTAGGATCTTCCTTTAGTGAATCACGCAGCGTTTTCACAACCTCTCTAGCAGACTTCAAATAGGCCTTTGGTAACACCTTTCCTGATTTTGTTTTCTCGTCAGGATCAAACATGGATGTGATAGCACCAACTAGACCTTTCTCCCCTTCATCATCTTGGTCTTTAGAGTCATTCTCTTCAGCCTTCACCAATGATGGTGTTAACCCACAATTAAAGGGGGTAATGGCAACCAACAAGGCTCCACCACTGAAAACAATGCGTCTTCTACTAGATGAAATTTCCTGAGTAGGTAAGACCAAAAACATGCCTTGATTGCAGTTTGTCTGCTCTGTAGCAATAAAAGAAATCAGTCCAGAAATGAGTATTAGCTAAAACAAGGCTTAATTGGAAACTGTGGATGGACAAAAATGTTGATGAGTAACAGTACAGAGCAATAGAGTTAGGAGCTAAATGTTTGTCACACATATGCTGGTGCAGTCACGCCGGGTATGGGGGAGAGTGGGGGTGTTCAGCTCGACAATTTGGTAGTGCAAAAATCTTGAAACAAGAAATGAGGAATGGGAAGCTGAAATTTGTCGAATCATGTAGGGCGTTGTCTATTGTTTATCTATTAGTAAACAATTCCCACTACAAAATGTCAGGTATGAATGCTAATAGGCAATGGGCCACTTACCCCGGAAGTTTGAGGCATTTTCAGATGGATCGGAAAAGGAGCAGAAATATCTGTTTGCTGTTAGACAAGAAGCATTCATCCTTAGTGATAGAGCTAAACCAATTCCAATTTTCTGTCAGTACACTCTAGAAAATGGTAGCATCCTTTTGATTGCTAGAACGCGCCAATCAAGTGGATACACAGTACACTGCAGACATGAAAATAGAACTGTCAAAATGATACAGCAGATACTTAAAGTACAGAAGTATACATTATTTTGGCCTTCCATTAATAATCTGAGCTATGGGCAAACATCATTAGAAACACAAGAGGCGGGATGAGCTTCACAACAACTACATCGACGAGGCACTCCATATGTGCTCTGGATACTACTATATGTGTCTGCATCCTGTTACTATATGCTGTGCCTAAACCCGTATGCTTTCAATTTAAACCATATTCACACTCAATTCAAATGCACAAGCCATTTACACTGGTTCATCTAATACCAATACTCCAAAATTGAATTCGTGTCGACGATGAATGTAACTCTAGCTCACAATGGTTGAGAATTTTAATTTTCTTTTCACCATACTAATTTACAACCACAATCATTCAGTGGTTGTTTTCCTAAGTGAAATTTCCAGTCACAAATAGATTTAAAGGTTGGGTTTTTCAATGCAAAGTAGTCATCCATCCCCATAGGGGTCATGCATTAATTCTTCCTTATCAAATAACCATACACAACCATAGCATCAAAACATGATTTCTACCCAAATTTCATCATTTCATCACCTCCCCATCCCATGTTTCCACTTTCCTTCTCCTTACCAAGCTATCATATATTTTGACATCCTTCAAACGGGAAAAGGAAGAAGTAATTGTATACTAGAAGATAGAGAGAGACTAACCTTTGCCTGCCAGTTGCCCTTAAAGCTCCTATGAGTTCTTTTGCCTTCACTTTTTTCCCTGCAGATTCTATCCAAATATGAGGAGAGACACAAGAGGTCACGAAAAGGGTTGGACTATCAGTCATATTAAGCATCACCAGCACGTGCACTCCAAGTGCTTCCTTAACAGTAAATTTTCGTGATTCATGCTTGTCCTTTAATTTTAAGGGAAAGGGACCCCCAAAACACAAGCAAAGTTAATAATACATACAGGCCTCCTGCCTTGCCTTCATTTCATTTGAAAGCAAATTTGCTACCTGGTCCTAGCCTGTTGCTCCCTAGCTTGCTTCATTTTCACATTGTCGGTCACTGCCTCTCTCTTTCTCTCTTAAGACATCTATGGACATAGTCAATCAACAAAACTCAGACCACCCATATCATCAAACCTCTATCGAATTCATAACACGGAATAACAAGGAACAAGATAAAAAAAATAAATAAAGACAACAATATTTTCATTCATAAAATAGATAACAGAGGATTTTTTTTCTTCATTTTATACACAATCAATGTAAACCATAAATCCATAAACATAAAATTTAGTTAAACAGTTTTTTTTTTTTTTTTTTTTACATCAAAGCTTTCGTTGATCAATCTTTAAGCTCCAAAGCACCCAACATGGAGATGGTGGTGATGTTGGTGCTGATGTTGATGATGATGATGATGGTGGTGATGATGCTGAGAAGTCTCCCTATCAATCATGCCTTGACATGGCGAAACTCTTCAAGGTGGCAAGGGATGGTAATGGTATCCTTTTGATCAAACCCATATTCCTCCTCAGCTTCCTTCAGCAACTGCATAAAGAGTGGATGATTGAAGTACAAAACAGGAACCACAAACCTCTGTTGCTCCTCCCCTTCACCTCCCACCATGATTGCAAGACACCCCTTTGGAATATCTCTTATTAATTCTCTCTTCCATGACCATGGAAGTTCAATAGATGTTTGTCTCCACTCCCCATCTTATTGCTCATCTCTTTCTTTAAAGCAACCCCAAAAGAGATATGAAAGCACCCCACAATTGCTAGCTTGTTAATTTGTTTGTACACGAACACAAATATCTAACCAATACTACAAGAAAACAACAATGTCAGAGAAAGGCCAAGGATCAGAACCAGAGATGGCAAGCTTGAAAAGACTTAAATAATTGTTTCTCAAGGATGTAGGAAGATTGGACATCATATAAGCATATAGAAACAAAGAAGAGATTTTTTTTTTTTAATGGATGATGAGATGAAATAAGAAGAATGGAGAGGGTGTATTTATATAGGGAGGGAGGGAGTGAAGAAAAGAAAGGGAGGGTTGAATGGGTTACTTGTTTTCCATCCACACGAAAAAAAGTGGAGAATTGGGATTTAGTGTAGAACTTGTGTTGGTCTATCTAGAATGAAAAGAGAGTCAATGGATTCTGGAATTGCCTTGCTGTCTAACAAAAATCTAATTCCGAAATTTGAATTGAATAAATCACGGAGATTTCATTTGGCAACTGTAACAAGGATGACTTTGGAAACGTGTTGTCTCACGCGGCTTTTAATTCACAGGATGCATTTCTTAATCGTGTCTCTATAATAAAGTCAAGAAGACTCGACCAACATCACGGATTCTAAATGTGGTCAGACTCAGAAGAGGAGGCCTCAAGATTGGCTAATAAATTTTGTATTGCATCACCTCTGATATGACATCATAACCAGGTTGAGCTACCTGACGTGGTCTAGGCACCTAACTTGAGGATTAAAACCAAGCAATGGTTGCGCAGGATATGTCCATTGTAATATTTGCCCTTTTTTTTTCTTTTTTTTTTTACTGTCAATTAGCAACACCGTTTGCTTGTTCCACTAGTTATTTTTCGGAAATTGTCCAAACTCATAAGACATTGTACTTACTATTTATCTATGTAACAATGATATAGACACGGGCGCTATCAATTTGAGGTAATGACAAAATCTCAATTCATACATTTTTGCAATAATTCAATTCATTCAAATATCTAGTCAAGTATACATATGAAAGAAAGTAAACACTAGATGCAATATATATATATACACGAGAATGGTATGCTACCAAATAAAAATATGGAACTACTTTTTTTTTTAAAATTAACTAAAAGTTGAACAGATGTGTGAATAATTAAATATTAATTATTCACAAAATTGTCCCCGACTTAGTAAGTTGTTAACTATTGTGGTTTCCTATGAAGGAACATTTTTCTCTATTTGTTTAGGGCTGGAAATGAAATCGGGTCATGCTGGTTAGCAGGTCATGTAAGTCAAATTCAATCTCGACCTGTTTAGTTATTAGGCTTTTCTAAAAAAACCCTAACCCAAAACATTTATAAACGGCTAACCCGGCCTGCCATATGACACATTTATAAGAAAGAATATATTATTTTATTTTTAACAAATAATTTAAACAATAAATTTTACTTCTAATTGCTGGAAGGAAAACATTAAATCATGAATTATTTGATTTAGTAGCTATTATAGATTCATACATTCCAAATTATTTAAAAAATATTTATTAAGTGAAGTTTAAATTAACTACTTAATTTGTAAAGATTATGAGATTAATTATTTGTTAATAAATAATTAAAGACAGATAAAAACATGTAGCGGAACAAAGTTGGAATCGAATAAATACGAGTTCGGACTTTATCAGTCCTGCTCTGATGCAGGGCTTTGCATAGTTGTTGGGATTCCATTTTCAGCAAGTCCATGAAAACAAGATGATTTTTGTAGAAAAATCATGCTATATATAAGCCTCTGCGGTGTCTAAATCTTCCAAAATACTGGATTTCACCTCTTCGGGAAGTGTTGCCGAGGGGCCTGCCTTGGAGTAGAGGCTTGCAAGGGATCTAATTGCTTTAAATAGTGCTATATAAGATTCCTGCAGGAATCAACAATTAATATATAAATGTCAAAGAGTTTATGTCAGCTAAGTAGACAAATTTCTGCTGCTGAACAAAACCTTAAGAATTAGCTGTTCCAAGATGAAATGAAAACAGTTGAGGCGTGCTTAATTTAAATTTAGCGAAATATAGCATTTTTTCAAGAAATTCAAACCCCTAGAAGAGGCGAAAGCAAACAATTCCAAGTCCCCTAAAATTTGCAATCAGAATGTCATCGCATCAATTTTTCAAGGTTTTGAGAATTTGGTAAGCTTCATTGGTTCAATGTTTTCCGACAGAAGCTTTGCATCTATTCGGGTATTCTGAGAGCTTCGATTCCATTGCTCCAAGAAAATGATATATGACTTCTTTGTTTCTCGAAAAACAAAATTGGGGCAGTCCCCGAGCGCCTTCAACCATTTTAGACGTGGAAAACATCTCTTAAATCCTTTATGGGAGGAAAATCAACGATGATATAGAATTTAGATGTTACTCTATTTTCAATATACACTAATCCATGTTTTCAATTGATTGTAACGACAAATGTTGTTGTTTTTTTTTCGGAAAGTGAATTGGGTTTTAAGGACCTCAAAACCTTTATATAAATGAAACAACGTCAAAAACAAAAACAGCCTCTCACAAGAAAGTGAATTCTAGTGAGAGTGAACATGGTTACCAGGCCTATAAAAATCTTTAACTAGCTAGCATTGGCCAAAGAAGAAGCTTCTTGTTTTTTTATTCCTTTATCATTTTTTTTGTTTTGGAAAGTGAACTGGGGTTTTTAGGATCCCCGAACCTTATACTAATAAAAAAAGTTGATGATAACGTTTACAATTACTCATACGTTCACTCGTTTCATCATCTTCAAAACAATAAACTTGCTTCAAAGCTTCAACAAAAAACCTAATTAGTTCTAGCTTCATCGTCTCCAGGTTAGGGAGTAACCTTGCAAAGTGTTCTGCTACTAAAGTGGTTGCATGATAAACCTGCCATAATTACTTCCTCGTGATTATCAATCAAACCTTTAAGCACTCTCATGACTTGATTTACACCTAATGTGGGTCTCAGGATGTATGAGAAGTCGTTGTAAAGAATCGAAACACAATAAATCGTGATATAGAAACCATTGAATGCTAGCACTAATCTAGCATCCCTACAAGATTCAAATAAACATTTGCATTCTACTTGTATTATCATCATCAGTTACCTGAATTTAGGATTGTCTTCTTGCTTCGAGAAGACCTTCGAGAAACATATTCCGTGGGAGGCTGTATTGTGGTAACTTCATGTTCTTCTTCAATAGTGTTTGGCCCCACCTTTGTTGTTTTCGCTTCAAGTATGCTTTTAACTTCGGTGACCAATGCATCTCTGCCTATTCTAGCAATTTTTGAATTCAAAACATTGATGGCTTGGGGTGTTAGCCAATCCATCGGCACTGTTGGATCTTCCCCCTGTCTTCCATCAGTTATCTCTTGTCCTACTTCAGGAAATGTAGAAGTTGGTTTTGAGGTTGCATCAACCTCTTCACTGCATCTTCCTCACTTTCTTTTATTGCGTCTTGGCCCATGTTCTCGGTTATCTTTGGGATATCTACCCCTGGTTCCACGCCTACCAGCTGATTTGTGATGGGAGAAGCAGAGCATATCTGATCAGTGTTGAGCAATTCATGCTCACCATTTTGACACTCCGACTTCGGTTGTTGACACCCCAATGCAGGTTGAAAATGTTGTGCCCCAGACTGTGTCCCAGAGACTGTAAGGATCATCTCATCATCTGTCTGGGGGGCTCGAGGTCCCTCTCTCTGTAATATCTTAATTTGCTGATTTCAATACTTGTATTCACATTTTCAAACTCAGGACTTGTCGTCCCCGGGCTGCCTAGATCAACCTTTGTAATTTTTGTTTGCTTTCTTAGCCGTAGAGGATCTTCGAGGGCAGAGAATAAAATCTTTAGTGCAAGATTTTGAAAACAAATCTCTTGCAACCTCTTCACTAGAAGGATCTTGCTCATGTTCCTCGTTACTACTCTGTTCATCTGTTGTAGTGTTCTCTTTGTCTTGAGTCGGTGTGTGTTCACTTGCCTCCACATTAGCACTACGCTCGAGCATTGGGTTGTTAAGAAGCAATGGTTGTGTACTCTGCGTTATGGCATCACTCTGGTCATCATTTATGTTATGCTCTGCCTCATTGGCGGCCTCTATACTGGTGACATTCCCTGTTTTTTCTGTGATAAGCCATGTACTCCCCTCTAAACTGGGTTGAGTCTTCGACTTGAATGTATGTCAATGACAAATGTTGTTATCATACTCTTTTGTAACAATTGTGGATTGCAATTCAATGGAGGTGTTCCAGCCGTTGCCTAATTGAACGTCAAAACACCATCTTCAACAGTCCTTCCTCTTTATTTTTTTTCTAACTAATGATGCCTGCAACATTTGCCTTCTTGGTTAAAATCTTTCTTATCATATATTTTTTCATCTCGTTTAAAATCTTTCTTATCATAATCTTTCTTATCATATATTTTTCATCTCGTTTAAAATCTTTCTTATCATATATTTTCTCATGACTGCACCCTTATGTTATAAACCATTTATGAGCTATTCTACATGGTCAATGAGTATACTATTAAAACAGACAAGCGCCTGCATAACCGTGGTTGAAAGCTAGTTTTATTAAAACTGGGTTATCAGATTTAAAACAAAGCTTCACAGTATAGAATCACATAACATTTAATAACTAAATACAATCCAAATAAAGCTGATTATATACTTTGTAGTGTCTCCTCTGTTTTTATTCCATCTCAAAGCAGGTAAAGAATTGGTTTAAAATGTAACATAATAACAGCAAATCAAGCATATTTTCCAAGCATATTCACATGATCAAGAAAATATTCTCAATAGCATAATCAAGAGAATATTCTCAATAGCATAATCAAGATAACATTCACAATATCACAATACCCCCCCTCAAGTTGGTGCATGGAGATCCCGTATGCCCAACTTGCGAAGTATATACTCATATTGTCGTTTGCCCAACGCTTTTGTGAAAATGTCAGCGAGTTGCGCATTGAACGGGACAAATGTGGGATTGATATTTCCGACAACAATGTCATCACGGACAAAGTGACAATCGACCTCAATATGTTTTGTCCGTTCATGAAATACGGGATTTTGAGATATATGGATAGCCGCCTGACTATCACAATGAAGAGACATAGGTCATGTATGGGGCATCCCGAGGCTAGCTAAAATAGCTTTTAGCCATTTCAACTCACATGTAGTCATAGCCATAGACCGATATTCCGCCTCGACGGAGGAACGAGATACTGTATGTTGCTTTTTTGTCTTCCAAGATATCGGTGAGTCCCCAAGAAACACCAACCAACCAGTGAGGAACCGCCTAGTCAAAGGGCATCTGACCCAGTCAGCGTCACACCATCCATGTAGCTGCATATCACACTTACTACTCAAATGTATACCTTGATCCGGATTACCTTTTAAGTATCGGACCACCCGCAAAGCAGCGTCCCAGTGGTCCACCCGAGGATGCTGCATAAATTGAGATAAAACATTAACACTATAAGATAATTCGGATCGAGTAAAACACAAATAAATTAGCCGCCCCACCAAGCGACGGTAAGGCTCCGGGTCAGCGAGCTCTTGACTCGTGACCAATGTGATTCGATGATTCTGTTCCAATGGCACCGCCGCGGGCCTTGCCCCTAGCAATCCGACCTCAAAAATGATGTCAAGCGCGTATTTGCGTTGACAAAGTACAAACCCATCTGGTCCGCGTGCCACTTCGACCCCCAATAAATACTTTAAAGGACCTAGATCTTTCATGTGGAACACAAGCACTGAGGTAATCCTTGAATTTATGTATATCAACTGGATGACTCCCAGAGATGATAAGATCTTCGACATAAACAAGAACACTGAGTTGAACCGCACCTCTCTGTAGAGTAAACAAAGAATAATCTGAATAAGATTGCTGAAAATCATAATTCTTCAAAGCAGATGACAGTTTAGCGAACCAGCACCGGGGTGCCTGCTTCAGCCCATATAATGATTTTCTAAGCTTGCACACCTTCCCGGAAGTCCCCGCCTGAAAATCGGGTAGTAGTTTCATGTATACCTCCTCCATAAGGTCACCATGTAGAAATGCATTATGGACATCCATCTGATGAACTTCCCAATTCATGGCAGCCGCAACGACAAGAAAGACCCTCACTGTAACCATCTTGGCTACTGGAGCAAATGTCTCTGTATAATCAATTCCTTCAATTTGATGGTTCCCAAGAATAACCAGCCGAGCCTTCAATCGCTCAATGGTACCGTCAGAATTATACTTGATCTTGTATACCCACTTGCATCCTAGAGCTTTCTTTCCTGGTGGCAACTCTGCTACGACCCATGTTTCATTAATCTCAAGAGCGTCAATTTCTCGCCACATGGCATCCCTCCAGCGGCTGTCTTTCGTGGCCTCAGAATAGCACACAGGTTCCCGTTCCACTGTCAAGGCTGCAAGAAAATGTCTATGTCACATAAAAAATTTATCACAATTCACATAGTGTGTTATAGGATAGGGTGTACTTGAGGAATGTCGTGGTACGGGTGATGCTGGTACGGATGGACTCATTTTTCGAATGGTGTGAGTAACATAATCACGAAGTCGAACCGAAGCTTGCCTTCTGTGTTGACCCCTGCCCAACATATCTTCCTTAATTTCATTCGGGTTGTCTTCCTGGTGCACACAAAAGGGCTGCCCAGCAGCCCCATCCGCTGCACATGCTGACTGCCCAGCAGCCCCATCCGCTGCACATGCTGACTGCCCAGCAGCCCCATCCGCTGCACATGCTGACTGCCCAGCAGCCCCATCCGGCTGTACAAACTCCTCGGCACTAGCAGCCCCATCCGATGCACACCCATATCCACATTCCGAGGATCACCTAGACTCTACCCCAGCCTAGGCTAACCAAATGCTCTGATGCCAAACTGTCACGCCCCGATTTTCGAAGAAAACGAAAATCCTAAAATCCACGTAGGATTATCCGTTCCCCCCAAAACTCGGGACGTAAAAATTCAATAACAACATAAACAAATAACAACAACAACTAAACATGATTTAGTTACTGAAACAAATAAAAATCTAACCCGGAGAGACTCTAACGTTGCTAGCTCCACTAACGGAACTCCAGTAACGCTGCTCAAAAGTCTCTAAACCTGAAAGGCTAATCGGCTACATTCCCAAAGGAATGTACCCAAAAGCAAAAACCCACTTGAGTCAGCAATAAAGCTGGTGTGAGAAATCTTCATCCCAAAATCAATAAATCCGCACATGACAACATCAAAATAAACAATAAACAATAAACAATAAACAACCACACATCAGGTAGTTCCTCAATGAGGCAAAGGTGTTATCATCATAACTATAGAAATTGACTATGACAAGTCTGACCTGCAGAAATATGAGTAGACTTGCCATCCTGCATGAAAATGTTAAAAGCAACCGGATAATATTTCTAAGTTATCAGTCCTCACAAATGTGAGTTATTTCCAAACAATGATACAATTCATAGTCATATTAGACTATTATTGAAATATTAACAAAACACATTTTCTACCTTTAAGAAGACATGTAGTTCTCATTCAATGGTTGAATGAGCATTTAGTTTTTTCCTTTAAGGTAATCATGCACATACCCCAAAAAGAAATCTCGTTTCTTTTCCACAATCGCACTATTCTCCATGTGCCGATCACACCTCACCCAGGTATGTCTCCCTTGCCTTCGAAACCATTCGGAGCGTACATGTTCCAAGTGGGGTGCCACATCGAGGAACATGTCGTCTCACCCGAAGTTTGATCCAGGGCAAGCATTTCCTAAATCTACACGTACAACCGAACTCACATGGAACGATGCACCGATATGCAAGCAAATCTGCATACCCAAAATTTATATCACACGTATACAAGCAAGTCTGTATACAAAATTTTCTTTCTTTTTTTCACATTTTTTTCTCAGAGTTGTGGAAAAGAGCATAAAAAAAACTAAAACTCAAAACTCTTTTATGGTGACACTTTGTCAACCATAAATAAACCAACCACAGTATCCACCATTCTTTTGGGGGACCAATATATAATATTTTCATAAATACATTTCTATAACACAGCAGGGATCAAACTCATTCAATATAAAAATACTCTTTAGCAAGTTAATGTGGCATAACAATCGATTTCAATGCACGATTACCCAAGGAAACAACAAGAAAGTCTTATGTCAACATAATACTAGCAACAAAACAGTAACTTCACACCAGACTAATTTTGGGCATCCCAAAACAAAGAAATAATTTACACCAGAAACACACCACGAAACTTGTTCAAGACTTGAACCCCCTGGGAAACTGAAACAGATTGTCAATTTATGTCCAGCCAATGTTATTTATTCCCGTCCACATCACATGCTTTTCCACCTCTACCATATAAACTATACGAGTATCATTTCTTTTGTTATCTCTATTGCAAGAGATATTATAGTAAATACTTCACATTCACACTTCAGTGGGATGGTAAGAAGGGACCTGATTGGGATGTTGTGGATGCTTGACACTGTTTGTTTCTACATTATATAGGTTTGTTTGTTTAGTTTGTACACTTTGTGTGTTTTATAAAAAAATAAAAAATAAAAACACAATACCACACCTTTCAAAGAGAGAGCATCTACATCTATTTTTATCAGAGGACCACCACTGCACCACACTTACTATACCGGGGTTTTATCCTCGTCTTTCATTTAAAGATCCCAATGTGTTCTTGGATATCAAGTGGTTACAATCTCACTAATACTAGGTCCTAATCACCCCCATTAGAAATTTCATCACATGAGATATTCTATTGACTCTAGATTCCATCACATACCCACCAAACACCGATTAACAAATTACCCATATCTCCTTATCTCACAAATGATCAAAGAGCTAAGAAAAATGTCAGAAAAGCAAACAAGCTGAGATGTGCAATAAAATGAAAGCTATGGAAAATGGATGAATGGGGTCACTTCTCATGTACCCAAATGCATTTCCAGCATTCTTTCTACAAAGGAGTCAACCAATGAGACACATTGAGTTGAACACAACATCCAAAGAAAACCTAGCAGATTGGCCACACAACCCATAACAATCAAAACCATCACAATTCATATAGAGAAACAACTTTTTAAAATGAACTCTCATGTCGGATTGACCAACACCCCAACCAACATTTCTATGGATCACCATGACCAAATCCGTACAAGATGACAAATTTCCCGAACCCAATTAGCAAACTAAACAAATCAAAAAGTTCCAGCTTGCAATCTAATGAGGACAACGCATTCAATTCAGAAAACACAGTAATAGTAGTGAGATCTCAACATTCTCAACTTCATACAAAAATCAGAAGAGGAAAATAAGAGAACTCACTAGATGAAATAGCAACGAAACTGCGCAGCCATCGCCACATCGACCGTCCTCTGCCGCAACACCACCCAGCTAATCAACCCTCCAAGTCAGTAGAACTAAAATCATCAGACGAATCTGAGAAACTCTCAGATGAAGAAGAATAGTGGCGATGCTTTATCCTCCGCTTCGACGATCGAGACCCACTGAAACAACTTCGAATCAGATCCCTAAATTATCCCTGCAACACGCCCTGTCTTACTCCCATCTCGATCTCCAACCAACCCTCACCAACATACAGCAAATAGAGGAACGAGAGAGGAGGGAAAAGGAGCTAGTTTGGGGCGGTGGGTCGGCTGCAACGTGCGGTCACAAACCGTGCTCGCCGCCAATAAGGAAAATAAATCGTGAAGAAGGAAAAAAAAGGAGAAAGAAGAAATAGGGTTTTTCTCTTTATAAGGTGCGTGGCTATTCGCCCCCACTGAACTTCTGAAAGCACCCACCTTCTAAACTCACCTAATAAAACCCTAAATTTTGAAATTTAAATTCATTTAAATGTAACTCTATTTTATTTAATTAAAAATAAAATAAATTATCTTTATGAAATTTAGGGGTGTTACACCATTGATATTCTGTTTCTTAAGTTGGTTTTTGAGTCTAAGATCGTTACAAATATGCAAAGCACATTTGCTAATGAAAGCAATAATATTTCCGAATGTGAGACGTTCATAGGGAATGTCTTAATTGTAGATATCTTGCAATTTTTCTCTAACATTTTCCGCAAAGATTGGAGGAAGACCATAAATGAATTTTTTCTTCCAAAAGGGATTGTTTGCATCAGATTGAAACATGACCTTTTTAAGGAAGATGTCTTTGTACCACCGGAAGTGGCTCAAAGTTGGACATTTGTGGATCATCAGCAAATCTTTGGATTTGTTTTGAAATTCACTAGGATCTCCCATAAAATGTTTTAGAATACAAAAGATTAGAGTATGAACTGAATCAGGGATCTCTGAACCTTGTTCTGTTTTTATAGGATTACCTAATAAATCAATTTTGAGTGCATTAAAAATTGATTGTTGCTCACTTGTTGTTAGGTAGTTATCCCACCATCCTTTGAGTAGTCCAGAAAAGCCAGCAATGATAAGAGCAACAATAGTCTTACCATTTTTGCCTTCACTACGATGAGCCGAGACCATCATAACCATTTCCTGGGTTAACTCAATGATATTTTCTTCAGTTAAACCATCTATATTCCAAGTATAGAGGTTACCTGTAGAAAATGACCCATAAACTTGAAGAGATTTCTCTTCATATTGCATGTCAGGGAGTGATGGTTGTGGATAAAATTTCTAGTTGTTGGGATAGGATTTTGATGTTTCCCGTGAGATTTAGCAAACTTAAGAGGATTGGCTTGATAAGGGATGTAGTTTAAACGATCCAGTTCAGCCATAGGATCAAAATCACTATCCGAATTCATTGCTTGGGAAAACAATGTATTAATTTAAATATTTGATTTTAAATTGAGAGCAGCCAATTTAAGATTAATTTCTTTAATTAATTGGTTAGGTGTTACATTTTGATCAACAAAAGTAGGTGTACAATACGTTGTTGGTTTTGAAACATTAAAGGCTTGCTTCTGAGCCAATTGGGTATGAGCCAATTGATCTTGAATCAATTTGTCTCCAATCTCATGCAGCAAAATGTTGGTATAATTATTCTGTTGAATAATTTTTCCAAGACCTTTAAATGTATTGTCAATCTGGGGATTTTTGAAAGGTGATGCCAAATCACAACCTAAAGTTGAGAATTTAATTTATTCTAAAGGTGGCAAGATGGAATCTTTGGTGAAATTAGTTTCAGCTGTATGCCAGAATTTTGAATTAGTTTTGATAACATTTATGCTAGGAAGATAATCAGAAAAATACCAATCTAAAAAGGGTAAATTTTCTTGCATTTCTTCACAACATGTATAAAATTGTTTTCCTAATTCAGTTCTCTGTTCTTATGTGGTTTGTGCATACAATTGTTCTCTTCTTTGACTATTGGAAGGTTTTACAAAGTCTCGTTTGATCCATTCTTTATCTAGGATAAACTCTGTTTGTAAAACATTCAATTGAGGATGAGAAGGAGGATGATCTTCCATCTCAGATTGAGTTGGAGACTCAGGATTGTAGATTGGTTGCGGGATCTGAGGAAATTGTGGATTATTTCTCAAACTGGCAAAATCTAAATGAGGAAGGACATCTGGAGGTGTCCGAGCCCTTGGGATGGTGTTGTTTTGAAAGAAGATGTCGATCTTCTTCCTGAGTCAGACAATTTTAAACTTGTTTTTCTGGACTTAGAGAATTGTAGTTCAACCGTTCCATCTTCAAGAGTTAAGATTTGACTCAATCGACTGGGAACAAGTCTACTAGGTTAAGTGGGAACCTGCCAAGTGTCTGGAAGGGTGATTTGGTTCCAGTGGATTGTCTTTGGGACAATAACACTTGTTTTTTCTTTATTTGTTTGGAAAATGATGATATATCCTTTTGTAGACTCCATCAATGCCTTGGGACTCAATTGAGTCTTCATGGCATTGTAAGTTATCTTATAGATCAAAGCCAATGGTATTGATCCAGGAAGCATGTCGTATTCAGATGTCTGGATATTGAGAGCCAGTGTCTCGAGGATATGTCGATCCGTAAGAGATACTGAAAAATGGGGATAACAATCAAAATAGATTGGACACATCACAAGAGTTGACTCTGCAATTCCTAAGAGCGAGTCATCTAACCTATTGTGCCGACACAGGTGTCTAATCCTGCTCTTGTTAAGGGTTTAATCCCAATTTGAATCAATCCAATATGGATATATTTGTATTCATGACTTTGAAGGTATTCCAAAGTTTCATTTGAGAAAAGTTGTTTTGAATCCATAGATCCATCAAATGATATAGTTTGTTCAACCATATCAATCAGATCTTCAGTTTTTTGAGGAAACAAAGATTTTGAAACATTATAAATGTTTTTGTAAGGAATTTCTGGTATTGACCATTTTTGTAAATTCTTTTCAACTTCTGAAATTTTACATTTCATGTGGTTTACACCATCTGGAATCTGTCTTGACCTAGAGCTAGAAGCTCTGGTAAATTTTGAAAGTAAAGACATTTTCAAAATCTTAAAGGTTTGAGAATTGGGAACACTGTACTCGGACCACCTACAGTTGGAACACCAGTATGGGACTACCTAACCCGTAAACACTGCGCTCAACACGGCGACTTACTCAGGGCTCACAACGGCTGACCAACGTACTTACATGCTTACCAACGCTATCAACGACTGACCAACAGTACCTAGGACTCACCTACACTTTCCCCCCTAAGAAAGAGAGACATGGCTCTGACAGGAGGAGACCTATAATGAAGTTTCGATTGAGAAGACTTTTGATGAGGATATTTAAAATCATCAAAGCCATATTGTTGACAGAAATCACCAAGCTCTCTTGGTCCATTGATATTATGTTTTTGAGTTAGTGTTTTAATCTAAGATCATTACAAATATGCAGAGCACATTCATTAATGAAGCTTATAATATCACCAAACGTAAAGACGTTCATAAGGAATGTCTTCCGTATAGGTATTTTGTAACCGTTCTCTAACAGTTTCAGCAAAGATTGGTGGAAGACCAGAAATGAACTTTCTTTTCCAAAAAGGGTTATTTACATCGGCTTGAAACATAACCTTTTTGAGGAAGATATCTTTGTACCAACGAAAATGGCTCAAAGTCGGACATTTATGGATCATCAACAAATCTTTAAACTTGTTTTGGAACTTACTAGGATCGCCCATAAAATGTTTCATAATACATAAAAATTAGAGTATAAACTGAATCAGAAATCTCTAATCATTTTTCTGTTTTTATAGGGTTTCCTAATAAATCAACTTTAACTGAGTTAAAGATTGATTGTTGTTCCTGTAAGGTTAGGTAATTATCCCACCATCCTTTGAGAAGCCTAAAAAAGCCAACAACGATAAGAGAGACAATAGTCCTATCATTTTTGCCTTCACTACGATGAGCCGAAGCCATTATAACAATTTCCCGAGTTAATTCAATGATATTCTCTTTAGTTAAACCGTCTATATTCCATGTATAGAGGTTACTAGTAGAGAATGACCCATAGACTTGAAGAAGTTTCTCTTCATATTGCATGTCAGGGAAAGATGGTATTGGATAAAATTTTCTAGTTGTCGGAAGTTGGATTTTGATTTTTCCCATAAGTCTTAGCATACTTAATAGGATTGACTTCATAGTTGATGTAATTCAAACTATCCAACTCAGCCATAAGATCAAAATCACTTTCAGAATCCATTGCTTTATAACATTGCTTTATAAGACAATGTATTGATTTGATTATTGTTTATATTGAGAGCAGCTAGTTTAAGGTCAATTTCTTTAATTAGCATATTTGGTGTTGTCAAAACATTTTGTTCCATTGAAGTAGGCACAAAATATGTTACTGGTTTTGGAGTAGGCAATGATTGCTTATGAGCTAATTGGGTGCTAGCCAATAGTCCAAGAAACATGGTACGCACAAACCCAAGCCTACCAAGCCTTTTAATTAATATCTAGCCCAAACCCAATTAAAGCCCATTTGCTTTAAATGTGGTCGTCTTGGCCATTATACAAAAAATTGTAGAACGACCCAAAAAATTCATTAGCTTCAAACTCCTGATGACATCAAGAACATGTTTCTTTAAGTCCTTATGAATTCTGAATCAGAAAATTCAGATGAAGAATTTCAGATATATGAACTCATACTTTAGGTTGTTTAAGGAAAGGTAATAAATTAGAACTCGAAAAAAGAGATACTCATAACTTCCTTGGAAAGAAGCAACAAGACCCAACGCAGGTTGCCACCCTATATTCAAAACGAGTGATTTTACGTGACGAGGAAACCAGCGAGGAAAAGGAGGTGGCGGGGGGTGAACCATTCACCCCCCTCTGGATGCGCGCGCCAAAAAAGTGGGCACACATCCCGAGGAGGGTGAATGGTTCACCCCCCGCCACCTCCTTTTCCTCGCTGGTTTCCTCGCCCACTTCCTCGACATTTAAAATTTCTGATTCAAAACTTAACCTTTCTTGATGATTAAGTTTCAGAAATTCTAAGTGTCGAGGAAATGGGCGAGGGAAGTGAGGTGGCGGGGTGAAAGTCGTTCATTTCACTCGAGATGCGTGTGTTGACTTTTCGCGCGCGCATTCCGAGCGAGATGAACGACTCCCACCCCCGCCACCTCACTCCCCTCGCCCATTTCCTCGTTATGTAGCCTCACACATGCATTGCAAGAAAGAGCACGCACAATCACAGTCACAGTCACAACAACACATGCATGCATAGACAACCAACAAGTAATGGAAGCCCAAAAACAAAGTTAAAATGTGCGAGGGACCTGACATCATAATATAGAAAAGTGAGGCTAGGAATTCAAGTTTTGTAACTAGATTCCGTGATTAGGATGACGTCGCTTCATTAGAGGAGAATTCTTATAATCTTGAGATACACATAAATACTTTAGAAATTTCATCATTATTTTAAAATCACGTTACGTTATTCTTATTGCGAAACATGATTAGAAAAACTGATTTTCTAGCATTTTCAAATATAGAATACAGTAAAAAAAAATGCTTTAACCAAAATAAAAATGATCATCACCTCTGTTGATTGCTCAGTCAATTGAAGAAACGAATCAATGGGGTTCTTGTATTAGCAAAATTTGAACCCAATCTCATTTCCTAATATTTTATTTTTCAAATTTCACTTTTTTTTTTCCCCATTTTTTTCTTTTATTTTATCCGGGAGGTTTATGCAATTTTTGTAAAGGTAACCATATATTTATATTAATATTATCTAGCTCTCCACTTGTCTCTATTTATATAATACTTTGTCTTATATAAAATCTATTATCTCAATTCTCTCCGATTATGGACAACCAATTGAAAACAAAATTTTAAAATGCCTATAATTGAAAATGTATTAACATAAATAAATTATATATATATATATATATATATATATATATTTTAATTTCTTATCATACAAAAAAATAATTTTATAAAATGATGCACGTGCTCAGCATGAGAGTACAAAGGCTAGATTTGAATGATTTTTATTCAAATTTGGCAAGGCTTCGACTTTTTGACACCACATATTTGTTGAAGGATAATCCTCACTTCTGAAGCACATCATCAATATAAATCCAAATTTAAAGAAATTTATCCATCCTCTCACTCTCTTTTATCTGTAACGCAATAACAATGGTGGTGTCACTGGCTGCACCACCATGCTCACCGTCGACCACATCGCTTTGTCTCGGCTTTGTCGTCACTCTGCACCGCCCATTCATCTTCTCTTCCTTTTCTTCTTTTCATCTCTTATTCTCTTATCTTTCTCTTATTTTTCTCTCTTCTCAGGAACAACAATAGGGTCGAGGCAACATTTATTTCAACTACATGCATTTTGCGTTGTTAATGATTATATAAAATCAAAAGAAAAGAAAACATATGAAGGGTAAGGGTTGTACGGCCGATAGTGGGGAAGGGTGGTTGATGTTGTTTCGTCCCTCTTGTTATTGAGAAGAGAGGGTAAGAAGCGGAAGAAACAAAAGCAAAGGAGAAAATAATAAGAGGAAGAGGAGAGTGAAGGAGAGAAAGGGCACTGGCAGGTGAGGTGGTGGTGTTTATGATAGAAAAGATGGATATGAGAGATAAGAGAAGTGGTGGTATTTTTAATTATGGGGCTGCTCTTGCTATTACAATCCAATCCATCATCATGGAGCACGTGCAATCAACGTGCGCTCCCCTAAGTATCTCCTTAACAGTTAACCCAAAACCTCTAATAACAATCAACTTTTTCAAACAGAAACTTTACAGAGAAAAATCACATCGCGTCGCTCCTTCATTGGTCCACGTACTCACTCCGTACACTTTACCCGCCATCTCTTTCACTTTGTCGCCCACCAGCCCCACTCACCCCTCACATCCTTATCCTTTTCCCTTCTCGCTCTCTATTCGCGATTTCTAGGGTTTTGTTTTCCCCAATTTCAAATTCTCGCAGTCACAGAAATGGGTTCCGTCGCCATTACAGGCGAAGACATGTTGCAGTCGAGCTTCGACGACTTCCAGCGCCAGACCTCGCTCATGACGAGCTGCACTCTGCTCTGGAAGGAGCTCTCCGATCACTTCTCGTCCCTCGAGCAAGATCTGCTCAAGAAGTCACAAGCCTTGAAGGAGAAGTTCCAAACCCTAGATCACTCAACTAAGAAGACTCTCGATGTTCTCGAAATGCGCGAAGAGACGATCGAGGTGAATATTGAGGAGGTCCTGGTGAAGGTCGAGGAGAAGAAGAAGGCCGCTTTGGAAGTAGTAGACAAACAAGAACTGGAAGAGGAGGATGGTGATGACGTGTTGGAAAAGAAATTAAAGTTTTACTGTACAAAGATGGATTCTGGGAGGTTCTGGAACTTTGTGACAGGGAGGAAGAAGGAATTGGATGTTCTTAGGGTTCAGATCCCGGTAGCTTTGGCGGACTGTATCGATCCCGCGAAGTTCGTACTCGAGGCTATTTCGGAGGTGTTTCCAGTGGATAAAAGGGATGGGAAGAGTGGTGAGAGGTCAAATGATTTGGGGTGGGCTTGTGTGCTGATACTCGAGTCGCTTATTCCTGTTGTAGCCGATCCAGTTCTGGGGAATTCCAGGCCTTTGGTGACCCCGAAGATGAAGGATCGTGCGAGGGAGTTCGCAGATGTGTGGAAGGAGAGCTTGGATCAGCGTGGTGGGATTGAGAACGTGAAGACCCCTGATGTTCATACTTTTCTGCAGCATCTTGTGACTTTTGGGATTGTTTCTAAGGAGGATATGAGCTTGTATAGGAAGCTTGTTGTGGGTTCGGCTTGGAGGAAGCAGATGCCGAAGCTTGCGCTCTCACTCGGTCTTGGAGACGAAATGGCTGGTATATTGTTTGAATTCATTTTTTTATAATTTTTTTGTACCTTTGATTTTCATCTTAGGTTGCAAGTAAATTTGAATCAAACATTTTCAATTACTTTTCATCCTCGATGGTCATATCCTCTTTGGGAAAGTAATGGTTAGTGAGATGCCCTAGAAACACTCATGTAGTCAATTACTTGGAGGATCATTGTGAATATGAAGGAATTGTTGAGGTAAGATATTGAGCTCAATGTTGAAAAAGGAAATAAAATAAGATATTGGGATGATAGTTGATGTGGGGGAAGTTGTCTTGGGCATCTCTTCCCTAGGATGTTTGTGCAGTGTCTAAAAAAGGAATGATGGAAGAGTTTCGTGTAGGGGACATAATGCTCCTCTTTAGTATATGGGATGAAATCCGAATGGGAGATGGATGAGGCAAGTGCATCAGTTAAAGGTTAGAGTTTCATGCATAAAAGATAAAAATGACATATGAACTTAAGAAAGGGATCAAGAAGTAGATTCTTGATCGGAATTTTCTTTAAGATGTTAGCTGGGGAAGATTTTGCATTTGAGGCTTTTGTGAACTCATCAACTTGGTTTTGGACAAGGAGATTCCTCCTAGGCTGTCCTTAGTGTGGAAAATACCATGTAGCAGTAAATCTCAACATGAGATGTGATAAACCAAAGGGAGCCTGGATAAGGGATATGTGATCTGTCGGGAGTTGGATGAAAACATCTCTTGGCTGGAGACATTTGGGATTTAGGGCCTTTTGGGCTGGAAAATGGTGTTAATCTACTACACCTAGAACTTTCTTGAATTTGTTTGATAAGCATGTGTGTTAGTTTGTTGTCCCATTCCCATATGCCATTTGTTACAGATTATGGAACAAAAGGAATATGAGAACTTAGACTACCAAGTAACACTAGACATCCTTATGGCATTCACACTCTTCCTTATTTTTATGTTTGGCGACTCTTTCTTTTAGTTGCTCTTGCTCTTAATAAATTGGAATAGTCTTCTATAGCACTTACAGAATCTCGTGTTGCTATCTTATCGTCATTGATGTGTTTTTAACATTTTTCAAACAACAAATCCCTTAGATGTTATATGAAGTTTTTTGTTGTAGCATGGAATTTCAATGGACTTCTTCCTTCAAAGGGAATCATTATGCATACTGTGAATGTGAAGTCATGCACACATCACTGACAACTCCATATTAGTGGTTTAAGATGACACCATGGTTACATTCTGTTACTGGGTGAATGATACCTTGGATGACAACTGATACATAATGTTGGGAAGTGTGTGTATTGCTGTTGTGCATTCTAAGCAGCCGATGTAGCCAAGGGAAACTCCCAAAATACAGTCTGTTACATTCTTTTGCCCGTCACTGTGACATGGTGCAAGGATCTGTCTGGTGATTTTTGTGTTTGGCTTTGTGGCTTGTATAGAATTTCTACAAAACTTGCACAGACGAATTTGGCTTTTAAAGAGAAAGTTTTCTTAGTTTAGAATTTTTGCTTTTGTTCCATCAAGACAAATTTGATTATAATGGCTAAATAGCTTGCTATGTTGCTTTGACTTGCAGACATGATTGAAGAACTAATCAGCAAAAGACAACAAGTTGATGCTGTGCATTTTACGTATGAAGTGGGTCTTGTGGATAAGTTCCCCCCTGTTCCTCTTCTAAAAGCATATTTGAAGGACTCGAGGAAGGCTGCCACTTCTATTTTGGAGGACCGCAACAACACTGGACGAGCTGTGGTATATCGTTCTTCTTAGTAACTGGAATAGTGTTTTTATTTGTTCTAATAAGAATATTATATATTTTAACAACTGACTCTCGTGGTTAGATCAATACCTTTCATGGCATCACTTTCTTTTCAGAACAATATTTTGGGCTGATCAGGAAACGGAAGGAAATGGGCGGTGTTTCCATAGAGTTTAGGGATTCTTCATGTATTTAATGCCAATATTTTATTTATTTATTTATTTATTTAATTTTAATTATAATTTTGTATGGTTGTTCCTACTGTGGTAAATTCAATCCTCATCAGCCTGGGATCTTGGAAACTCTGGGATTGCTCATTCCGAAGAAGCAAAATCTCTCTTCAGCTTTTACAGCCACTAGAATATTGCAAATTAAGGCATATTTGCTTTGTAACTTTCCTCCAAAATCTCAAATTAGCTCTGTCTGCAGATCGACAAGAACATCGCTAGCAAGCTAAGAATAGTCAAGGACATAGCTAAGATTAGTCAAGGACATAATAGGGTCATTGACAAAAGTATTTTCTGAAGAATAGAAATTCCCCAAACCTTTATGATTTCGTTATTTTGGGAAGCAAATAAAACAAGAGATGTTTATGTTGATTTTTTGTTGCAGCACCTGGCGGGACGCAAAGAACAGTCAGCACTCCGCGCTGTCATAAAATGCATTGAAGAGTACAAACTTGAGGAGGAGTTCCCCTCTGAGAACCTTCGCAAACGTCTTGAACAGCTTGAGAAAACAAAGGTTGACAAGAAAAAACCTGCTGCAGTTCCTGCCAACAAGCGAACACGAGCCAACAATGTGGGTCCCATGCCTCCTGCTAAGGCTGGTCGTATAACAAACACCTATGTGTCTTCTTTCCCAGCGGCAAGCCCCACATATGTCCGTTCACCGTCTCATGGTCAATACCCAGCTTATGCTTATGACAGAGGTGCAGCTCCATCCATGTATGGCAGCAGGAGTCCCCCAGCAGTTGTGTACTCACCAGAAGCAGCTCCTGCTATGGTTGGTGGATCATACCCAGGTGTTCCCTTGAACTATCCTGCATATGGAGGTTATGGCAATGGTATAGCAATGGGGTATCAGCCAGCATACTATCGGTGAATTCAAGATATCTGACCATGATGAGACTAAGGTTAACACTGCAGATAACTCACTAAAGATGGTAACACTGATGATGACCCCAATCTCATTTTACTGTTAAATGGTCTGTTGTAACTAATCACTAACTACTTATGGTAGCTGTGTGTGTGTTATTATGTCCCTTTTAACTTTAAACTTGTATTTCTAGTCTGAATCGAATTGTAGGTGATTGTGGAAAGTATCAATTAGGAAGTTCAACTTTGATGAAGACGGGAAGATGTGCCTTGTAAGTTTCACTTGCTGCACTTTTTTTTTTTTTTTGGCCCCTTCTTTGACAAGAGTGGGTTCTAGGTCTCAACTACATTTATATTGTTTTTCCACAGTTCCCAGTGAGACATGCTGGCAGTTCTCCCACTATAGGCTTGGCTAGGCTAGTTATTCCCTGTTAGAACATAGCGTTTTCCATCTTCTTGCCTCGTTCATTTCCAGAAAATGTTAGTACAAACTAGTTTCCCATCTTGCTTCTCTCTCTTTTCCAGAAAACGGTCTCGTCAGTTTCAAAGAATTTGATCAATCAAAGTAGTGAACCAGTTATTACTTTGACAATCAGGGTAATGTCAGCAACACTGAGTGATTCTGATTTGTCAAATTAACGCTTTTGCCATGGGGTAGCTATTAACCATTCAATCAATTCTAATCACAACAGAGTTTAATTTTGTAAACCTACTTGTAGCCTGCTGGGAGGACTTATGCCTAGAAACCAAGGGGTTCAAGTGATAATCAATCACATGCAGCTTTAACGGAACAGCCCCACTTTGTTAGCTTCAGTGGGTTGCAAGACTTCGGCTCCCAGAATTATGTACTGATTTTGAGAAATGAGAATAGCCCTTGTTATGTCCATTCCAATATTCTGTAAGACCCCACTTTAAATTGTTGACTAGATGAAACCATCTGTTCTTCGTTAAAATATAAAAAAGCCCCAGCCCACTTCTTTTGACAAAGCTAATAAAATTTGTCCTTGAGATGAAACATAATCTGACCATTCATTTGAGACTTGCGAATCATTAGGTAGCACTCTGTCACGTGCTGACATTTTTTCCCTTGGTTAACACGCTGCCCACTAGCGTTACACTCCCGTCGGACTAACTAGTCAAGGCACTTGGATGCTTGGCTAATGCTAAGTGAGGCTACGAAAGCTTAAGTGAGGAAAATGCTAAGGCACAAGTGTTTAGGCTTTTTGAAAGAATGCTTTGTATTGCTTGAGAAAGTTGTACAAGTGTTTGATGATATGTACAAATGAATGCCAAGGCCTATTTATAGGCCCTTAAAGTCCTAGAGGCTTCTAGCCTAGAACCTTCCACAATCCTCCATCAAAGGAGTATTCTCTATGTATCTAGAAAGTTTCCACCTCCAAAGGAACTAGAAATTACAAGGAGGCTTCTAGAAAATACTACACAAGTCTGTACAAGGGTGTTCTAGATTCATCCATGCTAGAACACTCTAGAGAAAGCAAATTTTGAATGTCCAAGAGCACTCTAGAACCTTCCGGAGGCATCTAGAGAAAGCTATGCTAGATGGCTCGTGACATTCTCCCCCACCCAAGTCCTTGACGACCCCATCAAGACCGTGCCTCGAACTCCGCGATCTTGCCTTGGAATTGCCATAGGTCGCCTTCTTTCTCCCATGAGGCCTCACTGTTCGGTAGTCCCTTCCATCGAATGAGATACTCATTATAGCTTGGCACACCCCTCCGTCGGATGAGCCTCTTTGCCTCGATGCTCTCGATCTCCCGATCAAAGGAAGCCACGACCGCGGTTGGCGCCCGATGTGACTCGCCCCTCGTTGGATCTTCTTTATCACCATGGTAGGGCTTGAGCATGCTCACATGGAACACCGGATGAATCTTGAGTTTGGGCGGCAACTCAAGCTTGTAAGAAACTCTCCCGACCTTCCGTAGGACGGGAAATGGCCCCTCGTACTTCCGCACTAGTCCCTTGTGCACCGAGCGGAAGACCTTGAACTGTTGTGGCAGCAACTTGACCATGACCATCTCGCCCACTTGGAACTCGAGAGGCCGTCTATGCTTGTCTGCCCACTTCTTCATCTTCTTAGACGCCTTGTCTAAGTACGCCTTCGTTATATCAAGCTGCTCATGCCACCCTCGTGCAAGTTTGTACGCAGCGGGGCTGCTACCCGTGTAGCCCGACGCAACGGCTTGTGGAGTCAAGGGCTGCTGGCCCATGACGATCTCGAACGGACTTTGTTGCGTTGATTCAGACCGCTGCAAGTTGAATGAGAATTGAACCACATCCATCAACTTGGCCCAATCCTTCTGGTTGGCACCCACAAAGTGCCTCAAGTATAACTCCAACAAGGCATTCACCCTCTCTGTCTGCCCATCGCTTTGTGGGTGAAAGCTTGTTGAGAAGTGTAGACCCGAACCCAAGAGCTTGAATAACTCCGTCCAGAATTTTGCTGTGAACCTTGGGTCCCGATTACTTATGATGCTCCGAGGCAAGCCCCAATACTTCACCACGTGCTGAAAGAACAACTTGGCGGCTTGCTCGGCCGTGCAATCGCGTGGGGCAGGTATAAAAGTCCCATACTTGGAAAAGCGATCGACCACCACCATAATAGAGCCATACCCATCTGACTTGGGCAAGGCTGATATGAAATCCATTGAGACACTCTCCCATGGCCTTTCCGGAATCGGCAAAGGTTGCAATAGTCCTGCCGGTATACGTTGCTCTATCTTGTCTTGTTGGCACACAAGACAAGTCTTCATATAGGCCTCGATATCATCCCGCATATGAGGCCAATAGTAGTCTACCTCCAAGAGTGCCAATGTCCGCTGCATCCCCGGATGGCCAGCCCACATTGAGTCGTGGCACTCCTTCATGATGTCTCGCCTAAGATTATCCCACTTAGGCACATAAATGCGACGACCGACGGTGTAGAGCACCCCATTCTCTACCCAAAATCGTCGAGCCTTCCCCTCCTTGGCCATCTCCATGAGTCCCTTGGCCAAGGGGTCTTGAGAAGTCCCCTCCTTGATCCGATCAAGAAGTTTGCTAGCGGCGCTGCTTGCGCTAGCGAGCATGGCCTTTCGGCTGAGAGCATCAGCAACAACATTAACTTTGCCCGGCTTGTACTCCATGACATAATCGAACTCCGCTAAGAAATCTTGCCACCGAGCTTGCTTAGGGCTGATCTTCTTCTGATTTTGAAAATAACTCGTAGCCACATTGTCGGTCATGATGGTAAACCGACTCCCAAGCAAATAGTGCCTCCAAGTCCGCAAGCAATGAATGATGGCTGTCATCTCCTTGTCATGCACCGGATACCGTTTCTCGGTATCGTTGAGCTTGCGAGACTCATAGGCTATGGGATGCCCCTCTTGCATAAGCACCCCTCCAATGGCAAAGTTTGATGCATCGGTGTGAAGTTCAAATGGCTTAGCATAATCGGGCAAGGCCAAGACAGGTTCCTCGGTGACTACCTTCTTCAAATCATCGAATGCTTCTTGGCATTTCTCACTCCAATGCCACTGCACCTTCTTCTTCAGCAAGTCGGTCAGTGGGGCTGCTCTCGCCGAGTAGCTCAAAATGAATCTCCGATAATAATTGGCTAGCCCAAGGAAAGAACGTAGCTCCGAAACGTTCTTGGGTGGCTCCCATTCATTGATGGCCTGCACTTTGTCCCGTTCCATCATGATCTTTCCAGCCTTGATGCGGTGCCCCAAGAAAGACACCTCGTCTTGGGCGAACGAGCACTTCTCCAATTTCACGTATAACTCGCTCTCCCGCAATGCTTGGAAAACCTGTCGCAAGTGATGCACATGTTCTTCCAAGTTGTCGCTATACACGACGATATCGTCGAGATAGACGACTACAAATTTATCTAAGAAATGCTGAAAGATTCTGTTCATTAAAGTGCAGAAAGTAGCCGGGGCATTGGTGAGACCAAAAGGCATCACCAAGAACTCATAAGACCCATAGAGAGTGACGCATGCCGTCTTTGACTCATCTCCTTTGGCTATGCGCACTTGCCAATACCCCGATCGGAGATCTAGTTTAGAAAAGTACCTGGCTTTACCGAGCCTATCAAAAAGATCAGCAACCAAAGGAATTGGATACTTGTTCTTGATGGTTACTTTGTTAAGTGCTCGGTAATCGATGCACATACGCAAGGACCCGTCGTGTTTGCGTTGGAACAATACTGGTGCACCGAATGGGGCCTTGTATGGCCGAATGAACCCCGCGTCCAGCAGCTCCTTGAGTTGCTTGCGTAGCTCTTCCAACTCTGGTGGTGCCATCCGATAAGGCGCCATGGCTGGAGGCCTAGCCCCTGGCTCCAGCTCGATCATATGATCGACTTCCCTTCTTGGAGGAAGTCTCTTGGGTAGCTCTGGAGGCATGACATCTTTGTACTCTTTCAAAACCGCAGCTACCTCCTTTGGAACCTCGCTGGGTTGAGGCCCATCTTCGATCAATGTGGCCACAAATGTTGCTTGCCCCTTTTGCACGCCTTTCTTCACTTGAATGGCTGACAACATCTTGGCCTCCACGATCTCCCGAGTGACAAGGACAGAGCATGATTCTCGATCCTTTTCAATAGTCATCGACTCGTCCCTTTCTAATGTCCATGGCTTCACCGTATCCATGAACTCCATGCCCAGCACCAATGAGAAGTCGTCCATCGTGACGACAGTCATGTCCACCATCCCCTTCCATTCGCCCAAATGAAGGGAGACGCCTCGTGCTATACCATGGATAGGCACCGGTGCTGTGTTGATGGTCTTCAAGGTGCCTCGCTCCTTGGTATACTGCACGCCCAACCTTGTTGCCTCCTTTAAGGAAACAAAGTTATGCGTTGCACCCGTGTCGACGAGTGCCTTTGAAGCCTTGCCATTTACCTTGGCTTCCACAAACATAAGAGCAGATTTCTTCGAACGGGGCAGCGTACTTACCTTAGCCACGTTGCTTTGCTCCACCGTAGCCTTGACGCTGCTTAGCAAGCGCAAAGTCCCCATTTGCGCCTCATCCCCCGATGATTCCCCGGACGATCCACTATTGCCAGCGATCATCGCATTGAGTTTTTGTCGCTGTGGGCATTCCCTAGCCCAGTGCGGCCCTCCGCACAAGAAGCAGTCGCGGTTTTTCACCTTGCTATCTGAAAAGGACTGCTTGGCTTTGTCCTTCCTCTCGAACTGCTTGCCGCCGCTGCTATTGCTGCTTCTTTCAGTGGGTTTTGCTCCCCCACCTTTTCCCTTGTTACCGTCGCCACTCTTGTTGCCGCCCTTGTGGCTTTTCGAATCAGCCTTGTATTCGAACAAGGATTCGGCAACTGCGATGGCCTCCGCAAGTGATTGAACATTGCGTCTCTTTAACTCTTGCTCAGCCCATCGTTGTAGTCCATCCATGAAGTAGATGAGTTGAGTCTTCTCCGGCATGTCCGAGACTTCAAGCATAAGAGAAGTGAACTGCTTGACATACTCTTTGATCGACCCCGTATGCTTCAGTCCACGCAGCCTCTTCATAGCAACTTCCTCCGCATTCTCCGGATAGAATTGCCGCTTGAAATCCGCCTTGAACTCGTCCCAAGTCTTGAGCGAGCAAAGACCCTTCTTGATATCCGACACACGCCTCCTTCACCAAAGGATGGCATCATCACCCAAGTACATGGTGACGGTGGTGATCTTGGACTCATCGTCGTCCAAGCGCATTGCGTTGAAATATTTTTCAACACTCCATAGGAAGTTGTCGAGCTCCCTAGCATCGCGCTTCCCATGGTACCTTGGCGGCTCGGGCACCTTCATCCTTGGCCCCTCTCGTATAGTAGCACTACCTGCCACAGCCGCCTTGCATAGGTTGACGTCCGATTGCAAGGACTCAACCTGCTCCCGGATGGCTTGGAGCTGCCTCATCAGCGTGTCCTTGAGTTGGCCCATCTCGTTGCGCATAGCATCCGCAACTTGGTTGACAAGAAGTTGAGTCTCGTCCTTAGCTTCCACAGTGCCAAGCTCAAGGTCATGGGCGCGGCTATCGAGTTGCTCGATATCCATAGTGACGCTAGCCAACGTCCCATTGAAGGACTCAACCTTTTGTTCCATCTCCCCAACGCTGTCTTGTAGATCACCCACAGTCAGCTCCACCTTGGCCATACGATCCTCAAGCATGCTGGTCCGACTAGTCTTTCTTCCAGTCTCCTCGACCACGGACCCTCCAACAACACTCTCTTTGTTTTTCGACATGATAAGATTGCTCCGCACCTAATCTTCGTACACACAGCAGCTAGCACAACGCAACTTCAGCAAGACCGCCCCTACGATCGTCGCTGCTCTGATACCACGTGTCACGTGCTGACCTTTTTTCCCTTGGTTAACACGCTGCCCACTAGCGTCACACTCCCGTCGGACTAACTAGTCAAGGCACTTGGATGCTTGGCTAATGCTAAGTGAGGCTACGAAAGCTTAAGTGAGGAAAATGCTAAGGCACAAGTGTTTAGGCTTTTTGAAAGAATGCTTTGTATTGCTTGAGAGAGTTGTACAAGTGTTTGATGATATGTACAAATGAATGCCAAGGCCTATTTATAGGCCCTTAAAGTCCTAGAGGCTTCTAGCCTAGAACCTTCCATAATCCTCCATCAAAGGAGTATTCTCTATGCATCTAGAAAGTTCCCACCTTCAAAAGAACTAGAAAATACTACACAAGTCTGTACAAGGGTATTCTAGATTCATCCATGCTAGAACACTCTAGAGAAAGCAAATTTTGAATGTCCAAGAGCACTCTAGAACCTTCCGAAAGCATCTAGAGAAAGCTATGCTAGATGGCTCGTGACAACTCACTCCCCAAACCCATCTTCCCCTGTGAAGCCTGCAGTCCTCTTTCCTATGGTTCAAAAGCTTTGTGAAGATAAAGTTTTCAGAAATTCTTATTGTCGAGGAAACCAGCGAGGAAAAAGAGGTGGAGGGGGATGAACCGTTCATCCCCCTCGAGATGCGCGCGCCAAAAAAGTGGGCACACATCCCGAGGGGGGTGAACGGTTCACCCCCTGCCACCTCTCTTTCCTCGCTGGTTTCCTCGCTGGTTCCCTCGACAATAAGAATCACTCTAAAGTTTTAGAGCGTAGCTCGGACTTGTCTCCCTTCCATGAGAGTTTCTGATGAGCTCATGGGTGAGTGGGAAGTTGTCTACAATGTTCCTCCCATCGACAAAGGCTACTTAATAATTGGTAATGACAGAGGAAAGAGCCACTTTTAGTCTATTAGCAAGAAGTTTTGAGGCACATTTATAAGTGAGACTGCATAATGCTATGGACCTGCAATCACTTGCATTATTTGGATTTACCTTCACTTGGATTTACCTTCTCTGGATTGAGGTCAGTTGAGTTGCATTCACCATTATCTCTTCCATGACCATCATTACCTATAGTCTTGACAACCTTT
The DNA here is from genome assembly GCA_003290165.1 of Berberis thunbergii. Lineage (NCBI taxonomy): Eukaryota > Viridiplantae > Streptophyta > Magnoliopsida > Ranunculales > Berberidaceae > Berberis > Berberis thunbergii. Next base: position 453,200 of record QNQO01000534.1, on the reverse strand, counting down.
CTTCCCCTATCATCTCCAACCTTCTAGCCATATCTAAGCATTGAGAAATCCCTGAGCAAGTATTTTTCTTTTGAGATGAGCAAAACATCTCAACCACAAACTTTACCAATTGTTTGAAAGATTGAGTGACTCCGCCCTAATTTGAAACCAAGGTTCCAGAAGAACACCATACCAGACCTTTAGCTGATACGGTGCGCCTGCTCCCTCAATTTTGGCTCTATTTTCCTCTCTTGAAGAATTCACTTTCACTTCCCCATCTCCCTCCTGGAATCCTCCTATTTGGGAAAGGTTATTTTGGCGATTGACCCCTATCTAGCATGGACAACTCTAATTGGTCCATCGTTTTCATCATTTTGACTTTACCTGTTTGGATTTTTTGAGTCAATTAAGAAATTGACTTGTAACCAATCGAATTTGGATTCCAATGGCCGAGACTCATTTGATTCTATGAATGATCAAGAAGCTGAAAGCAAAAAAGACGGAGATGATCACATTTTAGCGAAGAAGTACGAACTCTTCAAAAATTTGTTGTATTCATGTCCGACATGGACACTTGCTCGACACGCACCAAACACTTGGTAAACGTGTTGGCAGGTGCTAGATATACGGTCAATGTGGTCAACATGTCGGACACACATTCGATACACTTGAAACATGGTTAGGACACAGTCAAGACTCGAAAACCAAGTTTGTTTTATTTTTACTTTTAAATGTTTGCAAACAATCACCTAATTTAATAGTTATTGATCAATCTGAAGTGAATGACTTTCAATTTTGATTTCAGACAAATAGGGAAAAAAAAACTTTAAGCATGGATGTAGTCCATGCTTCTTCTTTTTCTCTAATTTGCTTCTTCTCTCATCTACTTCTCTATTATACTTTTTCTCTACTTAATTTTTTTTTCCATGCTTCTAGACATCTTAGGAAGACAGTTTATTATATTATTATTTATGTTCATATGATTTATTAAAAAAAATAGTATTGACATGTCGACGTGTTCTCGAGTCCTAATTTTTTAGAAATTGTTGAGTTGGCGTGTATAAGCATCCTTTCATTTCAGCCAAACAAAACCCTACATCCAATTTTTTAAGTGCGGCCAGCTTTGAGCTTAAGACTCTTTCCATTTTTTTTTTTGGTGTGAAACTCACCACCTTTGACTAGGAGACTCTTCAAGGAGGATTCATGCAGCAATTGATTGTATATATCAGAAAAACTTTACCCAGTTGGACGAGATTGCGAATGTTATCTTTGTCCTCTGGAACTTCTGATTGTTTTGATTTTGTTTTTGTTTTCTGTGTGAAGAGCGAGCAGAGTTTTGTTTTAAGCCACGGAACTGGTTATAGGTGGAAAGAAAGGGCTAAGTGCATTATGGAGGGCCTGATGATTAGTTGGAAGCCTACACATTTTAGATAATTTTCTTGCATTGTCAATTAAGTCATGTTTTACTTGTGCTTCCTTGATGGTCAGACTTATAACTGAAATTGTTAGGAGCAGGGTAGTAGTTTTTGCAGTGTGGGAATGAAGTCAAGACAAGTTGAATACTTGCATGAGCAATCAGTGTATGTATATGAGAATGAAAACAACTTTTGAGTGTATTTCTATTATATATGCCTGTATTTTTCTATGGATCTTTATCGAATCGATTGAGCTTTTGTTTTTTTGGTCTGACTTTCTAAAGAAGTTTGTATCCATGTAATTGGGGAATCAAGAGGTCAAGTGCTGAATGGGATGAAACCGGATGTTTGGATTCAGAGTTGTTGTAGTAGAGATTTTACAGCAGTGGGGAATTGGATATGAGACAAACTTTTGGTGACAGTGGTCATGGTGATTTGGCAAGAGCAAAATGCCAGAATTTTTAGAGTGGAAAAGAAAAATCAGATTAAGTGGTCACTTGTATCAAAGGGATGATTTGGTATTGTGCAGTAACTTGGGTAAAGGAAACTATTTTCTTAGAGTGTATGTCTAACTGGAGCAGACCTATTCAAGGTTAAGTTTTTCTTCCCATGAAGGGAAGGATGATTTAGTTTTGCATTGATTTTTAGTGAAAAACTGTGTTTTGCTGATAACACAAAATTGCTTTTGGAAATCGAGTATTCTGTCAGTCAGTTGTACTAACAGATTCGAAGATATTTGACCGTAAAGCAGAATAAGTTTTTAGCTATTAATCTGCAATGTCAGAGGGAGATAAAATGATAAGAGGAATTAGAAACCTTAAATATGATGGATGAATTAGATCATTAGTACATATTGATTTTTGATATAGCTTGCGATCACCCAAAATAGAGTGGAACTTATTGATGTGAATCAAATGGGTTGGAGTTGTGGCTTGTGGGATCAGATGTTGTAGCATTAGTTTTGCAAGTAGCTGAAGAATTGACGATTTTGACGTCTGATGATCTTTTTTTTTATCTTAATGGGCACTTACATCAGTTGGTCTAGGATTGTTTAAAAAGAAGGGCGCAGGCAAGAAAAGGGGAGATAATGATCAAACTGAGTTGCATGTCAAAGCTATTCAAAGGGCAGGTTGTTTCAAGATCAGTGAACCAATGAAGGGTGCATGGATAATGTACAAAATGTGTAAACTAGTTTATCATCAATTCAATACTAAAGAACTTGCACCAAGTAGGATTCTAAGCAACAACTGCATAAACAATGTGGGCATAAAATGGATAAATGAAAGTGAAGTGTAGAAGAAACGAGCTGACATGATTTGAACAATACAAGGAGGAGTTGGATCTTCAATTGAGAAGGCATGTCAAAATATTTGCAAACCTAATGGCAGGCATCTTCTCGTATCCGTCAGTCAGTCAATATAGGATTGTTGAAAGATTTCTTCACTTGAAAAGGTATTTCATCTTTTCCTATGGAGAATCTACTGGCATAATCCAATTGCAGCTATAGAACTCAAGACGTGAGGGTTAAACCACCACAACCTTAACCATCCAATTAGGCTATTATTGGTCCTATGGAGCATCGTTTTATATTCTGTGAAAAAAAAAATCGCAATATGTTGAATAGTTTTTTTTCCTCTAAATAAAATAGGATAAAATATCTTATTTAGAATTTTAGACATCCACGAAACGTGAATTTTTAGTGCCTTCTATTTTATTATTATAGGTCACATCAAATATAATCTCGAAAGTAGGTAGACAGACAGAAGATAGATATGATGTGAAATTTTGGTATTACCTGCTCTATCATTAACTACCTTTAAAAAGCATCAAATATCACACCAAGCTGGGCCATAGTTGGGTCAATCATCTCTGCACCAATTCCAGCAATCAGGAAATGGTTTCAAAGCAATGTCTGGTGGTAATGCTGCAACATTATGGATCATCTCCACCTTGAGAACCAAAATACACCATAGAGATGACCATAAGAATGCTCACATGTGTTTTTTTTTCATCTAGAGATGATTGAACTTGTCTGCATGTAAAAATGGAGATCAGAAGATGAGAAGAAAGGTTAATAATGGGTGACAGACAGTATGTTGATTAGTGAGAGTGACTGTTAGAGAAGGTATTAGTGAAGTGCTCAAATTTGTTTTGTCTAAGTTTAGATTAGCCAAGTGTTTGGCAATTTGTTAGGAATCTGAGCTTTTAGGATGAATTATAACCATGAAATTGGTTCTGATGTTCAAGATTTGCTATTTTCTTGTGAGTTCATTGACTTAATTTAAAATGAGAATGGCTCCAACTCAGGACATAATTTTGTCTGATCATCGGGAATGGGCTTTAATGATGATGATGATCGAAAACGTCCTCCTTGAAATATTCTGTGTCCCATCTGTTATTATGTTTTGAGCACTTAACACTTTTTAAGTGTTTAGAGATGAGCAAGATTTTGTACATAATTTGCGTGCATGATTTACCAAATTTTGTAGAGAGTTTGATACTCTATACCTTGGTACGAGTCAATGCACCGATTTACTGTCGAAAGCATTGACTTTGTACCTTTTTTTTTTTTTATGATAAGTAGCATAATTCGAGCACGCTATGCTCGAGCAGCCTAGAAGGACTTTTCCTCTATATAATGCTTGTCTAACATTAAAAGCACTAATGAATTCTTATTGAAACAAATGAACAAATTAATTGACTGATCACCTAATAAGGCTCAAACCTGTGGGTCTCTCTTATTTCTATATTTGTGCGACAAAATCTACCTACTTGAAAGTGATTTTGAGCTGTTTCTTAAATGTTCCTGAAAATGAAAACCTGTTTTCTTTTCCAGGCAGTACATGTTTACTTTTCCAGGCAGTACATGTTTATTACTGCCAAATTGAATAAAGAGAAACCACTGTTAACTATGTTTGTAGTGTTGTGAATTCTTCACTGTTTGTCAACAGAGAAGTGACAAAGGAAGTTTTGGATTCACTAGTTGAGGACCCCATGGGAGATTTCATGATCAACTTATCTGTCATGACATATATATGACTTTGGTATGTAGCTCTCTAGGTGTCTTAAAAGCATTAATTAGGTTTTTTGAAAATTCTCAAGTGCACCGGGGGTTAGCCTGGTGCTAACCTCACCGTTCATTTTGCCTCAAGATAGCCGGTGCGCTGTAGTATGGTTCAAGGTTTTTTCTGCAACTTGCGAGTATTAGTGGCTTTTATGACTTTTTTTTTTTTTTTTACAAGTTTATAGCATAAAAGTTAAAAATTATGCTAAACCACGAAGTATTGAGACTAAAAGTCCACTCCACCTGTTTTGTAGACCTCAACTTTGATATATGCTAGATATGTTCTCTCTACCAGCTTAAGCTTTTAGAGAAAGTTGACAATTTAACATGGTATCAAAACATTGATGCTCAGAGGTTGTGGGTTTAAGTCTCGTCCAGTATTTTCAAGGTGCTTATCACAAGTGTGTCCAAGATTCTCAATTAACTCATTTTGTGAGTGCCCAGGATGGCCTTTTGTAAAGTTAAGGTTAATTAGCCTATTCTCTGTAATTCCACTTTTTTTTTTTTTTTCAAGAAATTTTTCTTTGTTAATCTTTTACAACCAAAACCATATCTTTCAATGGGATACAATACAGAACAATTGAACAATTCATTCAGAGCCCTTCTACGCGTCGACGAGGAAACATGCGAGGAAATGGACAAGGGAGAGGTGTTACCACTTATTCCCCTCGAGATTCTCAAAGGAAAAAGCGATCCAAAATTGAAGAAAGTACAATATATACCTCTAAACACAATCCAAAAGTAAGAATAAAACCAAAAGAGAAGAACATAAGAAACTGATCTTTCCTTATTACCCTAACCAGACTTAAGTGTAAGTTAAACCCGGCATTCCACATTTTTTGTAACATTTAATAACTACACCAATTGCCGGCTCCTCTAAACGCATTTCGGAATCTCAGCTTCCGGCAAATGTGTGTCAGATGCCGACGTAGATGAACGATTAATGAGACTGACAACAAGATCTGCAAAGGCTTCTAACACATACTTGTGAGTACATTTCGGATTCAAGGCAAGATAGCATAGTAGTAGCTCATGTAACCAATCCCAATCCGCTTTGATGTCCAATGAAGCGCTCTTCGAGTCCACCATCTCTTGCATTGATCTCCGGAAATCTAGGTACGGATTTGGAGAATATGTTGATGTGGGGATTGCTCCAGCAATGAGTGTGTCACATTCTGGTAATAGTTTGGTGTCAAAGATTGAGTTGGAGGGTCCTGGGGAGGAGAAAAAGAAGCGTTGGGAGGCAAAGACAGTGGCAAAGTCCGGTGGTGAGGTGACCGTAGAGGTTTCTTCACTACTATCATGAGTGTTTGAAGAGAAACAATCATCCGACTTTGATGTGGAGGTGCAAATTGAGTTGAGTTGTTGCAAGGGATGGGTGTGGTGGTGGTAGTGATCTTTGAGCTTTGCGACGCAACGGTTGAAGGTTTTGTTGAGGAATTTGAAGTTGAGCATAGTTCTGAGGTTCAGAAGGGAAGATGAGGGATTGAAGGGAGTGGGATAGAATATTGATTAATAGGATGGGAAGGGAAGGGAGTGTAAGAGAATGTGTTGTGTTAGTGTTGGAGTAGTTGGTGTTGCATTGAATTGTTACAGTTGATACCTGTAGTAGATGTTATGAGGATTGTTTGGTGGACCTACGTAGGAGTTTAAATGGTAGCAATTTGTTGAATCAACTGTGGCTGATTTATAGTTGCTTTTCTTTCTTCTAGAGGGGCTGATGAAGACTATAATAACACATTTAATAATTGTAAGAGAGTCATGTAATTAGTGACCGTGGGTTTGTTTAATTAGTAGCTTTTATGTCGAAGGGCAGTAAGTGTAAGAGAGTCATGTATTTTATTTTTTGTCTCCAACAAGTAGCAAGTATATCATTGCATCTCTTCATCATCACCATCTCCTACTGTTCAGTCAGCCATTTTTTTTTCTCAGTTATCGCTTTCTTCAATCCAAGAGTTTTCCCCTCTCTTCGTTTGCTTCTATTAAGACACATTTCCTATTTGTGTGTTCCTTAAGATGTTTTGGCACACTTCCTATTTAATATCTCCTTAATCAAGATGTTACAAACTCTAACAAGTACTCTGCATGTTCTGCCCATCTACTTCTTCTTTGATAATACATGACGAGAGTTTCTGAATCACACTTTTCAGAAAATTTGTATGTAGAATTCACACTTTTCTGAATCACGTACTCTTTTCAGGAAATTTTATAATGGGGGGCTGAAATCACATCTAAATGTAAAAATCTAAATACAATACAATTTATGAGAAAAAAATCTACATAAAATTTAGGGTCTTTTTGATTAGCCATTTTTCTTGAAAAATGAAATTCATTTGTCTTTGTTATGCAGATTTTCACTTCACTCTTACATACAAACATCACATCATTCTCCAGCAAAACTAAGGATTGTGAATTCATTTTACCTATCGTGAAATATTTCGTTTTGAATAAAAAAAAACAAAAAAATTTAAATTTATTTAAGTTATGCATTCTATAAGAAGTCGCTCACATATATATGGTACATTAAAATAGAAAATATTTTGTGAAATTTCAAAATAGAAATATTTAGAAATTTAAAGGCCCATACATAACAAAAAGGACTAGGACAAACAGGCCCATCACAAATAAAAAAGAAACTTGACCCATACCCATGATATTACAAATTTATTAGTACTAGTATCTCCACAAAACACTTAACCTGCTATTTTTACATAATAATTTACTGAGATTGTTGATTCAGTCTTGCAGCTGCTGCAAGAGAATCTGCCACACCACCAGGATGTGTTGCCATGGTAGGATTATTCCTTAGCTCGGCACCAATCACACCCTCGGCGTCCTCTCGAGTCACCGCCTTGTCTGCAGGCATCTTGGTAGTTGCATTCTTCACATACAAAACACAAATTGTTAATTATCAAACCAATCTCACAAACAGAAACCAACATGCAAACATGAAAAATGTATATATTACAGTGAGAACATCGCCAAGCTTCATCTTATTCTCGTCGCGCATTATCCTCTCATTCATGCTCGCAGCAGACTGTGCAGCTGCCGCAACACCACCTGGTGTGATTACATTGCTTCCAGTTGCTCTAACTTCAGCTGCTTGAATCGCTGCAGCATCACTTTGATCAACCGGCTTACCACCAGCTGTAATTGCTGTGGCTTCCAGTGCTTCGCCAATTGTTATGGCCTCCTTCTCTAGAGCTCCTGTTGGTGTTGTCATCTTCACCTGTTCTGGTGCCACGTACTGCCCCACAACCTGCCCACCACCACAACATGCAATCTATCACTCAGTTCAAAATCAGTGAGTCAACTCAGAACCTATCCGAGTCGACTCATTCATCAAACACCTATACAGATTTACCTAATATATACACGAACATGAACTACTATATCACAAATCTAACATGCAGATTTTTTTTTCTATGACAAATCACCGATGAGATATGCAGGGATATCCAAGTGCACCCGCGACTTATTTCTATGCGAGTGAGTGAGAACGAACCTGTCCAGCAACCGACTCAGTAATCACACGCCTTCCAGGTTCATCACTTTCAGTGACAGTAACACCTTCTTCACCAGCAACATCAGTGACTTCCCTATGGGCTACAAGGCCGGCCCTCTCATTTATAGTGGCAGCAGACTGCATGACTGAGGCCGGCCCCCCTTTCTGGGTCTGGCCCAGGACCAGGTTCTCAGCAGTCTGCATCATGGCTGCGTCTTGTGGTTTGATGGACTTTGCTGCAAGATCGCCTGAGACATCAAACACGTCCCCATACTTGATGGGCTCTTCTTCCCTCTCTTGGTTTAGCTTTTGAGGCCTTCGTGGTTGTTGTTGGCTCATTTTTGAGGTTTCAGTAAGATTTTGTGCACTGTTGTTTGGATGGATGTTTGTGGGCCGGTATATTATAGAAGATGTCGGGGGTGTGGGGTTGTGGCACGTGTGAATTGTCATGTGGGAGGAAGAAACGTGGCCGAAGGAGAGAGTGTTTAGGTTTTGTAATGACACACGTGGAAGCTTACTGAGATTTGGTGGCGGTGGTGATGGCGCTTGTTGATTAATGGTAAAAAAATATGACATATTGAGTTGCCACATGGAAATTAGGGAAAGTAATAATGATTTGATTTTGTTTTAAAATAGTAACACATAAATTCCTTTTATAATTGGTAATTTAGTAACGCATTTGGGGAACATTGAAGGCAAGGCTGATACACTAAGTAATGGAAAATAAATTTATGTTAACCAAATGCGGGGATAGCTCAGTTGGGAGAGCGTCAGACTGAAGATCTGAAGGTCGCGTGTTCGATCCACGCTCACCGCATTTTCATTTTTAGTTTTTATGTATTGTGTAATTTATTTTTTATTTCTTTTATTTTTGGTACATGTATTCTTTCATTTACTTTTGCATTTGGAATTGCTATGTTTTTAGTTTATGTGTATCTCAGCATTTTCATTTTTAATTTTTATGTATTGCGTAATTTATTTTTTATTTCTTTTATTTTTTGGTACATGTATTCTTTCATTTACTTTTGCATTTGGAATTGCTATGTTTTTAGTTTTTGTGTATCTCGTCATAAATTTTTCACGAGTTTTTTTAGTCTGGCCCTCATTAGTTAATACCTAATAAAATTTTGACTTAATTTCAAATTTTAATAGGGGCTAACTTTCATCTATATTACAAATCATGATGATATTTGAGGTTGGAGATAAAAGACAATTAAGATTTATCCAAATATAAGAATTTAACGGATCATATCTTAAAACACCAAGAGTATATGAGTTCGATTCTCATATTCAATATTTTGATTTTTTTTTTCTTCTTCAATTGTTGATAGTGGTGATTAGATATATAAGTATGAATGATGAAAACTTAATAGTGATCATATTTTGACAAGTTTTAAATTTTTATCGTGTCAATGTCACGTAAAATACCATAATTTTTTTATTAAAGTCAACCACATCGACTAGTTAATATTGTTTTATTGACTATGAATGCATCCTCCAAACTCATTAAATCCACCAAAAAAATGCTTCTAAATGCTAATGCCAATCTCAAGGTAATAATATGATTGAAAGAAAAAACAACTAAAATCCATCTCTTCCTTCTTCTCAGCAATAAAAAAAAACACCCTCCCCCAAAACCCATCCCTCTTCCTTCTTACTACTTTCTTTCCTCTCCCACCATTTGTGTATACTAAATTTGTATGATATCATCACCTCTACAACAATGAACGATTGAATGTTTGTATGATGAAATTAAATACAAATGATAAGTTACAAATTGTCCTAGACATGGGCGACTAGCTACCAAGTGTGTGTATTGAAGATGACTAACCATACCACCAGACATGGGCAGATCTACAGTCAAGCTAAGGAGGTAAATTATCCCCGTTTGGTTTTTTAAAAAAATTCATTAAGCCCCTTTTAAAATTTTAGTTTGCCCCATTCATTGAAGGTAGTTTGGTAGAGGAAGAAAAATGAAGAATGAGTAAAAGAATTTAGGCAAAAAAGAAGAAAGAACTCGCTAAAGAAGATAAAGGAACAATACGCGCAAGGGGAGGAGGAAGAAGAAAGAAAGAAAAATGAGGGAATTTTTTTTTTTAAATGTGTATTTCTATTTCCCCCTACTTAACTTCTAAAGGCACCTTGCCTAGACAATTAAAAAAAATTGCCCCTTTGTCTACAATCTTGGCTTCACCCTGCTAGCCCTTAGCAGGCATTGTGATGTTGAAATTGTAAATCCAAATGCAAATTTTTCAGTCATGGATCAACTTCAAATGTATGGGACAATAAAAACCCTTTTCTACAAAGAATTGGAAGATGTGGAGCACAACCCCAGACACATTGGTAGGGGTTTCAATGATTCACAAGTTTGGGTTGTTCAATCCATCAAATGAGGACCTAGAAACTACAAATGTGTGTGCTAAGAAGAAATTCCATTGATGATTCATCTCTCCCTTTCCCTTCCCTAGTGTTAAAACCTATATAAACAACCAAAATGAAATAGAATGGAAAATAAATAAATAAATAAAGAGTGATAGTAAAAGTTGAAGTACCTTGAGAGAGACAACATCTCGGATGACCAAAACCCTAATTAGTGTTTATGAGGGATGTTGAAAACGAAAGAATAAAAGGAGAAGTAGTGGATTATGTGTGTGAAGATAGAAGAAGAAGAAGAAATTTGACATTCTTCTCGTTAGTATTAATAGGAGTCCAGGAGAGTAGGTTCAGCATACATTTTTGGTTTGTCCAATTGGTTTTATTAGCTCTATGGCTGGCAAATGAGAAATATCGTTACACCCCCATTTCAAATCATCTATCTCTAACGAGAATGGAAGATGTCGGCGTCTGTGTATCACGAAATTATGAAATTACCCCTCTTGATTTGCCAAATTCCAAAATTGTCTCTGCCCATCCTATTGCTATTAGCCAAAATACGAAAATGCTCATCCTCATTCTCCAAATCTCAAAAATACTTAATCTTCATTCGCTGAATTATGATAATACCCATCTTCTACCGTGTGTCTAGATTATGAAGTTTCTAAAATGCCTCTATATTTTATAAACTTCAAACCAATCCAATATCTACTTTATGCATCTACGTGTCACTCTCATATTCAAACATATGTTTATCGGGCGTACTTCACTCAAATCCCATTAAATTATCATTAGATATAATATTTTTGAGACATAATCCAACATCTTATTAGATTAGCAAACGTGGTCTGAGGCATCTTAATTCTTTAATAATGTGTCAAAATTATGTTGTTTCGATAATGACTCTTCACACTTTTGCATATTTACACCAATTGGCAATTTTGTCTTAATGTGTCAAGACTAAAGTTTTTCAGCAAAGAAAGGTTGAAGGTAGTATACTATAATGATGATGCATATGAATAAATAAATAAATTATAATAGTAGGTCATTGAGAATGAAAAAAATTATGATTAATAAATATTTTAGTAACCCATAATTTTTTTTTCATATTTGATAATTTAGTGATATATTTGAGAAGTACTGCCAAAGACACGACCCAATGACCAGATTGACACTGTATCCATGCCAACAACATTGATACACATTATGTAGAAAGTTTATTGTCGTGCCAATGACACTATTGTTACACTAGTAGGCATAACTAGGGCTAGCCCGGGTAACCAGCTCAAAAATCCAAGACCGAGGCTCTGACCGAATATTTGAAGGCTGAAATATAAAGGACCGAGTAAGGCCGGTTAATCGGGGTCCCGATTACCCAACATGTCGGACCGGCGCGGGGCCGGTCTCAGTTTAAACCTGAAGCCATTTCTCTTCTCATTTGCAAATCAAGACACCACAAAGTATTTTTGCCAACACAATGAACAAAGAGACATGAATGCTTTACATGTTGACACAATTTCTAAATTAAAGAAGATACTACCTGAGCATTTTAGCCTTTCCCATGATAAAAATCACACTCCATTTGCAACCAAAGATAAAAATCACACTCCAATGTCTCTCAACATTTTAGCCTTCCCCATGATTTCTATTAAATGAATATAATCAAAAGCCAAGGATCTGTGGAAAAACATATTTAAAATCGTGAACTACCTCTCTGGCGATCTACTTTCAATTGCAACCGGATCTACGAAGTTCAGAAGTTGAATAGTTCAACCCTTACAAACCTCCATGAACGAAAGATCCGCGACGTAAGAAAAGCTGAAGTAGATCTGATCTGTGAGAGATGAAGAGTTTTGAGTCTCTGATGTGTGTTCTCTGAGAGAGCCTTTTGAATCAAATGTATTGAAAGAAGAGAATTTTGAGTCAAATGCATTGAAATGAGTGGAGTGAAATGAAAGAGGAATTATAATGATTATTTTAATTTATTAGTGAAGTGAAATGAAATGAGTAAAATGAAAGTGGAGTGGAATGATTATTTTAATGTATGAGTGAAGTGTAAATGAATGAGTGAACAGATTAGCTCTCAAACAGGAAGAACTCTACTGGATTCAAAAATCAGGAGAAAAAGAATTCAATGAGGGGGATGCTTGCACTAAATTCTTTTTTGCTTCCACCAAGTCCAAACAAAAGCGGCGTACCCACTACACCAAAAACCCCCTTTAGCAACGGTTCTGTACCGTGGGCGTAACCCATTGCCACGGCTAAGAGCCGTTGGCTACAGAGGCGTCGCGAAATTTGTTGCAACGGCTATAAACCGTTGCTAAAATGTTTAGCAACGGTTTTATGTTTGAGTAGGGGTGGTGATTTTCAGCATTTAGCCACGGTTTTAAACCGTTGCAAGGAGAATAGCAACGGTTTTTAGCCGTGGCAAAAATAGCCACGGTTTTAAGCCGTGACAAGGTGTAGATATTAGCAACGGTTTTAAACCGTGGCTAAAAAGGTAGCAACGGTTTTTAGCCGTGGCAAGATTAGCCACGGTTTGAAGCCGTGATAAGGTGTGGACAATAGCAACGGTTTTAAACCGTGCCTAATTAAGTAGCAACGGTTTAAAACCGTGGCTAAAGTTAGCCACGGTTTTAAACCGTGGCTAACTTTAGCCACGGTTTTAAGCCGTGGCAAGGTAGCCACGGTTTTGAGCCGTTGTGATAGTTAGCCACGGTTTAAAACCGTAGCAAAATTTTTTTTTTTTTTTTAATAATTAATTAATTTTTTTTTTTTTTTTTTTTTTTTTTTCCTATCAAATGACTTTGAGTCATTGAGTCAAAATTGTTTTAGAAGTATTTTTGAAGTTAAACAACATATAATAAAGAGAAGATTATGTTTTTAATGTGTTAATTTTACTTTGAGAATAAATGCACATTTGAGAATAATCAATAAGTGGAATTAATACGACCAGAATTACTAAAGAAGAAGACCAACAAATTGAGATGATCATCCAAATAGGCAATTAGGTTTCACTTAAGTAAACAATAATTGGAAAGATAATACAATCTGAGATAGACTAATAATTAGAAAGCAAATCCCGAAATGACACCGTAGTGCCTAAATCAACCGGCGAACACACGCGCCAACCACATGACGCCGCATCTCAGCATGTCAACGCTGCGACAAAACAACTGCAATGTATCCCAGCAGCAACAAAGCCGCGCATCAGCAGCAGCAGAAAATAGCACCGCAGCCGTCGCATCAACACGCAGCGCAGCAACCGCGCATCAGCAACAGCAGAACAGCAACAGCGGATCAGCAGCAGCAGCAGATCAGCAGAACAGCAACAGCAGATCAGCAGAGAGCTCTGCCTAAACCACACAGCATCTGCCCCTGCGAGCAGCAGAGAGACTCGCAGAATATCGCCATTTCCCGGACTGCGAAAGCTGCCATAATCCCCAAACCTCGCAGCCACAAAGCTGAAAAACTAGATTGATCCAACAGAAAGACAACTACTGAACCATTAAACACCAAACCATAACCCAACATATGACAAACCGTAAATATACAACATCGCAAGTAGGAGAAGACGGTACAAACACAAGTAGAAGTAAAACCAACTTTGCAAATAAAAAATACAGAGATGCCCAAAGCAAAAAAATACATAGCTAAGTTATCACCTATAAAATACATTGTTGATAATTATCACCTATAAATCTTCCCTTTGTCATCTTGTTGTTTTCAACATATTTAAAATTCTACCCAATTGAATAGTCTTCTCACATTACACAACAACCATATAATTATGTGTAGTTTACAGAGTGGTACCAAAAGTCTAATTCAGAGTGGTACACAACAACCATATAATTAGATGCATTCAATTTAATGGTCAAAATGATCCATCAAGCAATGTGTGAATTCTGTCATCTTCGCAGGTTTCAGCAAGCAGGAGAACTGAAGCTGCAAAGTTTGCTCAGTTATGGAACGAGGTGATATGTAGTTTCCGGGAAGAGGATCTCATAAATGACAGGAAAGGCCTCTAATAAGATCAAGATATTTTGCTCTTTGGTTCTACTTAGAATTAACTGGGTTGCTTCTTTACTCCAGGGAGATGGATCTATTGCTAGTTCCGTATACATCAGATCCTAGCTTGAAACTAATACAATGGCCACCCTTCTTGCTTGCTAGCAAGGTCTATGAGTTTGCCTTTCTTCACAAAATTAAAATTGTAGCTATGATGCAAGTCCATTCATTCACTATAAAGGTATCAAATTATCATAATGTGGTGATAACACACTGATAACAACGTGGCACTTTAAAAAGAGAATGGCACTAAGGCATACCTGCAATATGTTAAGCACAGTCCTGATCACATCTTGTTCCTTCAGAAAATTTACACTAAGGCGTGCCTGCCCAATGATGTCAGGCTATTTCTGCAGGAAAACCTTCTAATTAAGACCATGAACAATCGATTGACAAGGTTGAGAGCTAAAGAAGTATAGCACAAAGTGATCCAGGCACGAATTCAGTATATAAAAAATCCTAAGAGTTTTGACTTTCAACTTCACCACCTAAAATATGTACAAGTGGAGAATTTACCTGATTTGGGAGTTCCATCAACCTTTGCAGATATTCATCCCTCTTCTGGGGATCAGATTCTGCTTGAATCATATTACCAACCTGTAAAGACGAAATCATAAGAATCCTGATCGGAAGAAAGGTCTCTTATCATGAGCAATGAAATAATCATTCAGCAAATAGAAACTTCAACCATAATCAGATTAACCTACAGATTCATAAAATGTATGAATTTGTGCTACCAATCTTCGAAGCTTTGCATTTGTCAGCCATAGGTGAAAGAGATCATATGGATTTGTTTCTTTTCTTCATATCGCTTCATCTAGTCTTTTGCATATCAATTCAGGACATGACATCCTATTGACACTGGAATAAACAAAAAAATGCCTGTCAAATACTGACTAACGGAGACACTCTAAAAATGAAGAATATTAGCAATTTCTAGACTAGCATTGAATTTGAAGAAAAAGTGCCTCAAGAGACTGGAAAACATCATTTTGTCTACGCCTGAAGCAAAGCCTACATTTCTCCATCAGTAATAATCCCTGTGGTAGCACAAGTAAAACAATCATCCATAGCAATTTTGTTGACTAAACAAAAGTGTTCTCAAAACAAAAAGTATGAGATATGTATAGACTACAAAAAAAATTTGATTTTAATACATTTTAGGTAATTCAGACTTCCAAGTAATGATAACTTGGATTATTCAGAAGCTGATATGAGTGTCCAAATAATGTACTCATCTATACGTAGGCCTTTCTTCAATTATATTACTACTAGTTGGTAACAAACACAGAAAATTCAGAATGATAACTTATTCACTGATTTACAATTTACTATACACCTGCATTCTTGGAACTCTCTTATCATCTTGATTGCCATGATGGTGATTATACTAGAATTAAAAGCATAAATGGCTTATGTATGTATATATATATATATATATATATATATATATATATATATATATATATATATATATATATATATATATATATATATATATATATATATATGGCATTAGGTTGTTGAGTCCAGCATGAAACTAAAATTGGCAAAAGGTCCAATGAATTCGTACAGACCCGTCAAGCGATCGGCATGTGTATCTAAAAGTCCTCATTTGGGCCTAATATGCATTCAACCTAAGCTCAATAGAAACCCTAAAGAATGGAAAATGGTGGTTGTCGGTAATCCCCACTAGAACAACCCTAGATTCATATGGGTATCTAAGGTGGTGGTGGTCGACGTAGTGGTGGTGTCTGACCATGAAACTCAATTAGGATGAAGAGTTGGGAAAGATGAAGAAATGAGGGAGATGATTTGGATCATGTGTCTGATTTTGCACAATCTTGTTGTTGTTTTTTTTTTTTTTTTTTTTGTTGGCTAACAAACTAGTTGGGAAATCTTTGAGGAACTAGGTACCCACTACCTGAATTCTTTCATCTCCCCCAACCCTCGTCTTTCACAATTGAGTTCACATGCACAATTGAGTTCATCAATAAAACAGAATTCAATAGCTACATGGAATTTTGACTCCACCACAGCAATCTATGAGTTGGCAATGATGCTGGAAGGACGTGTCTTTATCATTACTCATTTGGATCTCCTTAACATGGTGTTGTTGAACTAAGGAGTGATTCAAACTAAGGATTGCATAAAATTTACTTAAGATGACAACAAGAAGATTTTTTTTACAGGTCAAGTAAGTTTTTGTGTCAAAATATGAGTGGAACTTCTATGATTCCAAATTTACCATATCTAATGCAAAACACTCCTGAATCTCAATACTCGTATACCAATATTTATTAACAAAGAAGGTAGTCACAGCCATACATGGGAAAACAATTGGATTCAACTATTTTTTATTAATTTGATTAGTTAGTTTCCGATTGTACTGTAAAAGTGACAGGATGGCTTTTGCAGGGAGAAGTACAAACAAGGGAAATTGCAAACTAGAGACACTCCCTAAATAAAATAAAATACAGACAAGAATTCTGTATTAGTGATAAATTCCCCAAATGCAACCCCAAATCCATACAGTTGGTTTAATACCCATACAACATCTTCAACATATTTTTTAGAGTTCTTAAAGATCCCTGAGTTTCTTTCTTTCCAAAGCAGCCACACACTAGCCAGTATGACCCTTTGCCATAGCCACTCTCCTCTTAAGGGAACAACCTGATCTTTTCCAATTACTTACCATCTGCAAGAAACTGGAAACTTTGGGTGGGGTGGGATGGAGGGAAGTTGAGGCTTCAGTGCAAATACTGTACCACACTTGAGAGAAGGAAAAAAGGAAGAAAATGTGGTCAATGGATTCGCCTGAATCTCACAGAGACTGCACCTATTTAGTATTTCAAGACCTCTGCTATTCAGATTATCAAAACCATAAACACGAAACAATCTGAGAGAAGGCCCAAACTAACAAACTGAATTAAAAAATGAGCCCAAGGGAGGGATTACAGTGGATCAATGAGAATAAAAAATTAACCCAAGTCAACATTCAATGAGAATTAACCCCAGAATCTCATGTTTCTTTTTTTATTTGTAAAGTTTCTTTTATAAGCAAGAAATGCAATATTTCATTGAAACAGAAAATGAAAAATTTGGTGGCCAGAAGGACAACAAAACATGAGCCCAAGGGAGGGATTACAGTGGATCTGTTTACACCATGTACTAGAAAACTACCATAACAGAATCTGAAAATAACTTGTTGGGTGCTACCATAAACTTGTTTAAAAGTGAATGAATGAGAACAAGTTGGATTTCATGCCTTCCTTATAGATCATGTCTATGTAAGATAAAAGGTAATCATAACAAAACTTGCATAGGAATCATAGTAAGATAGAAAATATGTGGAATTTAATGAGATAAATACAGAACTGTGTTTCCATACTAGATAGTAGACGAGAACCATGATAATTATTTATACTGACCAAATGGGAAATACTCACAAAATTAAGAGAACTGGTCCAAAGGAAGATTTAATCTGTTACAAAGCACAAGAAAATCCTTGTGAATATGGTAATCAACAAAAACTAAAATCCAGTAAAAAGCTGAGAATTCAAGTTCAGTATCAAAAGACAATTTACTGGAACCACCAAACCTTATTTTTATTTGAGTTTTGAGTTTCTTATAAATAACCCCAATCAAACCTGCAACACAATATGTAAAGCAGAAAGTAACAATTTTATACCCAAAGTACAATCATATAAAGATTAAACTACTGTGAATCCCAAGGAAGAAATATAGTAAGTTTTCTAACACTTGTATGATGCCAAAAGGAACACCTGCACTTGCATTTTGCACTTCGAAAAAGTAACTCATGAGGATTGGTATCAAAGTAAGTAAGAGATGAAAAAAATTCCAGACGTACCAAATTCTCTGCCCCAGGAAGGTTTCCTCTTTTTGCAAGACTAACAGCAAGCTCCAAATTGTTTAGCTATAGCAGTTGCAAGAGCACACTCGTGAGAAATACATTTCAGTTGCTATGTTAGTAACTAAAAAGGTAAATCTATAAGACTTACTTGACCGCTGACAAATTGCACAATGGTTGCTTCATTTACAGTGGCAAGTAACACCTGTCCTCGCCTATTGACGGCATAGAAACCTCCTACAGATGTAGCCTCTGTTGTCAGAAATATAGGATCCCCTTAACTAGTTGAGGCCTCTGCAATTGAGTTTAACAAATGAAAAACAAATTAGAGTACAGTAGTGAATGCTACCAGAAAAATACCATACCATTGAATTTGAGTTACAGTGGATCTAAAAATAAATGATACTAGCATCTACATACTGTATATATTACAAGTAAACAACCGTTCATGATAGTTTGATGAGATTAAGGAAAGCACAAAACAACTGTGATAAAATGCAGCACTGAGAAAGTGAGAAATTTAGATACAAAATAATGATTTAGATTACAATAGTCCTAATATATACAAAAACAATGGAAAGCACATTAATAGTGGATGACATGTGACAATTTTGTAACAGTAATCTCAAACTGAAGTTGTCTTCATCTCTTAAGAACTGGCACATTGCTTCACACAACACAACTAGAAATAAAAAAGGAACATGTTGATGAAAATTCATATGACATCCTATCAAAGAACAAAAGAAAATCCTTTGATTAAGACTCCTAGCACCGATCTCTACAACGGTTTAGGGCATCGATTAGTGTACAATAATTCACAAGAATATATTATCATTATGATGCGAGATTCGGATCAACAAAACTGATAAGCGATTAGTCCACCACAACATCAGGGAAAACTCTCGATGTTTAAGAAAATGTGTATGTTGTTAATTACTTAATTTATAATGTGTAACTTTTTCACTTTTTTGGCAGTCAACAATCAATCAAATTGGATGTATGGAAGACGAATAATGTCAGGTGGAGTAATCGGTTAGGATGTAACAATAAACAATATATGAATGATTGGTTTGCCTTGAAAAAAGTAACAGAAATACATGATCTATAAGGTTAACACACACCTCAGCTGAGCCAGGAGCAATTCCAATCAAGACTAACCACTTCTCTGTTGGATCACATCGGTAGTTGATAATTTGATTATTCGCCAAATTAGCTGTTCTTTCGAATATCTTAGCAGGTTGTGATTCGCCTGGATAAACACCATGCAAACATATATCATGACAAAATTCAATTCAGAATTTGCAAACAAAACAAACTAAGAAAAAAAACTTGGCTATCAAAAGGCAAACCAAATATCTACCTTCAATTGACCAATGATATACTGCCATTTGAGTGACCAAACCCAGCGTCTTTGGGGTAATCCATTTCCAAAAGACAACCTGGACGAATGACAACAAATAAGCAAAAATTAGCCTTATTCCAACAAAAAAACTAAGATACTTTAATGATGGAAAAGTAAACAGGATGCAATTATAACCTGCTCAGGCATCTGATGAGACTTCATTTTTGCCTTTGCTTCAATGTTGAATATTTGCAAGTGATCTTGCGCGGTTCCTTGAAGTTGAGCTTCAAACAAAAACAAAATTTCAACACTTGAAAAGTATAGTAATCTGCTTTTATATGTAATGTGAACAAAATCGATATTATCACTAATCATTGCGTTTAGAACGCCTAGTAGATGGCAAATTGAGTCACATCTTCATAAGTTTTCCATCCCTCCCAATTGCAAAGGTCACTTGTCATTTGTGAATCTCAATTATTAATTGGACCCTAATGAGCGATATGAAATTAATCGGGATTAATCAAAATTAATCAGCCTATATTTTATAAACATAATTTCTTTATCCTTCTAAGTAATGTGTTTAATTCTAAAAAAAATGTGTATTTAAGTAGTGAACATCAGTTGTCACATTTTAAAGCAAATTATAACAAAATAAAGAATTCAATGTCAAAGGTGCAATATTCTTTAGTTTTGCTTATCATTCATTTGGTTGTTCTCTCAATGAGGTTATGGGGAAAAAACGATTTTTTTACATTGCTATGGACCGATTAATTGGTGACTTTTGAAAGAGATTAATAGTTGAATTAGCAAATATTCGCCGATAACTCGGCCAAGGAATTATTCAAACCATTAGTTCAAAAATATAACGCTCTACTAGCGAGAAGAGATTAATCACCAATTTAATATCAGCTAATTAATCAACAACTTACAATCCGCATTACATAAATGGAATATTTTTGTTTCTTTCACTCTTCTAGCCAAAAATTTTGCTCATGGTACCACTAACGAGGTGTACATTACAAATCACGTAAATGCTGAGTTTGAAAACAGATTGCAGAGATGAACAAGATAAATGCAAGGCATTGTTAATGTAACTAAAATATTGAATCATCTACTAATAATTCGATTAGAGTACCTACTGACTCTGTGCATTCATTAGATACCGCGAATTCATAGAAAAATATGGACACTATTAATCGCAATAAGAAACTCCAAACCTTTGAGAGCAAGAATTCTTGAATTTGGGTTCATCAAGGCCGAATCGGCAGTGATAGGTCTTCTCAATGGCTGCATAGGCATGTTCATGCCAATTATGACAACACTGTTCTGTGGCGAAGTCTCCCGAACACACATATACTTCTCAGATTCCATAGTAACATGAGTGAAGGTGATAAACTGCGGATTGATTCCAACGCTCGGAAGCTGCAAACACAATGAATCGGATTACGAAACATCTTTCAGCATTTAATTGCATAATTGAGTTGAAAAAACTTAGATTGAACTAATCAGATCTTGACTTATACTACAGATCTGTCATGATCGACACAATCACCAAATCTTGACTCAAAAATTCACCAAAACTTAACTGAATTCGAAGTTCAAGAGTGAATCAATCGAGAATCAGATCGAATAAAATTATTTTAAACAACTGATACAAAAAATAGAGCTACTGAACAATATTCAATAAAAGAATAGAAGAGTCAGTCACCGTGAGAGTCTCTCGCATGGTCATCGGAGCATTTGCGGCCGCCATGACGACTAGATCGCTGAATCAAATCGGGAGTCGACTCGAAAACCCTCAAAATCGAGGGTTCAAAATTAGGATTTCAGTAAGAGAGGACGAGCAAATAAAACTAAACCCACGAATTAGTTTCGACAGAAAAACAAACCCATTTCTTGCTGTGATCATTTGGTTGATTAGAATGATACCCAATGGTTGATAATGAGCATGAGTGAAAGAGAAACTGAGATTTGGAAGAATGGGCCAACCTGGGGTTCCAACGCGATTATTACTAGCTGAAGGGGGTGAGATGCTTAGATGCTTCTTCTACTTGTGATTTGGACAGAGAGAGAAAGAAATCGACTGGAAAGAAGAAACTGACAATGGAGTTCCAATTTCATGTTCTTCAGTTCAGTTCTCTCAAGATGTAAAGAAGAAGAAGAAGAAAGAAATCGTCCTCTCCTTCTTGAGTTCTTCTTCTTCTCTGGTTCGAGAATCCGTGATTGTGAAGAGGAGCTGTGGAGAGAGAACCTATTTCTCCCCAATTTTTTTCGCCAAAGCGCGAAACTACTCCCTCCAAGGCGCGAAAATATTTTCACCAAATTGCAAAAGCATAAATCAGTTAGCTACGGTTTTAAACCGTTTGCGAGTTTAGCCACGGTTATAAACCGTTGGCAAGTTTAGCCACGGTTCAAAACCGTGGCAACCGTTTTGGTGTAATTTTTTTAGCCACGGTTTATAGCCGTTGCTATGCATAGCCACGGTTTTAAACCGTTGCTAAAATTTTTTTTTGCAACGGTTTTGAACCGTTGATAATAGTATCCACGGTTTGAAGCCGTTGCTAATACTAGCTACTTCAATTGATATACTGCCAAATATCTACCTTCAATTGACCAATGATATACTGCCATTTGAGTGACCAAACCCAGCGTCTTTGGGGTAATCCATTTCCAAAAGACAACCTGGACGAATGACAACAAATAAGCAAAAATTAGCCTTATTCCAACAAAAAACTAAGATACTTTAATGATGGAAAAGTAAACAGGATGCAATTATAACCTGCTCAGGCATCTGATGAGACTTCATTTTTGCCTTTGCTTCAATGTTGAATATTTGCAAGTGATCTTGCGCGGTTCCTTGAAGTTGAGCTTCAAACAAAAACAAATTTCAACACTTGAAAAGTATAGTAATCTGCTTTTATATGTAATGTGAACAAAATCGATATTATCACTAATCATTGCGTTTAGAACGCCTAGTAGATGGCAAATTGAGTCACATCTTCATAAGTTTTCCATCCCTCCCAATTGCAAAGGTCACTTGTCATTTGTGAATCTCAATTATTAATTGGACCCTAATGAGCGATATGAAATTAATCGGGATTAATCAAAATTAATCAGCCTATATTTTATAAACATAATTTCTTATCCTTCTAAGTAATGTGTTTAATTCTAAAAAAAATGTGTATTTAAGTAGTGAACATCAGTTGTCACATTTTAAAGCAAATTATAACAAAATAAAGAATTCAATGTCAAAGGTGCAATATTCTTTAGTTTTGCTTATCATTCATTTGGTTGTTCTCTCAATGAGGTTATGGGGAAAAAACGATTTTTTTACATTGCTATGGACCGATTAATTGGTGACTTTTGAAAGAGATTAATAGTTGAATTAGCAAATATTCGCCGATAACTCGGCCAAGGAATTATTCAAACCATTAGTTCAAAAATATAACGCTCTACTAGCGAGAAGAGATTAATCACCAATTTAATATCAGCTAATTAATCAACAACTTACAATCCGCATTACATAAATGGAATATTTTTGTTTCTTTCACTCTTCTAGCCAAAAATTTTGCTCATGGTACCACTAACGAGGTGTACATTACAAATCACGTAAATGCTGAGTTTGAAAACAGATTGCAGAGATGAACAAGATAAATGCAAGGCATTGTTAATGTAACTAAAATATTGAATCATCTACTAATAATTCGATTAGAGTACCTACTGACTCTGTGCATTCATTAGATACCGCGAATTCATAGAAAAATATGGACACTATTAATCGCAATAAGAAACTCCAAACCTTTGAGAGCAAGAATTCTTGAATTTGGGTTCATCAAGGCCGAATCGGCAGTGATAGGTCTTCTCAATGGCTGCATAGGCATGTTCATGCCAATTATGACAACACTGTTCTGTGGCGAAGTCTCCCGAACACACATATACTTCTCAGATTCCATAGTAACATGAGTGAAGGTGATAAACTGCGGATTGATTCCAACGCTCGGAAGCTGCAAACACAATGAATCGGATTACGAAACATCTTTCAGCATTTAATTGCATAATTGAGTTGAAAAAACTTAGATTGAACTAATCAGATCTTGACTTATACTACAGATCTGTCATGATCGACACAATCACCAAATCTTGACTCAAAAATTCACCAAAACTTAACTGAATTCGAAGTTCAAGAGTGAATCAATCGAGAATCAGATCGAATAAAATTATTTTAAACAACTGATACAAAAAATAGAGCTACTGAACAATATTCAATAAAAGAATAGAAGAGTCAGTCACCGTGAGAGTCTCTCGCATGGTCATCGGAGCATTTGCGGCCGCCATGACGACTAGATCGCTGAATCAAATCGGGAGTCGACTCGAAAACCCTCAAAATCGAGGGTTCAAAATTAGGATTTCAGTAAGAGAGGACGAGCAAATAAAACTAAACCCACGAATTAGTTTCGACAGAAAAACAAACCCATTTCTTGCTGTGATCATTTGGTTGATTAGAATGATACCCAATGGTTGATAATGAGCATGAGTGAAAGAGAAACTGAGATTTGGAAGAATGGGCCAACCTGGGGTTCCAACGCGATTATTACTAGCTGAAGGGGGTGAGATGCTTAGATGCTTCTTCTACTTGTGATTTGGACAGAGAGAGAAAGAAATCGACTGGAAAGAAGAAACTGACAATGGAGTTCCAATTTCATGTTCTTCAGTTCAGTTCTCTCAAGATGTAAAGAAGAAGAAGAAGAAAGAAATCGTCCTCTCCTTCTTGAGTTCTTCTTCTTCTCTGGTTCGAGAATCCGTGATTGTGAAGAGGAGCTGTGGAGAGAGAACCTATTTCTCCCCAATTTTTTTCGCCAAAGCGCGAAACTACTCCCTCCAAGGCGCGAAAATATTTTCACCAAATTGCAAAAGCATAAATCAGTTAGCTACGGTTTTAAACCGTTTGCGAGTTTAGCCACGGTTATAAACCGTTGGCAAGTTTAGCCACGGTTCAAAACCGTGGCAACCGTTTTGGTGTAATTTTTTTAGCCACGGTTTATAGCCGTTGCTATGCATAGCCACGGTTTTAAACCGTTGCTAAAATTTTTTTTTGCAACGGTTTTGAACCGTTGATAATAGTATCCACGGTTTGAAGCCGTTGCTAATACTAGCTACTTCAATTGATATACTGCCAAATATCTACCTTCAATTGACCAATGATATACTGCCATTTGAGTGACCAAACCCAGCGTCTTTGGGGTAATCCATTTCCAAAAGACAACCTGGACGAATGACAACAAATAAGCAAAAATTAGCCTTATTCCAACAAAAAAACTAAGATACTTTAATGATGGAAAAGTAAACAGGATGCAATTATAACCTGCTCAGGCATCTGATGAGACTTCATTTTTGCCTTTGCTTCAATGTTGAATATTTGCAAGTGATCTTGCGCGGTTCCTTGAAGTTGAGCTTCAAACAAAAACAAAATTTCAACACTTGAAAAGTATAGTAATCTGCTTTTATATGTAATGTGAACAAAATCGATATTATCACTAATCATTGCGTTTAGAACGCCTAGTAGATGGCAAATTGAGTCACATCTTCATAAGTTTTCCATCCCTCCCAATTGCAAAGGTCACTTGTCATTTGTGAATCTCAATTATTAATTGGACCCTAATGAGCGATATGAAATTAATCGGGATTAATCAAAATTAATCAGCCTATATTTTATAAACATAATTTCTTTATCCTTCTAAGTAATGTGTTTAATTCTAAAAAAAATGTGTATTTAAGTAGTGAACATCAGTTGTCACATTTTAAAGCAAATTATAACAAAATAAAGAATTCAATGTCAAAGGTGCAATATTCTTTAGTTTTGCTTATCATTCATTTGGTTGTTCTCTCAATGAGGTTATGGGGAAAAAACGATTTTTTTACATTGCTATGGACCGATTAATTGGTGACTTTTGAAAGAGATTAATAGTTGAATTAGCAAATATTCGCCGATAACTCGGCCAAGGAATTATTCAAACCATTAGTTCAAAAATATAACGCTCTACTAGCGAGAAGAGATTAATCACCAATTTAATATCAGCTAATTAATCAACAACTTACAATCCGCATTACATAAATGGAATATTTTTGTTTCTTTCACTCTTCTAGCCAAAAATTTTGCTCATGGTACCACTAACGAGGTGTACATTACAAATCACGTAAATGCTGAGTTTGAAAACAGATTGCAGAGATGAACAAGATAAATGCAAGGCATTGTTAATGTAACTAAAATATTGAATCATCTACTAATAATTCGATTAGAGTACCTACTGACTCTGTGCATTCATTAGATACCGCGAATTCATAGAAAAATATGGACACTATTAATCGCAATAAGAAACTCCAAACCTTTGAGAGCAAGAATTCTTGAATTTGGGTTCATCAAGGCCGAATCGGCAGTGATAGGTCTTCTCAATGGCTGCATAGGCATGTTCATGCCAATTATGACAACACTGTTCTGTGGCGAAGTCTCCCGAACACACATATACTTCTCAGATTCCATAGTAACATGAGTGAAGGTGATAAACTGCGGATTGATTCCAACGCTCGGAAGCTGCAAACACAATGAATCGGATTACGAAACATCTTTCAGCATTTAATTGCATAATTGAGTTGAAAAAACTTAGATTGAACTAATCAGATCTTGACTTATACTACAGATCTGTCATGATCGACACAATCACCAAATCTTGACTCAAAAATTCACCAAAACTTAACTGAATTCGAAGTTCAAGAGTGAATCAATCGAGAATCAGATCGAATAAAATTATTTTAAACAACTGATACAAAAAATAGAGCTACTGAACAATATTCAATAAAAGAATAGAAGAGTCAGTCACCGTGAGAGTCTCTCGCATGGTCATCGGAGCATTTGCGGCCGCCATGACGACTAGATCGCTGAATCAAATCGGGAGTCGACTCGAAAACCCTCAAAATCGAGGGTTCAAAATTAGGATTTCAGTAAGAGAGGACGAGCAAATAAAACTAAACCCACGAATTAGTTTCGACAGAAAAACAAACCCATTTCTTGCTGTGATCATTTGGTTGATTAGAATGATACCCAATGGTTGATAATGAGCATGAGTGAAAGAGAAACTGAGATTTGGAAGAATGGGCCAACCTGGGGTTCCAACGCGATTATTACTAGCTGAAGGGGTGAGATGCTTAGATGCTTCTTCTACTTGTGATTTGGACAGAGAGAGAAAGAAATCGACTGGAAAGAAGAAACTGACAATGGAGTTCCAATTTCATGTTCTTCAGTTCAGTTCTCTCAAGATGTAAAGAAGAAGAAGAAGAAAGAAATCGTCCTCTCCTTCTTGAGTTCTTCTTCTTCTCTGGTTCGAGAATCCGTGATTGTGAAGAGGAGCTGTGGAGAGAGAACCTATTTCTCCCCAATTTTTTTCGCCAAAGCGCGAAACTACTCCCTCCAAGGCGCGAAAATATTTTCACCAAATTGCAAAAGCATAAATCAGTTAGCTACGGTTTTAAACCGTTTGCGAGTTTAGCCACGGTTATAAACCGTTGGCAAGTTTAGCCACGGTTCAAAACCGTGGCAACCGTTTTGGTGTAATTTTTTTAGCCACGGTTTATAGCCGTTGCTATGCATAGCCACGGTTTTAAACCGTTGCTAAAATTTTTTTTTGCAACGGTTTTGAACCGTTGATAATAGTATCCACGGTTTGAAGCCGTTGCTAATACTAGCTACTTCAATTGATATACTGCCAAATATCTACCTTCAATTGACCAATGATATACTGCCATTTGAGTGACCAAACCCAGCGTCTTTGGGGTAATCCATTTCCAAAAGACAACCTGGACGAATGACAACAAATAAGCAAAAATTAGCCTTATTCCAACAAAAAAACTAAGATACTTTAATGATGGAAAAGTAAACAGGATGCAATTATAACCTGCTCAGGCATCTGATGAGACTTCATTTTTGCCTTTGCTTCAATGTTGAATATTTGCAAGTGATCTTGCGCGGTTCCTTGAAGTTGAGCTTCAAACAAAAACAAAATTTCAACACTTGAAAAGTATAGTAATCTGCTTTTATATGTAATGTGAACAAAATCGATATTATCACTAATCATTGCGTTTAGAACGCCTAGTAGATGGCAAATTGAGTCACATCTTCATAAGTTTCCATCCCTCCCAATTGCAAAGGTCACTTGTCATTTGTGAATCTCAATTATTAATTGGACCCTAATGAGCGATATGAAATTAATCGGGATTAATCAAAATTAATCAGCCTATATTTTATAAACATAATTTCTTTATCCTTCTAAGTAATGTGTTTAATTCTAAAAAAAATGTGTATTTAAGTAGTGAACATCAGTTGTCACATTTTAAAGCAAATTATAACAAAATAAAGAATTCAATGTCAAAGGTGCAATATTCTTTAGTTTTGCTTATCATTCATTTGGTTGTTCTCTCAATGAGGTTATGGGGAAAAAACGATTTTTTTACATTGCTATGGACCGATTAATTGGTGACTTTTGAAAGAGATTAATAGTTGAATTAGCAAATATTCGCCGATAACTCGGCCAAGGAATTATTCAAACCATTAGTTCAAAAATATAACGCTCTACTAGCGAGAAGAGATTAATCACCAATTTAATATCAGCTAATTAATCAACAACTTACAATCCGCATTACATAAATGGAATATTTTTGTTTCTTTCACTCTTCTAGCCAAAATTTTGCTCATGGTACCACTAACGAGGTGTACATTACAAATCACGTAAATGCTGAGTTTGAAAACAGATTGCAGAGATGAACAAGATAAATGCAAGGCATTGTTAATGTAACTAAAATATTGAATCATCTACTAATAATTCGATTAGAGTACCTACTGACTCTGTGCATTCATTAGATACCGCGAATTCATAGAAAAATATGGACACTATTAATCGCAATAAGAAACTCCAAACCTTTGAGAGCAAGAATTCTTGAATTTGGGTTCATCAAGGCCGAATCGGCAGTGATAGGTCTTCTCAATGGCTGCATAGGCATGTTCATGCCAATTATGACAACACTGTTCTGTGGCGAAGTCTCCCGAACACACATATACTTCTCAGATTCCATAGTAACATGAGTGAAGGTGATAAACTGCGGATTGATTCCAACGCTCGGAAGCTGCAAACACAATGAATCGGATTACGAAACATCTTTCAGCATTTAATTGCATAATTGAGTTGAAAAAACTTAGATTGAACTAATCAGATCTTGACTTATACTACAGATCTGTCATGATCGACACAATCACCAAATCTTGACTCAAAAATTCACCAAAACTTAACTGAATTCGAAGTTCAAGAGTGAATCAATCGAGAATCAGATCGAATAAAATTATTTTAAACAACTGATACAAAAAATAGAGCTACTGAACAATATTCAATAAAAGAATAGAAGAGTCAGTCACCGTGAGAGTCTCTCGCATGGTCATCGGAGCATTTGCGGCCGCCATGACGACTAGATCGCTGAATCAAATCGGGAGTCGACTCGAAAACCCTCAAAATCGAGGGTTCAAAATTAGGATTTCAGTAAGAGAGGACGAGCAAATAAAACTAAACCCACGAATTAGTTTCGACAGAAAAACAAACCCATTTCTTGCTGTGATCATTTGGTTGATTAGAATGATACCCAATGGTTGATAATGAGCATGAGTGAAAGAGAAACTGAGATTTGGAAGAATGGGCCAACCTGGGGTTCCAACGCGATTATTACTAGCTGAAGGGGGTGAGATGCTTAGATGCTTCTTCTACTTGTGATTTGGACAGAGAGAGAAAGAAATCGACTGGAAAGAAGAAACTGACAATGGAGTTCCAATTTCATGTTCTTCAGTTCAGTTCTCTCAAGATGTAAAGAAGAAGAAGAAGAAAGAAATCGTCCTCTCCTTCTTGAGTTCTTCTTCTTCTCTGGTTCGAGAATCCGTGATTGTGAAGAGGAGCTGTGGAGAGAGAACCTATTTCTCCCCAATTTTTTTCGCCAAAGCGCGAAACTACTCCCTCCAAGGCGCGAAAATATTTTCACCAAATTGCAAAAGCATAAATCAGTTAGCTACGGTTTTAAACCGTTTGCGAGTTTAGCCACGGTTATAAACCGTTGGCAAGTTTAGCCACGGTTCAAAACCGTGGCAACCGTTTTGGTGTAATTTTTTTAGCCACGGTTTATAGCCGTTGCTATGCATAGCCACGGTTTTAAACCGTTGCTAAAATTTTTTTTTGCAACGGTTTTGAACCGTTGATAATAGTATCCACGGTTTGAAGCCGTTGCTAATACTAGCTACTTCAATTGATATACTGCCAAATATCTACCTTCAATTGACCAATGATATACTGCCATTTGAGTGACCAAACCCAGCGTCTTTGGGGTAATCCATTTCCAAAAGACAACCTGGACGAATGACAACAAATAAGCAAAAATTAGCCTTATTCCAACAAAAAAACTAAGATACTTTAATGATGGAAAAGTAAACAGGATGCAATTATAACCTGCTCAGGCATCTGATGAGACTTCATTTTTGCCTTTGCTTCAATGTTGAATATTTGCAAGTGATCTTGCGCGGTTCCTTGAAGTTGAGCTTCAAACAAAAACAAAATTTCAACACTTGAAAAGTATAGTAATCTGCTTTTATATGTAATGTGAACAAAATCGATATTATCACTAATCATTGCGTTTAGAACGCCTAGTAGATGGCAAATTGAGTCACATC
Organism: Berberis thunbergii; assembly: GCA_003290165.1. NCBI lineage: Eukaryota > Viridiplantae > Streptophyta > Magnoliopsida > Ranunculales > Berberidaceae > Berberis > Berberis thunbergii. Next base: position 422,833 of record QNQO01000534.1, on the reverse strand, counting down.
TTCATAAGTTTTCCATCCCTCCCAATTGCAAAGGTCACTTGTCATTTGTGAATCTCAATTATTAATTGGACCCTAATGAGCGATATGAAATTAATCGGGATTAATCAAAATTAATCAGCCTATATTTTATAAACATAATTTCTTTATCCTTCTAAGTAATGTGTTTAATTCTAAAAAAAATGTGTATTTAAGTAGTGAACATCAGTTGTCACATTTTAAAGCAAATTATAACAAATAAAGAATTCAATGTCAAAGGTGCAATATTCTTTAGTTTTGCTTATCATTCATTTGGTTGTTCTCTCAATGAGGTTATGGGGAAAAAACGATTTTTTTACATTGCTATGGACCGATTAATTGGTGACTTTTGAAAGAGATTAATAGTTGAATTAGCAAATATTCGCCGATAACTCGGCCAAGGAATTATTCAAACCATTAGTTCAAAAATATAACGCTCTACTAGCGAGAAGAGATTAATCACCAATTTAATATCAGCTAATTAATCAACAACTTACAATCCGCATTACATAAATGGAATATTTTTGTTTCTTTCACTCTTCTAGCCAAAAATTTTGCTCATGGTACCACTAACGAGGTGTACATTACAAATCACGTAAATGCTGAGTTTGAAAACAGATTGCAGAGATGAACAAGATAAATGCAAGGCATTGTTAATGTAACTAAAATATTGAATCATCTACTAATAATTCGATTAGAGTACCTACTGACTCTGTGCATTCATTAGATACCGCGAATTCATAGAAAAATATGGACACTATTAATCGCAATAAGAAACTCCAAACCTTTGAGAGCAAGAATTCTTGAATTTGGGTTCATCAAGGCCGAATCGGCAGTGATAGGTCTTCTCAATGGCTGCATAGGCATGTTCATGCCAATTATGACAACACTGTTCTGTGGCGAAGTCTCCCGAACACACATATACTTCTCAGATTCCATAGTAACATGAGTGAAGGTGATAAACTGCGGATTGATTCCAACGCTCGGAAGCTGCAAACACAATGAATCGGATTACGAAACATCTTTCAGCATTTAATTGCATAATTGAGTTGAAAAAACTTAGATTGAACTAATCAGATCTTGACTTATACTACAGATCTGTCCATGATCGACACAATCACCAAATCTTGACTCAAAAATTCACCAAAACTTAACTGAATTCGAAGTTCAAGAGTGAATCAATCGAGAATCAGATCGAATAAAATTATTTTAAACAACTGATACAAAAAATAGAGCTACTGAACAATATTCAATAAAAGAATAGAAGAGTCAGTCACCGTGAGAGTCTCTCGCATGGTCATCGGAGCATTTGCGGCCGCCATGACGACTAGATCGCTGAATCAAATCGGGAGTCGACTCGAAAACCCTCAAAATCGAGGGTTCAAAATTAGGATTTCAGTAAGAGAGGACGAGCAAATAAAACTAAACCCACGAATTAGTTTCGACAGAAAAACAAACCCATTTCTTGCTGTGATCATTTGGTTGATTAGAATGATACCCAATGGTTGATAATGAGCATGAGTGAAAGAGAAACTGAGATTTGGAAGAATGGGCCAACCTGGGGTTCCAACGCGATTATTACTAGCTGAAGGGGGTGAGATGCTTAGATGCTTCTTCTACTTGTGATTTGGACAGAGAGAGAAAGAAATCGACTGGAAAGAAGAAACTGACAATGGAGTTCCAATTTCATGTTCTTCAGTTCAGTTCTCTCAAGATGTAAAGAAGAAGAAGAAGAAAGAAATCGTCCTCTCCTTCTTGAGTTCTTCTTCTTCTCTGGTTCGAGAATCCGTGATTGTGAAGAGGAGCTGTGGAGAGAGAACCTATTTCTCCCCAATTTTTTTCGCCAAAGCGCGAAACTACTCCCTCCAAGGCGCGAAAATATTTTCACCAAATTGCAAAAGCATAAATCAGTTAGCTACGGTTTTAAACCGTTTGCGAGTTTAGCCACGGTTATAAACCGTTGGCAAGTTTAGCCACGGTTCAAAACCGTGGCAACCGTTTTGGTGTAATTTTTTAGCCACGGTTTATAGCCGTTGCTATGCATAGCCACGGTTTTAAACCGTTGCTAAAATTTTTTTTTGCAACGGTTTTGAACCGTTGATAATAGTATCCACGGTTTGAAGCCGTTGCTAATACTAGCTACTTCAATTGATATACTGCCAAATATCTACCTTCAATTGACCAATGATATACTGCCATTTGAGTGACCAAACCCAGCGTCTTTGGGGTAATCCATTTCCAAAAGACAACCTGGACGAATGACAACAAATAAGCAAAAATTAGCCTTATTCCAACAAAAAAACTAAGATACTTTAATGATGGAAAAGTAAACAGGATGCAATTATAACCTGCTCAGGCATCTGATGAGACTTCATTTTTGCCTTTGCTTCAATGTTGAATATTTGCAAGTGATCTTGCGCGGTTCCTTGAAGTTGAGCTTCAAACAAAAACAAAATTTCAACACTTGAAAAGTATAGTAATCTGCTTTTATATGTAATGTGAACAAAATCGATATTATCACTAATCATTGCGTTTAGAACGCCTAGTAGATGGCAAATTGAGTCACATCTTCATAAGTTTTCCATCCCTCCCAATTGCAAAGGTCACTTGTCATTTGTGAATCTCAATTATTAATTGGACCCTAATGAGCGATATGAAATTAATCGGGATTAATCAAAATTAATCAGCCTATATTTTATAAACATAATTTCTTTATCCTTCTAAGTAATGTGTTTAATTCTAAAAAAAATGTGTATTTAAGTAGTGAACATCAGTTGTCACATTTTAAAGCAAATTATAACAAAATAAAGAATTCAATGTCAAAGGTGCAATATTCTTTAGTTTTGCTTATCATTCATTTGGTTGTTCTCTCAATGAGGTTATGGGGAAAAAACGATTTTTTTACATTGCTATGGACCGATTAATTGGTGACTTTTGAAAGAGATTAATAGTTGAATTAGCAAATATTCGCCGATAACTCGGCCAAGGAATTATTCAAACCATTAGTTCAAAAATATAACGCTCTACTAGCGAGAAGAGATTAATCACCAATTTAATATCAGCTAATTAATCAACAACTTACAATCCGCATTACATAAATGGAATATTTTTGTTTCTTTCACTCTTCTAGCCAAAAATTTTGCTCATGGTACCACTAACGAGGTGTACATTACAAATCACGTAAATGCTGAGTTTGAAAACAGATTGCAGAGATGAACAAGATAAATGCAAGGCATTGTTAATGTAACTAAAATATTGAATCATCTACTAATAATTCGATTAGAGTACCTACTGACTCTGTGCATTCATTAGATACCGCGAATTCATAGAAAAATATGGACACTATTAATCGCAATAAGAAACTCCAAACCTTTGAGAGCAAGAATTCTTGAATTTGGGTTCATCAAGGCCGAATCGGCAGTGATAGGTCTTCTCAATGGCTGCATAGGCATGTTCATGCCAATTATGACAACACTGTTCTGTGGCGAAGTCTCCCGAACACACATATACTTCTCAGATTCCATAGTAACATGAGTGAAGGTGATAAACTGCGGATTGATTCCAACGCTCGGAAGCTGCAAACACAATGAATCGGATTACGAAACATCTTTCAGCATTTAATTGCATAATTGAGTTGAAAAAACTTAGATTGAACTAATCAGATCTTGACTTATACTACAGATCTGTCATGATCGACACAATCACCAAATCTTGACTCAAAAATTCACCAAAACTTAACTGAATTCGAAGTTCAAGAGTGAATCAATCGAGAATCAGATCGAATAAAATTATTTTAAACAACTGATACAAAAAATAGAGCTACTGAACAATATTCAATAAAAGAATAGAAGAGTCAGTCACCGTGAGAGTCTCTCGCATGGTCATCGGAGCATTTGCGGCCGCCATGACGACTAGATCGCTGAATCAAATCGGGAGTCGACTCGAAAACCCTCAAAATCGAGGGTTCAAAATTAGGATTTCAGTAAGAGAGGACGAGCAAATAAAACTAAACCCACGAATTAGTTTCGACAGAAAAACAAACCCATTTCTTGCTGTGATCATTTGGTTGATTAGAATGATACCCAATGGTTGATAATGAGCATGAGTGAAAGAGAAACTGAGATTTGGAAGAATGGGCCAACCTGGGGTTCCAACGCGATTATTACTAGCTGAAGGGGGTGAGATGCTTAGATGCTTCTTCTACTTGTGATTTGGACAGAGAGAGAAAGAAATCGACTGGAAAGAAGAAACTGACAATGGAGTTCCAATTTCATGTTCTTCAGTTCAGTTCTCTCAAGATGTAAAGAAGAAGAAGAAGAAAGAAATCGTCCTCTCCTTCTTGAGTTCTTCTTCTTCTCTGGTTCGAGAATCCGTGATTGTGAAGAGGAGCTGTGGAGAGAGAACCTATTTCTCCCCAATTTTTTTCGCCAAAGCGCGAAACTACTCCCTCCAAGGCGCGAAAATATTTTCACCAAATTGCAAAAGCATAAATCAGTTAGCTACGGTTTTAAACCGTTTGCGAGTTTAGCCACGGTTATAAACCGTTGGCAAGTTTAGCCACGGTTCAAAACCGTGGCAACCGTTTTGGTGTAATTTTTTTAGCCACGGTTTATAGCCGTTGCTATGCATAGCCACGGTTTTAAACCGTTGCTAAAAATTTTTTTGCAACGGTTTTGAACCGTTGATAATAGTATCCACGGTTTGAAGCCGTTGCTAATACTAGCTACGGTGTTTAGCCGTTCCAACTATACCAACGGTTTTAAGCCGTGGCCAGGTTTATTTTACCCACGGTTTTAAGCCGTTGGTACTTATAGCTACGGTGTTTGGCCGTGGCAAATACACCAACGGTTGAGAACCGTGGCCAGCTTGGCGTAGCTAAATCGGCCTTTTGGTGTAGTGACCATTAATCAGATTACTTTACCGTGCGGTAGAGTTGTTTCGGAACCTGGTGAGATTCTTGATAACGCAAATGAGTTCTTTGCTTCTATGATGTCTTATCAAGGTGATTGTATGGAGGATTCGGAGTTGCTAAATTGTATCCCGCAGTTGGTGGAACCTGGTCAGAGCGCTCTTTTGGTCAAACGTCCATCCCTGGAGGAAGTAAGAGACGATGTTTTTTATATTCCCAAAAATAGTGCGCCAGGGCCGGATGGATTTACGGCTGATTTCTTTCAGTTTTGTTGGGAATTTTTTAGCAGAGATATTTGGGAGGCAGCTATACAATTTTTTGAAGGGAAGGTAATGTCGTCGTCTTTTTCGGCGAATTTCATGGCCTTGATACCTAAAATTGTGAACCCAGTTTCTTTTGCTGATTTTCTCCCAATCAGTCTGTGTAATGTGATATATAAGATCTTCAGTAAAATCCTTTGCAATAGGTTGATTGACATCTTGCCACGGTTGATTTCTCAGGAGCATGGTGCTTTTGTTAAAGGCAGATTCATTGGTGAAAATATTGGCCTGGCGCAGGAATTGATGAGAGACATTCACAGGAAGGTTATTGGGGGTAATGTGGTGCTGAAACTTGACATGGAGAAAGCATATGATAGAATGGAATGGTCATTTTTGCGTGCGGTTCTCAAAAAATTTGGGTTTCATGGTAGATTCTGCCATATCATCTCCAACTGTGTGGCCTTTTGTGGTTTTCGGTCCTTCTACAGGGTGTTTACAAAGGTTTCTTCAGATCCTCTCGGGGTTTACGGCAAGGTGATCCTTTATCACCGTTTCTTTTCATTATTGTCTCTGAAGTGTTGAGTAGGGGTTTGAAAACAACTTTTGCGAAGGGCAAAATAGGGTATTATTACACTCCCAGGAATTGCAGCCCCATCGCCCATCTTCTGTATGCAGATGACACGCTTATTTTTTTAAATGACCGTGAATCTTCAGTTGTGGGATGTATGGAGTTTCTGCGACGATACTGTCGGCTCTTGGGCAGAAAATCAATGAAGGAAAAAACTCGTTTACTTTGGATGATAGGGCAGCAGCGGAGTGCATAGTGGCACTAAAAACTTATACAGACTTCCATTTCCGTGTTGCCCCATTGAAATATTTGGGCGGGCCTTTATTCCAAGGGAGAGTGAAAATTTCATACTTTGAAGATTTAATTCTTAAGATCCAAGCTCGTATTCAGGGATGGAAGGCGAAATTGTTATCTCCAGGAGGTAGACTGATCCTGATTAAGCATGTCCTTAGTTCGATTCCTATTTATATTTTGAGTGTCATGTGTGTACCACATGCAGTTTTAGCTCGTATTAATAGTTTGATGGCGGATTTCTTCTGGGGGAATTGTGAAGGCCGTCTAAGGAAAAAATGGGTGCCTTGGGATAAAATTTGCATGCCACAGGCGGAAGGTGGTTTGGGAGTTAGGGACTTGATGGTCGTAATGAAAGCCTTTCGAATCAAGGCCCTTTGGCGAATGCTAACTTCAGACTCTTTATGGGCTACTTTTATGAGGAGCAAATACTGGATACAAGAAGTGGCTTTGAATAGTCAACCTGTCAAAGCTGGGTCTTTTCCGTTTCTTAAAGAAATTATGCTTGGGAGACCTCTTCTTTTGAGTAACTCGCTTTGGCGTATTGGCATGGGGGACATCAGTTTTTTTGAGGAAAACTGGAACTTGATGGCTTCTTTTAGGAGATCGACGGCTTTGTCTAATCCAGGTTTTTGGCCAACGGTCAATGAGGTGATTTCGAATAATTTCGAATTGGTTCACCCAGAACTGAGAAGCTTGGCTTGTGATCTTTTTGCAGATAGATTATGTGGTGAGGCCCATGAGAAGGACACGTGTGTGTGGGTTCCTAATAAGAATGGTATTTTCTCCCTTCAGTCGGCCTATGAACTGTTACGGATAAAGGGGCGGGTACATATAATAAGTCCCCTGCTTTGGCAAGATCTCCTTCCCTCCAGAATTTTAGTTTTTGTTTGGAAATTACTCCGTCGAGGAGTGCCAGTGGATGGGGAATTATACAGATGTGGTTTCAGTCTGGCCTCCAGATGTCACTGTTGTAAGTCACCAAAGCAAGAATCCCTGAAGTATCTCTTTCTTGACGGTGATTTGGCCATGCAGGTATGGCGACACTTTGATGGGGTATTTGATGTTTATATTCGGCGACCAGCAGACATCTCCACGGTGCTAGTTACCTGGTTCAAGAGAGCAAATCGCTAGTTGCAATCAGGTGTGCTTTTCTTCCTTTCTCCAATGTTTATTTTATGGGAAATTTGGAAACAAAGATGCAAAGGTGTTTATGAAAATGTTCCCCCAAATACCGCATTAGCGATTTTGAACATTAGGCGACAGTTGCGACTAGCAAATTCTTTCATAATACCTAAGCAAGTTAGCCGAGACAAGGCCCTCCTTCGGGCTTTGGGGTTAAATGTGCTCCCCGTTAGCAGGAAGTTGGTTAGAATTGTTTTTTGGCACCCTCCCCCCATAGATTTTGTTACGCTCAATGTGGATGGAGCCTTCCGCAAGGACAAGGCATCTGGTGGTGTGATTATTAGAGACTCGAGTGGTTTATGTGTGGTGGGAAAACAAATATTCTTTGGCGCAGGTTCCAACAATAAAGCAGAAATTTTGGCTCTTTTGGAGGGCCTACGCCTTTGCCTAGATTGGGGTTTTAAAAGGGTGGTTATCCAAACGGATTCGGAACTTGTTTGTGGTTGGTTTAAGGATTCATTAAAAATACCTTGGCATTTGGAGAAAATTTTGAAAGAAATAAAGTGTTTGGCAGCGACTATGACTTTAGAATGTCAACATATCTATCGTGAGGCCAATGCGATGGCTGATTCATTGGTGGATAGAGCTCTAAAGGATCACAGGACAGTTCATTACAATGGGACAGATTTGCCTAGGAAAGTTGCTGGATTGGTTGTGTTAGATCGTCTTCGTACGACGTACATTCGCCATGGGGATGCGTAACCCCCTGTATTATCTGCGAGGTATTGGGGCTTTCGATGCGTTGGCTGTCCGGGCAATATGACGATCTGTTACGGGACAAGCTGCTGCTTGCAGTCTAGAGCGGACAGGATGATGTGGCTTCCCTCTGTTTCGGCAGGGCCCTCTGCTGCAAAACAGAGCGTCTCTGCTCCATTTGGGGGTTCCTGCTAGGTGCTCCTCGTTGTTGGTTGAAGTGTTGTTTCGGCCTATGCAATGGTGCGCCCTGCTGGAATTGCAGTGGTGCGATCTTTGCACACTGCTGGGACACAGTGCGGCCTGCAGGAAATGCAGTTTTGTGCTGTGGAGACACAGTTTTCAGCGTGCATGTTTCTTCGTCAGGTTATTTCAGCGTGTTTTTTCAGTGGATGGAAGGTGATTGCATGGGCAGTCTTGCTCGCATCTTGTTCTGCTTGTGCTTGCTTTTGGATCCAGTTTTTGCTTGTCTTAGTTTTGTCTTTGCTTTTTAGGCTATTGTTTCAAATAGAGGCTTCTTTTTTTTATTTTTGGTCTTAATACGGGTAACGTCGTCATGTACCCCCGTAGCATTTGTAAGTTATTTTTTGATAAGTAATAAAGGTCTGGCATCCCATAGTTGCCCCTCCCCACTGGAGGTTACTTAAAAAAAAAAAATGAAATGAAATTAAGTGGAAATCGGGTCGGGCTGGTTAACCGGTGGATTTTAGAATCTGGAATCGAGGACCAGACCGGGCTTAAAAACCGAACCGAAAATTAAAAATATTGAAACAGTCCAGACCGAATAGGTCGGTTCGGAATGCCCAGCCCTAAACATTACCATTGATTTACGTGTTATTAAGAATACCAACATAATCATACGTTTTATAAACTTTCACAAAGGGGTGGTGGCGCAGTTGGCTAGCGCGTAGGTCTCATAGCTTGTTTGAGTGATCCTGAGGTCGAGAGTTCGAGCCTCTCTCACCCCATATCCTTTTTATTTTAAACATTACATTTTTAAATACTCAAAATTTCAATTTTTGCATCTCCACTAATTAACATTTTCAACCTAGATCAAGATTAAATCGTTTAAAACAGAACCACATTTTTTTAAGTCAGAAAAATATTTATCGTGTCGTGTCGTGTCGTGTCTTACACTTAAATGAATTCTCTAAAAAAAAACTCTTGATATTTAGTCATCTCTATAGTTTGTCATAAGGATAAAATAATCCAAACTTTGCCTAAGAAGAATTTGGAGATTTACATAGTAAATTCCTCAATCTTTGCCCAATGCCTCAGCACTACTACAATGTCTAGCGGTGGCTATCAAGTATCGTCCATTTATCTCGAGATATATAATAATTTTCTCCTACTAACATAGTTTTTAACTTTTCTCATTTCCTCCTTCCTTCTGCCCAAAACAAAGCAAGAGGATTTAGGGAGAGAAGGGTTACTAATAATTTGGAAAAGCTTTGTTAAATTGCCAACTTCTGATGAAAAGGGCATGTCTAGCATATATCAAAATCGAAATCTACGGAAGGGATGGAATGAACTTCTAGTCAAAAAAGGCTTGACAATAATACTACTATCCTAATAACAAAGAGTTCTTGAGAAAGATGGCATCATCTACAAGGATTAAGCGCTCTCAAAATGTTATGGTTGCCAATAAGTTAATGACTCCACATGTATTAGAATCATGAACATATTTGTAAAAACGATGTTGTCAGCATCCCAGACATAACTAGTCACTGCGACCTGCACATAAAAAGACCATGTTTGATGGCAAAGAACATGTTTGTTGCAGTAAACATTGTTCCAAAGTCTTGTGGGAAGTTTAAGGTATTTAACTTGTACTCGACCTGACATTTTATTTTCAGTTGGACTTGTAAGTCGCTTTATGAAAAATCCGTCAGAGACACACATGAAGGCAATCAAGAGAATTCTTCGTTATCTTCAAGTTATCTTAAAGGTACTCTTGATTATGAAATTTTTTTATTCGACTTCAAATGAGTTTAAATTGATGGGCTAGCGATTATGCTGGAGATATTGATGATAGAAAGAGTACTACTGGGTTTGTTTTCTTTTTGGAAAATAATGTAATTTCTTGGTGTTCTAAAAAAACAACCCCATAGTCACTCTTTCAACATGTGAAGCCGAGTATATTGCTGCTACTGCTTGTCATGCAATTTGGTTAAAAATATTGTTGAAGGAACTTTATTTTGAGCAAAGTGAAGCTACCAAGATTATGATTGACAACAAATCAGCCATTGCGTTAGCAAAGAACTCGGTGTTTCATGATCGAAGCAAACATATTGAGACAAAATATCATTTTATTTGACAATGCATTGAAAACATGCACGGAGAGGTAGAGTATGTGAAATCACTTGATCAAGTTGCTGATATTTTCACAGAGGCTCTCAAGTATGATATTTTTCTAAAGTTGGGAATGATGATTGGTGTTGGAAAGATGTCAAGTTTAAGAGGGAGTGTTAAAAAATAAACTTAAGACAGCTTTCGACCAGAGTTTGAAGGAGCTACACTTATCCGAATTTAGATTATAATATATCAAAAGAAATCTCTTTTTGTCTAGTTTCCAAATCTTCAAACGGTCAATATACTATTGACTGTTAAGTGGAAACCGAAAAACAGTGAATGGTGAAAATGTGTCTTTTGAAGTTCAAGAGACTTGAATAACATGACCATGAAAGATCAAAATGTGTCTTTTGATATGTAAAAGTGTGATTGATGATAAGTTATCTCTTAAGTGTTCTTTGGAGTAATATATATAGGCATGTACTCAAGTTATGTTTCAATCAATAAAAATAGACTTGTGTAGTCTTCTTCTATTCCTTTCATAGTTGTGTGCTTTGTTTTAATCTTCTCTCAACAATTCCCTCATTTGCAGGCATGTTTTCGCATCGTGTAATAATTGGTTTAGTACTGGGAACTAAACATACAAAGACGGTGAAGAGCTTCTACACAAGTGCATTAATGTTTTTTCTATTCGTTCTTGTGATTGCAGATGTTTTGACAGTCGAAGCCCATACCTGCAAGCCGAGTGGGCAAGCTAATAAGGGGAAAAAAAAAGGCACCTCCTAAACAATGCAACCAAAGAAATGATTCAGATTGTTGCAAGGAAGGGAAGCTCTACACCACATACAAGTGCTCACCACCAGTGACCAGCCATACAAAGGCTCTATTGACAATCGACGGCTTTGATAACAATGAAGATGGTGTTGGTCCATCAGAATGTGACAACAATACCATTCAGATGACATACCAGTGGTTGCACTTTCAACTGGATGGTTCAATGGCAGAAGCAGATGCTTGAAAAACGTAGTCATCCATGGTAATGGACGCAGTGTGGTGGCCAAGGTAGTTTATGAGTGTGACTCGACCATGGGATGTGATAAAGATCATGACTACCAGCCACCGTGTCCTAACAACGTTGTAGATGCTTACAGAGCAGTGTTGGAAGCCCTAGGGGTGCCATCCGACCAACGAGGTGGAATGGATATTAGGTCTGGTGCTTAGAATCCGTATAATACAGTCATCTCTCAAACTATTTAGTGTTCTACACAGTTTGATTGATCAATGTAGATTGCTGATAGCAACAAATTATGGTTGTTGTTTGTGTTAGTTTCTAGTCCTGTTTCAGTTTGGAGTTTAAATGTACATTTGAAGCAAAAACATAGAAGTGAATTTTTTTTTTTTTTAAGGCGAGCTGGATTTTCAGGATCCCATAACCTATCAAAGACCAAAACTGGTCGACACACCATAAACCTGATAAACCCAGTGAAGTGAATAATATGTTCACTGATGTGCAAATAAAAGCACAAAAGAACCAATTTATACTATTATAGTTCAGTTTATTATCCTTTCAAGTACTTTGATCTGCTACTATAAGAACACTTTGAAATGAATCCCCACTGTCACATCAGCTTTTGCAGCTAAATTCGCACCTCGTGCATGTGTTTAATCCAAGGGAACCGGGATTAACTAGTTTGTTTGAGCTATAAGCAACACGTAGGCAAAAACAAAAGCAAAAAACCTTGCGAGCCAAAATCTTTTCTAAAAAATTTTGATATTAGTGTAGAGATGAAAAGAGAAAATATATATTTAAAAAAATGTTGCGTATTTCCATGCTCTACAAGGAGATGAAGTTAAAACAAACTAAAGAACGACTGAAGGAGTGTCACAACTGAAAATCCTCCTAGTGAGACCCAGCTTACTCATCAAAATTCTGTCGGGACTAAATCTAATGTGGTTCATGTAGGGCTCATCTCACGATACTAATATTTTGCAACCTGCTAATATGGCGCTTGAATGAAAAGATGCAACCTGCTAAGTGCTAATATGAAAATGAAACTCTAGTTTAGCAGCTTTTGCGGATAAAAAGTTGTTATTGTGGATGCTCTTAATGCATCGAAAGGGTCAAAATATGCAGCTTCAATTGTACACATCCTGAAAATCACCGTTTCCAAAAGTCCATTCCCCATAATCTCATATTAAGAGTTTTTTTAAGGGGTGCCAAAAATAGTGGTGCAAGTACGGTGAATCAAGCCTAAAACATTAACAATGAGGGTCTATTTGATTATGGAGAATGGATTATGTGGAAAATCTGAGAATTCATTCAAACGAAAATACCACAATGAATTCCACAGTATGTTGTTTAATTGACACATGAATAATTATCATGAAACTGTTAACCGGATGTTTGAATGTATAGCCCACAATTTTCCATGAAAAATTGAATATATATAACATAATAAAGAGTTCTTCTACCGGTGATTCTAAATGGCGAGGAAACGGGCGAGGGAGGGGGTGTGATCCTCATCCCCCTCGAGATGCACTTCCATGTGAATCTCGAGGGGGATGGGGTCAAACCCCCCTCCCTCGCCCGTTTCCTCGCCGCCTAGCATCACTCTTCTTCTACATTGCCGGGTCCTTTTTGCCTGGATGGTGCCATGTACCTATTTTGCTGATGTGATACTTAATATCTATTTTGCCAAACCTATCGTCTCATCCATTACAACTACTTCTCATCGATCACCAAACCCATTATTCTATCAAAACAAATTTTAAATCTCATCCATCATCTTATCGAGGGCCAAACCCATCATACTATTCATCCCTGTTTGGAGGCATGTTTAGGAGATCCTCTTTCCAAACGAAACAAATTTTAAATGTCACATCAGCAAAAACAGGTGCATAGGCACCCTACGGGCATTCTAATGGACAGGTTTCCACAGGAGTTATTGTATGTCTCGACACTTCACAAAGATGCCAAAGTTTCGGCCATTATCAGCAACAACAACTGGAGCATACCTCAGAGTGCAGGTAATCTCATCAGTGATATTACTACTCACCTTGACTATGTTGAACTAGATACTAGTAAGCAAGATGAGGTATTGTGGAGCTCTAGCAGTGATGGACAGTTCCAATTGAAGGCCACCTATGAAACAATCAGGAAGCAGCACAAACAAGTGGAATGGGCTCATATAGTCTGGTTTAAAGGGTGTATACCCAGTGTCACAACTATTTTCTTGCCTAGCCAAGTGAGGTTGGCAAGTGTACATAATGTAGAATATTCCACATTGTTCTAGAGAGAGTTCTCTAGAACCTCCCATAAGACTCCACAAAGTTCCATAGGATTCTAGTCCTTAGATATTTCTAAGGAAGTGTGTAGAAACTCAATATAGACCGTTAGATTGAAATGATCACCACCGTCCATTGAGGAGGTGGAGTTGTATAAATAGGCTAAGGCCTCATTTCTTGTAATCACCTCAGAGAATTCAAGCAATACAAGTTCTAGTTCTCTTTAGCTCTCTTGTGTGTTCTTAGCTTGCTTAGTTTTCCAAAGTCTAAGTAAGTCTTTTGTGGGCAAGGCTGACTAGCTTTCTTTGATAACTTGGGGCAAAGTTTGCTAGTGCCGCACGGGAAGTACCTTGTGAAAAGAAAGCCCGTGACAGTTGGTATCAGAGCCAAGATTTGGCAAGGTTGGTGAAATCATTCTACACAAGAGAATGTCGTCAGAGGTCAACAACCCAGCAATTGGCAACACTGACAAAGGTGGGAAAGTCCGCAAGGACAAGTCTAAGGACTTAATCGCTGCGATGGATGAAAGGTTGGCCAAGTTGTGTGCCACCATGTCCGACTTAAGGGAAAAAGTTGAAGACATGGAACTACGCATCGAGGGGCAAGCGTCCAACGGGGAGGACCAAGAGCTCCGGGAAGAGATGCAAGGAGCCTTAAACGCAGTAGTGGACATGGTGTCCAAAAATATCGAGTCCCTAGAAGCCAAAGTTGTTGCTAAAGATGAGGAGATGGAAGCTTACAAAGAAAGAGTTGAGAAACTTGAAACTCAGCTCAGGGTGTGCATGGCTGCGGTAGCCAATGGTGGGACTACGCCAGGGACAGTCACCCACAGAGTCGAAGCTCCCAAACCTAAGGCCTATGGTGGGGCAAGGAGTGCAAGGGAGATCGACAACTTCTTGTGGAACATGGAGCGCTACTTTGATGCGGTTGGCATAATAGATGAAGCATCAAAGGTACGTAGTGTCTCCTTATATTTAAACGATGTTGCTACAGTTTGGTGGCGCAGAAGGTCCGATGATGTCAAGAAAGGATTATGCACCATCGACACTTGGGAAGAGTTCACGAAGGAACTCAAGAGACAATTCTACCCGGAGGATGCCGAGAACGAAGCTAGGGCCAAGCTTCGTCGCCTTCAACATAAGGAAGGCCACATAAGGGAGTATGTGAAGGAGTTCTCAGAGTTGCTCTTGGAGATTCCTGACATGGGAGAAAAGGATGCTTTGTTTAGCTTCCTTGATGGCCTAACGGGTTGGGCCAAGTTGGAATTGAAGAGGCGAGGTGTGCAAGACCTTGCAACGGCTATGGCTGCGGCCGAATCCTTGATTGAGTTCAAAAGAAAGGACTCATCCAAGGGACAAGGGAAAAGGTCGAGTAGTGATGGCAAAGGTGGGGGAGACAAGGAGAAGTCCTCCAAGGAACACAAGTACTCCAAAGACAAGGGGAAGGAGAAAAGAGATGGATCACCCAAGAAGATGTCTTGCTTCTTATGTAGTGGACCCCATCGGGCATATGAGTGTCCAAACCGGGGGAAACTCGCCGCGCTTGTCATGGAGGAAGAAGCAAAGGAGGAAAGGAGGATCGCCTCAATGAATCTCCTAAGTGCCATTCAAGCTAAGGTCGAAGAACAACCACGTGGAAGGATGTACGTGGAAACCGAGATTGGGGACAAGACTTTGAAAGCCATGGTGGATACCGGAGCCGACACAGTTTACATGGCCAAAGACCTTGCTGAAGAAATTGGCCTATCATATACAAAGGAGAAAGGTTATATCAAGGGAGTCAATGCTAAAAGTCTCCCAATTGAAGGAGTAGCTCGTGGCACCGATATTCGGCTTGGACAATGGCAAGGTAAAGTCGACATAACTATTGCCCCAATTGATGATCACAAATTCTATTTGGGTATAGACTTCTTGGACATGGTGAAGGCTTTTCTGGTACCATATGCCAACACCATGTGCATCATGGAGAAGGGACAACCTTGTGTTGTGCCCGTAGTAAGGGAGATAGGTAAGGAGAGAATGGTGTCCGCCCTCCAACTTTCTAAAGGAGTAAAGAGAAATGAGCCTACTTACTTGGCTACCCTCAAGGAAGATGAAGGTCCCATGGATGGAGAGGTGAATGCACCTAAGGCCGTCCAAGATGTTCTCAAGGAGTATAAGGATGTTATGCCTGCCGAGTTGCCTAAAAAGCTTCCACCAAGGAGAGAGGTGGATCATGCTATTGAGTTAGAAGTTGGAGCAAAGCCACCCGCATTTGCTCCTTATCGTATGGCACCTCCTGAGCTCGAGGAGCTAAGAAGACAATTAAAGGATTTACTAGATGCTGGTTATATCCGACCTTCCAAAGCTCCATATGGTGCGCCGGTCTTATTTCAAAAGAAACATGATGGATCCCTACGGCTTTGTATTGACTATCGGGCACTCAACAAGGTCACTATCAAGAACAAGTACCCGATTCCACTTATTGCGGATCTCTTTGATCAACTTGGTGATGCAAGGTACTTTACCAAGCTTGACTTGCGCTCGGGATATTATCAAGTCCGCATAGCCGAAGGAGATGAACCAAAGACGGCATGTGTTACAAGGTACGGGTCTTACGAGTTCTTAGTCATGCCATTTGGTTTAACTAATGCGCCGGCCACATTTTGCACTCTAATGAATAAGGTACTAGCTCCTTACCTTGATCGGTTCGTAGTTGTGTACCTTGATGACATTGTGATATATAGTAAGACATTGGAGGAACATATGGAT
Source organism: Berberis thunbergii (assembly GCA_003290165.1). Lineage (NCBI taxonomy): Eukaryota > Viridiplantae > Streptophyta > Magnoliopsida > Ranunculales > Berberidaceae > Berberis > Berberis thunbergii. The sequence goes on along the minus strand of QNQO01000534.1, from coordinate 406,585 downwards.
CACTTGAGGCAAGTGTTCCAAACCTTGAAGGAGAACGAGCTCTATGTCAAAAAGGAGAAGTGCTCATTTGCCCAAGAAGAGGTGACATTCTTGGGTCATATCATTGGCAAGGGCAAGCTTCGCATGGACAAGTCCAAGGTACAAGCCATCCAAGATTGGGAACCACCGACCAAAGTCACCGAGTTAAGATCTTTCCTTGGCTTGGTGAACTATTATAGAAGGTTCATCAAAGGCTACTCTTCCATAGCCACTCCATTGACAGACTTGCTCAAGAAGGGACGAAGTTGGGATTGGAGTTCAAAATGCCAGCAAGCTTTCGAAGGATTGAAGAAGGCAATTGTGGAAGAACCGGTGTTGGCACTTCCCAACCATTCTATGTCTTTTGAGGTACACACGGATGCTTCCGACTTTGCTATTGGTGGGGTACTGACGCAAGAAGGGCATCCTATTGCCTTTGAAAGTAGGAAGCTCAATGATACTGAGAGGCGGTACACAGTACAAGAGAAGGAAATGACAGCGGTTGTGCACTGCCTACGAACATGGCGACATTACTTGCTTGGGAGCAAATTTGTGGTCAAGACCGACAATGTTGCCACTAGCTACTTCCAGACACAGAAGAAGCTCACACCAAAACAAGCTAGGTGGCAAGATTTCTTGGCAGAGTTCGATTACACTTTGGAGTACAAGCCTGGCAAAGCTAATCTTGTTGCAGATGCTTTGAGTAGAAAAGGAGAACTTGCTGACATAAGTCAACCTCAAAGCAACTTGAAGGAACGCATAAAGGAAGGATTGGCACATGATTCCATGGCTCAAACCATCATAGCTCTTGTCAAAGATGGGAAGACAAGGCGGTTTTGGGTGGAGAATGGCTTGATATACTCTAAGGGAAGGCGAATCTATGTTCCACCTCATGACAACCTAAGGAAGGAAGTCTTGAGAGAATGCCATGATAGCAAGTGGGCGGGACATCCAGGTATACATCGAACTCTTGCTCTTGTTGAAGATTCCTATTACTGGCCACATATGAGGGATGATATCGAAGCATATGTGAAGACTTGTCTTGTATGCCAACAAGACAAAGTGGAGCAACAATCACCTGCCGGCTTACTTGAACCCCTCCCCATCCCAGAGAGACCTTGGGAGAGTGTTTCTTTAGATTTCATAGTCGGGTTGCCTACATCCGAGGGTTGCAATTGGATCCTTGTGGTCGTGGACAGATTTTCAAAGTATGCCACCTTTATTCCCACACCCAAGGAATGCACAGCCGAGCAAGCCGCACATTTATTCCTCAAACATGTGGTAAAGTATTGGGGTGTGCCCAAATCTATCATCAGTGATCGGGATACTCGGTTCACGGGGAAATTTTGGACTGAGTTGTTCAAGTTATTGGGTACCGACCTTAATTTCTCTACTAGCTTTCATCCTCAAACGGATGGTCAAACAGAGAGGATGAATGCTTTACTGGAGTTATACCTTAGGCACTATGTGAGTGCCAACCAACGAGATTGGGCTAAGTTGCTAGATGTTGCCCAATTCTCTTTCAACTTGCAGAAGAGTGAAGCGACGGGTCGTAGCCCATTCGAGATTGTCATGGGACAACAACCTATGACCCCGAGTTCTATTGCCACTGGCTACACAGGAGTGAGTCCATCAGCCTATAAGTTTGCCAAAGGATGGAATGATCAAGCTGATGAGGCTCGAGCTTACTTGGAAAAGGCCTCCAAGAGGATGAAGAAGTGGGCCGACAAGAAGAGACGGCCTCGAGAGTTTCAGGTTGGAGACCTTGTGCTTGTCAAGATGCATGCTCATGCCAGACTTTCTGGACTGCATCGTGGCCTTATTAGAAGATATGAGGGTCCTTTCCCCATAGTCAAGAAAGTGGGAAAGCAAGCCTACAAGGTCGAGTTGCCGCCGAGGATCAAGTTTCATCCAGTCTTCCATGTGAGCCTACTGAAACCGTACAAGGAAGATCGGGATGATCCAAATCGAGGAGTTTCACAAAGAGCACCAATGGGCATGAGGATCCAACATGACAAGGAACCAGAGATTATCTTGTCAGATCGTGTGGTGCGTCATTCCAACCAACCTCCCACACATGAGTTACTCGTCAAGTGGAAGGGATTGCCAGAAACTGAAGCCAGTTGGGAGCCAATCCAACATTTGTGGCAATTCAAGGAGCAAATCAAAGCGTACGAGGATTTGAAGGCAACGAGGACGTCGCCTGATTAGGTGGGGGAGAATGTCACAACTATTTTCTTGCCTAGCCAAGTGAGGTTGGCAAGTGTACATAATGTAGAATATTCCACATTGTTCTAGAGAGAGTTCTCTAGAACCTCCCATAAGACTCCACAAAGTTCCATAGGATTCTAGTCCTTAGATATTTCTAAGGAAGTGTGTAGAAACTCAATATAGACCGTTAGATTGAAATGATCACCACCGTCCATTGAGGAGGTGGAGTTGTATAAATAGGCTAAGGCCTCATTTCTTGTAATCACCTCAGAGAATTCAAGCAATACAAGTTCTAGTTCTCTTTAGCTCTCTTGTGTTCTTAGCTTGCTTAGTTTTCCAAAGTCTAAGTAAGTCTTTTGTGGGCAAGGCTGACTAGCTTTCTTTGATAACTTGGGGCAAAGTTTGCTAGTGCCGCACGGGAAGTACCTTGTGAAAAGAAAGCCCGTGACACCAGGCATTCCTTCATAACTTGGATCCTCTGTCATGGTGCCTTCAAGACACTATGCAAACTCAAGAAATGGGGCAAGGCTCAACAGGATATCTGCCCGTTATGTAATCAGGAAAGTGAGACTGAAAGTCACCTTTTCTTTGCATGCACATACTCTCGATTTGTTTGGGATAGAATGCTACAATATATGAGCTACTCTAGGCAGATTACAGGATGGGAAGACGAAATCAGATGGTGCGCTAGCAACTTCAGAGGCAACAGTTACAATGCACAGTTGAAGAAGGTCGCGTTGAATGCCACTATCTACTACATATGGACCGAAAGAAACACTAGACTATACCAGCAACAACAATGCTTAAGTATTGATCTAGTCAAGCTCATTTACAGTGACATAAGGCTCAAGTTTACTGCTGATGACCTAGTCATTGAAGACAATGCAGCCAACAGACAGCTCTTCGGGACATGGCAACTTGAACCACAGTTCAAGACTCGGTCCCCAATTGTGTGCTCTCGGACGAAACCGCCTATTGGTTGGTACAAACTCAACTCTGATGGTTCATTACGGGACCACACAGGGGGTTATGGCGATGTAATTAGGGATGACCAAGGAGACATTATGGGTTATGGCGCTGTAATTAGGGATGACCAAGGAGACATTATGGCTGTTTGTGCTGGTTCGACTACAGGCCAGACAATAATCAAGCATGAACTATAAGGAGTTGGGGCGGGTTTACAATTAGCCAGCTCTAGATGTATTCGAAAGCTAGTGATTAGCACTGATTCTACATTAGTGCGTGATTACCTGAGCAATGCTAGGCAGACTACGTGAAACCTACGACATGTTATCAATAAGATCAGGAAAATGCTGGTAGAGCTGGAAGAATTTACTATAGTGCACGAGTACAGAGAATCAAATAGAGTCGCGGATAGACTTGCTAGCCTACACCCAAGCTCGGAATATTTGGAAGTTACACCGAGTTCGTTTGTGCAAGATTTGAAAGATATTGTACATGAAGATAAATCAGGAAAAGTTTATTTACGAATGTAACTTCAACTTATTTTTTCAGGTTTGGGGATCCTAAATAACCCCCGCTCACTTTCCAAAAAAAAAAAAACAGGTGCATAACACCATCTAGGCATTGTAGAATTTTGCATAATAAAACAAAACAAGTACTCATAAGGTAAGTTTTCTTTATTACACTTGTATCATATTTATTACATCGTGATATTCTCATTTTTTTTTTGTTTTATCTCCATATTGTTAGTATTTTTATCAACTATATTTTAACAAAAATACTAAGACTTACACCTCAATATTGCTTCACCGCATTTGCTTTTTAAGTTTTTATGTACTACGCCATTTATTTATTATTTGCAAAACTTTTAGCTCTTTGGTCCGTATACTCTTTCATTCACTTTTGCATTTTTAGTGTTTTTTTCATTTACAAAACTTTTTGGTGCTTTTGGCTCTTTGATTCACTTTGCATATCCAATTCTTGTTGCAGTTGCTAGCACGATATGTTTTTTTAACCACACAATTAGTCAAGGAAGCTTCTTTGATGTATGTCTTTAGTTCTTTACAAATTTCTGATCATATACAACATTCTCAAGGATCGAGGGTCCCATATATCTATTTTCTTTGTTGCAGTTCACCGTTTTAAATCACATATATCCATTTTAAGCACTCGAATTTAAAACATCCATCCATCGATTAGCCCAAAGTAACATTGATCTTTTAAATGCTTAGCTACTAAATTGTCTCTAATAACTGATTGGGATTTCAATGAGGAATAAAAAAACGTTCTTGTCATTCCAGGTCAGGCTTGAATCTGACTGCCAATATACTTCCAAACTAAACCTCAGTGAATCCAAATAGCAACATTGTTAAAGTATCGCCAGCGCCACAAACTAGGGATATAAACTGCAGAAAAAAAAAGTGGATATCGGCTGAAAGTATATATATATATATATATATATATATATAAAAGATTCGATTAATTCTAACGAATGATCACCGTCAGATAGTAAAAGAATAAATCAGCTACCTCTCTGTGTCGATCAATGTATGCAACTTTGGATAATACGTCTGAATTTCACATACCTCCTAGTGATAACTGTGGTTAAAATTCCTTAATAGCAAGACTCTTTGTTTTTTCAATGTTTTCGGTGAAAATGAGAGATTTCATGGCTTATAAATACTATCCCTTGCAGACCTGTTTTTCACCATGAAGCGTATAATAATTTGTTCAGTATAGAGAACTAGATATACAAAGATGGTGAAGAGCTTCTACTCAAGTGCATTATTGTTTGTTCTACTTATTCTTCTTGATGCAGGTTTTTTGAAAGTTGAAGCCCATACCTGCAAACCAAGTGGCAAGATAAGGGGAAGGAAACCACCTCCTAAACAATGCAACCGAGGAAATGATTCAGATTGTTGCAAGAAAGGGGAGCTCTACACCACATACAAGTGCTCACCACCAGTGACCAGCCATACAAAGGCACTACTGACAATCAACGGATTCGAGAAAAAGGAGGATGGTGGCGGTCCATCAGAATGTGACAACAAATACCATTCAGATGACACACCAGTTGTTGCACTTTCAACTGGATGGTTCAATGGCAGGAGTAGGTGCTTGAAAAACATAGTGATCCATGGTAACGGCCGCCATGTGGTGGCCAAGGTAGTTGATGAGTGTGACTCAACCGTGGGATGTGATAGCGAGCATGACTACCAGCCACCATGTCCTCACAATGTTGTAGATGCTTCTAGAGCAGTGTGGGAAGCCCTAGGGGTGCCATCCAACAAACGAGGTGGTATGGATATTACTTGGACTGATGCTTAGAATCCATATACAATCGCCATCTCTCAAGTTATCTTTTGTTTCTATGCAGTTTGATTAATATGTGTAAATTGCTGTTAGCAGCAAATAATGGTTGTTTGGGTTACTTTCTACTCCTGACTCCCTTTGGAGTCTAAATGTATATCTGAACCAAAGCAGGATGGGTGAATATAATGTTCACTGATATGCAAATAAAAGCACAAAAGAACCAGTTTGTACTTCTATAGATCTCCTTTTCAAGTACTTTGATATACTACCATAATAGCACCTCCAAATGAATTCCCACCATCACGTCAGCTTTTGCAGCTAAAATACGGACCTCGTGCAGGTGTTCAATCCAATGGAATAGGGATGACTAGTTTGTTTGAGCAATAAACAACAGGTGCACAAAAACAAAAACACCTTGCGAACCAAAATCTTTTCTAGAAAATTTGGACATTAGCGTAGATTGTAGAGATGAAAAGACAAGAATGTTGCATATTTCCAAGCTCTACAAGGAGAGGAAGGCAAAACAAAATAAAGAACGACTCAAGGTTTCAAGTTCAGATATGGAGAAGACTTTGAAACTAGTGTCAAACCTCCAAGAATACAAAAAGTGGTTTGCTACCCCCTCAACAAAATTTTGTCAGGGTGTTAATTTAATGTGGTTCATGTAGGGCTCATCTCAAAGGTTTGCAACCTGGAAAAATGGCATAGAATGAAAATATGGATGCCCTTTTTCATCCCCATCTACCTCCATCCACCTGGCTAGGCGAAATATGAAAAACCTCAAATTCAAGTTTAGCAGCTTTGGGGGATGAAAAGTTTGTTATTCTGAATGCTCTTAATGCATGCAGCTTCTATTGCACACACCCTGGGATCAGAGTGATTGGAGTTTTACATGCAAACGGTGAACTTTGATCATCTTAGAGCATCTCCAACAGTCTCCCAAAGTCCATTCCCAAAAATCCCTTTTAAAGAGTGTTTTAAGGGGTGCTAAAAAGTGGTGGAAGTAGGGCGAGTCGAGCCCAAAAATTAACTTTTAGACCATAACAAAATCATTGAATGTTCGGAAACAGACCACTTCATACCCTATATAGCCATGTCACCCTTAGAAGCGAACCCTTAATGTCGTCTTCAACAGTACTGTTAGGGAGCTAGCCTCCTTATTTACTTATTTATATCTGTCTTCCCTAATAAAAATTACTTTGGGTATCAAGACACCACCGCACAAGGGAGCCAAGAGACCAGAACCCCTAACACCCACCCTCAAACATCCTGTTAGTTTTCCCTTTTACCAATTATGGTAAATGGAGACTGCCACAAGGACTCCCTCTTTTTTTCCGAAAAGAGTTGAAGCCTTGAAGGATTATAATCAAGTGCCAAACAAAATAAAAATAAAAAAATAGTGGATTTTTAGAGTTATAAACAATCCTCCAGGATGAAGCATCAATGCTGTCCTTATTAAGGATAGTTTATCCCTTAAACTGACAAAGAAGACATGTCCTTCATAAGATATCGGATGCCATGCTACATCACATGGGATTTGCAAAAAGCCTACATTGTGTAAAATTTGAAAAGGATGAGCGCCAATCGTAGAGAAAAAGTTATATGGCATGCGCCTTATAACCGGCACATAGTTATATTATACACCATCTTAATTTCCCAGAAAGTCATACAATACCACCATATTTCTTATATACATACCAAGCATTTCATATCCTGGAGTTTATCAACTCCCAACATCAAAGACCTTACATGCAAATAACACAGATGGCTCCATCAGCTATAAACCAATATTCCCATAATTAGAAGGAATATAAACCATCTGCATGCTGATCATTTCTAACAGAATAATAAGAAAGTAAAGTAGATATTTCGAAAGAAAGTTTATGCAACACAACTCTAGACAAAGAAATCAATCCTTGCATGTTACTAGCTGAGAGTGTAGTTTGTTAATAGAAACAGAAATTCTAAGTGTCGAGGAAATGAGCGAGGAAACAAGCGAGGGAAGTGAGGTGGCGGGAGTGAGAGCCGTTCAATCCACTCGAGATGTGTGCGTTGACTTTTCACGCGTGCATCCCAAGTGGAATGAACGGCTCCCACCCCCGCCACCTCACTCCCCTCGCCCATTTCCTCGCTGTGTAACCTCTCATATGGTGAACTAAAACTTTTGTCGATTATACAAAAGCAATCTTTAGATAGTTTACTATGATCTTGTTATCCAAGATGGCATATTCTGTTCTCAGATCTGAGATAAGAGTAGCATGTGGACACAAGGGTTAATTAAGAAAATTCCAGATCCAACATGATATACTCTGTTCTCAAAGTGATCCACGCTAATATCTGATTAAGAACCCAGATGGTTTACAATAATCCTACATCCGAGATAGTTCCCTCTAGCCTTTGATATAAGATATGCATAAGCAAACATATCCCATAAAAAAAACTGAGAATAAAACGATACGCATGATCAGTACTGGTCACTACTGTGGTGGAATCCTAATTTTTTTTTAAATTTATTTATTTGTTTTATTGTGGCCTGGGAGTATCTAGTGGGTGCATACATCGGTTGACCTGCAGTTCACCTAAGTACATTTATCTATTTTAAATACGCAAATTTTAAAAATCATAGTAACAATCATTAGCCCCAAGTAGCATTGATCTTTCAAACAACTAGCTATTAAATTGTCTCTCTCGACTAATTGGGACAATAAAGACGAATCTAAAACATTCTTTTCATTCCAGGTCAGGCACAAATAGGGATTCAAACTGCAGAAATAAACAAATGGTACACTGCTCAAAATACATAATATGTAAGGTCACCATAACATAGTAAAACGAACAAACCAACTACCCCTCGACGATGATCAAAGTATGCTACTTTGGATAATACATATGAATTTCACATACCTCCTAATGACAACCAGGTGGTCCAAAATTCCCAATGTGTAAGATTGCTGTTTTTCATTGAAAATGAAAGTATTCGGAGATTATAAATACCATCACTTGCAAACGTACTTTCATCAAACATCGTGCAACAATTTTCGTACTGAGAACTAGACATACAAAGATGGTGAAGAGCTTATACTCAAGTGCATTATTCTTTGTTCTACTTATTATTCTCATGGCAGATCTTTTGAAAGTTGAAGCGCAGATTTGCAAACCAAGTGGCAAGATAAGGGGAAGGAAGCCACCTCCTAATCAGTGCAACCAAGCAAATGATTCAGATTGTTGCAAGGAAGGAGAGCTCTACATCACATACAAATGCTCACCACCAGTGACAAGCCATACAAAGGCAGTACTGACAATCAACGGGTTCGACAAAAATGAAGATGGTGGTGGTCCATCAGAATGTGACAACAAATACCATTCAGATGACACACCAGTTGTTGCGCTTTCAACTGGATGGTTCAATGGCAGGAGTAGGTGCTTGAAAAACATAGTAATCCATGGTAATGGTCGCAGTGTGGTGGCCAAGGTAGTTGATGAGTGTGACTCGACCATGGGATGTGATAAAGATCATGACTACCAGCCACCGTGTCCTAACAACATTGTGGATGCTTCCAGAGCAGTGTGGGAAGCCCTGAGGGTGCCATCTAACAAACGAGGTGGAATGGAAATTACCTGGTCTGATGCTTAGAATCCATAAGGGAATATAAGATCGTCGTCTCTCAAATTACTTTTGTGTTCCATATGGTTTGATTGATCCATGACTATTGCTAATAGTAGCAAATAAGGGGTTGTTGTTTGTGTAAGTTTCTAGTCCTGTTTCAGTTTGGAGTCAAAATGTACATCTGAACCAACACAGTATGCGTGAATATAATATTCACTGTCATGCAAATAAAAGGTCAAAAGAACCAGTTTATACTTCTATAGTTCAGTTTATTATCCTTTTCAAGTACTTTGGTTGATCCAGTACCATAGAGCATCTCAAAATGTATTCCTATCATCATCAGCTTTTGCAGCAAAATTTGCACCTAGTGCAGGTGTTCAGGTGCAAATCCAAGGGAACTGGGACAACTAGTTTGTTTAAGCTATAAAAAACAGGTGCACGAAACAAAATCACCTCGTGCACCAAAATCTTTCTAGAAAATTTGGACAATGTGGTGATGAAAGGACAAAAAAAAATGTTGCATATATCCAAGCTCTACAAGTAGAGGAGATTAAGCCAAAATAAAGGACAACTTCTAAAATGAAGAAAACTTTGAAAGGAATGTCAAAAAACCTCCTACGTGACAAAAAGTAGGACCCAACCTAATCAACAAAATTTTGGCACGAGTCTTACTCTGATATGGTTCATGCGAGGGCCCCATCTCAATGGTCCTAACTTTTTTGCAACCTGTTAATGTGGTGTCCGGATGAAAAGATGGATCCCATGTGGGCATTTTTACCCCCAGATGTGCAAAATATTAAAAAACTCAAATTCCAGTTGAGTACCTTTTTGAGATGAAAAGTTGTTGTGGATGCTCTTAATGCACCCAAAATGCCAACATATGCAGCTTCTATTGCACAACACACATCCCAGAATCAGTGTGTTTGTAGTTTTACGCGTGGTCAAAATAACTTTATCAAGGAGATGTATCGGTCCTGAAAAAAAGTATATATCGAAGATATATGGACCCCTGAGTAGATAAATCAAGAAAAATTGTTGGTCTAAAGTCAAAGATGATTTGGATATATCTGATAACTGTGAGAAATATCAGATACTAAAGATTTATCATCAATTTGTCAGTGTCTATAATTCATCTATAGATAAATCCAGTATATCATATCTATCAGATAAATCATTAATATCTTTTAAAAAAACTTTTCGAAAGAGAATTTTTACATAAAACCAAACATATTTCATAAACTTAAATAAAAATATTATCACTTACAACATGAATTTTGCTTGCATCATTAGCTAAGCTATTTTTTCTTCTAAAACCATTAAAAAAACCCATGTACTTTTGCTTGCATAAAATTACTTAGTATCAACGTTGAATGCAAAAATAGTTTTAAGAATTTTATGAGACTTAAATTGATTTTGTAGAAATGTGGGAACATGTAACTATTTCAAGTTAAGGGAGCAAAAGGGGTTGCAATAAACAAGAACGTGGGTAGTTGCCCATTGGGTTGTGTGTGGCAACGCCAATGTAGATGGTGAGAGGTAAATTGGTACGTGATGAATGAGATCTCTCAAGGAGTCGACAATGGAAAACATAGACAAAATTATAATTATTCACATTACATTTACTGCATAATTATAATTTTTGCTCATTTTTAAAACATAAATTTTATAATATGGCGTCCACCTCAAACTTTTTTCCCAAGTTAAAAAGTAAACTTGTGAATGCATCGTGTATACATAGACACTAGTACCTATAAAATCTGTAAAAAAAAATCCTTATGTGAGACACGTATTGATAATAAACAAACAAAAAAAAGGTCAAATCCAACACACGACATCAAACAACTTGATTTTTCATTTAAATTTCTTTATCACTTATTCGTTCGCATTGTTTTCTCCGCTTAATTCAATTTTTAAAGGTGATAAAAAAAATGTCTACAATTTCTTCTACACACTTCATTGCAATCAATTTGGATATCGAAAGAATAATAATAATAATAATAATAATAATAATAATAATAATAATAATAATAATAATAATAACATTTTGCTAAGGTGTATAACATAAACAAAAAAGAATTTGCTACGCTCAAAATGCATGGGCGGATCTACCCTTTGGCTAAGGGGGTCAGTGGCTCCCCTTATCTTTCTGAAAAATCCCACTAAATTACTCATAATGTTTTATATTGCCCCCCTTTAAAAGTTTAGATTGTTCCATTTTGTATACAATCTCCATCAGTTTTTCTAAAGTTCATACCCAAATGACATTTCAAGAGTTTTCTAAGGGGTGCCAAAAAATAAGTGGTGCAAGTAGGGTGGGTCAATCCTGTAAATTTAATTTTCAGATCGTAGAAGTCGTGGATTTTTAGGAAACATAACACTTGACGCCCTATTTTTCGGGAAGTAGGATTTAGCATTGAAGGACTCTTCCCCTAAAACTACTTGAAACCACTGTAAACGATACTCTTGATGGTCTAATTGGTCCAATTATAATGTGAACATCCATTTGGTAGGCTCCATGATCAGGGGTTTAACACAACAAACACCCACATCACACTTAGAAGCAAACCCTTCACATCTTCAACATTCCTGAACCATAACTACAACTTGTTAGTAATCTTAGGGAGCCTCCTTATTTATCAATTTATCTGCTTTCCCTGATAACAATAAGGTTGCGTATCAAGGTACCGCCCACACAAGGAAGACGGGAGACTAGAACCCCTAAACCACCCCTCTCAACATCCTGTTGGTTTTCCCTTTTACCAATTACAAGGACTCAAAACCTTTTTCTTTAACAATAATTGAAGCCTTGATGGTGTAAAATGAACGGCCAAATAAATCAGTGGTTTTGAGACTTGAAAAATTCCTCCAGGATTACTCTATCAATCCTGTCCCTATCAAGGATAGTTTATCCCTCGATCTGACAAATAAAGACAACTTGTCCCTTATGAGAGATATGGGCTTCCATGTTTCATCACATGCGAATTGCAACTTGCAAGCAATGCGAAAGCATACATTTATTAAAGATCAGCAATGACACGCACAAATTGTAGAGAAAAGTACACTAGCTCGCTCTTTCTAAGTTCTAACAGGAAAATTGTTGTTACACACCATCTTATTTTCTCTGAAAGTCATACAGTACCATATTCCTTATATACATACCAAGTTTTCATCACTTTGGAGACTCCAAGCTCCCAACTTCCAAGCCATTACCTGCAAAGAATATAGATGGTTTCATCAGTTATTAACCAAGATTCCCACAATTATAAATGCATCTAGACCATCCCTGCATGCCAAGCAGTTGCATTATTAGCCCACATTTTAAAACATCGATAGTGACACTTATTAGTCCCAAGTAACATTGATCTTTCAAATGAATATTAAATTCTCTATTGACTGATAGAGATTCAAAGAAGAATCTAAAAACATTCTTGTCGTTCCCAATCATGTTTGAATCTGATGGCAATATACTGCCAATCTAAACTAAGTATATCTAACGGCAACAATGTGCAAGTATCGCTAGCGCCACAAAGTAGAAATTCAAAAGTGCAGAATTAAAAAAAGGAACATCTTCTGAAACTATATAAGATTCGATTAAATCAAATGCAAAATCACTGTAACGTAGTAAAACAAACCAAGCAATTACCCCTTCACGACATCTAAGTATGCAACTTTGGATAATACGTCTAAATATCGCATACCTCCTAGTGACAACTAGGTGCTCTAATAATTTCCAATGCGAAGACTGTTTTTCAAAGAAAATGAAAGACTACGTGGCTTATAAATACCCTCACTTGCAAAGCTGCTTCTCATCAAGCATTATATAACAAATTGTTCAGTACAAAGAACTAGAACAAACATGGTGAAGAGCATTTACTCAAGTGCATTAATATTTGTTCTACGTATTCTACTCATTGCATGTATTTTTAAAGTCGAAGCCCAAAACCTGCAAACCGAGTGGCAAGCTAGGGGGAAAGAAAGCGCCTCCTAATCAATGCAACCAAGGAAATGATTCAGATTGTTGCAAGGAAGAGAAGCTCTACACCACATACAAGCGCTCACAGCCAGTGACAAGCCATACAAAGGCAGTACTGACAATCAACGGCTTTGATAAAAGTGAAGATGGTGGCGGTCCATCAGAATGTGATAACAAATACCATTCAAGACGACACACCAGTTGTTGCACTCTCAACTGGATAGTTTCATGGCAGGAGTAGGTGGTCACAAAACATAGTAATCCATGGCAATGGCCGCAGTGTGGTAGCCAAGGTGGTTGATGAGTGTGACTCGACCATGGGATGTGATAGCGATCATGACTAGCAGCCACCTTGTCCTCACAACATCGTGGATGCTTCCAGAGCAGTGTGGGAAGCCCTGGGTGTGCCATCCAGTCAATGCGGTGAAATGGACATTACCTGGACTGATGCTTAGAATCCATATAAAATCCGCATCTCTCAATTACTTTGTGTGTGTCCTATAAGCTTTGGTCGATTCGTGTGAATTGCTAGTACAACAAATAATGGCTGACGCTTGTTGTTTGTGTATGATAGAATTTAAAATAACGATAATCCAAATAAATTGAACAATAGTTGAATAACAGATAATTCGAAATAACAACGAAATAATTGATAAACAAAATAACTTTTATTCCATCAATGATCAACCTACACGCATACTTATAACTAACCTAACTTCTATAACAAACCCTAAAGCTAACAGAAAACATTGTCCTAATAATACTAGAATTCTTAATATGCCTAAAATATTATTATTGCTAACAATACCATTATCCTAATTATATCAACCTCCTCAGGTTGAAGAAGCTCGTCCTCGAGTTTAAAGTCAGAAGATATAGCACAAACAACCAGTCACTGAACATAAAGTGAAGTGCACGTGAAGTAATCTTCCCCGAAACTTCCCACGATACACACTAGAAATAAACAAATATGACTCAAAAAATTGAAAACTGCAAGAAACCTGAGAAGATGCTTGTGCATAAGCTCGTGCCACAAAAATGTTCCAATATGGATCAACATAATCATCATAACTAACTGTGTTTGTCTCTATAGGAACATCCTCTGGTTGCTAAAAAACGAGAAAGATGTCGCACAAGTCAAAGAGCTGAAAAGTCAAAAATCGAGTGTATGTGATGGTGCCCTTAACTTCCTCAAAAAGTTGGATGGACTCGGACAAAAAGTACACTCAGCCTGCTCTTCGCATGTTCGAGCAAGGTAATGAGGATCCAATAGTGCCTTGTGCAATTTTCGATACATTGCAGCAATTTCATACCAAGTCTTAGTCAAGTATGTCTCAACCTGCATCACAATGGAGGGGACAGTGGCGTGCACATCACTAGCAGCTGAGGGTAAGAGTTGGGGTATACAAAGAGTACGGGTCATAATATGGGCCACTCATTTTTTTTTAAATCTTCAGGTGGGGTGCCATCATAAATGTTTGGGTGGAAATAGGCATGGTGAACTAAGGACTAACTTAAAAATTAAGAAAAAAAAATGGTTATCTTCTCCAACAAGATCTGAAGAAAAAAAAAGTGGGGGCTTGCTCACGAATGGGGAATGGGCGGGGGTTTTGCAAAGGTGTGAGCTGCGAAATGAGGGGGGAAGGATGATTGATCAACGAAGGGTGGTGGTGCTGGAGGGTGTGGCGATGGAGGAGAGAACGAGGGGTGGTTGTTGTGTTTGTGACGACGGCTATGACTGGCTGCTATGAACCTGATTAGTTGTGATGAGGGCAAATAACGATGAAGCCTAGTCTCTGTTGGTGACATTGGATGCAGAGGGTTGTCTGGCTGGGATTGCTAGGGCTTACAACGAGGGCTAAGGATGGCGGTGAGGGTTGTTCTCTACGGATGGTGTTGTCGACTAGCTAAAATAGACCAATAGGAGAAGCTGCGACGATTGAGGCTTGCAACGTTAGCGGGTGACTGTGACATGTCTAATTATTTTTTGTCTTCTTTTCTATTTCTCTCCTCAACTTCTCTTCCAATCTTCAATCTTTTTCCTTGAACCTCTTTCTTTTCAAATCGCACATAATAAACAAGAATTGTTTTGGCTCTGATATCATTGGATATAATTTAAAAGAACGATAATCGAAATAATTGAACAATAATTGAAATAACAGAATAATTTGAAATAATAACTAATAAACAAAATAATTTTATTCCATCAAAAACCAAATTATAATGATTAACCTAAGCTCATATTTATAACGAACATATCTTCTAAAATAAACCCTAAACCTAATTGAAAACATTTTTCAAATAATACTAGCATTCTTAATATGCCTAAAATACTATTATTGCTAATAATTCTATTATTCTAATTACATCAGTGTTACATCTGCTCATGTTTCCTTTTGGAGCCTAAATGTATATCTATACCAAAACAGTAAGTGGATATGGTATGTTCATTTATAAGCAAATAAAAGCACAAAAAACCAGTTATGCTTCTATACTTCATTTTATTATCCTTTTCACTACTACAAGAGCATCTCCAAATGTATTTCCCACCACCATATCAACTTTTACACCTCAATTCCCTCATAGCAATTGCATCTACCCCTTTCTTTCCAAATTGTGCAGGTGCAAATAAAAAATAGGGACGAGAATTACAAACAATAGGTGAACAAAAACAAAAAATGACTTTATATGACAAACAAAAAAAGTTACAAATGTGTGCTTGGAGCATAGCATCGAGACAAAAACAAAAGATATTCTAAAAATGCTGCATATTCCCAAGCTCTACAAGAGAATGACACTTTGCGGCTTTGAGTTCTGACATGGATAGCTTTGAAGCTTTGGAGCCAACCTACTCTGTGGCACCTGAATGAAAATATGGATCCCATTGGATTTTGCATCCCCCATCCACCTGTCCATACAGACCAGGTAAGAACCCAATTATGCCCTAGCAGCTTTTGGGGATTAACAGTTGTAATTATGGATGCTCTTGATGCATCCAAAGAATCACAAGATGCACCTTCTATTGCACTAAACATGTTGATCTAGATTGAAATGTTTTTTTTTTGTAGATTTCAACGCAAATGTTGCACTTTGTCCATATTAAAACATCTGAAGGTTCAAGTAGGGTGAGTCAAGCCCGTAAAGTTTTAACTTTGAGATCATAGAAACTATGGATTTTCAGGAAACAGATCACTTGGATGCCCTATGTTTCCTGAGCAGTAGGGTCTAGTATCGAAGGATTCTTCCCTTAAAACCACTTGAGATCCTATTGGAGATGTTCTTGATTGTCCCACCAGCTCCTTGTAAATGACGCATATTTAGTTTGATAAATGCTCTTAGTGTCCAATTTGTCCCATTATGATACGGATATCCACTTGGAAAGCTCCACAATTACGTGTTTAACACATCAATTACCAACACGTTAGCACTGCACAGGAAGCCCCCCCCCCCCCCCCACCCCCAATAACCCTAACAATCACCTCTGAACATCATGTCGTTTTCTAGTACCTAATTATTAGGGGTGGGCACGGGGCGGAATGGGACGAGATAGTCCCATCCCATTCATACGGGATCGGGATGGAATCAGCGTGCTTTATTTGTTGATCAAGTTTTTTGATAATGTAATAGGTATAAAACTATAAATTACAACAGGAATAAATATTTTAAGGCTTTCCTATGTTCTTAGAATATATACTCTCCATAGATTTAAACCAAAAAAAAAAAAAATCATTCATGCTTTTTTATCCCAAATAAGGAATTGCACAGAATTATGATCTAAGAACTTATAGGAGGCATATGACGAACAATACATCTTCCACTGATTGTGTCGTGCACATTTTGCATTTTTCAACGTCAGAGTTTCTTTTACATCATAACCTGATTTTACCTATGTACAGTTAAGAGCTATTTTTTCTATTATTTGCACATGCATCATGTATTGCTATGCCAGTTTTGGGGCATTTGAAACTGTGGGACTCACATTTAACTAATTTATCATGGTAATTCTCTACTATCCATTATTGGTATGAAAACTTCATTCTTCTTTTTGCAGGTGATTCTAACATCCATGAGAAGTCTCCGAACCCAAGCCAGGATTGGATACCATTGGATTTTGTGTGCCAGATTTCAATTTTATTTGGGTCATTGCCCATGGTTCCAGAAGCGCATTAGTGCTAACAAGTGCTAACCTTAGTGGGACAACCTAGTAGTGTGTGCATTAAATATTAATAATAAATATTGAAAAATTAGCTTGGGACGAGATGGGATTGGCAGTATTGAAAATCTTCATCTCAACCCATCTCATCCCATTCTAGATCGGGACAGGATCAGGATAGAATTATTAAATCTCATTAAGACTTGAAAAAATCGGGACAGGAACAGAATCGCGGGATGGGATGCCCATCCCTACTAATTATGGTGAATGCCAAAAGGATTCAACGTTAGTTGAAGGCGTATAATGAACAGCCAAATAAATCAGTGGATTGTGAGTCATAAAATCCTCCATATCAAGCATCGAGTCTGTTCCTATGAAGTATATGTTATCCCTCAAACTAAAAAATAAAGACAGCTTGTCCCTTATGAGAGAGGTGAGCTTCCATGCTTTATGCATGGGATTTGCAAGCAGTAGGGAAAGCCTACAAAATATGAAGTTCAAAAAGGAAAAGCACCAATTGCAAAGAAAAGTATATTGGCGTGCTCTTTCTAACCAGCACATACGTATACACCATCTTATTTACCCTGAAAATAATACAACAAAATATCTCTTATTTACATACCAAGCATTTCATCATTTTGGAGATCCGTAGCTAGCAACTTCCAAGCCATTACCTGCAAACAAGCACAGAATACTTCTTTACAAACCAAGTTTCCCATAATGCATCTACAGTTATAAAACATCTGCATGTTGCTAATCATACATGACAGAATGTTAAGGAAAGCACAAAAGTAATATATAATTCATTTCTTAAGAAGATGTATGCAACATACTCCAAACAAATTAATTTAGCAAATCATTTTGATAGTATTCGGTTTCCTAGCTTCGAGTTTAAACCTAATATTGTCCATATTGCCAACTGAATAGAAAAATTGTCTAACTGTTTGCGCTTCCTGTTTTTTCATTCCTTTTTCCTAGTAACTGTTTAGTTGATAATCTACAAAATTCTCCCCAAATGAGACTGCATTGTCCAGGATTGGTCCTATCATTAGCACAGAGAGAGAGTAAAAAAGTAGTTTGTTAATAAAACTCATGTGATTAAACCTTTGATTACTCATACGAAGCAATCTTCAGATTAGAGGCAGTTTACCATGATCTCAGAATTCAATATGGATGGTTTACTGTGATCTTGGAATCCAATCCAAAATGGTCCGTTCTGATCCAAATGTCAGACTCAAAATGGTTTGCAGTGCTTGGATCTATGACATCGACTCTATACTTGGATCCAAGAGAAAAGTTTAGTCTACACCAATCCAAATGGTACGATAGCCTTTCAATGGCTTCTAAACTTGGTAAAAACGACACTTCATTTTCAAAAAAAAAAAAAAAATACCATGTCATACACACTACACATATCAATACCCATACACCAGAACACTCGTCGATCACTCCATCCTTAGATCATCACTTTTTCACATATTAGTTCAAATTCTTTACAAATGTCACAAGCATATTATAGCAAACTAGTACGACATGTACATCAATATTCACTTACAAGCTAAAGAATATGACTAATAATGTAAAACTTATTGCTGAAAAATTAAATAATACTACTTATCACCTAGTGTTTTTTTGGCTACATATCCGATCCTATGTCCGAGTCGCACACCGATACCCATATGTGTTGTTGTTATATAGTAATATAGGTTATAAGCTATTTCAAACCACGTTGTTCTACTTGGGTCTTTGTACAAAATGATCCACTCAAATCTCAGATCAAGAGTATTTAATTAAAATAGGGCTTAATTAAGAAAATTTTGAATTCAACTTTGTGTACTCTGATCTTGGACCGAGATGATCCACTTTAATTTTGGATTCAAAACTGAGATCGTTCACACTGATCCAAATCCTAGACTAAGAGTCCCTCTCTGATCCGAGTAAGAGTAGTTTTGTCTGTAAGGTGAGATCAATTTCGAAGTAAATTTGGTCAAATGACCCATTCTAATAATCTACCTAACAAAAATGCTATCAAATAATCTCCTAGTACTAATACCATGATGATTATTATAATATCCAAATAATGCTATAATATCTGCCATAACCTGAACTGAAGATCTCTCGACATAAGGAATTATAAATTAACAATCAAATTCAATCTCATGAAACTTTGCACGGTAAAAGGGAATGCAACTATATTTTCATGGATTTTTATGGCCTCTGAAAACCATTCATTACGGTCACCTAAAATCAAGTATATTTTCCCAAATGATTTAACGTGAGTTCAAATGTAAATGATATATTCTCTAACTGAAGAAAACAAAAAAGGCTCCAAAGGTTTACCATCTGGATCGAAGAAAAATACTTGTTTGGTCTTTCCATCGGGTTGCGTCTTTATAAATGTCTCAATTCCTTTCTCCTGTAAAAGAACATTCATTCAACTAACATCAAAGTAGTAATAATAAATTTTCACTGTTTCCACATTAAATCATATGATAAACTATTTTGCTTAGGATAGTTTCAAAATTATTGGAATTTAAGATATGAGGACGTTTATGATACAAAACAGTCATCAAAGCTTTTGAAAACCACTAATCCAAGGCATCATGTATACCTATTCAAAAGTTTACATACTGTGAAGGTTGAAAACAAAGGGTATTAAGGGCATGCTATTGGAAAACATTCACTTTTTAGGGCATTCCCACTCCAGGACCGCTAAAAGTAACTCATACGCTCGCAAACCCAGCTTGTTCACCTTGGGAATACCACAAGGGAAGAACAAAGACAAGCATTCAAGAGACCAGCAGTGCAATAAATATTACTAGCCAAGTCTTTGATAGGCAACTTACTGACTTCCCATAATGGGGAAATCTACATTTATAACTTATAAGAAAAGCCGCATGGAACTTTATCCGCCAAAATGTTTTTCTTCTTACTTTTACTCGAGAGGACAATGATATGATTTTTCAAATTAAAAGCACTGGAAGTATCCAATGCCCATGACATCCGATGGGACAAGGATATTTATCAACAATGATCATTTCAGACACACATATTGCTACTAAAGGACATGGAGACAACTCCAATATGAGCATAGAAATCCACTCCGTCCACCATTACGGGTAATCTCAAAATCGGAAAATCATCTAGTAAAGAAATTAAACTCATCCCATTGTAAGATTTCAAAAACCCAATTCAAAGTTTTCCTTTCATTGAACAATATCTTGAAAAGCACAAATCCTTAAATGCACAAACAAGTTAGTAATGAGAGAAAAGAAGTGACCTTTAGGGTTTGAACGAAAGAATCGAAATTCGACACGGAGAAGCAGATGTGATGATCTCTTGGCAGGTTCTTTGGATCAGCAACTGGTGCAGATCCTTCTGGAGGCTTCTTCACCTCTGGGTTTCTCTCAAATATGTGAAGAGAAAAAGCAGGAGAGATACTCAGCCAAATCACTTCGAATTCTCCGAAATTGGGGCTTTCGATCCTCTCAAACCCTAGTATCTGTAAACAACATTGAAATTGTTTATTCAATCAATCAATTTGTGTTGAATTTGGTGAACAAGTTTAAAGAGAGGACCAGAAGAAGAAGAACCTCTTGGTAGAAATTGGCGAGACGTTTGACGTCTGGAGATTCTCGAGCTATGTGGTTGAGGCACACTCCTTTCGCTGCCGCCATTTTTCTCTTCTGGTTTTTGGTCTTCGTTTTTTTTGGCTTAAGCTAGTTTTGTAGGGGGAATGGAACGAGGTGATTTTGCTTGGTGGTACATGATTGGAACAAGTGTCATGCGTTTAGATGATGTGTAGTATTTTAGCCAAGACAAGTGGACAACAGTTTTGGCATGTCTATAACATTTTTGTACGGAGAGGCTGAAGCTGGTAAGCTATCTTGTGTACATGGCCGGACCTATTCAAGCCCCCCTTGAACTTTTAAAAAAAATTTGGTTCATATTTGAAAAAAAAATAGTTGACTATTAGGGCTTCCCCTTCTCTGTTCTCTCGAGTCTCTCATACAGCCGCACAAAGCAACGGCGCAAGGTCTTCTCTCACGCGGCCCTGTTCGAGTGTTTCGTGGTTCATCTTCTCTCGCGCGGCCCTATTCGCGGTTGTTCCTCTTCTCTCACGCAGCCCTGTTCGGTTGTTCCTTTTCTCTCAATGAACTAAAATCTCTTCCTCTTCGGTTAATCCTCTGCTGCGTATCGGTTCGTCTCCAAGATTTCTCAAGGTAAAAAAAAAAAAAAAAAAAAAACTACTTGAAATCTCATTGATATTTGCTTTTCTTCATCTCTGATTTCTTTGCTCGCTAGATTCCTGTATCGATATTGTCTTGATTTTTCATATTGCGATTCCTATGGATCTGTGAGAAATGCTTGCTGAAAAGTGATTAGATCGAAAATGTTAATTTTAAGATTAATTGATTTTGTTTCTTGAAAACACTGGGTAGGTTTTCGTATCTGTTGGAGCTCAAAGCTATAAACTTGCAGCGAAGATAAAGAACTGGTGAGCACCTGAGCCTCCTCAGTTGAACATTACAAGTTTCCAGAGCTTAAAAAAACACTATCAGTGGGTGGGGCAGCATATCTAAGAAGGAGAAGAAACCTCATTTTATCTATCTCTCTTGAAGATCTCCCATTCCCAAGAACAAAAGGATCAGTAATACATAATATTTTATCAAATTCATCTCTCAAAATTCATTTTCATTGTGTTTTTGGATTTGGGTATGCTTCATTTTTTGTGGGTTTTCCTTGTTTTAGTTGAATTTGAAGTTTTTGTTAAAAAAGATTGAATTTTTTTAAACGCCCCAAACCTTTATTGAGAGAAAAGATTGCGGAACTTTGCTATGATTCACCGTTAATAAACCTTAAGCCTAATTTTGATATTCGTAAACAGAGAAGGTTGTCCACTGTCATGCTAATCAATCATTTATCTCTGTTTAGTCTGTCTCAGAGATTTTTGGGTGGGCAAGATCCACTAATTATGAGTAAAATTTTCTTAGGGGTTTGATGTTTTCAACTCATTTTTTATCATTGTGATTAAGTTATTTCCTTCTGCTGATTATGTTTTTTTGGGGATAATTTTCTTTTAATCGATGTATATACTGTGTAAGAGTTTCTTCATGTCCTCAACTAAAAATGTTTTTGTTTCAATTGAATAGCATTTTGTTTTTAATTGAATGCATACCTTCAGTTAATTGAATGTTTTTAATTGAATAGCATTTTGCTTTTAATTGATTATCTTGAGTATGCATGGGTTCCACATCCAAGTGCACCTCTTGCGCTATCTTTGGCCACTCCAAGCAGCAATGCATGAAACAAACCCCAATCAAATTCTCTGCGCCTAAGGTCTAGAAGTCAATGAACAGGAAGCAACAGCCTCAACAAACCAATGAGGACGACTGGACGATATTTCAGGGAAAGCCAGTCATAAGGGAACCAAAGGAGCCGGAACAAGCACTGAATATGGAGGGTGCTACTCAAGA
This sequence comes from Berberis thunbergii, assembly GCA_003290165.1. NCBI lineage: Eukaryota > Viridiplantae > Streptophyta > Magnoliopsida > Ranunculales > Berberidaceae > Berberis > Berberis thunbergii. The sequence goes on along the minus strand of QNQO01000534.1, from coordinate 383,870 downwards.
TCTCCAGCCGGACACTAGAGAGGCACCTAGCACCACTACTCCTCTCATTATGCACTGCACCAATAGGGAAGAGGAACTTTTACAATCACAAAGCCCAAAGCATGCCACTCTGCAACTAGCAATACAGGATGATTCCCTACTGTCGAGCAGCTCAATCACTGTCCCTGTACCCAACCAAGTCAGTGGACCTATTGTCACCTATAATGCATTCGAATGTCTAGCGTAGGAGACTGAGCCACCCAATCTCGCCGACACTATGAACTCCTTGAAGCAGACCCTCCGCAGGATTACTGGAGATGTAATGCAGACTGATCATGCTCCACTTATCAGCACCACAGGAGTCAAGCAGCTCCTAGGACATGATGTTAGTAATGATTAAGCTGGCATGTTGGAACGTGCGAGGGCTTAACGATATCGTTAAGCAACAAGAAGTTTGTGAACTTGTAAAAAAGAGAAGATACGTGTGATAGGCTTAGTCGAAACTAAAGTTAAATAGGAAAATAATAGCACACTATAGCGTGCCCTATTGCGTGATTGGCTCTGGACTGATAATGGACATAATGCTCAAGGAGGTCGAGTATGGGTTGACTGGAACCCAGGCCAGGTATCAAGTACTCCATCTTCTAGCACAGACCAGATAGTAACAGTACATGCAAAATGGAACACTGGCTTTGAATGTGTCCTATCATTTGTTTATGGTAGCAATCACCATACAGTCAGGCAGCAACTGTGGTATGAGTTACTACAACTCTCAAGCACAGTCACACTGTCGTGGGCTCTGCTAGAAGGCTTCAATGCCATCTTGCATACCAATGAATGCATGGACCACGTAGGAACTCAGCAAGGTGACGCTCTTGACTTCTTGAACTCTGTCACACAAGCTGGGCTATATGACTGTCAATATAGAAGCAATTTCTTCACCTGGAGCACCAATCAATTTGGAGCAGACTGTGGCTCCTCCAAGCTAGATAGGGTTCTGATCAATGACGCCTGGCTTCAAGCAAACCCAGATGCTGAGGCGGAGTTCCTAAACTCAAGTATCTCTGATCATGCACCAATGGTGCTTTCATTATATAACAATGCTAATATAGGGCCTATCCCATTCAAAATTTTTAACTATTGGGTGCACGAGCATGATTTTCATAAGATAGTAGAGGAAGCTTGGCGCATTATAGTCACTGGTAACCACATGTACAGGTTCATCAAGAAACTCAAAATAGTAAAACAAGCCTTAAAGCTTCCTGAGCAGCTGTAGGATTGCATCCCAACGGACCATGTCATAAGCTTTCTTGAGGTCAATTTTCGCTGCGCATCTAGGGGGGCCCTTGTCACGATGATAGTTCCTGACAAGCTCATGAGCTGGCACGATGTTGTCCTGAATATGTCGGCCTTGTATGAAGGCAGATTGTGAGTCACTTACAACCTTTTGAACTGCTGATTTCATCCTGTTGGTTAAGATATTGGTGATACATTTATAAAGAACATTGCAACATGCAATGGGCCTGTAGTCATTGAAGTAGGACACATTAGTAATTTTAGGAATTAAAGCTATGTGCGTAGCATTTACCTATTCCAGTAGCTTGGAGCTGCGGAAGAAGTTCAACACAGCCTTAACAAAATCGTCCCCAATGTTGCGCCAAGTGGCCTTGAAGAATAGTGAGGTGAATCCATCAGGCCCAGGAGCCTTGCTGGCGTAAATACTGCATAGTGTCTCAGTGATTTCATTTCTAGTGATTGGCTCGATGAGCTCAGCGCCCCATTTTCACGGCTGACACCATGATCTATCAATTGAAGTTGTCTATGATCTCAGGATGTGACCGTTGTCTGACTCCCCTGCAAATACAGTTGTGAAATGTAGGATGCATTCAGATGCAATTGCTTCAGAGATCTCCAAGTTACTTCTCACCATTTATGTTGGATATAATGCTCTATGATTTTGTTTTGTGTGCGCCGCTCCCCTGACTAGGCCATGGAAGTAAGCATGTTTTGGCCCCTACTTCAAAGAACTTTGGTTTGGATTTTTGTTTCAACTCAGATCTTCACCATCGGAATGCCCAGTGGGCAAATTCTTGATAGCGGTTCCTTTCCATTCCTTCGATCAAACGGGATCAGGCAACAGGGAAGCCTTGTGTAGCTTGCTGAGTATGAGCCACCTAGCTCTTGCTTGGCTCTATCGGCTGAGCTTGCCTTATAGAAGCCTGCTTTTGCGCCGTGAACTTACCAGTCACTTTTATCAAACTGGATCAAGGAGTGTATTACTACACCTAAATTCTCTATTTGTCTCAATGGCTCTCCTAAAGGATATATCAGCGCAACAAAATATCTGTTTGCTATGCAATCAGGAAAGTGAAACCGAAACTCGTCTCTTTTTTGCATGCACCTATTCTCGGCCTGTTTGGAGCCGATTGTTACAACTCCTCAACTACTCCCGGACTGTCTCAGGCTGGGATGTGGAACTTCGATGGTGCACCACCACTTTCAGGGGCACTAACTCAAATGCACAAGTAAAGAAGATCACCTTGAGTGCATCTATCTATTACATATGGAGTAACCGTAATGCTCGGCTATACAGGCAGCAACACTGCTCTAGTACTGAGCTAGTCAAGAGGATCTATGAAGACATTAGGCTCCGGTACTCAAATGCTGAGCTAATTATTGATGACACAACAGCCAACAGACAGCTATTTGGCCGATGGCAACTTGAACCACAATTTCGGACTTGGACCCCGATCATGTGCTCTTGGACAATGCCCGTTACTAGATGGTATAAGCTCAGTTCTGATGGCTCATTAAAAGAAAACTCAGGCGGTTATGGTGCAGTAATTAGGGATGATCAAGGCATAGTTGTGGCTGCTTGCACTAGCTCGAGTGTGGGTCAGTCCATTATCAAGCATGAACTTCAAGGAGTTGAGGCAGGGCTGCGACTAGCCACCTCAAAAGGCATCCAAAAATTAGTAATTAGCACGGACTCCATCATAGTGCGTGATTACTTGACAAAAGCGCGACAGATTGCATGGAATTTGAGACACATCATCAATAAGATCAGCAGACTGCTGGCCACACTGGAAAACTTCACTATCAGCCATGAATATAGAGAAACTAATAGAGTAGCAGACAGACTCGCAAGCCTTCACCCTAGCTCGGAATTTCTCGAAGTTACACCGAGCTCGTTTGCTCAAGACTTGAAAGACATTGTACATGAAGATAGATCAGGAACAATCTACTATCGAATGTAACTTCACCTTCATTTTTTAGGTTTGGGGATCCTAAATAACCCCGCTCGCTTTCCAAAAAAAAAAATGCATACCTTCATTTTTTTTGTGGGTTTTCCTTGTTTTAGTTGAATTTGAAGTTTTTGTTAAAAAAGATTGAATTTTTTTAAACGCCCCAAACCTTTATTGAGAGAAGAGATTGAATTTTTGAAGTTGCTTGTGTGAAAAGTTTAGTTCTTGATTGGTAGGTCATCGTCCATGTCTACTTCAGGTTGCTGGTTTTCTTTCTAGAATTAGGGTAGTCTAGAAACCTACTTTTTTTCAGGTAGGATTTGTTGTGTTCAATGAGATTTTAGTTCTTCTGCTTAACTTGAAGGGATTAATGTATAACTCAATTTTCTTCGTTACTTTATATACAGATTGCAAATCACATGACTAAAAAAGAGCTAGGGAGGACAAGGACTACTTGAATTTTGCTTTACACTCTTGCAGCTCAGGTACATTAACATTTTATTCATGAAAATTAATCTTAAATCTTGTGAATTAGATGTTTTCATAAATATTGTTAGAGCTTGTATGTTTTTCCATGATAACAATGCTTGAAAGTATATATTATATATTTATTTACTTAATTAATATTTTATTTACTTATTTAATATTTTATTTATTTTTTCCAGCTATGGACAAGTTTTTGAAAATAAAGTCTCTGTCATAGTTACCATCCCCTAGATTACAAAATAATGAGGGTGGTCAGTTAGATCCAATCTCAAAGCCAATTCACGTGGATTATGAATCTGTCAAATCTTCCAACAGATCCCGAATCAAGACCCGATTCACTATCATCCTAATGACCAGGACATAATTAGAAGAGCGTAGCCTAAGAATCACAAATTTCCACAAAAGGAAATGGGAGGTGGGATGAGACATTTTAATGTAGCTTGGTTCGACCAACATAAAGATTGGTTGGAGTATAGCATAGAAAAGATGTTGCATTTTGTTTACATTGATATATCTTCAAACCGAATTTCGGGGATCAAAGTGGTGGCAACACTTTTGTAGTGGAAGGTTCGATAATTGGAAGAAATCGGATAAATTACAAGGTCATTTGGGAAAGACTCATTATGAAGCTTATACAATGAGTCAATATTTGATGAAGCAAAAGCAGCACATCCAAACATTTTTCGTTAAGCAATCAGACCAAGCTAAACTTGAGTACCAGACCCGTTTAAATGCTTCAATTGACTGTATTCGATTTCTTTTGCATCAAGGATTGGCTTTTCGTGGTCATGATGAATCTGAAGACTCAAATAATAGAGGAAACTTTCTTGAACTTTTGGAGTATACAGCTAATCATAATGAAGACATAAAGAAAGTTGTTTTAAAATATGCTCCTGAAAATCACAAGTTGATTTCACCTAAAGTTCAGAAAAGACATTACAAAAGCGGTTGCAATTAAAACTTTCGACATTATTCTTGAAGATCTTGGTGACACATTATTTGCAGTTTTGGTTGACGAATCTCATGATTTTTCAATCAAAGAGCAAATGTCAGTTGTTTTACGCTTTGTGGACAAAAGGGGTGTGTTATTGAACGATTCTTAGGTATAACTCATGTTTCTAATGTAACCGCAATTTCACTGAAGAAGGCACTGGGAAAAATTCTTTCCAAATATAATTTGAGCAAACAAGGTTGCGTGGACAAGGTTACGATGGGGCAAGTAATATGTAAGGTGAGTTCAACAGACTTAAAGCACTGATTATGAAAGAAAACCAGTATGCATTTTATGTCCATTATTTTGCGCATCAACTTCAACTGACACTGGTACATGTCGCAAAAAACCATCCTCGGATCGCATTATTCTTTAACTTAATTTCTATAGCAGTGAATATTGTTGGAGTTTCATGCAACGCAAATATATTCTTCGAGATAAACAAACTATTGACCTTATTGAGAAACTCAATAGTTGTGAACTTTCAATTGGTAAAGGGTTGAAACAAGAGACTACTCTCACACGAGCTGGTGATACTCGATGGGGTTCTCATTATACTACGATAATAAGGTTGAGTCTTATGTTTTCTTCAGTGATAGATGTACTTGAAATTGTCGTTGGAGTTGGCACCAGCTCAGAACAAAGGGGTGAAGCTTATGATTTACTAGAATCAATGCAATGTTTTGATTTTATCCTGATTTTACATATGATGAAGGATGATTAGGAATTACTAATGAATTATCAAAATCATTGCAAAAAAAGATCAAGACATTGTGAATGCCATCAATCTCGTTGAAATATCTAAGCAAATGTTCCAAATGATGAGAGAAAATGAATGGGATTCACTCATTGCTGATGTATCTTCATTTTGTGGGGAAACATAATATCACCGTTGCTCGAATGGATGATGACTTTGTACCTCGGGGGTGATCACGGCGTAGACAAGAAGCAGTTACAAATCTCCATCACTATCGAGCTAAATTATTTTATACGTGCATAGATATGCAGCTTCAAAAGCTCAATAATCGTTTTGTCGAGGTGAATACAGAGTTACTTTTGTGTATGACATGCTTAAGTCCAAACAATTCATTTTCAGCATTTGACCACCAGAAGTTGATTCGTCTTGCTCAATTTTATCCAATGGATTTCTCAGTTTTGATTTGATGGTGTTTCAAGATCAACTGAAAACTTATATTATGGATGTGCGATCAAATAGTGAATTTTCAAATATAATCGGTATAGGTGGTCTTGCTAATAAGATAGTTGAAATAAAAAAGGATATTGTATATCCTATGGTTTATTTACTCATCACATTATCATTGATTCTACCTATTGCCACAACTATAGTTGAAAGGGCATTTTCAGCTATGCATATTGTGAATAGTCGCCTAAGGAATCGAATGGGAGATGATTGGATGAATGATTGTTTGGTGACATACGTTGAAAGGGATGTTTTAGATAGCATTGAAAATGAAGTCATCGTGCAACAATTTCAGAACATGAGATTGCGACGTGTAGATTTGTAAAAATGTGGTTAAATGATATGGTTATAAAGAAATAGTAGGTGTTTTGACGGGTCCTTATAAGGACATTCCTTTATAGATAATACTTTTTGTACTTATGAGTTGCATAGTTGCAATTTATATATAATATTTTTTGTAAATTGGCGAGGTGAATTCCTCTCACCTCTCCCATCTTTTGTGAGTAATACAATTAGGGGTGCGCACGGTCCGGATCGGTTCCAAATTTGAAGGAACCTAACTCGAACCGTTTAAAAATAACGGATCCGGTCCGGTCCGGATCCCCTCATTTTGAACATTGGAACCGAACCTGACTCGAACCGTTTGGAACGGTCCGGTTCCTACGGTTCCAATGTTCAAAATCTGGGGATCTTCTTTAAAATGAATCCAAACCAGAAAGCAGAGATTGGTATTCAGATGTCAAAATCTTATAATTAGATTCACTGAATCCAACAAACAGAACAAACCCGCCATGGTCTCAATTTTCTCTCAGAAAATTAAAATGAAAGAAACAGAGAGAGAGGTGAATCAAGAACAAAATTATTACTCCAATATTATTACTCCTATTTGAAAAACAAACATTAAACATTTGATAGTGCCCTAGATCAATACTACAGTACATCAAGAACAAAATTACAAAAGATTAAACATTTTTCTTACTTCCTCTTGGTGAAAGAGTTGAACTTTGGTGGGCGAGAGAGAACAGTTGAAGCACGCACATGAAAATGGAGAAAGGAAGCAATGGAGAAAGAAACAGAGAGAGACCTCTTCTTCGACAGACCTCATCCCTTCGACAGACCTCTTCTTCGACTGATCTCTTCTTCGACAGACCTCTTCTTCGACAGATCTCATCCCTTCGACAGACCTCTTCTTCGACAGAGAGAGGAGAGGATATCTCCTTCTCGAGACAGAGAGCAGAGAGAGGAGAGGGAGATCTCGCTGATCTCTTCTTCGACAGACCTCTTCTTCGACAGATCTCATCCCTTCGACAGACCTCTTATTCGACAGAGAGAGGAGACGAGAGGAGAGGAGATCTCCTTCTCGAGACAGAGAGCAGAGAGAGGAGAGGGAGATCTCGCTGATCTCTTCTTCGACAGATCTCATCCCTTCGACAGACCTCTTCTTCGACAGAGAGAGGAGAGGAGAGGAGAGGAGAAGGAGATCTCCTTCTCGAGACAGAGAGCAGAGAGAGGAGAGGGAGATCTTCCTTAGGTTTTGCAGAGACAGAGACAGACAAAGAGAGGAGAGACAGGTCACAGAGAGGAGAGTTTGGCTTTGGCTGTTTAGGTTTAGGTTTGGTTTGGTTTATGGTTTTATAATTTATAGTAAATGGGATTTGAAACGGTCCGGACGGGTCCAACCCGAACCGTTTCGTTTTTAAAATTAGGAACCGGGACCGGACCGTTTTATAACGGATCCGGACCGTATCTAAAAACTTATAATTTAAATCCGGACCGTTTAGAGGAAAACGGTCCGGTTCGAGTTGAATCCGCGGATCGTCGACCCGTTTGCCCACCCCTAAATACAATATCTTATTTTATGGCTTAACATAAGAAAGTTAATAATAGTATTTAAATTTGTCACTTAATTTTTTTTTTTTGGAAAAGGGTTATTTTAGTAAATTATTATTATCGACAAATATTACTTTGTCATTTCGCCCCCCCCCCCCCCCCCCCTGAGTGAAATCCTGGGTCCGCCCTTGTACTCAGGCTATGATAGCTAGTTACCAAGTGTGAGCGGGTATGGGCTACTTTGTGTGCGCATCTATGAGAGTTAGCAGTGTACCAAGTGTGCGTGTGTGGATATGTTCACAGGCGATTTACAGTCTTACATCACCTAAATGAAAAGAAATGAAGCGGAAAAAAAATTTCAAGAATGGAAAAATGCTAGCATATAAGATCAAAGTCTCATCTAAATTAAGGAAGATTGGCTAATTGCACTTCGATCAAATAACCAGCATCGAGGAGCACCTTAACATATAGTAGATTTCTAAATAAAAATTATTGTTGTTATACCCTTTATTTTTTCACAATCCAAGTTATTGATGCAGTTCACAACAATGGGGAGTACCTTAACATATTATAGAGTTTTGTATAAAAATTATCGTTGCTATATTTTTGTTTTTGTTTTTTTCACAACCCACAATTACAGTCATTTTAGCCAATATAAGTAGATAGATGTTTACAATAATTAGAGGTTAGCTAAATAGTGCCTTTGAAATCTCAATCTACTGATGGGAAGCTTTGTTGAGTAATTAAATGATTTTGTTGATTGAGGTGGTGTTTTTTTTAAGCGGTTAGAAGCTAAGTTCTTAAGTAGCTTTTGAATTATTTGTTTTGCTTCTGAATTAGTTGTTGATTAGAAGTTGTAAAACTAAATGATATTTGTTTTTAGGTGTTGAGTTGAATTTTTATTTATTTTTACATTTTTGCCCACTACTACAATTTCCACCACCCACCACAAACCACCAATATTAACTTCCTTCTCCACTTGTCTACCATTGAGGTCGCTTTCCACCACTACTAGAAACCACTCTTATATTTCTCTCAATTCCTCATACAATCTTCAATAGAAAAAAAAATAAAGAGGAGGGTGGCAGCAATATAAAGAGGATGTGGAGAAAATAGATGGTTGATATAGGAGAGGGGTGATAATAATCATTACGAATTTATTGTGAGGTTATTATTGAAATGAATTTTCATTAAGTACTCAATGCTAGCTATAGGTTTGAACTTATACCCGATTTTGGAAGCAACATCCGTTGATGAATGGTTATACAACTGTGATCCTTATGAATTAATTGTTCTACACATCTTACTTGGTGTAGCTTGTTACATGGATCGTGAGTGGGAACTGAGTTTTCGTCTAGGTTTGCGCCCTTGGATTGTTGTTGCATATTCAGCTCCTGTTGCAGCTGCTATCGCGATTTTTTTCTACCTAATTGGTCAAGGAAGCTTCTCTAGAGATTTCTGGTACTTTCAATTTAATGAACGTATTCAAGGCTGAACATAACATCCTTATGCACTCATTTCACATGTTAGGCATAGATGGTGTATTCGGCGGCTCCCCGTTCAGTGTTATGCATGGCTCCTTGGTAACCTCTAGTTTGATCAGGAAAACCACTGAAAATGAATCTAATGAAGGTTACAGATTCGGTCAAGAGGAAGAACTTAGAATATCATAGCTACTCATGTTGATCTTCAAATATGCTAGTTTCAACAATTCTCGTTCTTTACACTTTTTTCTAGCTATTTGGCCTGTAGTAGGTATTTGGTTCACTGCTTTAGGTATCAGTACCATGGCTTTTCCTTAACGTTCTTCCCTCTTATGGTCACTGCTCTTAACTTTGTTTTGTCCACCATCGGCTGAGGGCATCCCTTCTCAACTTTCCTTTGACAAGGGGCTTCGGTAAATCACTCTCGTCTATGTTCGTTAGGATTACTATCCCACCAAAATGTTCCAAATTCTGATCATAACTAAAAACAACACTCTTTTTAAAGCATCTCGCTTCTTATTAAGACTTCTAAGTCTATTCAAAAGCAAAACAAATACCCTATTAGTGAATCACTAATAGTTTAAGAGTATTTATCATATACTTTATAAAAACAATTATATCTTTATCCTTCTTTAACAAAATCAATATCATTTACCTCAAAAAACAAGTATGACTTTTCCAATCTTTGAGAATTAAAACAATCTGTACATTACATCCTTGGATTTCACAAGAAATCTTCAAAGCTACAATTAATGCCTACAAAAATTACCATCACCAATAGTCCCTGCAAGAACACTGGTTGTCCTTAAATCGATGGAATCTATTATTATCCCTTACAATAATTTCTCTACTGACTATGCCTGAGATAAACTTAATCGCACTATGGCAATCTCCACAAACTCTAAGATTCTTGGTGATTCTTATAGGGACTCCGGGAGGGATACTGATAAGTCCAAAGGCCAGTGCAAGCTTCTCGCTGTGGTACAAAACTTCACTTTCTTTCTCTTCCTCCTCTACATCGTATAGCGCAAAACTAGTACCTGGGGTGTACCCTGCGGCTTTCATGTCTTCACGTAACTTTACCAGCATTGCTTGGATCTCGGAGTTCCTTTCATGGGAGGTGTCCTTCGCTTGGAAAACGTGGACAACATTCTTCACAGCTATCCAACTGCATCCAGGTCCTTTCTTGATTCCCACATCCATCATCTCCTTTCTCACATCCGTTGCTTCTTCCCATCTGCATCAGTTAGCAGAAATCTGTTACTTGGAAAGAAATAAATTGGTTGATGCATTTTCTCCTCATATAACCATATCTATACTACCATTTCAAATGGTAATTTGTTCATCCTCCAACATGTTTGGTGATCAACAGCATAGTAGTAAATCAACTCCTTACCGGTACTGTCATTAACAGCACGTACTTCATGGTGCAAATGATTTATTCTTTACTTAATATATTTTTTCCTTTTTTCTTTCCAAAGATATATATTGAACACCAGGGAGCACGAAAATTGACTGATTAATGTTGCTCGAGGTATAAAACATCACTCTTCCTAGAAGGACAAATTTAGACTCGAAGTCTCTATTATTTTCATCTGTGCATATGATTTCTATTTAATGAAGAAATGAGAAATAAAAAAGGTTACCTGCCAGCTGCCGCAAACATGTTCGAGAGTAGGACATGGTTGCCAGAGTCTTGTGGATCAAGTTCAAACAAATTATCAGCTGCAATCTTTCCCAGCTCAGGCTTCCCATATACTCTGCAAGCCCCCAAAAGAGCCCCCCAAACTGAAACCGTGGGACGAATTGGCATTGCCTTGATAAACTCATATGCATGCTTTACCCTTCCAGCCCTTGCAAGCATGTCCACAACACATCCATAATGCTCAGCCCCTGGCTCGACCCCATACTTGCCTCTCATCAACTCAAAGATCCTCATCCCCTCATCAACTGACCCAGCCCGACTACATGCTGATAGTACACACACCAAGGTCACATAATTTGGTGAAACCCCATGCCCACTTTGCGTGATCTCTTCAAATAGTGCTAAAGCCTTATCAGCTTGCCCTTGGTGAGCATAACCACCTAACAATGAATTCCAGGTAATTAAATTCCTCATAGGCACCTCATCAAAGGCTTGTTCTGAATCCTCTATGTTCCCACATTTCCCATACATATCTACTAGTGCACTCCCTACATACACATTCTCATCCACACAAGCCTTCACAGCAAGGGCATGCACAGACCTTCCTAGTTCATGTCCTGCAAGCCCTGCACACGCACTAAGAACACTAGAGATAATAAAATCCGTTGGTTCAACCCCTTCTTTCCTAGATTTCGAGAAAACCAAACAGGCTTTTTCTTCCTCATCATTTTGTACATACGATACAACCATTGAGCTCCAAGAAACCTCATTGGTTTGATGAATTCCATAAAAAATCGTCTCAGCCGACTCTATCTGTTTACATTTTCCATAAAAATCAACAAGCCCATTGGCAACCCTGACATCATTGTCGGACCCATTTCGAATTACATACCCATGTAATTGGCGTCCAAGTCGAAGATCAGATGTATCAGAACAAGCATTAAAAAATGCACAAAATGTGATTGAGTTGGGTTCTCCACCAACACGTCGAAACCCAATAAATGCATGAAACGCATCTTCGGTCCTACCATCAACCACTGAATTAGAAATATATGAATTCCATGTGGTAACGTTTTTCTCAGGCATTTCATCAAACATCTTCCTAGACTCCTCTTTACACCCGGTTTTACAATACATATCGAACGCACTGCACCCAATAAACACGTCTGAAATCTGCCCAGACTTGATGGCAAGCGCATGGATTTGTTTACCAGTAAATTGGGCACGAAGTGAACCACAAGCCTTGAAAGTGCAAGGGAAGGTGAAGTCATTGGGTGGAATGCATTCACGGCGCATGTTAAAAAAATGGAGAAGAGCAGAGGTGAAATGACCGTTTTGTACCGAACCAGCAATGAGAGCGGTCCAAGTGACAACACATCGGTCGGGAGTGAGTGAGAGGACGAGCTGGGCTGAGTTGGAAAGGTCAAGTTTGGAGTACATATTAACAAGGTGGTTGGAGAGGAAAGAAGGGAGAGGAGGGACAAGGGTCTTTAGGATCTGAGCGTGAGCGGCTCGGCCGAAGAGAGGGGATCGAGTGAATATGGCCGATTCGACTAGTGAGCCTAGTGCGTTGGGTGTAAGGAAGACAGACATGGTTGGTAATTAGGTAAAAGGTATTCATGGTTTTTGAGTTTTGAGCATCTCTGATAAGTTCAATGAGACATTCTACAGTTATGTTTGCCCCTCTTATTCAGTAGCATACTGCAATGCAGTACATACGAGGAAGAACTCAGCACCTGTAAGCACAAATTTCAAAGTTTAGTTGTCTAAGAAATGTTTGAAATGATGAAAAATGCATAATCACAACTATGAGTCATGAGTTAAGATATAACGTCAATGATGAACGAAATCAATAGAGATTATTTGATTGTAAATACACTTTTTGCACAAGGCGAGCTAGGGTTTTAAGGAACCCCACCCTTTCTATTATATGATGAAAGCCATACAAAGCACGCCACAAAATAACTAAGGCAATCGCCTAACTTAGAAAGCCCTATGGGAAGGCTATACACACAATTAAACACATTAGACTTGGGCTATGAGCCTAGAAACACTTTTAATGGTCCTCAAGCTAGACCTGACTCTACTTGCTCAAGGTTTTCTATTTTCCATTTTGCTTTAGTAGGTTGGGGTCATCAACTCTAACTCGACACTTCATATAACACTCCTTTTCACTAAGTTGCAAGTTTTACTACGAGTTGCTTTATCAACATAAGTTACTTCTTCTAAATCCTCATCTTCCGCATTTCCATCCTTGTCGTCATCACATTTGTCCCTTCATCATTCTCATCACTTTCAACTAGTGTTCTAAAAATCTTCCTAGGTGACCGCCTAGGCAGGGCCTAGATGCTAGGCGGCCGCTTGGGTGGGTTTTTGAAATTTTATTTTATTTTTTATTTTCAGTTCAAAAAATTAACACTCTATTTTTTAATATATTTTGCATATGTATCTTGGCATTGAATTATAAGTAATTTACATGTTATTATGTTTAATTTTTATAAATTATAATTTATAATATAGGACAAAAAAAAACAATAACCTAGGCCTCTAGGCGTTAGTCCCATGTTCACCATCAGCCTAGTGATTTTTAGAACATTGCTTTCAACATTCTCATTCCCGTCACTTTCACTTCCATCCTCATTCTCATCAATTTCTTCTCCATCACTTTATTTGCATGAATTTCTACTACCTTAACTTTTTTATCACTAGCTTTGTCATGTCTATCTATTGTATGGGCTTGAACATCCATTTGGGTTCCCTTACTCACCTCATTGATCTCTCCTCCATCAACAGCTTTGTCCAACTCTATTTGATTGTAATACATACAACATCATGAGCAAAAATACAAATTATACGACGAAAGAAAGATTTGATTGTTCAATCAGTCAAAACTGTGTAATCGTATCACTTCATTCCGGAAGACTAGTGGACAATCTGATGCTGATGATAGTGAAATTAACTGTGGGAACAGCTAACATAGACTAGAAATATGCATAGACGATAATAGTAGATGTTGATGAAGCAAATCAAGCTATGAATTTCTTCTTCGTATTCACCATATAACCAAAAAAAATATTTCATGGATGAGGATTGCATTGAGAGTCATGCAGCCTAATGAAGTAAAATCAAGTCATTCCCTCTCATAAAAAAATTACCAAAGAACCAAAACTAATGCAACAAATCAGTGCAAATGCACATACAAGGTTCTCATTATAAGGTGGTTGTATTGAATCACAAAGATATTCTAATGTCTTTCAAGAACTCCAATGTCCTTTCAAGGCAGAGCCTTTATAAAAATCAAGCCTTTGCCTTTCTTCTCCTTTCCAAAATCAAACCTTTACTGTGATAAAGAACTACAAATTGGAGATTAAACAAGATGGCTACTCCTTAACCATAGTAATCAAGCAGGTTCCTATTAGAAAAACTTCCCATTGTAACTATACTTTAAATAAATAAATCTTGCAAAATTTGCCACAACTCTCTCCTTACGCACCCATGAAGGGGACCTCCAGAAGCTGATTCACTATCTCATGCATTGTTAACTGTGCAATTAAGATTCATCCAATATCTAACCCCAAATGAATTACAAATGGGAACCCTAATTCTAAACAATGTAACTCGAACAAAAAAAAAACATAGTGGTCAATGATTCACGAACAAGTTTCAACAGAGAATCTTCAATCTCACAGAAACAGATTGAGAATATGCAAGTGATGAAGTGACATTCCACATATGTGACACCTAAGAAATTAAGTTTTTCAATTTCGATGAAAAGGGAGAAAATTAGGGCAAGAAGTTCACTGACCTCTATAGCAGAAGACACTTTTCACTGCCTCTTTGGAGCATTATCCACAAATACACCGGTAGCTTGACACTTTTCTTCTCATTGGAAGCTTCAGCACTATATGAAAGAAGGAAAGGAGGAGAGACCGATTGAGTGGGAGAGACGGACACACACGACCACTTTTTTGCAGTTGGGGGCGACACAAAACCAACACACTTCGCTGACACTCAGTACATCTTGATTACTAGTATACCACACTGCAATAAAGATGAGCAAAGCTACTCTTGATGTTTTGCTTCAATTCCTAAAATCTGAACATAAAGAAGGTGAATTAAGAACAAAGAGAAATAAATGAAACCCGATATTTTATCCTAAAAAATAATCACAAGTCACAAACCATAAGAAGAAATCAAGGACTTCAACTGACATTGAATTTTGCACTCAAAGCTCTGCCTTGTATGTGTGCAAAGCATTGCAATTTTATGTAGACAAATACCCAGCATGACTATAAAGGAGACACCTTTCTGAAACCTTTGCTCAAAACAAGCTTCCCCCACGAAATTCAATAAGCTAAATTACTAAAATTTTCTGTTATTTATTGAAAATCAAGATTTAAGTTTTATTACTTTCATTCTGACTGAAACACCCCACGTTCCCAAATAGACGATTACAACAAGAAACTACTGAATCAAATATGACCACACCCTTTCATATAAATCAACTGAAAAAAGCTATAAAAAAAAAAACTCTTTAGCAATAGCAATGGAAAAAGCAAGCAGAGATATTTCGAAATATTTGAAACTTACTTATCTGCTGAGTTGAAAGCTCGGGTGGTCTCCGGTCTGAGGACTTTAGCGACTACACATGACCTTTGCGATGGTCTTTTTCGTCAGCAGAAACGATGGAGGGTTTGGTTGAAGCGTGGGTAATAGATGGGGCGAAGAGGGTTTGTGCAAGACGGGCAGACAGACAGACACGACACCCACTTTGGTTGTGTGTCTTTGAGTTTTGAGGTTGGGGGTAATGCGAAGGCAGAGGAGGCCATTGCCGCCAGTTTGTGCCTTCACTTGAGTTTCTTCTGGTTGCTGCTTTGGGTTGGGCTGGGCTCAATTATTATTATTATTTTTTTTATTTTTTTTGTGGTGGATTGGATTGTTTGAGTGAGAACTTACTTTCTAACCAGAGGTAGGCAAAAATCGATTTAAATTTGGTTAATCGATTGAATCGATTTTTAAATTTGATTCAATAATTATGAGTAGAAAAATAATAATTTTAACTGAACGGGTTATAAATGGTTCGAAATTAGTCTACGATTTTGAACTGATCGATTAATTAGATATATATAAATAAATAACAGGTAGATGTCAATACCTAATTAGTGCAACAGTGCATTTGTTGCATTGAATCACCCCCTTCTCTCTCAGTTTTCAATTTTGGGCTAAAAATTGAGCATGTTTTAATGAAAGCATTTAAAGTGATTGAGCCCAAAATTTCAGCTCAACCGAACCGGACCAATTCGAAATTCGGTTCAACTGATTTCATCTGTTTACAAATACAAAATTCGGTTTCAGTTTGAATTTTGGGCAAACCAAATGAAATCGATTCAAGGCTCAAAAGCGAATCGAACCGACATTGTCCACCCAAGTTCTAACCAAGAACTTGATTTCGCGAAATTTCGTCTTTTGAGATATCGAGACTTAAAGTATCGGAATTGAAATGTGCATTATTTTGAAGAGTTATTTGAATTTTTTTTATTTTTTTTGTAAATTTTGGCATTTTCATATAAAACCTAAAAAATTCTTAAGCAAATTACATTTCTTTCTCCCGAAATAGTTCGTCATGTTTGTAGATTTCGTTTTTTTTTGTGTAAAATCCAAAAAATTATAAAGAATATAGGGATACCTGTGTACTTGTTTTTTAATTCTTAAAAATTATTGTTTTATAGATTGTTCATAGGTTTATTAATGTTGATCAAAACAGAGGCAAAGGCAGTGTCTGAATCAGACCTAAAATAAAAACACCCCATTAGAATAGATACTAATGTAAGTGATGGGTCAACCATGAAAGAAAAATAAGGCCGTGTTTGGTTACCCAATTGATCATCGTAATGTAATGATTGACCATTATAATGTAATGGATTAAAGACATTCCTGCGTTTGGTATCACATAAAACCATCGTAATGGTCATTCCCATTACAGATTTCATTGTAATGACCATTCATACCTCTCACCTTATGAATGGCGATTACAATTCCCACTGTAATAGTCAAGATAAGCGTAATGACTTGTTTGGCCTCCTCACCCTCCCTGTAATAACCCCTAATTATAATAATTGAGAGTATTTCGGAAAATGCACAAGTGATTCCCATTCTTATCATAAATTCACATACCAAACAATGTCATACACTATTACCATTGTCATTCATAGATACACCAAACATACATATTCTTATTACCATTACCATTCCTATTATATTCCCATTACCGCAGTCATTCTTATTCTCATTCTCATTCCATCGAGTAACCAAACGAGGCCTAAATGTATAGAGCTTTGGTTAAAAGAGGTTGAAAGTATTTCATGTAACAACACAAAGGCCAGTAACGAGTAAAGAAGATATAAAAAAAGAAAGCAAAATGTATTAAAAAGGACATGAGATTAAGTGATCAAAGTACATGTACAGTTAATCCATCCAGTGACATAAAACAAAACCTCTCCTTTCTCGTTTCTCCTCCCCATCTATTAGTACTCAGAGAGGAGACTGCGGAGGAGGGAACCTCAGAAACCAAACAGAATTGAGTATTTTAGAACACCTCTAAACCTCTCATCTCTAACTTGGCTTGTTTATTATCTGTGCTTGTGACTGCGTTCGCGTTCGCGTTCGTAATCGCGTTCTCTAGATGTTCGAGAGTGTCGTACATCCTCCTCCCATTCCATCTCTGTCGGAGGTGGTGGTTCATATCTCGTGGGCCGCCTCTTGAAGTGCCTCTCATCATCACTCGAGTCGTTGTCTTGTACAACATTGCTCTTTCTAGTCATTGCCACAGATGTAACTGATGCTGCCGGAGGTCCTTTGATTTCCTCGCGATGCCCATTAGAAGATGACCGATGGTGATGATGATGATGGGATGACAAAGATGGTGCTGGTTCCTTGTACCCATTCTCAGACGAAGAGTGCTTGCGCTTCTTCTCTTCTGGGAAGCTAATGCGAGTGAAGACACTAGCTTTTCGCTTCCTCTCGGCTTCTGCAGCTTCTGATGCTTTGACTGCATCAGAGGGCTCTGATCTTCTCTTTGGAGGACGGGCAGGTACGGGTTCAAGCTCACGTAGTGGAGCGTCGTCACGGTCAGCTGGTCTTCTCTTGCCAACTCGGACGGGCTCAAGGTCACGTGGTGGATGATCGAGGCTGGGGGGCCTTTCATCGCGATGGTGGAGGTGGCGGTGAGGGCGGTCTAGACTGGGTTCACGTTCATCGCGATAGTGCTGCCGGTGGTGGTGAGATCTATCGGGACTTGGTTCTCTTTCACCTCTGTAGTGTGGACGAAGGTGGTGGTCCGGGCCTGGTGGTGGTTGAGGCATCATCCTCTGCGTAAGAGAAAACATGCAAAAACGTTTAACACATCCATGGGTCGAAGGCCGAAAAGGACCATTAACATAATTGGCTTTAAGCAATTAAAGCATGGGTACAAAAGTGAACTAAGAAGTATCTCAAGGACTTTTATGCAATTAGGCTCATGGACCCAAGAATAGCCTGAGTTATAAGCCCATTCAGCTTGGGCTTCAGATGAGCCATTTCAGGTATTGGTATTAAAGGAGATGGGGTAAAAATCCATTTGAGCAACGTGCTTGTTTTGCTATAATTCTTTTCACAAATAGTGAAATTTTTTGTTCTGGTCAGTATTCGACAAACAACATAAGGTTATTTTTTTATGCTAATTCGATGGACGTATTAGCCAATGCAAACAAAGATGCATAAAATTTGACTTGTTAGAAACTTCCCCTTGGGACAGACAAGCACCCCTTCGAGCTTAAAACAAAACTAATCCCCTCGTGCAGTTCAATAATATTGGCTTCACTTTAGATGTTAATTGTTATGACCATTAAAAATATATCGAGCAATGTATCTATTTAGATAATAAGACAAATCTAAAGAGTGATAATAACTGGACTTTGCTCTCAGCCTCCATCCTGATCAAATCCATTTCGTTTGGCCCAATTTGGCCATTCACCAAGTCGACCAAAAACAAACAACAATCAGATGTGAAATATATAATAAATAATACCACACCACGTCCAACACTCTATTCCATATCTTCTGAAATTGATTTCTTTGCCCATCAAACATAAAATGCAAAACAAAACACAAATTTTATTTTCTGGTATCCAATAAGAGATTGAAACCCTTCCATTGAAAAGAAAGAAATAAAGTCGATTTTTCAGATGCTCCAGTTTACATTAGAATGAAAACAAAACGAAACCAAACAACAAATTCCAGCGAAAAAAACGCGATAGGCAAAATAGGAAAACTCCCATAGGCAATATTTGAGCTAATTCCGATTAAAATAGCATCTTTCATAACAGACCATAATCATGGGCTTTCAAAAGACCAATCTGAGCTGTTCACTCCCAAGCCCACATGAACATGTGTAACTTCTTATCATCCCCACACAAAAAATTTTCATCTTAGGATTATTTACAATCACTCACAAAATGCACTTTCCTTTTTAGACCGCTCACTACCTAGGCCAAAAGAAAAGTAATGCCCTTTTGAAAGCTGACTTAAGCCCAAATAACGAAATTTTAGACCGATTTACACAATAAAAGTTTGTGTGAGCTATGCAGACCAAGCCTCAGCCCAAACCCGTATGTGATTGTTATTGTGTTCTTTGTGCCAACTCCTTGATATGTCCTTCACATATGACCAAAAACCCCACTACTAGCTTATCATACTTTTTTTTTAACCTTGCACTTAGTTTAAGTTAACATATCAACCTCATACCGAAATTACGGCCATCTTAATCACCTATTCCAATTTGTTAATGCTAAAAAACCTGATTTGAAGATGCAACAAACCACCATAAAGACAATCCTATATAGCAAGGAAATAAAAAATTATCAGTTCTGGGATATGATGAGCTCAAACCCAGCTTCAAATGATCTTTGGGAGCAAATGAATATAACTGATGAAGTAGTTCAAGCTCCCATCAGTGCCAACTACCGCTTTGTAGTGAAGAAGCCTTGTGAACCTAGTTATATCGTTGCATTGGTATTGACAGTGCAACTTAAATAAGAATATTACTCTACGAATGTCTTGAAAAGATGGGTAATTTTCAACTAGAGCAACAAAACGCAGTTTCTTCTCATCACGCAAAAGAGAAAAGTAGCGTTTTCTTGCCAAACTCGCTGATACTGCCTGAAGTACATAAGTAAAAAGGGCCAAAGGGAACTTGGACATTAAAAAAAGACATACATGTTTTGGTTTCATTGAAGACACATCTCCGTTGCTGCTCATGTCTCTACCCATGGCTGCGTCCCTGGAACAGTAAGAGAACAATCTTCAGGCTCAATTATAGACCAGCAATTAAAAGCCAACAATTAAAAGAGCCAGAGATTGGAACAGATTACACATGCAGCTTATCCAGCAAATTGACACTTGGCTGAAATATTTAAATGAACCCTCTATCACAGACCAGTTGCCACTGAAAGGACTGTCAACGGATCATACTACCATGATAGCAACTGAATCAAATCTAACTTGGAAGAAGAAAATTGAGAGAATGTATGCCCAAGAATGCCCATCATATAATCTTTATGAAAATGACATTCACACCCCTAAAATTAACTACAACCAATTATTTCAATCTTATCAATATCATCATATATTATATATACAACTTTGCTTTTTATTATGCATAAAAAAAATACTTAAATTTTTGGGGTCCAATAAAAATGTAAACAATTGTAATATGATGCAACTTCAACCTTTTTCATATTAATATGCTCACAAGTGATGATTTACTTAGTAAATGTAAGGTAGTCACAAATTATTGTCTAACTTGTAAATAATTCATTATGTACAAACTAATGACTAAAGTACACGATCACAAGATTATAAGTGAGTTGAAATTAAATGAAGGTGTATTAACATCATTTTACACAAGGGTTAAGTGATTTAGGACTCAAATGACCAAAAACCAAAAAAGTAAAGTAAAGAATTTTACATCAAAACGTACCTTTCATGACGTCTCTCCATTTCTCGCTTTCTCCTCAAGTCAGCTTTCCGGGCCTCAAACTCTTCCCTGCTCATACCTGGATGTGGTAGATTTGAGGACATGGCAAACTCCGAAAAATCCCTGAGAATTTGAGTCAGGTCAGGTCTGTGATTGCTAAAGTCTCTCAAAATAATGAATATCAACACTGAATAACTTTTAACATAAATAAAGGGCAGTTAAATAAATCCACACCTCTCAAAGTCGCAAAAAATACATACCTCTGAGGGGGGACTGGCATCATATATCCTTGTCCTCCAAAGGGGTCCTGAGGGACCATACCTCCAAAAGGAACATCAAATGGGCCAGGAACATAACCCATGTAAGGCATTGCGCCACCATAAGGATTCATAAACCCGTCCATGCCAAGTTGCATACCACCATTCCAATATGGGTTACAGGCTGCAGGGGCATAAGGCATCATATAGTTTTCAGCAGCCATGTCTTGTGGTCCTCTCCACTGCAGGTCTGCAGTTGCAAAACATTTAAAGAGCAATTAAGGTAAAGTTGATGAATATTTTCTTCACAATAATGGAGCTGAAATTTAAAATTTACAGATAATCTAACTGGCGATGCTATTAACACTAACAATAACACTCAACATCAAAATCTAAATGCCCCCCCGAAGACTCATCTCAGCCTTGTATTTGAACCCAAGTTGCGAGGCAGTTCAAAGAAATGGAGGCAAGGGGCTTACCAACATTAGTAGGCACACGGACTTTCTTCTTTTTCTTTTTCTTCCCTAAAAAAAAAACATAATATAAGGATCTAGCTAATAATATACAAATGCAAGCAAGGAGTTCTGCAAGAGTTCATTTGTTCAGAATTTTTTACCTGGCTCACTAGCAGATGGATTCTGCTGCACTTCTTCATCAGCAACAGGAGCACTGCACTGAGATGTTGCACCCTTGACAGTTATTGACTCGTGTGTAGCTTCAGATGCATCTGGAATTTTTGCGGACCTTCCTTTCTCCTGTGAGAGTTGTGGAGCACTGATAGCATGGTTTGCTCGACCTGCATTATCTTTTATATCTGCAGTTCTTTCCATTTGAGGTGGTATTTGCTCACCTTTAGAGGTGGCCGAAAGGGTAGGTGACGGCACCTTGGGTTGGATAGGTCTAGCAGACTCCATATCTGTAAAGAGAAATTAGATTTCTTTATTTGACTGATGGAAGGACACATTTGGATCTGGAGGACTGATGGAAGATACATTTGAATCAAAGTGTTGGCAAATGTTACCTTGTACTTGCAACATGCTCCCAGCATTGTCTGCACTACTATTATTTGACTCCATCATGCGATTGATGGTATCCCTGAGAGTCTTGTTCGGCAGAAGGTCATCTGCAAGTATATTTGACGCTCCACAAACACACGCCAATTTTGAGATGATGTGGTTCCTAATACCTGTTTGAAATCCAAAAAAAAAAAATGTGAATCGAAACAAACCATCATAAAGACCAGAACTTTAATATCACTACCAAGTACCAATAATCCTGCTTCTCAAATGGTTCACCAAATGATTAAAAACAAAATGAAAATTGCATTTGTTAAGGACAGGGGAGAATAGCATTATAGAAATAAAAGATAATATATAAAACTATAGAGAGAGGAAGACAGAAACAGGAACAAAACACCTACATTTATCACAGAAACTTGTAAAACAACATTTGCTTGTAAGGACAGCATCTTGCATCACTTCCTTGCACAAAGGGCATCTTAGTTCCGGTGGAATATCGGTCATAGTTCGGGCGGTTGATGGTAGGCCTTCAATTTCTCTTTCAAACGCAGCCCTGTTGTCAGATAATAAATTGCGAGTTAATATCAATGCCTACAAGGTCAGAGCAGCACCAATACAAGTGCGAAATCCATTTTCGGACCATAGCTTACAAGCGTACCCCAGCATCATTAAGTGTGACATCTAATTAAAAAATGTCAAGAGTAAAAACATCAGCTTACTCATTCGGCCTCAGAACAGCCACTGCCCCACTTGGCAATGCATAAGAGCCATCTGGTGTTGCCATCAACATTGACTTCGGAATTCCAGTTGGAGGCTTCACCCTCTTAATGTCATAAGTAGGATCACCGTTTGTAGGGCAATGCTGAATGAAATGCCCTGGACACCAGAAACCCATTGAATGATTACATCTTAAGTATTATGGTAAGAAAAATGACAGAGACTCTGCACCAAAGTTAAAAACACAACTTTTACCAGGCACTTTGCATCTATGACAGATGTAGCCCGGTGGAGGTGTCTTTCTCTCAAATCCCATTCCCCCCATGCCTCCCATGCCCCCCATGCCTCCCATGCCCCGGCCTTAAAATAAGAAGTTAATATCAGATTTGATTTCAATACTTGAAGACCAAACGAGCACATACAGGAAGAAAAGAACAAAGAAAATAATAATAACATTTCAAGCAAAAGATCGTTCTGTAAAATGGATGCCACAAAAAATTGAAGAATAAAAAATATACCAAAACCACGCCCATTCATCATTCTTCCACCCATACCCCTTCCAAAGCCTCTACCAGGTCCAAAACCATCCTGAGTTTGCCTGAGAACACAAATATACCAGATAAGCACATTGCACATGACGATACTTCATTACGATTAGTGAAATCTCCCAGCTCACCGTTGCCAATCCAAGGCAGAAGTATCAATCAAAGCTTTGATCTTGCTATCCTCATCAGCTTTATTTGGAGGTGGAGCATCCTGAACTTGATTGTTCGACTGGACTGCCATCACTTCTGGAATCGCATATAAATCATTTCCAAACTCATCCCATTCATTCTCTTCTGGCTGCAGGCACCAAAACATATTACCTGATCTCATTATATACTTGTTTCAAATCATGAATAACCACTATGAAGTTGGGGGCAAATGCTTACAATTCTCATAATTGATGAATCGGGAGCAGTGTAACTACTATTTGCTTGTTGACCATCCTCTTGCTTATTCACTACAACTTGCGGCCTGCAGTATAAACATACATGTCCATCTCAACCACGACTCTAGAGCTTGCTTCCACAAGCAAATATACTATAACAGATTTAGTCAACAATTATATCGTCAAAATACACTGTGATGCCTCAGTAACCCACGATATTCATGTCACAAGGCATACAAGGTGAATCATTAAAAGATAACTATTTTTCTTCAGAAGAAACAAAACAAGGACGAGATTTTAAGGTGCGAGGTAGTACTCTTCTGTCTCAGTAACAATGGTCATGCGAGGCCGTCCAGGTACTCTTCGAACTAAGACAGAGGTATTTTTTGGTATCAACGTGGCTTCGTCAGCATACTCTGAAAGCGCAAATCACAGAATGCATTGTCTATAAAATATTGCAAACAGAAACTCAACCCATTTAATCAATTATAGAACACGTAAACGTGTAACCCCCAAATCCACCCCTATAATCCGAGTTTATACTCTCACAACTCAATATCCTTCCTCTAAAGCTGCCACACAGCCCTGAACTTGAATTCCAAATTCACCGAACTGATCATAGCGCTCACTCGGAAGATACTAAGATAGTAACAAATACGAAAAACCAAAACATAATAATAGAACCCTAGTAAGTAAAGACTAAAATACTTCATTCAAATCCCTCAGCTACAGACCCTCTAAAAATTTAGGCAAATTGTGCTTCCATGAACGAAAGCCTTTTTCACAAACCCACACTTCTTCATATATCCAATTGAAAAAAAAAATGAATTAGACTACTTTTTTGAAAGCAAAAACCAACCTTCATTAGTTTGGGCATTGGAGACCATCAGGTCATAATCAGTTCCCTTTCCCAGATGCTTGGTTTCGAAAATTTTTTCTTTCAGAATCGCAACAGATATGAAGTGACCGTCAATGGGAATAGAGTCATAATCTTTTGCACTTTTAAACTTATAATACACAGCCATATTTTTTTCTCTTTTTTCTGTAAGAGATATTCAAGTAGAAGTAGAAAGGTGTGCTCTTTAAAGAGCAGCAAAGAAAAGGCCTGTAATGGAAGAAAAAAAAAGGCCTGAAATATTGAAATCACAAAACACAAATAGAGTACAAGTAATTTATCTTCCTTCCTTCCTTCATCAACAAAGATCTATGCTTCAATCGAATCGATGATGGTTCCGATCTCTTCGAGTTCGTCTGAATCAAAAGAACCCCAAAGATCGAATCTTTCTTCCAAAAACCACAGTATAAGATGAAGCTCTTCTTCAGACCGTCACCACCACGCGATGCAACCAACGAACCACCGCCAATCGTCGCAAAAGCTTCTAACTTTTCTTCCGGCCGGATCGAATCAGAACTGATGAAATCCCCTTCCAGAGCTTGTGCAGAACCCAAAAAGCATCGAAAATCAGAGCACCATCAACCAAATCGACAGGCCTCAAGATCAGATCTGAACCTCGCCGCACGAACAAACGAACCTCCGCGATCAGAGCGAACCCGACCAAAATTTGCCAAATCGGAACAATCTTGGATGAATCAACCAATCAAATTCAGAGAAATCGAACGAATTTTGATATAAAACCAACCCAAGAACGATGAATTGGTTAGAGCTAGGGTTAGGGTTTCGATGGAGAAATCCCCAAATCGCAAAGCGAAGAGAGAGAGAGATTTTTGGCGTCCGGGTTAGCGAAGGTAGTAAGTAAAACAAGGCAGCGGAAAGTGGAGAGTTTTATATTTGTATAATTCTAGAGAGCCTGTAGCATTACTCTATTTATATTTCGAAAATTCTAGGGGTCGAGGGAGGGAACGAGGAAAAGGGGCGAGGACCCACCCATTCGCCTCGAGATGAGCGATATTTAGCGTCTCGATGTTGTTGCACCCATCTCGAAGTGAATGGGTGGTACCATCTATCCCTCACTCCCTCCCTCGACTCTTAGCAAAGCTCTTTATATTTATAGACCTTCAATTCATGAGGAGTAGTTCTACGCTGCCTAGATGGTACCAGGCACGTGTCTGGTGATGAGGTGGCAACCTCATCAAATGCATAAAAAAAAAACAAAGTGAATTAAGTGTAAAAACAGATCATCCATTGTGATCAACAGAGTGAATTAAGTGTAAAAACATAGCGAACATTGTAATCATCCTCCTCCACCTCCGACGAGTAAAGTTCCTGGCTGAGGTAGATGACAAAGTGCCCCCAACCGGAAGAGATTAGGAGGATGATGATGGTGTTGCACCAGCAGAGGTTGCAAAGATGGAGAAGCACTAGCATTACCGCTAGCCCCGCTAATAGAACACTCGATTGCCGCCTTCGGTGCTAGTAGGTGATCAATTACTGTGATCCCTTCTAGCATCTGCACAGCTTTCCCCATCGTCGGTCTATGAGATGGCTGCTCTTGGATGCACCATAAACTAACCCCAATCGCTCTTGTAACTGGTTCCATATCCACCTCATGTTCTGACATGGTTTTTTCAACAATGGCACTCACATTTCCCTTCTCAAACTCCTCATAAGCCCACAGTGAAAACTTCATCCTGCCTGTATCATCTAATACATTGAAGTTCCTTCGTCTGCTTACTAACTCCAATAGTAGTACCATTCCCTAGCTGTACACATCGAACTTGGATGTGATTGGAAAGTTGGCAAGCCATTCTAGGGCTAAGTATCCTCTGGTCCCTCTTACACTTGTCAGTGTTCGGTATCGATGGTCTTTTGAGTTCACAAGTTTTGCCGGGCCGAAATCGCAAACTTTAGCATTTAAGTTGTCATCCAAAAGTATGTTCTCTAGCTTTATATCACAATGAACAATGCAGTCACAACACTCCTCGTGCAGATAAGTGATCCCTCTTGCAGTACCAAGTGCTACGTTATATCGAGTTTGCCAATCTAACAATCTCCCTGATCTTTCTTCTTCTGGGAATAGAAACTGATCAAGAAACCCATTTTTCATGAACTCATATTCCAGTAGCCTGTGGCAACCTTTCGAACAAAACCCAATCAACCTCACCAAATTCAAATGGTGGGTGCTACTAATAGTTGCAACCTCCATCCTGAATTGTTTCTTCCCTTGCTCAATGCCTACAAGCTGCTTGACTGCAACGGCAGATCTATTTGTAAGAATACCTCTGTAAACAGCCTCGAAACCTCTAGCTCCAAGCTTCTCCTTGAACCATATGGTACATCGTTGAAGTTCCGTATACGAGAACTGAACAAGAGCACTGATGCATACTCGAGAAGTGCATATTGTGAAGACAATGCCCCAAATTTAGGGTTGTTCCTACAACAACAACACCACAATCCACTATCCAAAAGCATCAAACCGAATATCGGACATAGAACCACAACAACAATTACCCACGCACGCAGTTTCACTGCTCTCTTCACCATGATATCAGATGATATGGGATTAGAAAGCACTGGTCCACAAACCTTAACAAAAGAAGTACTCGACAGAGAGGTAAACTGATACCTACTGATGAAATTTGACGTTTTCAAGTAACAAAGCCCAGTTCCATCAGCCAAATAGGTGGATGCATTGCATGAACTGCCAACAAGGCAATTCAACCTTCAAGCTGAAATACCAATAAAGAAAACTTGATTCAAAAAGCTCAGTTGGATATGTTAAAAGCCTGGTATCCTCAACTGCTCAGCCCGATTGTTTGGATTTGAGCAAAGGAAATGTTGAAGAAGAAGAAGAAGAATAAAAGGACCGAAAAACATGTGAGCTTCATTTTTGTTTGCTTTGTTTCTATGTTTTTGTGTGAAAGGGGAGACGAGCAAAGGGACAATTTTGAACAAGACCTTTTGTAGGGAGGGAGAGAAGGTGGGAAGACTTTTTTTTGTCAAGGTAGCCACGTGCCTGGTACCATCCAAGCATGGACCACCAGGCAGCGTAGAATTTTCGGTTCACGAGTTGCAAATCTGGTTTGGTTAAGTTCTGGCTTGGGACCCATGAAAGGGAGATAAGGGGTGCGATTGCTTAAAACCCTAATTCTAGGGGTCGAGGGATGGGTGTAACCACCCATCGCCCTCAGGATGTGCGGCGTCGCTTATCCCGAGGGCGATGGGTGGTTACACCCATCCCTCACGCTTTCCCTCGCCCCTTAGAAGGGCTCTTGCTTAAAATCGTCAGTCCATCTAGGGAGCGAGGGCATGGGGAGCGCCTCCCTCAGCCCATCCTCTTTGATGCACATCTCGAGGATGATGGGAGGAGGGAGGCCTTCCCTCGCGCCCTCGCTTCCTCTTTCCCCTTGCCCCCTAGAATTTCACTAAAATCATTCACCTGATTTTAAGAAATGTTTCGTGAAATATTTTGTTTTGTATAGAAAAAATGCAAAAATTTTAATTATGATTTCAAATTTAACAATATAAGATATGCATTTTAAACTATTAAATACTACATTAAAAAAAATCTCACGCGACTCATAGTATCATACAAACTACATATTACATCACTCATGTAACATACTTTTGATACAACATGTTAAAATTTACTGAGATTAAAATATTTATTTATTTTCTCTGGAAATTTTTGACATATTTCGATTTTCAAAATAAACTTTAGTAAATTCAAAATAGAAAACATTTCATGAAATTTCGACATATTTCCAGAACTTGCATTCCTTGTTGGTAATTACACCCTTTTTTTATTACGGCCACCACCACCGGTACACAAATCGCATGGAGCAGCAATGGAATTGATTCGAGTGGGTGTTCGTTTTCAAGATCTTATGAACTATTTATTTTTATTTTTGTTAATATAAAGGTTTGGGGTACTTAAACCTTGCTTGTTTTACGTGGTTATTTCTACTTGACTTATCATACTACTAAATCAAGGAGATCTTTGGATCAAAGTTTGGTAATTTTCAAACCCATGCCTACCTGCGAGATTGTTGTGATACTGAGTCTTTTATTTACACAAGTCTGCAATAATTCAACATTCAAATTGACATCAGCAATGTAAATAACTTAGCAACCATTCCTATTTGTACTCAATAGCGCAAGCTTTCGGGAATTTTGTTTATTATATTATGAAACCCATCTTATCATACTTCCCGGTTCGATCAAATCTCTTTGCAAACCCCCATGAAGTTTGCGAGACTGAAAGCCTTGTGGTTTTGGAAAAGATTGGATTGAGTTGATCAAGAGGCTTGAGAATGAGATTGGAGAGATGGGGTTGAATCAATTTGTGCATAGAGAATAGGGAGAAGAAAATGATGCAAAATGGGAGGTTTTTAGGTGGAGAAATGATTTCCGATTTTCCGTACTCATATATATTGGCTAGGTACGTGTGTTTAACCCTTTCACATGTGACATTTGGTGGTAGGTTTTTGCAATTTTGATTTCTTGCGTAATTGTTTCATTGTAGGAGCAACTCAAAGTAGAGAAGGAATGACTCAATTTAGAGATTAATCGACAAGAGTGATTGATTGATACAGAGATGAACCGGTTAAAGGACGGACGGATGGAGGAGAGAAAGTATTAGTGAGGAGAGTGGTGGTGCTTGATGTAAAAGTCACGGTGTTAGAGAGTAAAACTTGTGAACATAGCAACTGCCTGCTGAGGAGACCATCAACACAAATTTTCTAGCCATTTTTAACACCGTTTGGAAATCCAAAGTTTTTGAAGAATAAGTGAAAAATCAATCAATTATTAATGAGTGAGCAATCAATCAGTCAAATTTATGTGTCAAAGCACTTCCATGCAATGCAAAATAAAAATTGTGATAGGAAAACTGGGAGAAACCAGTTCTTTTCATTACACTGGTATCAAATATTCTTCCATCCTAAAAACCTGTCAATATACAATTCCATACAACTAAACCTCAGATGTAAACATTCTTGAACTCTCTTTCCTATGTATCATCAACTTGTATGAAATTATATCAAAATGCGACATGTTAAATAAAGAAGTATAGTTGGGGAATGGAAATTAAACGTCAGTCAAGAGAAGAGATGATACAATCATGAAATACGCAAGAACAAAGAAAATGGCTAACTGGATGAAGAACTTGGGGTTTTCTCTCATGCTTGGTGAGGCAACAGCTCTGCAAAACATAAAATTCTTTCATCAACAACAATCCTTTAGAAAGGAAGGAAGACAGAATTTGATTCATAGAAATGTAACTACGATAAAAGAAAATCACCTAGCTATACGCTGTGAAAGTCTGTAGAAGGGCAAACTCTGCAGGAATACTATGCCAGGTCCTGTTAGAACAGCTTGGATATGGTTGTCACCCTGCAAAAAATTGAAACTAATCAATCAACAAATGTTGGCTATGTAAGACCATCAGAAACAGTGACAGATATTGTATAGGCCCACAAACTCGCATTCCCAACATACAAAGTAGGAGAAAGGCATAGCTGTATTTAAACTTCTGTGACAAATGACAATATCTACAACTGTGTTTGTTTCAAAAGCAAATTATTCCTAGGGAAAGATGGGAGAAGAGGAGGGAAGCATTATGAACGTGAGGGTGAAGATGACCATATGTTTGAGAAAATGCTCCTTGGTCCCTATGTAAGAAAACAATTATCTCAATTTGTCAAAAAAAAAAGAGGATAGAGATTATCATCAAATTCATGTTCTCCGTTCTCTCTCCAATCCCTTCTATTTTTGGCAAATTTTACTGGGAAAAGTTTCTTTTGAAACAAATTTTTTTTTTTGAAAATATCAGTAATTGACAGAAGAAACATCGTGATCTTGGCACAATGGACTGCAAAAAGGTGACCCTCAGTAACATTCAATTATCCATGGGAAGTTACAAACACATTCAGCAAGAACATCATAAATGCAAAGTTGTGATCTATACTGTGACAACAAATTTGGATACATTTAGACACATGACTATTACTGTAAGTAAAAAAAAGTAGCTGATGCCACCCTTCTACTGTTTCTTTTGATAAATAAACTTCTGTACCTGGTGCTCAATCTTTTGCTACTGTAAGAATATATATATATATCAGTTACCGATGCTCATTTAAGACAAATAATTCAAAATAACACTCATGGATCTCAGTCCTGAAAAGAGGTAATAAATAGAGAAACGTCATACCACAAATGCAATGATTAAGCAAGGAGAACGTACCCCGAATACCGCCCGTCTCACAGGGCCAGCATATTTCACTTGGAAATTAATCGTAGCCGTCATGGCCACGACACAATATGCATCAACTACTAGGACTTCACCCACTTCAAGATTTTTCTGGACAACTACACAGAGCAATCCAACAAAAGGGTTCAAGGTTAGTCCACAACAAGGATGGATTAAAACAATAAATCATCATTCACAGGCTTGCTATTTTTAATATATTTCTCATTTGTTTTTTTCTGTTCAAATCAGCAGAAAAAAAAACTCATCATTCATATTCTTCTTATCCAGCATACCATGCAAAGACACAATACAAGTTCTTTATGAAGATTGTAGTTTCAGAAAGTTCATAAAGTCGAAACAGTTCAGGAGTTGATTGAGAACAAAAAATTCATAAAGAACACAATTTTGTTCAACTATTAAAATAAAGTGCCACAGACCTTATGTATAGCTAAACTTGACTTGGAAAGTAAGAAGCCAATTCTATAAAAGAAAACAAAATAAAATACAACAGAGTAACTGCCAACACATCTAAAAAAATGAGGTAAGCATGGCCAACACGTACGCACTTGTGCACACTGCATCACATCACCTTGGCATCTAAACAGCATTCCAAGTCCGAGGTAATTAAGTTAATCGCAAATAGAGGCAATCAGTCAACTGTAATGAAGTATGCCTTACTTGACAATTAAATTTGCAAGTTTAAGGTTTTTGTATTAACATCATGCATAAGTTCAAGAAACATAAACAAGCCGAACAAAGGATGTAAAGAAGTGCATTATTTTTCAAAAGATTTCGAAAAAAAAGTTGGTAAGATCTGTGCATCACTGTGCACCGCACCTGAATGTTTATTAATGCTTACATAAATGTTAATCAGTATCGAGGGACCAAAAGATAACTCAAATCAATAATAACTAACTGAACTACAACATAACATGGAAAACAGCATTTGGAAAAAAATGCATAACCTATCAAAACTGAAAAATGTATCATTTCCAAACAGAACATATATCAGCAGACAAACATCCGCGATTGACAAAAAGTTAAACAGGAGGTGAAAAAATGCCAGCAGGCTCAAAACATCATTGAATGTGACTGTAAAAAAAATATCGGGAAAATGATCTACAAGTCCTACTTTTTGGGCTTGTAGGCTTTCTAGTCCTACTTTTCTTCAACCTTTAAAGATACTTTCAAACTTTGCTAATGTTCAAAGCGAGAGCGTCTATATATGCAATTTACTTTCATAGTTTTATTATTGTATATTATAAAATATTAACTTGAGCTTTCACCAATTTATTTTATTATTATCAGTGTTCTAAAATTCGCTAGGCGCTGGGCGGGCGGCGAGCAGGTGCCTAGCACCCAGGGGCCTAGGCGGTCTTAGGTTTTGTATTATAACTAATAATTTACAAAAGTTAAGCATAATACATTATCAATTACATCCAATTTAATGCCAATATACATATGCAAAATTTAAAAACATGAAAAATTAACAATCGTGAACAAAATTTATTAAAACTCAAATGACTGAAGTTGGTCATGATGGGTACTTTATATAAAATTGAATTTGTGGACAAATACTCAAACCTACTCTTTTATTTTTCTTCAAATTGCATGAACAACCTCAGTCATGTTTGATAAAATCTACATTAGTAAAATTGGTACCGACAGATCCTTTGAGAATTCCATTAAGTAATCATCATTTGCCACATTTAGACATATACTGAATAAAAAATAATTAAATAGTTTATTTCTAAAAAATAGGAAAGAAAAATAAAATAAGAACACGATCAACCTTATTAAAAAAATAATAATAATAAATAAATAAAAATCGCCCAGACCGCCAAGAACCAGCCCAGCCATTAATCTGGGCGGTTTTCCACCTTCTAGCGCCTAGGCCGATTTTTAGAACACTGATTAATGTCAAGTCAAAAAATAATAACTATTTAAGATAATAATATGCACGAGATAAATAGTTAGATTTATGAATAATCATATACGTATATATATATATAGATCGAACTAGAAAACTATCATGTGCAAAAAATATTTTTAGTAATACACATCAATATATAAATAATCATCACAAAAACCAATATAAATAAGCATCACAAAAATTAAAAGATTGATGAAACAAAAGCATTTGCGATGATTTAAATTTTGGAAGTGAAGTTTCGTAAATCATAAAGTAAAGATTCGAGAACAATCGGCTCCAAATCGTCAGAGCGAGGATCTAAATTTTGAGAGCGGGGTTTGGTAAACTATAGAGCGAAGATTTGAGAAGATGTGCCCAAAAGCGCCAAAGCAAGAATTGAAAGCGTAAGCGTCACCCCTGACAGAAGGTTCATGTGACTAAGGTACAAACTTACGACTAAAGTATATGAATATATGATCACAAGATTATAATTGAATTGAATGCATTAACGTCATTTTACACGAGGGATAGTGATTTAGAACTTAAATGACCAAAAACCAAAAAAGTGGGAATTCAAAAGTATTTGAAAAAAAAAGTAGGACTAGAAAGCCTACAAGCCCAAAAAGTAGGGTTTGTAGGTCATTTTCCCAAAATATCATTGAAAATTATTGGTTGATGATGACATCACGTTGAGGTCCAAGAGATTTGGATTTCATTCTAATCCCAAGAGTATTAGCATCACATCTTAAATTCTTTAAGATTTACAGGGTTTTTCCATTTCCCAATTTATTGATGTGGAAAAGTTGGTGTTATTGTTAAAGATTTTGTTAGGGATAAGTGTCCTAAGGAAGGTGATCTAGACCCTAAACTCTATGCTAGTCATGGGCTACTAGTGGTGCTGGGCATCTGGTTTTCCTTGTTTTGGAGAGCTTTGAAAAACTAGTGATCAACTGGGAAGCATCATCATGTAATCTCAAATATCGCTAATAATATATTTGGTTAACCTTTCTTTGTATTCCATTTGATCATCTACAAATTTTATATTATCTTATATTGTAAATAAAAACATCAATGATAAATAGGTTAAAAAAAGGAAGAAGAAGAAAGAAAGAAAGAATGTTACCAGATCCACCACCAATTATAAAGGCAAGCCCTTGACCAGCTACCTTCTGTCTCAAAATAGACTGCAACAACATAAACATGGTGGTTAATTAGATAGCATGGCTTGTGTTAATAGCAGAATGTACAGAAATGCAGGTAAACAACTAAAACTCTAAAAGGAATAAAACATTAAAAAAGAAGGATACAAGATCAACAACAGCGGCTGCATAAAGACCAGTAACTGCCCAATGCCCTTACCTCTGGACCAGCAATAATGTTACGCCCTCTCTGATCAACCGAGTTTGTGACAGTGACCTCATTAACTGAGCATAGAAATGCATCTGGCTACAACAAGATAGTAATTGATTGGATTATACACTCAGTGGAATAAAGGTCGAGTCAGTATTAAAGATATAAACAGAACAACTGGATTAACCACCAGAAGAATGTCATTGGTGAAGTATTAATCTATTTTTTTCAGAATATAGAAGGAGAAAAGCTATCATAAGCTCTACCTGGCACAATATTTCTCCACCAAACATAGCCAGATCAATCTAGAAAAGAAACACGAAGAGAAAACGGGTAAGCACCATATATAATATTATGACACTAAGAAATATCAAAATTTACAACCAACTACCAGATGGCTGAGCTGAAGAAAACAATTTAAATATTTAATGCCTAAAGTATTTAGTAGTAAATGATATTTCTGAGTACTAACCGGAAGTATCCTTGCCAGAGAAGGCGCAGCAATGCCAACAAAACCATCATTTGGTCCACCATTGTAAAAGACAACACTACTCACACTCTTGCCAAAAAGCCACTGCCACATGCCACCATCATTTTCATGGAGGAAAACATTTTCCATTTGAACAGACCCGGACATATAGCACATGGAACCTACATTGTGTAAAGCATCAGCCCCACACCCTAGAATAAAGCTACAAGGTACTAACCGTAGTAGAAATGCAACATCAATATCAGAGAACTTGTCGTCATGAAAACATGCAACCCAGACAAAGGTACATCGTGTGGCTTTATGCTATAAACATATCTAGATATAAAATTAAAAGGCTATAACATCAATTATTTGGATACCAAACACACAAATACAGCAGACTAAGTATCAATTCATTTGGATGAGTATTATTGATCACCATCAGATGTTATTTCTATGGAGTGTCTCATTACTTTGACACAAGAAACAAAAATTTCACTATTCAATGGCCATAAAAATGCTTAGGACATCACAGAGAGCATGCTCAATCAATTTGCTTGGACTAAATTGGAAGCAGAAAGTCTTAATGACCATGTCGGCCAAGTAGAAGGCATAAAATTAAGTGGGAGATAATCATCACTTTTTCCTACGCATCTGATGTGAAATGAACCTTAAAAATCTACTTATTTATCATATAATAAATAAAACTCTTTTCATAAGCCAGAATTTTCTAAATAAGCAAAGAATGTTCAACATGCATATTCTCAACAGAGCAGCACATGTTCGTTGATGCCAGTTTAGCTTTGAAGAATACGGGAGAATGCTTATAAACAATAGATTCCATTTTCAAATGCTGCAATTAAGGAAAAAATCATAAACTCTTGAAGTACTGGAAATGGAAATTAAACAACTTCAACATACAAATAATGTGGCATAAGATAACTAATTGCATCAAAAGAAAGATTAAGGCAACTTAATAATGTGAAAGGTGGGGGGGTCGGGGTGGGGGTGGGGGTAGGGGGGATGGGAATTCACGGAAACAGAGGTATATTGCCAAATGATTCAAGGATGTCTACAAATTTCTACTTCATCTATCTCATAGTATTCATTCATACATTTCCCTACTTTTGACTACCATCTGTCACGTGTGTTTCACGTAATGCCTCATGTTGATTGACTTCATTATTCACCTTAAAGACAGGTAGGTGTTGATTACAGTTGGTGTAACTATAATATAAATACATTTTTCGTTGTAAGAAATATCATTGTCTTAAGTCAAAAATAGGTACATCAAAACATAAAACATGGAGATTCACTTACAGTAAGAAAAGACTAATATATTGGTGCCTTCTTATTACTTTCGATAAGAGTTTTCAAATTACTACAAATTTATTGAAATTTCCAATTAATTGTTGAAAAGTAACATTCTCAAACATATACAGAAAACAAAATAGTTTATATTGATGGCTATATGGATATCTCATTAGAAAGTGAGAAGATCTCCGTCTTCAAAATTGGAATTCTATAACAGGTAGGTGAGATGCTAATTCAGCGTTTATTTACTTTTTTACGCCTAACAGATAAAAATGCCCTCCAAATAGTATTTCCAAAATGGGGGGGAGGGGAATCTCACCGTGAAATCGGCTACTTGCATTAAAACCTAAACTTAAAGCTAGTATATGCAGCCGTGCGGTAATATGTGTACAAGATTTTCTAAAACATTTGCCTGCATCCTTGTCTACATATAAGTTTCATACCCAACATTGTAGACTACAAAAAGGAGTAAATTGGTTTCATCTTATGTACTCTTCTACTATAGCAAGAAAAAAAGTTTAAATTGAGATTTTCAATTCTTGAATCAAGCTTACACAGTCATAATTATGTGTTATCTTTTAGGATAGATCATTAATTTATAAAAGTTGACAAGATTTTATTTTGAAAGAAGGGTCAAGAAATTTCAATATAAAATTCCGTATGAATGGCAAACATGTAACACCTAGGCTCCACTTGTTATCGGGTACTGAATGCTAAATGCATTCATTTAACTGGACCCACCATTCCACCAGATTCGGTGTCTGGTTGATTTTTGGAAAAAATGTTATGGAATTTTAACTCCGGGTATAGGTATCTTAAAGTGACAATCCCCGAAAAATCTAGTGAAGAGAGATACAAGTTTCGTGCCTCTCCTAACTGGCGGGATATGCTCCAATTTCTTGCTTTAGTGCAGTTATCTTCCTTCTAGTGACTCCCGAAGAAAGAAAATACTACTTGTTATATTTGAAATGTTATGTCTTTACCTTTTGAGATCAACGGTAAATAATGAATGAAAAAAGACATAAAGGTGGTTGATCACCTAGGATGCTCTCTCTCAATGTTATGTCTTTCTTTGTAATACCATCTAGTTTTCTACTTTATGCAATCTAATTGCTTCTTTACTCTCCTATTCCATCTTATGTAACTTAGTTTAAGCTTTGGTGACATCCAATCTCTAGTTTATAAAGAAACCACAACTGAAGTTTATAAACAACACAAAGTAGAAAGATCATAAGATAAACAAATATAACCATCTTTCATTCTATTTTGTCTTGTCTTTCAAAAAGATGGGTAACATAAGCTTGCTTGTTTCTTTGATTAAAAAAAAAACCCAATCTATGTTGTCTGTTTGACTTTACACATTTCATTTGGGGAATAGATGAATTGATAATGGGGTTTCCCTGGATTGGAACATTCTCCAGCAAGAGGTCAACTAGAACTATGGATCTCAACAAACATAGATCTTCCGTGATGTCGGGCAAACAAGTCACGTATGATCAGTTGATCACAGAGCACTGTAGGTGGCTGCATGTAGAAAACAGTATGCTTCCAACTTATCCTAACTTCCCTAATCCCTATTTCAACATGTTGCAGCACAGACCAAAAGCACTTTCGGATTTTTCACAAAATATCTGATGTGGGAGAACTTTTAATTTAAACCAACCAAGCAACAAATATATATGTGGAATCAAAATGCCCTTGCATTCACTTATGGAAAGTATTGAGAAAGGGTATACCAAGTTGAACCCTAGTCTTAAGTTTTAAGAAGTATGAATACCGGACGTGAAAACTTTACCAGTGATGACTGATGAGAGCAATTAAGACAATATATCAATTCATTTTTTAATAGAAAAAAAACAAACAAACAAACAAAAAGAATCTGAGAAATACATTTTGTTTCCTAATTTTACACGCTACAAAGAGAATCTCAGAAATATACTATTACCCTGATTTAAACGAGAAAGTATCAAACTCACATCCCCTGAGAACTTAATCTTGATAACTAATTGTGCTGATATAGATAATCCATAGAACAGCATTCGGTAATTTATCCAAGTACAATAGCCAATCTGAGAGGAAACTCAACCACTTCCAAGGCTCGAGCTATACTCATTACTGCTTCCAATCTGCATAGTGCCTATTATGATTGAATTCCATTGGAAACATGTTTCAACTTCCTTTAGCAAAGTATAACTAAGAAGGATACATTCTTCTTCTTAATAATAACTCCAGAAAATTAAACCCCTCTTGCTTAAAATTCAAACTGAGTATTTCCCATGCACCAATGTCCAAATAAATAAAAAAATTAAGATGAAATACTCTTAGTCAAGATAAAACTAAAAATGCAAACTACAAATCCGATTTTCTACCCAATTCTCAGTTCCCAGTAGTTGTGAGATATCACTATTAAACACTTCAGCACAAAAGCTTCTATTAGACCCTGCCCAAATTCACTTGGAGCATCAGTGAGCCTGTTGTTAGCAAGCAAAGATGTCAAATTCAAGATTTTATCAACTTCCTAGTCATTTACTGTCGTTCTTAGGAAAAAAATAATATATATATATATGTGTGTGTGTGTGTGTGTGTGTGTGTGTGTGTGTGTGTGTGTTGTGCAAATCTGGTGGTCTTCACAACCGTACTTCTGTAGGAGGGCCTTGTTGGTCTCCTTGGCCCTCTTTAGCCTCCTAACTTCCAAACGTCATGTTTTGTGGAAAGCTACTCTATTCTACAGTGCAAGGTGGTATTTAGGGTAATGTACCACAATGTAAATCCCTGGTATTTTTCTCTATTGTTCCACAACATAAGCAACAGACATCTCTATGACAAGGTTATCAATGGTAATGAGAGTGACTTATGCTTTCTCATGAGAAATATTTCCTTCCACTAGTGGCTAGTTTTTTTTGTTTTTTATATAATCTTTATAATAATTGGATCTGACATATGTCAATCCTTGTAGGGCTAACATTTGATGTGCCATGGATCTTTTATTCAACTGATCTTATTGTGATTTATTCAGTTTTGTGTATTAGAAATGTGGATTATTCAATATAAACAAGAAAACACCTTTAATATATAAAAAGAACACAATCAAGAAACAAGTAAATGTATCTGTACCATATAAGGCTAAAAGGGAAAAATACTTTAACACAGAAAAAGGTCCATTTTATGCTCCAGCATCATGTGTGCTGCTTCAATATGTTATGTAATGGTCCATATATGTAATACAATAAGAAGAAAAAATTCAAAATCTTTAAGCAACAAGTTATTTAAGAGCAAATTGTTCATTGCAACTAAAACAAATTGAAGATCCAAAACTGAATTGCTACTAAACTTCATTTCAAATAATCACCGACAATTCTTGGCTTTTAGACAAGTCTCCTGGCTTCACTACATCATTGATAAATGGCAAAACCATTGCAAGGAAAACTCACCAGGTTTTGCAATAACCTTCTCATCAGGCTTCAACATAATCTGATAGGAATATAACCAAAGTTAGTAAGTTGAAATTCCAATGCAAATAAGAAAACAAAACAGTCCCTGTTTAATCGAATGAAAGAAAACCTGGAATGTACCTAGGCTAAGTGTACAAATCCAGGAAAAATGGAATACCTGAACTATCTGAGCTTCACCCCCCAAAATCTGGAAAGGTATAACGGATGCTTCGGGACTCTGCAGTAAATGATATCACATAAGTCACATGCACCATGAAAACCAGTAAAACGAATGCAAAATTCCGTACTTGTCTAGAATAATTGTACTAACTAATTTTTCATCCCTTGAGAAAGAAGTAGGGACAGCAATAACCCAGAGCAGTGAAAATATCTTCACAATGTTGTCAGGTCTAGCTTGAAATTATCTCGAGCCCAAATGTGGAAATGATCGAACCTATGGGGCAAACGCCTAAAAAGGGATAGTGTGATTTACAAACGCCACAACTTGTAATGCCTCAGGCTTGCTCTTCTTGGCAACGGAGGCATAGCTCAAGCCAAAACCCAAAAGACTTGATCCTAAGTTCAACATAACTGCCACAAACCTGTGAGAGTGGATATGCATATATGCGTCCATGTTGCCTAAAACTTATTGAACTAAAACCACATTCAACTGCTCAAAAGAAACTCTCATTACTGTGCTAGTATCCCTAGTAGCCTTACTATTGCACAATCATCTGGCCAACAGAGCTCACTTTTCCACTCTTAGTCTAATCAAATTTGATTTTAAGAAAAATGAAATCCATTTTTTTAGGTTTCAGGCCTGCAAGTACATTAAGAGGCAAAATCAAAGAGTCTAAATTGCCCACAAAGTAGAAGGACTGAAGGGTACATAATATTCTCAATGACTCTCAATATCCCCCAAATACACTTTCGTCTTCAAATAATTCGAGCTAAGGAAAAACATTGGCTCTCTTCAATTATTCAAGCTCCAAATTTGCCTTATTCTCGATTCGTTCTCAACGTCATACACTCAGTCCACATTACAGTTCACGAATGCCAAATCAATAAATATAAAAAAATGTAAATGGAACAAAACATCCAATAAACCCTAGTTTTCAAAACGATCAAAATCACTGAATCACCCATCGAACTGTTAGCAATTTCCGAACATAAAAGAGCGGATCTAACACTGAAATCCTCTCAAATTGATCGAATTCAACACAACTTATATCGAATCAAAGCTCCATTGAACAGAGAAAGATAGAGAGAGAATACCTGGTAAACATAAGGTTGGAAAGGAGTGGAGAAGAACGGAGCGGCCATGGCGATCAAGAACCAAGAAACGACTAATCATCAAAGATCAATCAAAACCTCCAAACGTCATTTGAAAGAAAGAAATCTTAGAGAGAGTTCAAACGCTTCATCGAAAGATCGCGCGAGAGAGAGTGACGAATTGAAAACACCGCGTTGGCTTTCCGTCTCTCAAATCGAACAAACAGTATTCTCTCTTTCTTCCTTGCACAAGTTTTTGCTCTTCGCAGTTGGGGGTGGGGGCGAGACATTTTAATACAGGGCATTAATTTACCAAACTATCCTTACACTTTCTATAATTTACTTCCTCTAATGTACGTAATCACCCTTATATGTATACCGATATTACGAGTATGTGAGTGGTTCGGAAGTGTAGTAATGCGATGCTAGTGAGGATAGTTAGGAGAATTGAGACTTTGAGTTTATCTGAGTGGGGTTGTATAACTCTTCTCTGGTGACGTGGCTGTTTATTATTGGATACAATTTTGTTCCTCGACGTGTCTGAATTTGATGATTGGTAAAATTGCGCTTTAATCTAAGACGATTCCGTTTTTTCACTTTTAACAAGGACGAGATAATGGGCCGGATTTTGTTCAAAGCCTAATGAAGAGGTCCATTAATGTCGGCCCATTTCTTCATCTGGTTTGCCCTTTGTATTTGTAGTTTGTTATTTTTATTTTTTTTGGCATCCACATAGTTTCGGCAACTGCAAAACTCTATAGTACTATTGGAAATAATCCATTTTTTTCTTTCGCGTCCATTTATGTAGGGAATTTCTTTATTGTGATCCTCGCGTCCAGATTTTAAAATAAATTTGTGATTTTGTAAGTCTAGTAAAAATATATTTTACCCTTCAAAGTTATTGTGATAGTATAATAAATGAGAAAATCACGATATCAACTATTTGATCAAATAAACATGATACAAATATAATAAAGAAATTTTACTTTATGAGTTTTTGTTTTTGTTATATATATATATAACAAATTTTAAATTGAGTATAAATAGAGTATGCATATATATTCCATGGAAATTTGTTGGCTATTCAGTTAATAATTTCATGATAACTTTCCATGTGACAATCAAACAACATGCTTTAGAATCCATTTTAGTATTTTTCCCATAAATGGAATCTCAAGGAAAATGAAGATTTTCCTCGAAATCTATTATTTGTTATCAAACAAACCCTTTGTTCATTTTATTTCGCATCCACGTAGTTTTGACAGCAATAAAACTCGCACAGATTGAACGAGTTTATTTTATTTTAATATCGTTTGTTATCACTCAACTTTCTTCCTCCTTCATCTTTTTCTGCTAGTATTTGAAACCTAAATTTGTGATACCATCTATTACAAGTTTATTAGCTACAAATTTATTAGCATAGTTAGTGCTCACCGACTAAACAATTGGTTTTTAAAGTTCTCCATTCTTGCAGAATTCAATATGAGTGAAGCACCACTTTGATATAGTTAAAACTACCATTAGTCTAGAAGGTCATACGATCAACACTACTAGGTGTGGATATGTTCAACGAGAAAGATGTATAACTAGCAAAACATCATGATATAAACTACATATGGATGTAACGAATGTCAATAATGACATCCAACCGAATCTAAATGCTTATCCTATGCAAAGTTTTCTTCATCCATCAAGGCATTTAAGCAACCAAACTGTACTGGATAATTGGAATGAGATGGTGAGATATGAAGATAAACGAGAAACTTTAAGTTTGTTTATTTAGAAGACTGGTGGAAGGATATGGTGGAAGAATAAGATGATAAAAAGATGAAAGAGTGCTTGAGTTGTTCTAGGTGTTCTAAGATGTCGAGTAAATGAAAACAATGGTGGGAGGAGGTGAGGAGTGAGTGAGTTGACAAAGCTTGCAATCTCAAATCAAAAATTGGGAGGTTGCTCTTAAAACCCACATTTTGGAGGTGGCTATTGTATGAGTCTAGGCATCTTTTTCTCCATTTTTCCCCCTTTCAAGACTCAAACCTTTACCTTACTTGGGGCACCCACCAACATTGAAAACATACTAAAGAAAAAACAAATTGCTCGGTGCACCCACCAACATTCTTGCAACCATTGCAGTCTCCATAAGAACCCCATCAATCCAAGTCAACTCTTGCAAAGCTTACTTTATTTTCTTTTTCATTAATTGCTACGCTGAAAATAGAAAAAACTTCCATGTTTTTTTTTGAAGTAAGAAAATACAAGTATGCACTCTCCCAACACCCTTGAGTAGTGTCACGACCTCACTCGTATTCGATGACCATTACTTAAGATTAACAAATATCAAGGAGTAAAGATTTTTTTTAATAAAATATATATTGAGTAATGGAATAATACAACTGACTTGTTATGGAATAAAACAATTAACTAACTCTGTAAGGGACATGAATGGATATTATTATTGCGTTGCCTGCCAACCTACTAAATTTTGTTTTCTTGTTTTCTCCCACTGGTATTTAGAGGCATAACACACATCTAAATGATCAAGTGAGTTTCTTCCAACAAACTGTAACATGGGACTTGCCCAACAACTTAAAAACTTCAAAGGAGCTACGTGGTCAGTATCAGAAGCAATGATTATATCAATTACCTCCAACCAGCCAATTACGGTACTAGTAGTAAATCCACTCAGAGTTGTTCGCAACTATTCTCACAACTCACAAGTTTTTCAAAGGCAACGACTACCTCGCACCAGCATATCCTATTTCTCACACCACCTATATAAAACAAAAACTATCCATTTTTCCTCTCACTATTCAAATCGACAATGGTTCATCTCTCCCCCATTCGAAATTTCATTTTCCAAATCTCTCCCCACACTCAAATTGCTTGCAAATTTCCTCCCTCACCATCGAAAACTCTCAAAATCTCTTCAAAGAAAAAACCCTTAAACCCAAACTCAATAAATATGCATAACTTAACAAACAAAAAAACTCAAACTCAAAACGAAAAAAATGCAAAACAGGGTAACTTTCAACTAATTTAAACTCTCAATTGAAATCGATTCTCAAGCTCATATGAAAATTGTAGCACTATGAGTTATCTAATAAACACAATTTGAATCACTTTAAAATGTTTTGAATTGAGCAAGTTATGATCATTTTACTAAAGTCGCGCAAATATGTCCGAAAAAAATGAAAATGGGATAGTGTTCCAGACTTTTGGCCAACTTATATGCTCGATCAGGACTAATTTCAAGTTGATCGAAACAAGATAGTTGTAATACTATCAGTTATCTAATAAACACAACTTAAATCACTTAAAAAAATTTGAAATTGGCAAGTTATAATCATTTTACTAAAGTCACGCAGAACAAGGAAACAAATTTATGTTCGCAGAGTGCACTGCGAGGTATCTGGGAGTCTAGTCAACGCTAGTCCGCTGATGATGACGACGACTCACCAAGGGATCATTGCTCTCAATATAAACAATGATCACTGAACTTGTCAGGTAAGCTCAGTCAGATAGCGACTGATGACGACGACTTCTGGTGCCCAAAGCCTAATCTGCTTCCCGCGAATCACAATGGCGAAAAAGTGGGAATCTAGTCAGCGTTGGTCTGCTGATGACGACGACTTGCCAAGGGATCATTGCTCTCAATACAGATAATGATCGCCGAACTTGCCAGGTAAGCTCAGTCAATTCATGAATGATGACGACGGCTTTTGGTGCCCAAAGCCTAATCCATTTTGCTCGGATCACGACGGCGGAAAAAAGTGGGAGTCTAGTAAGCGCTGATCTGCTGATGACTACGACTCACCAAGAGATCATTGCTCTCAATACAGACAATGGTCATCGAAATTTTCAGGTAAGCTCAGTCAGTTTGCGACTGATGACGACGATTCATAGTGCGCAAGCCTAATCCGCTTCGCAAAAGGAATAAATAGCATAAGACAATACTAGTTCGCCAACACTTAATGAGTCGCTACTGGAAAAGATCGATCAACCCCTGACCAGCAGCGGTCTCTGTTGGTTAAACACTAACCTGCAACAGAACAACCTAT
This sequence comes from Berberis thunbergii, assembly GCA_003290165.1. Taxonomy (NCBI): domain Eukaryota; kingdom Viridiplantae; phylum Streptophyta; class Magnoliopsida; order Ranunculales; family Berberidaceae; genus Berberis; species Berberis thunbergii. The sequence goes on along the minus strand of QNQO01000534.1, from coordinate 339,119 downwards.
AGCAGCAATACTTTTGAATGACAAATACAAGCATTCCCCCTGGCGATCAAAAAATTATACGGTCTACGAAGCGACTAAAGTAAATACGACAATATGAGACAAAAACAAGACTTTCATTCTAAAATATGTCTATACATTCTGTCCAATAGAGGATGTTACAACCATTCTAAATAGAAGCATCGTCCTCGTCAATAAACCTCGCGGAGCCCTCCCATTGATTGATCGGTCCAAAGCAGCCCTCTTATAGCGATCAAAATCAAGGTCAGTACCAGGATGTTTCTCCCTAATCAACTTCAGGAGCTTCAGTCTACCACGAACAACCTCGAACGAGATGAACAACCTCCTGCCCGACATATAAAAGTCCACTGCTCCCAGCAAGGCATCGTAATGCGAGCGCTCATATGCCAGCAACCGATTCGACTCCAGAACGCGGTGAAGCCCCCATCAAATGCGTATTCCAGAAGCCTTCAACGGCCCATTACGCTTCCGCTCGCTTCCTTTCGACCTTCATGCCTCGCGATCGACAACGGTGATAGAAACATGCAACCTACCTTCCAAGGAGAAAGAGCGTTTGAATATGATGTTCACAGGTTCGCGAAGGCATTATCCAAAGCAAGCACCCTTCCACGGGCTTTGGGATGCAACGAAACAAGACCATGCAACTCCAGGGCATGAGTAGCCATTTTGAGACCGCCATGACGCAAAACCTCGACACGTGCCCCAACTTCCTCCCCCTCTAAGTCAACAGAGGGAGTCGTAACGCCAAGCGAAACGCCGCCCAAGGATGTCATCCGTGCAGACCGTAACATATTAGGGGGAAAGGCCGCCCTGATAGAAGATTGCCTCTTCCTTGGGACAAAGACGGGAGGTATGTTCGCCTCCAATTCAGTGAACCCGGAAGGACAGGGCAAGGCTAGACCTCTCTTCCTCAGGCGGCGAACAACCACCCCCTCTGCCAGTGAAGCTGACACGGGGTGAAGCACCGTGAGAACACTACAACAAACTGCAGTGTGAAACATTGTCAAGGGAAGCTTTAAAAACTCATATTTTATTTGTTTATCTTTCTCACTGAGAGACGGAATAACAAACTTTCCTGAAATGAAATAACAATGTCAAAACCAGTATCACATAAGGGGCATACAGAAACACACATATCACGATAGTCGAAATACTCACAAATATCAAACTAAAAGTATCAAGACACTTTACGACTCCCGAGCTTGAAGTAACCAGAATCCGCTTAGGCAAATAACCATTGCTTCCCCCAAGATTCGGCGTTGCCCGCCGCCAATCGCAGACAAGAGGGCACTTCAACACACAGACACCCCTGGAATCCAGTCGATCATCGGTCAGGTGATGGATCACCGATGAAGATAAACGAATGCCAGCGTCATGAGCCCTCGGGAAAGTTGCGAGCAGTATCTTGAACCCGTTCGACGCCATTTGAGCGAGGCATTCGAAAATGAGTAAAAAAAACCCAAACGTTATCTAGCGCTAGAAGCTGGAACCCAAACTCGAACATGCCTCAGTGCAAACCTATGAGCCCTTGAGGAGGCACAGTCGGATCTGAAACTTCAAACATGGGAACGATTTGCAAATTTTTCTGTAGGCGGTACAAACTACTAAGCCTAATCAACTCATTTTCGTCGACCAAACTGTCTTCGAAGAAATCGATACAAGCAAGCGATAACGAGTTCTTAGAAGAATATTCAACATAGTCAGCCATTAGATGATGTAACAAATACTATGGTTCGAAAAGATAGCGTGAATAACAATGAAGGAATCATCATCAAAACAGTGAATATTTATAGGGAAGACAAACTGCATTTTCCCTCATTGAACAGTCACGTACCCATTAATGTCATATGTCGCTCGAGACGAACGCTTCGAGTCCAATCATCGCAACGGTACAATTATTTTTCAAAGAGTCAGTGGATCGACTTAACGGCCCACTCACGTGTCAAGATGATCTCAATTGATAATAGTTTATATGTGGGGGCTGAACCTATTGACAATGCTATTAATTGGTTCTTGTATTTGTATAACTGGTTTAGTTTGGGAAAAGTTTATAGTGTTTGGGTTGAGCCCAATTGGGTGTATACAACAATTGTAAATAGTGCTAATCCAAGGCCCATCACACATTGCGTAAAGAGTGATAAATGACACAATCACTTCTATCGAAGGACACCACAATCTTTTTTGGATCTATTAAAGGACACCACCACCCTCACATTATCTTTTCTCTTCATAGGAACAACATCACCCCGTTCGCCTCACCACCACTTCGCCCCGTGCCCTATCACTGTAGGCCATCGGTAGGGTGGTGCTTGATGGATAAGAGAGATAAAGAAAATAAGAGGAAGAGAGATGAAATAAGAAGAATAATAAGAAAAAAAATAAGAAGAAAAATAAGTGAGGGGAAAGGTGGTGGCTCGTTGAGTCTGGTGGTGGAGGGGAGATGTGACAACCCAGTGGTAGTAGTGCTTGATGGATGATATTCACATAATATATCCATTAATTTATACATGTTAGTGTTTCGATTATTATATTTTATAGTAATTAATTCATTTTCATGTCTTTGTAGGAATTTGAGCGTGAACGATGAAATCGTATTAAGGCGACAATTTAAGGAATGACAATTGGTCGATTCTAGCGGTGGTACAAAGCAGATGGTCACAAACCTAAACCCAAAACCTACCCATAACCCCAAACCCAAACCTATCCCTAAAGAATATTCTCTCATTTATACCTTGATGAATGTTCCCTTTATCTCATCCTTATTCACTTTGATATTTCTTTATAAATAGAAGATAATAGAGTGAGAAAAGGGGAGGAAGATAATTCATTTTGATTTATTTTACTGAATTGCGTGCTTAATTATTAATTACAATTTATTTCTGAATTTCTGATAAATTGCTTTCACCTTTCATGTTCGAGAAATTAAACTTAATATGTTTGGTAGTTAGAATTACCCTTTATCAATATTTAAAGCATGTGCTAAAAAATGTTTAGCTTAAACTTTGATTAAGTGTGCCCTAAAAAGACACTTAATACTTGGTAAGAACATATTTGCTTGAAATAATTTGTTAATGTTTGATAGAAACATGATGTAATTTGAATTGAATTTTAACGATCACATATTCGGTGTAAGCAAGGGATTCTCATCCCTAAAGCTTATCGTTTAAATTTTCAATAATTTAGATTTAAATATTTTTGCTTACTCATTGGTGAGTCCAAGCCCACAAAATCCATCTTTTATTTTATTTTATTTTCTCATTTTTTAATTTATTTTTAGTTTAGTTTTAAAAACATTGTAACCCCATTTTGTTCTAAATTAGTTTAGATAAATTCTAAAATTCAATTGCACTTTCTTTCCTCGTGGGATCGACCCGTACTTGTCGTTGTCTACCAGTTAGGCACCGTGCACTTGCGGTTATTACAAGTGTGTTAAATTAACCTATTTATTTAGGTTAGTTAAGTTCGCATCAATGGAGAAGAGAGTAAGGAGGATAAGAGGAAATAGGAGAAGAATAAGAAAATAGGAGGAAGGTGAGGAGGATAATGAGGGGAGGAGAATAAAAGATATGAGGGGAGAGGTAACAGCCCGATGAGGCCGGTGGTGGTGGTACTTGATGGAAAAGAAAACGAGAACAGATAAGAGAGGGATAGAAAAGAAAATAGGTAGTATGTTATATATATATATATATATATTAGGGGTGGGCATTTGAGACCGAAAACCCGGTCCAAACCGAAAATAGGACCGAGCGATCCGCTCTGGTCCGGTTTTATACTGTTATTTTATAAGTCGATTTTAAAATCCATCCCGGCCCAAATACGTTAGTCAGTTATCGGTTCCTATTCTCAAAGCCCAATGGATAACCATCCGCTACCAAATTTCTCATCAAGTTTTGAAAACCCACAATGGTGAGCATGCCTCATTTTATGTGTGATGGGTTGTTGCTGCCTTGTTGCATGCAAAATGCATAAAGAATGGGCAAAAAAGGAAGTGGAGTGACTGGTTGTGGTTACATTGTCAGTCTTAAAAAGCATATCCCAATGGATTGGGACCCGAGGGGGGGGGGGAGGGGGCTCCTGCGCACAAATCACAACCGTAGGATCCGATCCGACGGTCCAGATCGATGGACTTAAAGAAATATTATTTCACAACTTTTTTTATCGTTGGATTAGACTTAATTTTTTTTTTTAATTGACCCCCTGGATCCCACTTCTTCCATCTCCTCTCTCCAAGCTTTCCTTATTTTTCTTCTCTTTCTTGTTTTTATTTTTCTTTTTAGCTCTTCTTCTTCTTCACCTGACCCACACAATTACAAAAAGAATCCACAATCAGAAAAATTACGAAATTAAAGCTAAAACCTTGAGAGACAAAAAATACTACAAGCCACTGCCCTTCAAATCAATCCAAGAATAACAAATCCCCATCAATGCACAACTACCCATCAATGCTCCATTTTTTAATATTGTTGTATTCAAGTTGGATTGCTTTTGAATTCAAAGTATTTCATTCAAGAAAACAGATTTTCATTTCAAGGTCATCATATACAAATAATTTTGAAATCAAACTGTTGGATTGGATTGGATTTACACGCATTTTGTGTTCTATTGGTTATAATAGAGAAGGAAAAACTAAACAACGAACTGAGAAGTGCTACTTTTACTTCACCGTCTCCTCTGCAAACAATCTCTTTCTGCTTCCTCTCTAATACACTCAATTCACCTGTCAAGCCCACCCATTTTGGGACTCTCATCATAGTTGTTAATTGCAGACTCAATAGAAGTTCATAGCCTTCTACTATGGATTGAAGCAGTTTGTTCACTTCTAGTATCATCAAATATTTCTTGCAATTTCATTGACAAATTGGAGTAAATCACACCTCCATTTGACATCAATAAGAGCTTTGAATGAAGTATGCTTACAGTAGACCTGCGAGGAGGACAAACCGATTTTGAGTGAGACCTGTAATATTTGGGAGGAAGACCACGATTTTTGGCCAATCAAATAGTTGCTTGAGCTCTAATCAAAGCTTGCATACTATGTAGGGTTGCAGTAGCTTGTTTTCTCACAAGATAACCTCTAATTAGAGCTTGTAGCTTGACTAGTCCCTTTAAAGCTCTAAGAGTTTTTCTTGCCTGATATTAGATTCAACAGAGAACTAATAAACATTCAACAATAATAACTAAAGTACTAAACTGAGCTAAGAATTAATAACACAACCATTAGGCTTAAGTTGCAAGCTAAAATCCCCATTGGTTTGTGAAATCTACAGATTTGAACATAAATTAAACATACCCATTGGTTTGAATTCAAAGATTAGCACACCCATTGGACTAAATATTAAGAAGCACATAATTGATAAACATTGAACAACATGAATTTGTAGAAGTATACTAATTTGCAGAAAATTCAAAGGGAAATTTTACCAAATATCCGCGATAGATGGTCTAAAATCTGAATCTTCACTGCAGCCCATCTCTCCCTTCCACAACCAAACATAGTTCCCCTTCCATGGCTAGTAAGCCTCACAACAGCCACAGCTGCCTGTGCAGCAGCGACCACCGCGACCGCAGTGGCTGCAGCCACTGCAATTGTGTGCTTGTTATGCTCTTTTCTCAGTTTCAGTGTAATAAGATCTTAACCAAGCAGCCTCAGCTGGTGGTATATTGGCTGGAATGTTGCCTGGGATCAGACCCACACCACCTGAATCTCTCCCAGACTTTCCAAAACTCAATTTTTTTTTATATCCTGTCACTACCACTTGCACTAGAATTCTCTCTTTGTTCATTCTCCTTCTTCAACAAGAACAAGATAAAAGACAAAGAAGGAAAGTTTGGAGAGAGGATAATCAGGATATGGAAGAAGTGGGACCCGAGGGGTCAATAAAAAAAATAAGTCCAATCCAGCGATAAAAAAACTATGAAATAAAAAAAATTTAGTCCATCGATCTGAACCGTCGGATCAGATCCTATGACTGTGATTTGTGGACAGGAATCCCTCAGGTCCATGTGCATATTCCCACGTGAATTGATGAACAAATATCAAAAGGGGTTTCATATTTTCCATTATAGAGTCTAGAAACTAGAAATTGTGTCACTTGAAACATCAAAAAGGGTTTCATATATTATAGTGTGTTGTCAATGGTTTGTGTTTTGGATCACTAGTTTTTTTTTTTCTAGGATCATTAGTTGCAATAGAGAGAGAGAGGGGTTGATTAATTGCAAAACAAAACTTATAAACCCAACATTGGTTTTGGTTTTGGAATGGGGTGGGTTGTCGCTTCACAAATATACTGAATTTGGATGGAATAAAGAAAGACATTTGAGTCGTGTCCTTTTTTCTTATATTCTAGTAGAAAGAAATCTTGAGATTAAAAAATTGACTGGACCGAGACCGACTCGGCTCGGCCCAAAAAATCGGTCAACCGAACCCTTGATTAACCGACTAATCTGGTTCGGGTTCGGTCTTTAAAATTTCAAACTTTCAAATGTCGGGCCGATCTTCAATTTGGGCTAGGCGGGTCGGTTAATCGGACCTGTCATATATGTATATATATATATATATATATATATATATATATATACTAGGATATTTCCTGTGCCGTTGGCACAATAAAAGTTTAACATGACAAATATAATTTATTATATTTTAAATAGTAAGATAAATAATCATCAAAATGTTGGTTATCATGCGCTATTGGTGCTTTGAATTCTTATATTTGAATAAATTTCAGTCATTTTTTTATATCCAAACTCAAACACCGTTGTGATTTGTATCATCTATCTAACATTTCAGATTGGTATTTTCACTGTTCATGAACAGTGAAATGGGTGTGTTTGTCCTACGTGGCGTTTATGTCTTTGGTGGTAACTTAAAGTGAAAAATTTGAACCCCCGACTCTTAACCTTCCAATCTCTCAAACTCTCCCGCATCCCTCTCCAAATCAACCCATTTTCTCCCTCATTTCTCGGTGCTCTCTGCTTTGCTTTCTCTGCAAAAAATGGTGGTGCCTCCCTCGCTATCCAACATCCTCTCTTGATTATTCTGAAGACGAAGAAGATTTCATCATGGAGTCTTGAAAGCGGTGAATACTTAGGAGAGATCTCGGCTCTCTGTTTCCTCAATCCTCCTTCGCATCTCTCTTTCTTCCCTCTTCTCCTCGCCGGTTAGTATCATCTCTTTGTCTCACTGCTGCGTTTCAGATGTTTGATTTAGGGTTCATTTGAACTTAAAGTTTGGATCTTTATGTCGTTCTTGAAATATTGATATAAGGGTTTGGCTTTGTTTTTGTTGTTTGTTACTGTTACTGGCTCTTTGTATCATCTATTTTTTTTTTTCTATTGTTTCTTGATTCATCAATTTCAACTCTGGTGTTTTGTCATAAAAATGATTGGTTTTAGCATGGAATTGGATTCATGTTCATGGAGAACTTTGCAATATACCCGTTTTTGAATTTTTTTTTCTATTGTTCACGTTTTTTAATTTTTTCGTTCAATGGGTTTCATTGATGCAAAGATTTCTCAATGGTTTGTGATTTCATCTCCAAATTTTTATAAATTTCATAGAAATCTGAGCCTACAAGACACTCTGTTTTTTCTTTTTCTCTGTGCAAATTTGAGACACTATTGTGCTAATTTTTGAAATTTTTGATTTGATGGGGTTGATGAATGCGAAGTTTTCTGATCTGGGTTTGTGTTAGATTTCTTTAAAACCTACAAAAAAAATCACTAATTTCGCTCTTCTATTCAAGTTCCGACTCTGTTTTATTATTTTAAAGGGATGGAGAGTGATGAAGAGATAAGGAGAGTGCCTGAACTGGGCAGTGAAGGGACTGGCGCATTGATATCGGGTCTAGATGGTGGTCCAGACCGGGTTCAGGCATCAACAGAGGCGGCTCAGAGGAAGAGAGGGAGAAGTCCAGCTGATAAAGAGAACAAACGCTTGAAGAGGTGAGTAAAGAGGTCAAAAGGTCTAAATTTTTATTAATAATAGCAAATTTATGTAATTTATTTGGAATTAATACATTGTTATTTTATTGTGGATGAAAGGTTGTTGAGGAACAGAGTTTCAGCACAACAAGCAAGGGAGAGGAAGAAGGCATACTTGAATGAGTTGGAGGTGAGAGTGAAGGATTTGGAGAAGAAAAACTCTGAGCTTGATGAGAGACTCTCCACATTGCAAAATGAGAATTAGATGCTTAGACATGTATGTATTATTATGCCTTTGCCTTACCTATGCACCGTCGTTATCATGGCATGAAAAATGATAGGTTCATTACATACATTGCCCGTCTTCTTCATCATTTAGGATATTAGGGTATTGGACTATTGGTATTGTTATTGCTATTTGTTCATGTACCTTTATTGATTCGTATATTGTTTAAAATAGGGTTGTCTATGGGTAGATTCCATTTTTGGTTGTGAAAGGTCTCGAAGTATAAATTATAAGTCAATGACTAAAATTACCAAATTATGGATTGATTCCATTCACACGAGCTGTGAGCATCGATAATTGCATCAAATGTTTGATTAAAGGCCTCAACGAAGAGTGTTTGGGTTAATTTAGTATACATGCAAAAGTTACCCTGTACAAACACAAGATGAATGTGAAGTAATTTAGTATTATCAGGTGTTGAGTTTCCTTCATAGGTTGCAATCTCAGCTACCACCATTGCTAGCTTTATTATGGGGGCAGCATGGCTGTGTGTGTGTGATTCAGATTTGAACCATCATTTTTTTTAATCATGAATTGGTGACATTCCATTCCATGTATTTCTCATGTAACTATGAATAATGTTATCGACCAATTGATTGGCGTGGTGGGTGATAAAATCTGAAGTAGGGATGGATGCAGAAGGGAGCAATAGCTTTATTCTAGGCTCCACCTTCCAACTTAACCCATGCATTTGCCCTCTAGACTCCACACAATTCAAAATTAAAGTGATTTGGTCGTATAGCTTAAAGGTTTCTTGACCACAGAGTCTAGACCATGCATGCATGTGACTTGATTCAATCTATTCTACAAAATTATGAAAATTGATTGAGCCACTTGCAATACAAGGCTTCACCTTCTAATTCATTCAGCCACTGTGTATTTCCCTACTTCTCACAATATCAAGGAAATGTTAATGGTGACTGGGTTAAGTATTGGATACTTGGTTGTTCCGGAGACAATTTGGGTTTAACAGACTGTGATACTACTGAATTATCAATTCGAAATATGAAAAAAGATCAAAATTGCATACAAAGGAATGGTTTTTCTCCTGTCTAAAGAGTAATTATTTGCTGTAATTTAAAATTGCATACAAATGAATGTTTTTTCTCCTGTCTAAGAGTAATGATTTGCTGTAATTAAAAAATATATGTTAGGGTTTTTGATCTTGACCCATTTGAAATCTTGGTTTAAGAACGTGTGGGTTTGTGTTATTGCATTCAAGTCACCATTTTTTGAATCAGGTATCATGCAATTTGATGTTAAAGCTGCATTGAAAGATGACTATTTAATGAAAAATATATGATTTTTTTTTGCCCATTTCACATTGCATTTGGTGGGTTTTGGTTGGAGTGGTGAAGATCAATAATTAGATTACCAGGGTTTAGGTTATCTTAATGGGTTTTTAACAAAAAGAGTGTTGGAGATCCAATGTAATAAGCATTGAAGTCAATTGTTATAGTCAGGGGGGTTGGGAGTGAATTTTTCCTTGGGTTTATGTCCCATTTGTTTTGGTTGATTCAGTTCTGCATTTTAGTTGGGTAGTGAAATAGGACATTTGTTTTGGTTGATTCAGGTTCTGCATTTTAGTTGGGTGGTGAAATCAACAATTAGTGTTACTAGGCACAAATCCTATTTATGTGACTAGCAATGAATCCAATTTAAATATTTGTAGTTGTTGATTGTCTATTTTTCCTTGATTGATGCCAGATTTACCTTTCATCAAACTGTTGATGCTTGAAACTTCTACTGTTATTTTTTGGTTTCTGAGATTGCAAAACGTGTAGTTAAATGATCTTCTTGCAATTGCTGACCTACTTCCAGTTGGAACCATGAGTTTTGTCTTTCGGGGTTCTAAGGGAGACATAGAAAGTGGATTTTCAGAATTTATGCCTGAACGTCATGCAGTGGTATGTTAACGATAATTCTTCACTGTTTTTGGTGTTTGTGGAGCTGTAGAGAAAAGTTGGTCATTTTCCATTATACATTGTTTCATGACATTTGTGTTCAAATCAACCCATCTTCTCCAAGTTCTCTTTTTTCGTCCTCCACACCACTTTCCTCAAACAAAGGTTTTCTCTTTCACTGCGCTCAAACGTCCTTCAACGTATCTAGGTAAATTTTTTTATTTTTTATTTTTCCCCTCCTTTTCGATTTCTCTTCTCATTCTCTGTTTTGTTTTTCTTCAATCAACTTCCCATCAAAGATTCTGTTGTTGATGCTTTGTTGAAGTCATTTGGATTTAGGTTTCCTTGATTAATGGAAAAAAAAACTTTTGGGATTCTTGAATTTAGATTAGTTTTTGTGTGTGTTTGATTTGGGTGTTTCAACCATAGAATGATATTAGGGGAGGAGTGCTTTGTTATCAAGGTAAGTTTTTTTCCCCTATCCTTTTCGATTTCTCTTCTCATTGTCTGTTTTTTTTTTCAATCAACTTCCCATCAAAGATATCTTGCTGTACTGCCCATTGAAGAAATCTGTTGTTGATGCTTTGTTGAAGTTATTTGGATTTAGGTTTGCTTGATTAATGGAAAATCAAGGGAAAAATGACACTTTGATGGTGCTAAAATTGTCGGGCCAAGTGGTTTTTAGTAAGTAGGTGCCAAGAATTGCACCATACAGTGGTGACTGGGATCAATTTGGGAACAAATATTTGAAAATCACTCATTATGCTCTAATGGTTGATAATGACATTTTGAAATACAAAGTTTATATGCACAGGGTTTAGAGTTTAGTTGGTAATAGTTATGAGTTATTTGTTTTTTTTTTATCGCTCTCTGGTAGATGGGTGAATTCTGAAGAATGGATTGAAGTTGATTATTTTCTTCTTTGTTGTGTTTAAAGACCGCAAGGAGTTTATTCAAAGTGTACCTTCTGATCGATATGAGCCATTGTAATTTTGTTGTTTTATGTTATTTACATTTGCAGTTTGGGGGTATATTAATTTGTTGTATATGCATTTCCATTGTGTTTGGATGGGAATATCATCTTAAGCTTTAGAGAAGTTTGATTACAAGGGAATTTACGTTTGGTCTGATATGTCAATTATCAGATCCTAGGACAAGGCTTGGTGCTTATTACTTTGTTTTTCATGTTCTCTTGACTAATCGATGTCTGATTTGAGATGATTTTATTTGTTTTCAAATTTTCTATGTTTGTGTTCTTTGAGTTTGGGTGCCAGTCATTGGATGTTAAAATTCTGGATGGAATATCATTGTCTGATAGTGTGCAAACTGACTTTCTTCAGAGATGATATGAAGATGGTATAAGTGAAGTCTGAAAGAAAACGTGTCCGATAATACAAACAAGATATGGCCTCAACTTAGCCACCACCTCCACCATTTTACAAGCTGTACAAGGATTATCTATAAAATCCATTGAAGAAATCTGTTGTTCTTGATGCTTTGTTGAAGTTATTTGGATTTAGGTTTGCTTGATTAATGGAATTGCAATCTTGCTCATCTTCACCGTGTGTGCTAGGGTTCTTCTTCCTTTATCTGTAATGGCGCCAACAAGCTCCATTCAACTGGATTCTTCTCCTTCATCTATATGCCAGAAGACCAAATAGGAGGAGATTCATCTCTTCTTCCGCCTCCAACCACTTACCAAACAGTTCGGAGAGAGAATCTCGCAAACGGATGTGAGTTTCCCCAATTTCGAGTTCACTTATTTTTATCCTTTTGTATGCCATATTTTGCAATTTTTGCTCAATGGGTTTGATTAATTTGGTGGTTTTTTTAATGTGCTTGATTAATTTGGTTTTGTTCTTTTTAATGGGCTCAAAGAGATTCAATAATCGTAAGATTCAAGCAGCGTCTCTCAATCTCTACCACCAGATCCACATGAAATTGCCTCTCCTCAAGGTTCCTAGCTCCCAGGTACGTTTTAAACTACACCTTTGTTCAAAATCCAATCTTTTTGCGTTTCTGTTGAGTTCCATTAGTTCAGATTGAAAAAGAAAATTTTGATAATTTTTTATCAGATTCGGTTGGTTTATGTTGTTTTTTATTACATGATTTTTTTTTGTCAAAGTTAATTCATTTTAAGTGTTTTTTTAAAAAATGAAATAAAAACCCAATTGCGATTATTCAACAATTTTGTGAAAGTACGATGTACTCTATAGTAGTGCCGACGGCACGGAACTGGATGGGCTCTCTCAAAACAGAGCGTACCTGTTTGCTGCTGCTGTTGCTGCGCTGCGATTGCTGCTGCTGTTACGCGGGTTCTGCTGATGCTGCTGCTACTGCGCTGCGTTGCTGCTGCTACTGCTGTTCTGTTTTGCTGCTGCTGTTCTGTTTTGCTGCTGCGGCGTTGCGGTGCTGCTGTCTGTCGCAGCGTTGTGGACACGGCCCGAAGAGGCTGTTTTGTTTGTTTTTCTGAGTGCTGCGGTTTTGATTAGCTTGCGGCCAGCTGAGATGCTGCGGCACGCGGTTGGATAGTGTGTATGCGGGTTGTTTTGTTCAGATGTCGAAGTCCCCCTCACCTGAACCTCAATTGTCTTCGTCATCTCGGCCAAGGTAAGTTTTAAGCTAATCATGAATTATGTAGCCATAAATGATTCATTGGTATGTTGAAGTGGACACTAATTCGAGTGCTTGAATTTGACTCCAGTGTGGAGTGTCAGATTCAACGCAACCCCAAATATGGATTTGGGTACCCAGTGCTACAATATGCTTAGTTTGGACAAAAATGCCAAGTGATGTGGTGAATAGGATAGGACCTCCTATATTGTGTCAAACACTTATTGATAAGCTATATATAATTGAGATCATATATTCCATGAAGAAAATTCGATTATGGAAGGAAAGAATGGAAATATGCAACAACGTCAAATTAGTATCATAGAATGAAATCCTCAAAAATAAAATCTCAAGTGTCACACAACATGAATGTTGTGGTAGGTGGATACAATTATGCCACTGTTTTGAAGAAGTCCATTTGGGCTTCTTTGGTGATTGAATCTCAATCACTTTGCCAGTTGGTTTTATTGCTTTACATTATACAAGGAGCTTCATCACAGCACATTTATTTAAGAAACCGAACTATATACTAGATGATCAAATATTTTGAACTGCTATTTATCATAAGTTTAAAGTGATCTTTCTCCAATGGAATTAAATGATGAGTTTCTAATCATGATTAAGTATGTCTATCAGGGAATTAAATGGACCTGCAGGAATGGATGATCAAGAAAATACGATTGCGACAGTTGCTCAATTCGTTGAGCAGCTACATACTAAAATGTCTTCACCAACTGAGAAGGATCTCATTACAACACGTTTATTGGATATTGCCAAAGCAAGAAAAGACGCAAGGTTACTTATAGGTTCTCACACCCAGGCACTTGGATTGTTTTGGGGTGACAGCTTTGAAGCAAGTCTGTTCTTTCTGTGAGTCCTATCTCATACTCATCATTTTTTTGTTAGTTGGTATCCATTTTGTTTTCTATTGATAATGATTGCTCTGTTACTAAGAAGATTATGCATGAAAGACATTGTATGCTATGTTCTTTAAGTAATGGATTTAGTTTTGAGATTCTCATAGTTCTGGAGATCGTCGAAAGAGATTCTGTCGCCATTGTTGAAAGCTACACCACTTTATTTTCTACCCTCTGTCTAGGTCTCTTTTAGGTCAGTCAATTTCTCTCAATTTGGCTAATGTGCTTTGTGATTATGATCCGAATTTTTGTTGAATAGAAAACAAAAATACAATTTTTTTTAAGAGATATTGGTCGTGTAGTGTTGATTGAGTTTAGAAATCCATGTTGTTAAACCCCACCTGTTGAGAGAGGTGAATTTCATAGATGGATGTGAGTTCCCCATATTTGTATTCTTGCTCCCTTAGAGTTTTCATTTGATAAATAGTCTATATATTTTACCTTAAAATAGGCTTGCACTTGAGGGCCAAAGTGAGGATGGTGGCAAGGGTATTCAATACATAATATTTAGCAAAGTGAGGTAATTGAGGATTAGCATTGTGTTTTGTTGCAATTGTGATTTTGTTGAAGACAGTTTTTCATTTAATTTGATTTGTTGTTTTTTTATTTGATTAGAGACACAAACAAAGCATAAAAAAACCCATCATTTCCATGGCAACCTCCCAATTCCTCTGCATCTCATCTCTTCACACTTCCTTTAATTTTATTTAACCGCTTTGATCATGGCAAAGGTTTCTGATTCCCAAATTGCAAAAAAGCAAGTTGAGGTATGTGTGGATTATAGGTTTGTGTGGGTTATAGTTTTGGGTTTTTTTTTGTTGGTAATTGATTGGTTTGGGTTTGGGTTTTGATGAATTTGCCTTCTTGGCGGAGAAGATGAAAGGCAAGAACAAGTATGACCACTAAGCCTACCTGCCTGTTCAAGCATGCTGCCTGCAAGCAAGCAAGCTGCCTGCCTGCTTGCCTGCAAGCATCAGAACACTTCAATGAAAGGTAAAAGACTTTTAAGTTCACTGTTCCTTCCATGAAGTTGCTAAATCTTTTTAGTACTATATAAGTTTGTTAAAAAAAGGACCACTAAGCCTACCTACCTGTTCAAGCATGCTGCCTGCAAGCAAGCAAACAAGCTGCCTGCCTGCCTGCAAGCAAGCAAACAATCTGCCTGCCTGCCTGCAAGCAAGCAAGCTGCCTGCCTGCGGGCATCAGAACACTTCACTGGAAGGTAAAAGACTTTTAAGTTCACTGTCCCTTCTATGAAGTTGCTAAATCTTTTTAGTACTATATAAGTTCGTTAAAAAAAGGACCACTAAGCCTACCTGCCTGTTCAAGCATGCTACCTGCAAGCAAGAAAGCTGTCTGCCTGCAGGCATGTTTTGATGAATGGGTTTTGTATGGTTTGATTGTGAGATTCGGTGATTTATTGGAATGTGAATGATCTACTAGAATGTGATTTAGGTCAAAGTACACTAAATTTTTATGTGGTTTTGCTTCATGATCTATTGATTGCCTTTAGATTTTCTTTTCTTTTTTTTACTACACTTGAGCAATGTAAACCTTCACTATTGACAGGGATTTAGAGTTTGTCTAAAATTTCGATTGTAAGCTTTTAGATTTCATTATCCTTGGCATCTTTTGATTGTCTTTAGAATTTTCTTTTCTTTTTTTGCTCTGTGTTAACCGTGATTATGTTGTACCCCCTTTGATCAAATTCTATTGGTTCTTGCTGCACAACAGGAGGCATAGTAGCTTTGGGAAAGTTTGATGCCCTTCACATTGGTCATAGAGAACTTGCAGTACAAGCATCGAAATCTGGGATCCCTTTTCTCTTTAAGAATAAAATCTTTGATACTGCAATATTTTGATAATTAAATGATACTTTTGGTGTGGAGATATTATGTGGTGTTCATGGCTTTGATTGCCATTGTAATTTTTTATGACAGGTTCAGACAGGTTTCAATATTTAAAAATACAGAGGAAATTCTGTCAAAATTTTGATTTTTTAATTGTTCATGACATTTATTGTCATTATAGTCACTTATTTCTTATGACATGTTCAGATAGATTACTTTATTAAAAAATGACATTGTTTTTGGATATACTGATATTGTGTGCATGTCTCTTTGACTGTTTAATACCATGTTCTACTATCAAACCTCTTTTAATACTGAAAACATTGATTATATATTGCGTTGAGGCAACAATTTTTTGTGAATGGCAAATTATGCGAGGTACAAATGCTCATGACAAGTTTAAATATTGAAAAAATGGGAATCTCTGTCAAAATTTTAAATATTTTTTAATTTTTGTAAAAAAATCATCTTGATATTCCTCTAAACCAAATGTGCTATTCTGTTTGCCCTAATTATATTTCTTCAACTGCTGCTTTACTAAATCGGCATCAATTTCAGTCAAAACTCACTTGGACAAACATGTGATATTTTTTAATATTGAATTCTTTCCTTTTTATTTTTAGTGAAGCTGACATTTGATGGAGATTAAATTCCTTAGCACATTGGTTGCGTTGATCAGTTTTATTAACAGTGTTTTACTATTCAAGAGTATTAACGTTTACAAAATTCATTCATCATAATTGTTGTAATAAACAATTATGCAAGTGTTTTTAGAAATCGAAACAAAACCCCAAATGTGAGTATTCGACATAGCCGTGAAGGTAGGATGTAATTTGCAATAGTGCCAACGGCACGGGTATTACACTAGTTTGTAACATAGACTATAGAGATGTAGAAAAAAAAAAAATTAAACCCTAAGACCCCGCCCATCTCCTCTCATTACCTCACAGTCTCGGCAGCGCCCCTTCTTCTCCCACAATCCCAGCGGCAATCGGCCCTTCTTCTCCAACATTCTCTCATAGTTACTCTTATTCACTCAGATAAAGGTAAGAACTTTCTCTCTATCTCTCTGTTTCTTCCTCTTCGTAGTTCTTTCTAATCGACCTTTCATAGAAAATCCCAAAATTACGAACTCCGACCTGATCGCCACCCACCCAACTCCTTTTTGACATGAATCACCACCACCACCCCACGGTTCTGTTGCCTGAATCACCATACCCCTTTTTGGAACCGTTTGGAACCTCTTTTTTCATTTCAAAGCCAGAGCCAAAGCCACTCTCTTCCTCCTCCACCCCTTCTTCTTCTTCTCATCGAATCTATCTTTCCACTACTTCTTTCTCTCCTCCTCCGTGCTTTCATCTAACCTTCTATGCATTCTCATCTCCTCTCCCTCCCCAGATTTAGATTTCGCCTGTTCTTCACTATCGTCGTTGATCCTCCTTTTTACTGTTGTGGTGAAATTATCTGGTTCGGAGATGAGGTAGATTTCGCTATCTGGGTTATGTTTCATTTAAAGTTAGAAACAAAGGATTTAGCAATTTTTCGATATGGGCATTGTTGTATTTGATTAGGTTGGTGGATTGGGTTCTGTTGAATTTGAAGAATCAAATGGGGTTTTCTGTTTCTTTCGGATTTTTGTGATCTGAATATTGTTGTAATAGATTGAATTTGAAGATTATTATTATTATTTTCCTTGAACAAGGTAGGCAGATGGGATAAGGAAGAAGAATTGGTGATTGAGTTGTTCCTTGCGAGCTTTACGGACATCCAGTGGAGATGTTGTTTACTGGATAATTATTCAATACAAAGTCTTACATAACTTTTTGTTGGGCAGGATTCACTGACGGAAGACAACCCTGCTGTGTAGTTGAAGAGAAACTAAGGGTTTAGCTCTCCAACTCTCTTAACGCAACCAAGCAATCATGGACACTACAAACACAAAACCAGAACCCCCCAAACCCTTGAACCCAAACTGCCTACCTCTCTTCTTCGAAGGCATCTCACTCATTCTCGCCCGATGGACTGCTCTTCAGATGGCTGTCCGAGATGAGTGGGGCGGCAGGAACTCTCGCTCCAACTATGACCAGTTGGCCGCAGATATCTTCAACTGGTTCACCAAATCAAAAGGTATCCACAAAGTTCAAAACTTTTTTTTGTGGGAAATTTAGTGGGTGTTGGAGATTTTCATGTGGGGTGGAATTACAAACAAACAAGATGCAATCTTTGAAGTAAATTTTTTTTTTTTTTGGGTTAGTTGGATTTTGATAGTTATATTCATTTTTGTGTTCTGGTGTTCAGAACCTCTATATATTGACGATTTGGAAAATATGCTTGATCAAAACATGATTGCTTACTTCTCTGCCGAACTCGAGGACGGCAGCCTTGAGGAGGTAGGCTCACCATTTACCCAATTTTTTGACAAGTATTGGTTGTAGTTAACAGTAACACCCGTAGTTTTTCAATTTACTACTTTTGTGTTCTTGTTAAAATAATATAGATATACGCATGCAGTAGCATTGGTTCTATGCATGTTTGGTATGTTATATTGTATGATGTGGAATTTATTCTGTGAATATAAGATTTGAATAATTTCTCATTTGAAATTGTGTTTCTAAAGTCTTATTTCGGTCGGCCAGGTTGTATTTTTCAAAATTCACTTAACTCTCCTTACCTTCTGAATATCAGGATGGGATTCCATTTAAGGTGTGTATAATGTAATGACCTCATTTTTTCGAAGTTGCCAAATTGTATTATCTCCGCATCTAGACTTCGGAAAAAAATATTTTAATTGTATTTAAACAGTCTCTCATAGTGTATGTTTGTAGTTCATAAATAATGCACGAGTTTAAATGATTTTAGTGGTAGATGGAATTAATAAGGGGCACAAATAGTTACATTGAGCTTGGATTCAATTATAGGATTTGGACTTGGGACATGGGTTCCTTAAGTTTGAGATTGGTCAGTTTTTTTGTTTATAATTTTTTTTATGTTGTTATTTTGCTAAACAAAGGGAGGAAGTAAAAGAAAAGAGAAACAAAAGAAAGGGGAAGAAAGGGACAGGAAATAGAAATTGAAGAGAAGAAAGGCGAGAAATTGGGAGAGAGAGATGGAAAACGATAGTGAGAGAGAGGTGTTGGCAGTGCTGTGAATGGTGTGGGAGAGGTCACAAGCGAGTGAGGGTGCGTGTATGCAAGGGATGGGACGATGGCATTGGTTGTGAAAGGTTATTGCGTGGATTGGTTGCGCAATGTTCTCTTTCGCCATCCTCGCTCTTCCAGTTTCTTCCCTCTTTTCTCTTCAACATCTATTTCCTGTCCCATTTGTTTATCTCTCCTTTCTTTTTCTTCCTCCCTTTGTTTAGCAAAAGAACAACTTTAAAAAACCCTAACCAATCTCAAACCTAAGGAATCCATTACCCATGTTCAAGGAAGCACAAACTCTTCGAAAACTTGCCGAATCAGTGTCTGACACCGACACTCGCTTGACACGCGTCAAACACTTGGTCAACATGTCGGTAGGTGTCAGACGCATGGTTAATGTGGTCAACGGGTCAGACACACTTTCGATACACTTGAAACTTGGTCAGGACACCATCAAGATATGAAAATCAACTTTGTTTTATTTTTTATTTTTAGATGTTTGCAAATTTATCCATCTGAAGTAAATGACTGTTTCGTTTGTGATTTCAAACAAATAGGGCAAAAGCCACTAAAACATAAAGGCAGTCTACGTTTTTTCTTAATCATTGCTTATTCTTCTTCTCTAATTTGCTTCTTCTCTCATCTACTTCTTGTCTAATATACTTTTTTCTCTGCTTTATTTTTATCTTGCAACAGAGTGTGAAGAAGACACTCTAGGAAGACACTTTATTAGATTATTATTTATGTTTATATAACTTGCTAAAAAATAATATGACGTTTTGAAGTGTCCCCGAGTCCTATTTTTTTAAAAATGTCGAGTTGACGTGTTATATCCGTGTCCGATATAACGCACGTGTCCGTGTACATATCCATGCATCTTTGCCCATGTCCCAAGTCCTAATCCTATAATTGGGTCCAAGCCCAAAGTAACTATTTGTGCCCCTTATTAATTCTATCTATCACTAAAATCATTTTTTTAAACCCATGCATTATTTATGAACTATAAACATACACTATGTGAGATTGTTTAAATACAATTAAAATATTTTTTTTTTTCTGAAGTCAAAATGCGAAGATAATACAATTTTGAAAATTTCGAAAAAATGAGGTCGTTACATTATACACATCTTAAATAAAATCTTGTCCTAAAATTCAGAAGGCAAGGAGAATTAGGTGAATTTTGAAAAATACAACCTGACAACCAAAATAAGATTTTAGAAACACAATTTCAAATGAGAAATTATTCAGATCTTATATTAAGAGAAAAATTTCCATATCATACAATATAACACACCTAGCATGCAGACACGATGCTACTACATGTGTATATCTATATTATTTTAACAAAAACACAAAAATAATAAATTGAAATTTATTATACAAAAATATTTATTAAGGCCATTGAAAAAGTACGGATGGTACGTTAACTTTCCAAAATTGAAGACTTTTGTGATCTTTTTGTAAAGTTAATTAATAGTGTTTAGTTATTTGAATTTGTGCTGGAAGTTTAGGCGAGTTCTCTATTATGAGATGGAGTACCCTTTGTGATTTTGGGTATGAGCAGGCTGAAGATAGGGCCATATGGGACTTAGTGCTATAGAGTTGGCATGTCATTGTATGATTTAGGTTTGGGAGAGCCGTGTGAGCGGTTAGTGCTGTTATTTTTGTGGGCCTAGAGTTTGGGGTCTTTGGTATGTGTAAGTTGGCATTTTGCTTGTCTTTTTGGGTACGGTTGATCTCAAATCCTTTTTGAGGTCCCTAATGGACCAATTCGGGATGTTGTAGGTTTCCGTTTCTCTGATGCGTTTCTTATCCTTCTAATAATCTTTTCTTGGTAAAAGAAGAATAGGCTAGTGTTGAATGAGCATTGTATATTACATCACAATTTAGAATTAGCTTAGAGTAGGATTAGTATCCAAAAGTTCAATGTACTGAAATTCTATTCCACCAGAAATGAATCTGCGGGGTGTTACTGAGCTTCCAAACACATGCTTTGACCTACCAAAGTAGTTAATTGAATATGTTGTGTATATTCTTATTATAACCCCATCATCAAAGAGAGCTCGGAGAAAAGGGATGGTTGCAGAGTTAACAGAATTAGAGCTTTCAATACATTCATGTTTGACTTTGAGCTAGTAGATTTTTGTCTCAAAGGAGATCGATTTACTTGGTCGAACCATGATGTGTGTGTCAATTAGACACTCTGAGATATTTGGGAACTTCACTAAAAAGATTGATAGTAAAGGCGGGCGCGGGGTGGGGGGGGGGGTTGATCACGATGTTTTAATGCTGCAAGCTTGCAACCATTTACATCCTCGAGTGGTCCTGGGACGTTTAAGTTTGAATTGATGTGGTTCGAGCACCAAATCATTATTGAATTTGTTAAGCAGAGCTGGGTGAGCATTGAATGTGCAGGGCAGTATCTCCTATGGAAGAAGCTGAAGATAGCGAAAATATATTTGAAGGATTTGATTTTCGGGAAATTAGAATGTTTAAAAACAGAAAAAGAAAAATTATTGGAAGAGCTGGATAGACTAGAACAAGATAAAACTCACTAAAGAAGAATGGAGGAAGAGATGCTCGGGGAAAATAGAGCTCAATAAACCTTAAAGGGGACTTCATAAACTGGAGGAGGTATGAGGTGAGGTAGATACAACAATTTTTTATAAAATTAATTTCATAAACTTCACAATCTCGGATGAATGAAGAATATGATTGAGGTTAACCAGTGGTTGAGGAAGTATAATGGTAAATCACATGTTAAAATTCTATAAGGATGTGTTCAGTGAAAGGGAAATGTGGTGTCGTACTCTTGATCTTGAAGGTCGGAATATCTTAACGCCAACATCAAACCAAAGCAGTGGGCTTCAGGCTTCGAGGCTGATGTGTTGGGGGCAATTCAGGGTTTTGCATCTGATGTATCCTCAAGCATTCATGGATATCCTTTGCAATTTTTTGCAAAATGTTGAGAGCGAGGTGGTTAAGTTTGACTTCATGAATATAGTGAGAGATTTCACCAACAAAGGGTATCTCGATTGGCGTTTAAACATAACACTCATCACATGGATTTCGAAAGTGAAGGGGGCATCGTGAATAGAAGAATTCCGATTACCAGTCTCATTTCAACAGTTAGTAAAACTATCTCAAAAAATCCTATCAGATAGATTGAAATCAATAATTCCTTTACTCGTATCTCCATTCCAAGCAGCAGAAGTGGCGGGTATGCTATTGGTGGACGGATCAGTAATTGCAAATGAAATCAAGACGTACAGGTCTGGTGTGCAAACTAGATTTTTCTAAGGATTCAACTCTATCAGCTGAGCATTCATTGAGCACATGCTTAATCCAATATGGTTTTGGTAAAAAAATGGCATAGGGTCTTAACTCTGCTGCATGCAACATCATTCTCCCTCAACTTCAATGGATCTCCAAGGGTTTTTTGGGGCATCTCAAGGAATCTGGCAAGGGAATCCATTGTCTCCATTACTATTCTCTTTAATGGCTGAGCCCCCTTACACAAATGGTGCACAAAGCAAAATGCAACAAACATGATATCTCGGTTTAAAGTATCGCAAGATGGTATGTCTACTCGCATTTTATAATATGCAGATGATACAGTTCATTCCTCAATCCATCTGTACAACAACTCAGGTATACTAGTTCCACCCCTCTTTCACTTGATGTTGAGGCTGGGCTTAAAGTTAATTTTTGCAAATCAATTTCATTTTCAAACGCGGGTACTTCCATCACAATTTGTCTTCCTTTGGCCACAGCTAAAAAGATAGAAGGGCATGGGATCAAGTGGTGGAAGGATAAGGGGCGCTTAGCGTGTGGAAATCCAAATATAACTCGAAAGCAAGAAGAGTAACACTCATAAAAACTTCTTGTGGGGAACCTGGTCCGCTTTGAAGTAATATCATTTAATTAGATGCAATTTAGTGTGTAAAATTGTAAAAGAAATCCAATAGTGCTCTATTGGATATGGATTTGGAATGGAGGAACTAGCAATGTGGAGGCTGTGACTAGTGGAGAAATATGGGATGCATGGCTGATTCACCAATCCCGTCATTGCCTCATATGGATTTGGCAAGCCATCATGGATTTAAAGCCCTACTTCCAAGAGCATATTACCTTCAAAGCCAATAATGGTGATTAAGTCAACTTATGGGAAGATAAATGGATACTGGATAGCCGAATAACCACAGAAGTTTATGTTTGGAACAATATGCAGCAGTATACAAAAGCAAAAACCAGGCACGGTTGCCAGTAGATAGGGATGGCAACGGGGCGGATTTGGACAAATCCATCCCCGCTCCGTCAGGGATCGCGGATCCTCGAATCCGCCTCGAATATCCGTTTATATATTTTGTTAAAAACCATAGCCGCCCCGAACGCATTGGCGGATATCCGCCCCGCACCAATTAACCATTTAATTTTAAAAAAAAATGTTGAATGAATTAGAATAGAATATTGATTTCAATTCTCTAACCATTTACACATACATTTGTTACCCATACATACAAAATCAATTGAAGAAGCAAAACTCGAATGAAAAAGAAAAATCGATTGAAGAAGAAACATGTTAGGTTGCAAACCCAATTAGTAATCCTTGCAAAATCGATCTCAGATCTGGCTAATCCATGCAAATCGATCCCCTTATTTGTTTCAGATCTGGCTAATCCCAACAAAACGAGATGAGATAATAGACGAGATGAGAAAGCAGAGAGGTGAGAGCAGAGAGGCTCGAGGAGAGCACAGAGCAGAGCGTAGAGCGAGAGAGGTTGAGCGCGGAAGAGGAAGCTGCAAGGCTGAGCAGAGAGCAAAGAGGAAGCTGAGCACTCACAGAACAGAGAGCAGAGGCTGAGATTTGTGTGTGAAAATTGTTTAGGGTTAGGGTTTTGTTAAAGGCTTAAGGTTATTTTGGTAAAATACTTATATAAACGAATATCCGTGGAGCGGATATGGCCAAGACAGTATCTGCACTTAATAAGAAACGGATATAGTTTGGATATCCGTATCCGCCCCAACATCCATATAGCATTAACCAAATCCGCCCCAGACGGGGCGAGTGGGGCGGATATCTGTGAAAATCCGCCCCACTGCCATCCCTAGCAGTGGAATGACTGGGAGGTGAATATTGGAACAATACCTACCACAAAAGGCTCCGAATCACTGGCTATGGGATAAACAAACTAGAAAGTTCAGTGTGAAGCCTTGTTATGAGCTATTCACTATACCACAATTTCAAAGCCAGCAGAACACAACTGAATCTGATTTTTCAGCCCCAACAGCCAATTTTTTATATGGACACTATCACAGACGTGTGTTCTAACAAGAGATAATTTGGTGAGAGTGCTTATTATCGTAAAAATTGTTCACTTTGTGAAACAATAATGTATTAACCATTTATTCATCATGTGCGTGGCTTTGAAGGAGTTGTGGGCATCTCTTGTGAATGAGGAATCATGCCTCTCACCACCTTAGTAAGAGTGCAGGCAAAGTGGTGAGAGTAATTCTTTCTATAACACTGGAACCAGGTTGTGGGATAGGCTAGTAAACTACTCTAATGGTGACAACTTGGGGAAAGCAAAATGCAAGTGTTTGTGAAGGGTCAAATCCTTAACAGTTACGAATGGAAATCGAGGGCTCATTATGGTCATGTGAAGTTACTTGGGGACATTTGGAAAAATTGTTGTTTCATGACTCAGTTCCAGTGGTTTCAAATTAATGAAACGCTTGTTTGTTCGCAAGTTTCTCACTTGCGTTTCATTATTAATATATTTTCCAAAAAAAGTTGAAAACCTGCACTTTGTTCGTGTGCCTTGTGAGTCGTGTTTTTGTGATTGATCTATTGTTAGTTTTACTTCAATATATCGTACAACCAACTGAATTCTAGTATAGGGTCGGGATTTGATCGAAACTAGTTTTTTGTCAACATACAGTTCCAATTTGCCTTTTGGGGTTATATATTTTAACAAGATATAATCTCATAAGGGAGATCATGAAAAAAATAATCAACATATTCCAATGAATGTATGTGGTGCAAACTGAAAATATGGTTTCACACACACAGGATACAGTTCTATATAAAATAAGACAATGGAAGAGGGAGAAGTAATAAATGTGTAAAAGTTTCACATTTTATTTTTATGAAACGCAGTACAAACCCCTATTATAATTTTTGTCATACTACAATTGCTAACTTTTTCAGTGCACCATGCTAGAACTAAATGTAAATTCTTATTAGATCAGAGTTGGTGTTTTGTGGTGTGTATGTTAGGGTAGACCTGGCAATTTCACTCGAAGACGATCTGAAATCTATCCGATTTAATCGGGATCAGGTCATATAGTTTTTATTCTCGTGTCATTTCGGGTTAATCCGTTAGACTAGTCGGGTCATGTTCGAGTTTGATACCTTGACCCATGTCTACTTGTTTGACTGGTAAGTGTTTGGTCAAATAGGTCCATCACGTGAAACAGGTCGTCGTTTCGTGTCAGTTTATGCCGGATTATTAATAGGTTGTTTTGTGTCATTTCGGATTGGGTCGAAGCATGTACTTTTTATGCTGAAACAGGTAAAATGAGTTGGGTCGTGTCAACCCATTTCCTGGCATGTCAAGTAGGGATGACAACGGGGCGGATTTGGGCAAATCCATCCCCGCCTCGCTGGGGATAACGGATCCCCGAATCCTCCTCGAATATCCGTTTATATAATTTTTTAAAAACCATCCCCACCCCGGTCGGATTGGCGGATATCTGTCCCGCCCCAATATCCGCTTATTTTTATTATTATTTTCCTAAAAATAATCATCAATTCAAATTTTAAGAGAATAAATCTAATATCTGAACCAATAAACATGCCATAATCTAAAATGCTAGAACTCTCCAAAACATGAACACATGTTTCAGGTCTCTCAAACAATCAATTTACCCACAAAAGATCTTACAAATAAAACCATTTGATTCATATGATCCCAATCTTGTTTGGGACATCCAATGCATCAAAATCTTGGTACCATCATGCTTGATCAAAGTTCCCGATTTTCTCGTGTTTCTTCATCAAGGTGGATGTACTTGACTTGACTCCCTTGGCAGCCTTCAAGGCCTGGGCCTTTGGATCGGCCTTCTTTGCAATAACTTTTGATGGAGGCACCCATTGGAGAAACTTGAGTATCATCATGCCTGCAAATCCATCCCAAGGGGTATTATCAAACCTGCAAATCAAAAACAAAACAAGGCAGATAAAAATCCTAATTGCCCAATTTAATAAAAACCCAAAAACATCAAAATCGAAAAACATCCCAAAAATCACAGCATGATATTGTGGAGTGGATCTTGTTGCAACCTATTGAAATCCCTCATCAACCGCTTCCTCGCTGGAGTAGACAACATAAACGAACCTTTATGACTTCCAAGATCGAAACCCTTAAGTTTTCTCTGAAATCAAAGAGAGCGAATGGCAGAAAGAGGTGGAAATAGAAAAGAAAAGAAGATGAGCAAAAGAAGAATCAGTGAAGAAGAAGAAGATTCAACAAAGTAGATACAACGAAGGGTCGATTCCTTCTGGATGTTGTAGTCCGCAAGGGTTCTTTCGTCCTCGAGTTGCTTCCCTGCAAAGATCAGCCTCTGCTGGTCCTGTGGGATGCCTTCCTTATCTTGGATCTCCGCCTTCATGTTATCGATCGTTTCAGACGATTCGACCTCCAGGGTGATCGTCTTCCCCATTAGGGTTTTCACGAAAATTTGCATCTTCGCTAGAAGAATCAGTAAAGAAGAACAAGATTCAATGTAGAAGAAGAAGAAATCAGTATAAAAGAAGAAGAAATCAGTGAATAAGAAGAAAAAGAAATCTGTGTGACGAAGAAGAAATCGGTGAAGAAGAAGAAATCAGTGAAGAAGATTGTGGTGGTGGATAGTGAAGAAGATTGTGGTGGTGGATGGTGTCTGGCCACGAGGGAGAGGTGATTGAGATTAGGCTAGGTTTTTTTTTTTCAAAGCCATTTTGTACAAGGGAATGAGGGCATTTTAGTAATAATATGTAGATAAACGGATATCCGTGGAGCAGATATGGCCAAATCCGTATCCGCCCCAAAATAGTGATGGATTCACTTTTGACCCCAAAACCGCACCAAAATCCATTAAAAAAAAACCAATCCGCCCCAAACAGTGCGGGGCAGAGCGAATATTCGCGAAAAGCTGCACCACTGCCATCCCTAATGTCAGGTTCGCGTTTCGTTTTTTCTGATCCTATAATGTAAAGGGTCGCGTTTGTGTCCTATATGAATGACCCAACCCGTTGCTGGTCTATGTTGGGTATAGAGGAATCTTTTGAGTATCTATGGAATTGTATTTGTGATTTGCTAATGTATCATCGTTTATTTATTTATTTTTAAATTTTGGTTTGTAATGCCTTGCAGGTTGCAGAAAATTTGATGGTTATGCATGAAGAATTTATGAACGGAAATTATGACTCATTGGAGAAACTTAGGGTATCTAATTCTACTGCTGCATCTGTTGCTCTCAGCAGAGAGGTAAGTGTTTTTTTACAGCACTTGTGCAGACAGGTTTCCTGCTTTCAGTATTTGAAACTGGTCAAATGATTTCTAGTATATCACCCATATATAGCAAGGGTTAACAAAGTAACATTTTCTAGGGAAGAGCATTCAGTACTGTGGGGACTACCCATATATAGAAGTTGGGCATAGACTTCAGTTGTCCTTTTTTACCCGTTTAATGTACAAGTTGCACTATATATCAGTTGGTTCTTAAAATATACTTCATAGACTGATTAATTTTGATTCTTATTTTTATTCATGCTACATTTCACCAACCTAGGGCCTTTTAAACCATGTCTTTTTTAGGTAGATAATCTCCCCAAGATGGGCACAACATCCACAAAATTCGTCATTTCTGAAATTTATAGCCCCATCAAAATTAACGGTTGAAAACAATCACTCCATAATGCTTCTTACTTTTAAAGGGACTGAAATATCAGATATAATTTGGTATCGATTCGATATCAATTCAAACAGGTTTGAATCCCATCTGAATCTGGTCATATTATCTTCTTTGAAACCTGAATCAACTCCAGAAGAAATACTGATTAATTTCAGTCCAATCTAATTTGGTTGAAAGTAAAATCTTGAATATAAAAAATACATAACTTAAGAAGGTACATTCAAAGTTGAATGTAATCCAGAAGCAAAAACTGATTACGTCTGGTCCAATCCAATTTGGTTAAAATTAAATCTTCGAATATCAAAATGTAACAAAAAAGCTACATGTTGTGATATACTGATATGTTAAAGGTTACTACTTACTAAGGAGATGTTTAAACTTTAAAGGTTAGGAGATGTTTAAACTTTAAAGGTGCTTTGTTGTTGAAGCAGGAAGAAGAGAAGAGATTCTTAATAATGATTGAAGTCATTTGAGTCAGGAGCTCTCATTTTTGTTAGTGTTATAAAATGAACCTTAAGCTGTCATTAAAAGGAGAACGAAGGCTTTTGTGAACTGAGGTGTTGTGACCCTTGTTCCCAATCCGGTTGTTTAGGTTCTTCTTATTTGGCAAGAGATGCACAACTGTTGAATAATGATGCTTTAGGGGTCCTTGTTTTAATGGAGGCGTATCTCTTTCTTTGGTACATGTCCTCCAGTCAAGTTAGCTGTAAAGGGGTCAGCAACTGTATTCTTAATTGGTAGAATGTAATTGTTGTTCAGTAACCACTATTTCCTGTAATCAAGGCTTACTAGGCTTTGTGTTTTCCAGTTTAGTCGGTCCTGTTACTGTTTATCTGACTATTACTTAAGCCATGTTCACCATGTCCTTTTTTAAAAATGCGATTCTCTTTGAATCTGTACCATGGTGTTTTTAGACAAGGCTCGTCTCTGAAAGTCTTGTTCGTCTCCATAGTAAGCTGATTTTGATATCCAAAATCCCATATCTGTAGCTGGATTTTTTCTTTTTCTTTTTTTCTTTGTTGCACACTTCAGTCAGATATTAATTGCTTACTTGGGAGGTGCCAGCCCAATTTGTTGTAGCTGCATCTATTATCTTCATTTTGGCTGCACACTTCAGTCACATTTTAACTGTACAAATTTAAGACCAAATATTAAGGGTAGACATCAAGGTTCTAAATGTGGATGTCCTTGTGTTATCAAAGGCTGATTCTGTTCTGAATATGTCCCAGGTGGTCAATGAAGCTGACGATGAGATATCAGACACTGAGGGCTTAGAAATGGCAGTTGATGAACCAGAGCCAGTGGTGAACACCCGATCATCAACCACACCAGTGAATGATGTGCATAAACAAAGAGAAACACGGAACAGAGAAACAGTGACCGGAGAGGACGGGTGGACTGTAGTTGGGTCTAAGAGAAACAAGGGTAGAAATCATTAAGTTACATGCTTCTGAGTACTCTCCAGTTTTTACCGATGTTTGCAATATCTCTTATCTTTCGCTTGTTTGGCCAATGTTAGCTAGCTACTACAACTAAACATACCCTATTCTGTTCAATATCAAGGGATATCATATTCTGCATATCTTGTATGTTATAGATTATATAGCTTCTTGATTGAAATCTTGTGTTCACTCTGAGTTTGAATAACTGTGGTGGTTGATATTTTGGAAAATTTTCATTCTAATTAACTAGCGGACCTGCATACAGCGTGGTGCATCATTATTGGATCTATCACTTTCAATTTTCAAGGCCTTTACATCTTTATCAAATTGTTTTACAGTTTTTCAGAAGGATCTTTGATAACTGTGGGTGAGGGAAACTATGGAGTTGGAGACTAGATACACATTATTATCAGCTATGGAAAGTCTTCCATCAAATTTAAACAAATCAGTGTGCAAGACTGTCCTGATTGTTGAAAAATTGTCTCAATAAGTTATTCTTATCTAATTGTCTTAGATGTGCCTTTTTGGTTCCCCGATCCAAAAAAGCCTAGTTGACTACGCCTGCTACACCCCATAGTCACATTAATAATGGCTAATCTTCTAAAAGCGACTGGCCAAATTTGGCTTTTCAAATAGCTTAGTCGATTGGGTTACGTCACAATCCAAATTTTGAATGATTTTGGCATCCCAATCACTTGATCTTGGTCCTCACTCGAATTTGACTTTGTTTCGACGAACATTGGGTTGACTTTCTTAACTTCTTCGTTCAGCCTGGTCTCACTCTTTGTAGTTTTAACTTAGTGTTTGTGACTTTGACTTTAGTAATTTCATATTTGATTTTGGTTTTTACAAATTTAACTTTGGTATTATTCATGAACTGCATGACCCTTGAATGATCTTTCAAAGCCTACGACTACTACCCAAATTCTTAATACATGCTTTATAATTTGACCAAATATTTTTATGATATACTCATAATTTACTAGTACATTTACTTGCCATGAGCATTGTGTAATGCACCAACTCTTCTAAGCATTGTACAGTTTCCCTGAGCTAGTGATAGTGCACCAAATGCCCTAAGTATTGTCTATGTGAAAGGATTCTCGTGATTTCGTTTTTCGAGTTCATTTCAGTATCCTGATTTTAAAAAATATTTCGGTGTGTAAAGAAAAAACATAAAAAAATTTAGGCTACATAAAAAATATATATAATGAATTTCGAGAGTATTAAACATATTAAATGAAGTTTAAATACCAAGAAATAAAACAAACATGAAATTGATCTATAATTAGAAAATCAGGGGGATGATTTTAAAAATCAATAAATAATTAAAAGAATTGATAATACGAAAAAATCCTGAAATTTACAAAAAAAAAAAAAAAAAAAAACTTCAAATTTTTTCGAAAAAGGGATTTGCTACGTGTGTCGTTTGGCTCGGTTGCACCAACTTTAGTTTACATATTTAACTTATAAAAGACTCAACTACTATTTGTTAACCCTAAAACAACAATACTTAATTACTAGGAGTAAGAGAAACAACTCCTAGCCTCCTCTCCATCTTCTACATTCATCGGCTTGGTAGTTATTTTTTCGAACAACCATACAATGGATTCACAACTCCTATTATTGAAATAAAAAATGTCATTGAAATAAAAACATGTCAATAGTTGTGAATAAAAAAATCTCCAAATTTAGCACATGTTCAATGTAGAATATGTATGAACCCAATTTCAAATGTCATTGATTTTTTTTTTTGCTCAGACAAATAAGGGCACCCAATAAAATTGTTTTTATAAAAAAGGTAAGTTGGTGTTACGAATTTTAAGTTGGTGCAACAAAGCGAAACATTCAAAAAAGTTGGTGCAACAAATAATTGGAGCATACGAGCAAAATAGTCGGGTACACGTAGCAACTCCAAAAAAAAACCTTCAAAAAATGTAATTTTTGTTAGTTGGGTTTTGTATTTTACGGAAAAAATCTCGAAAAAAATGTAATTTTTAATTTCGCAATTTTTCTTTTCGTAATTTCAAAAATACAAAATTTTCGTTGAAATTTCGTGAAATCACATTCCTTGTCGTTGCGGCAAAAACCTATGGTTAGTGTGCCCTAAGAACTCAACGTGTCAATAGTAGCAACTTTGAGTTCTTCAAGATTTTCACTTTTGCCAATGGATAAAGCACTAAGGCACCAAGGACGTTAAAAGCAAGAGTGATTCTATGTGTCGAGGGAAAGGGCGAGGAAACCAGCGAGGAAAAGGAGGTGGCGGGGGGTGAACCGTTCACTCCTCTCGAGATACGCGCGCCAAAAACATCTCGAGGGGGGTGAACGGTTCACCCCCCGCCACCTCTTTTACCTCGCTGGTTTCCTCGCCCTTTCCCTCGACATTTAGAATTTCCCTAAAAGCAATGTATAATCATGAACAAATTGTTAAGGTACAAGGGTCTCGAGCATTGTTTAATGCATCAACTCATCTAAATATTGCGTAGTTGCCCTGAGCTAGTTACAATGCACCAAGTGCGATGCATGAACATTGTAAATGTCACAAAGACTTGTGGCTAGTGTGCCCAACGAATTAGAAATGTTGATACCAGCAACTTTGAATTCTTCAACTTTTTTTTCATTTTTTTCAAAGGGCACAACACTAGCTAGTCAATCAATACGTTTATTTTGCTTTTAATTATTATATATGTCACGAACATCTATTTTAGTGTGCCCTGTTAGTGACACGAAAATAGAAGGATTAGTCCAAAGCTCAGTGCAAGTCTAAAAGAAAGGGAGTGTCATTTCCGTTTCAGAATGGGTGAAGAAACACAAATAGGCGAGGCAACCCCCTCCCTTCAATAGAAAAGAGGCCAAACGACCTCCCATCCTCTATAGCTCCCCACTTTTATTTTAGAACGAGACGTTTACCTCCGATCACTAATTAAAAGGCATTTACAATGATTTATTCATCTTATTCCTCTATTTATTCAAATTGATTGACATAGAGACCAGCCCTTCTCTCTGTCGAGGAAATGGGCGACCCATCTCTCTCGAGATGAGTGACAACACGTATCTTGAGGGGGATGGATGGTTATACCCATCTCCCTCGCACATTTCATCGACACTTAGAATTTCTGCATAGAAACATAAAACAACTATAGATTTCCTTTTCCATCTTTTTCACTTTGACACTGGATAAGGACAATCAAACGCACTTACGATTTCTTCTTACAATTTTATTTATTATTATTAATTTTATTGTTGTTGTTTACTTTGACGATGGGTAAAATGCATTTGGTAAGGACAATAATAGGTGTATGCAATGATTTCTTCATCTTACACAACTTGTTAAATCAAATCACTTTGCCATATAACAACTTTAGATTATTTTTCTCACTTTGAGAGCGGGTAGAGCACCAGTCAACAATGATAATAAATGTGCATATCAGGACTTCTTCATCTTAGGAAGGCATATATCTCTTTACTGACTGACTTGCCAACAGGAAACAACTTCAGGGTTTTTGTTCTGTTTCGCTTTTACAGTAGATTGTATATCTTAGGAAGAAATCTTCAAAACGATCTAGACTTGTGAAACAAGATTAATTTTTAGAGCCAATGACATGACAACTCAACGGTTAGAGCTTGGCAGATGATATCACTAGATCATGGGTTTAAACCCAACTTGCGACATCTTTAGTGAATTTTGGGATTCTATAAAAACTCTGCTTGTCTTTCAAAAAAAAAATTACGATTTTAGATTTCTTTTTCACTTTAATGGTGGATAAAGCACCAATCGACGATAAAGAAAAATTTGTATTCGATTAAACTATGAATAACGATCAAATTCACAAACTAGCTAGTCTTCCACATCAAATACATTCATAAAATCCTTCAGCGAATAACGATCAAACCATTATGACACTATTCAAAATTTTTTATAAAACCATTAACATCCAATTTCAAATAAATAATCCCTAAAAATGGATTTATACAGTTGCTAATATAACATTTTCACATCAAATATACACCGTTACTTTACATATGAAGAGGATCATTAAATTATGTCCCCAAAATACAATCATGAGTCTCCTATTTCGTTCATAAACTTGTCCACATATACCCACCGCCCCAATTCTCCCTATTTATATAACAACAACAACAAAACATTTTTTATTCCAACTTTTTGATACCACAATATCTCCTATTTGACACCACCACTCTTTTTTGAACCTGCTAAAGGATACCACCAAAAAATAAGATTTATCTTCACTAACATCATCTCTTCTCAATAACAACAACATAGCCGCCAACTGCTCGCAGCCGACCACACCGCATTTGTCCGCCCCGCCTCCTTTGCCTTCTTTATCTCCTCCCCTGTATTTTCTTTACTTTTATCCTATATTCTTTCTACCATCTTCTCATCTCTCACCTTGATCTTCCAGCTAAGGGGGTGAGGGAGTGAGCGATCGATGAGGTAGCATAGGGAGAGAGCGATTGACGATGTAGGGTCAATTTTCTTCCTCTTAATTTCTAATTTTTTTCTCTCTCGCCTCAACCTGTGCGAGGATGAAACCCGTCCTCGCAGAGGTTGAGGCGAGGGAAATTTTTTCATCTTTTTGTTGATCTCTTCGAGTAAGGAACCCATCCTTGCGGTGCCAAAATTTTCGCTTCCACTTGACCCTTTACGAGGACGGGTTCCCCAAACGCAGGGATCAATGCAAGGGCAAAGGAGAAAAAAAGATAGCAAAGGGCAATGACGAAACAGGAAGAAACCACGGAGAGTACGGAATTGGAAAGAATTTTTTTTTAGAATTAAGAGTTTTGAGTTTACATTAATAGCCTCAAAAGTGATAATATAAAAAAAAAAAAAAAAAAAAAAAAAATTGGGTGGTAATATCATAATGGAGAAATTGTGATGTAAAAAATGTCGGGTCCCCTGTCCAAAGTATAGATTTCTCCCAACAACAACAAAAAACATCAAAACCTCAAGGGAGGCAAGGAGCACATCCTCCCCTCAGGTTCACATCTCAAAGTTACCAAAAACCCATTGTTTTTCTCACTTTCTTACAGACAGTATATATAAAAAAAAAAAAAAAAAAAAAGAGTCACTCATCATCCCTCCACCATCTCTCCAAAACCTCCATTCTGTTTCCAACACAACCCAAATTGCCCTCCTCTCTCACTAGGGCTCCTCCTCCTCCTTCCACCTCCACCTCCAAATCCATCATCATCTTCTTCTTCCATCTCAATCCATCCCACTGGTCTTGTTTTCCCTTTCCTAGCTATGCCTTTTCTTTATCTCATTTTTAGTGAATTTTGACATAATCCATTTTTCTTATAGGTAAAGAAGAAGAAGAAGATCGAGGATTCAGACATCGATAAACTCGACATCGCCGCGCCTTCTCGGCTTCGATCCAGGTAAAAATATCAATAAAGATAAATTTTGTGCTCAATTTTTTGTGCATGCTGTTCTTCTTCTTCTTCTCAAAATTGAGGAAATCAGTCGGGTATCAGATTTTCTTGTTGCATCTCAGGTGCATCAAAAAGGGTAAAATGTTTTAATTCCACCCGTTGTAAATACAAGGGCCCCCCACGTGTCCGTCATGCGGTAGTTAGATATGACCATTTTTCAGTTTTATTACACGGTAACTTCGCGAGTGGAACTGCGAAGTGTCTGAGGTATTAGTATTGTTGTCTTGAGGAGTACGTTCTCCAACACCATCCAACGGTGAACTAAGCGAATCGACAGCTACAATCTTGTAGGGTTTGTCTACCTTTTTAATGACAAAAATAACCTTGTATCTTTAGAAAATGTTGTGGGAATTTCGAGGATTTTTTTTTGGGGTTTTGTTTGTTTGGGAAGAAATTATGAACATTAATTTTGATAATGATCTCTATCCTTGAGCATTTTAAAAATTGTGAATTTTTTATACAAATGTTTTTGCAATTTGTTTTCCTATGGCAAAAAAATATATTTTCTCAAAATGTAGAAAATTTTCCTTTTTCTAGCCCATTCTTATCTTTTTTGTGGTTTCCATGGGAATTTTTTCTTTTGAAGGAAGGATGATCTTAGTTTTTAAGATTATTTATCAATTGTATTTTGAGTGGGTTTTATTGTTGTAAGACTTGAATATGGAGTCTTGAAGCCTATAATTGATAGACTAGAGGTGTAAACTTGTTTTTGTTTATAGTCAAGTTTGATGCCTAAAAGATACTTGAAATTGTTAATTAACACCACTCATTCATTAATATGGTTAAAGACTTGGGGGTGTTTGTTTTATTTAAGTGCTTTGAAGTTAGAACAAGCTTCTGAATGAAATGTTTGTTTTGCTTCTGAATGGGTTGTTTGTGTTGACTTGAAGTTTTTGGCATTTTTGCCTACCGCCGCAACTCCCACCACAAACCACTAACATTATTTCTTATTCTCCACCTGTTTTCTCTCCTCCAAACACCATGGAGATCCCCTTCCACCACCACCACCAGAAACCATCCTATATTCCTATTCGTTCACCATACAATCTCAAGAGAAAGAGAAAGAAGTGAAGGAAGAGGAGGAGGGGAGAAGAGGGTGGTGGCAACACTCCTCACGTGATAGAGAGGAGGTAAAGAAGAAGGGATGGTCGGTGGATAAGAGGTGTAACACAGTAGTCATTACAAATTTGAATTTATTGTGAGGTTATTATTTGAATGAACTTTCATTAAACACTCCATGCTAATTCGTCAACACCCCATGGTGCTTACTTCAATCATAACTTCAAATTCTAATTAGAACTAAAAACAAATACCATGTTTTTTTAGTGGCCCACTTCTTATTATTAAGACTTATGAGTCCAGAACAAAAAAACAAACACCCTCTTAGAGTTATTGATATAGTTAGAAAATTTATTTCATTTGCCTCTTAGGATTATGGTTCAAATTCTATAAATTTTTTTATGAGTGAATAGTTTATTTATATATTTATTAGTTTCTAGAATTTTCTTGTATTATAGGGCCTTTTAGTTCCCAAGAGACTATGGAGTGACATTTGTGTAATAAGGGGGGCAATTTGATTATGGGGAGTCACTCTCCTAATGTTTTGTGAAGAACTGAATGTTACAAATTTGTAATGATTCCTTAATTGAGTTTCAAAGATTTTACTATTAATTGGAGACGAGCATGGGAGTATACAAGTATGGTTCCTAATGCATCCATGTGACATAATCGTTGTATCTTGAGATAAAACGCTTATCCAAATTGTAAGCACAGTGGGACTAATCTTTCTTGACGAAAGTGTCAAACACACGCCTCGGTCATCGGTCACCAATTTAATAAGTTATTTTCTTTTATATCAGAAATCACTTAATTTTGTTTTTGGTTATTATGTTTATTCATTCTCATTAAAACACCTTCCCAATTTTCTAACAAGCTCCTAGACTCAAATATCCTTTAAACATCAATGTAGCATACAATCTTGACAACTATATGTACTCTGTAAATTGTTATTGTTGCGCTCGTTTAGCAATGACACAAGTGCGATGTTGACAACTGTATGTATTCTGTAAATTGTTATTGTTACGCTCATTTAGCAATGACACAAGTGTTTTGTGTGTAACAGGTTTCAGGCTCCATATTAATGGCTTCTGAACAGCAATCTGTCGAACTTGATATGCCTGATGAAAGCCCGTCTACGGGTTTAACGAAAGAAAATGGTCTAACTCTCCAACCTGTAGCAGCTGGTGCATCAGGTGTAGGTTTTCCATATGCTCCCATAGATTTTCCGAATCCCGGTGATGTATGGAGATGGAAGGTAGGAAAAAGGAA
This sequence comes from Berberis thunbergii, assembly GCA_003290165.1. Taxonomy (NCBI): domain Eukaryota; kingdom Viridiplantae; phylum Streptophyta; class Magnoliopsida; order Ranunculales; family Berberidaceae; genus Berberis; species Berberis thunbergii. The sequence goes on along the minus strand of QNQO01000534.1, from coordinate 302,286 downwards.
AAGCAAAGCTGGTTTCATGGCAGATAGATATTTATATCCACCGCTCCGTATTAGGAGTCTGGTGAAATCAATTCCTTTTGCTAGCTTACAGTCAGTCAGAGAATTTCTCCAAACCGAATTCCCTGATGTTGACATTGAAGCCTTCTTATCTTCTTTCAGTTGGAAAATTCCTTCCCAAGATCACCCCTGGGGTAAGTTCTGAATTGAATCTATTTGTGATGCAATCTACCTATATATAACATAATCTATATTACATATTAGCTCAGCTTGGCATCCGTAAAACCCGTGGCCGAGATTAAACAACAACGATCTGATGGTCGACGTGTTCTGGCGCTCAGGTTGATGATATATTTGAAACCAATTTCTTTTTGTAATACCTATATATAACATAATCTATATTACATATTAACTCAGCTTGGCATCCGTAAAACCCATGGCCGAGATTAAACAACAACGATCTGATGGTCGACGTGTTCTGGCGCTCAGGTTGATGATATATTTGAAACCAATTTTTTTTTGTAATAGCTCTTCACCTAACGGACAAATCTCTATCCCATACATTGTGCACCTGACATCTCTTATCTCGCTTTGACTCCTTTTTTCTCATTCAGTCTCTCTCTGCAATAGCTTCTCATCTCTCTCTCTCTCGGAAAAAAAAAAATTTCCCTTTTCATCTCTCTTTCATCCTCTCGTTTATTTAACTAATGCCTCACTGAAATCACATGGAGTCTCAACTCCCAATACATAGGAAGGTATGTGATAGATTTTGGATTTTTGTTGTGGGGTTTTAGTATATGATAGATTGTAGGGATTCTTTGTGGGGTTTTAGGGTGTAACCCTATTAGGATTTTAAATTTGTAGCCATAAATGGGATTGTCTTTCTCTCATACTTTTTGGGGATTTGGGATTTGGGGTTTGGGTTTTGGGATTTGAGATTGTGATAGTTAGGATCCTTTGCAAACATCAAGGCCATTGTTAGATAGTCACTTTTGGAGATTTTAAATGGAATATAATCAGAAAGAAAATGAAATTTTCTGCAAAAATAAGTTCATCGTGCTCCTTTTACCCAGATTTCTAATAAAAAGGGAATATAAATCAAAGTGGTGGAAATTAATGTTTGGGACCCTGAATCGATATGTTTAACCCTTACCATATCTTGAAATAATTAAAATATCTGATCATTTGTGCAAATAGCTTAATAGATTGCCAAATTTTGACAGCTTTCCATGTTGATCATCTGATGCCGAGTTTGACGCTGTTGGTTATTTTATTATAAGATGCTAGTTTCAATCAGTCATTTAATTCATGTTGTTATTGGGAATGGGCTTTGATGATGAGGATGATTTAATTCATGTTGTAATAATTCTATTTGGCTCTTGCCCATGCAGATCCTGCTGCACTTCCTACTATATATCCCATGTATGAGATGGCTGCACATTCTGGTTCAGAGTCTGGTGTTGGCGATATGAAGTGTAAAGCTAGAAATAAGATGTGCAACCTTGAACTGGAGGAAGAAACCTCCAGTCTACCAACCATTGATTGTGATATTTGCTGTAGCGAAGCGCGCTTCTGCCGTAACTGTTGTTGTATTCTGTGTTCTAGGAGTATCGATTGGGCCCATGGTGGTTATAGTTTTGTTAGATGCGAAGCAAATCTAAATGGGGGCTACATCTGTGGGCATGCTGGTCACATTGAGTGTGCTCTTCGTTCTTACATGGCTGGGACAGTAGGTGGAACTATTGGATTGGACGCCGAGTATTATTGCAGACGCTGTGATTACAGAACAGATCTTGTCCCACATGTTGAGAAGTTTTTAAAGACTTGTGAATCTCTTGACTCCCGAGATGACATTGAAAAGATGCTGAAATTGGGTATATGCATTTTACGTGGCTCAGAACGAGAAAATTCAAAGAAGTTGCTGAATCGCATTAATATAGCCTTTACAAAGGTAAAGTTTGTTCAATAAGAGATTATAATGAAACTTCTTTTTTGATTCGTCCCTTTTCATTTTACCTTCTTTTTTTCAAATATGCATTGGGCCTGACTGGCAATTACAGCTTAAAAGTGGAAATGATCTTGAAGAGATATGGAACATGGAAGATAACGCCTCTATGGTTTCGGCAGGTTAGTTTCCTTCTTTTGACAGTATTTTTGTAACTAGTTTTGACATAACATGTTTCTGGTCAGGACCGAAAGAGTCACAAACTTTGACTAAACTTCAGTTATGGTATTATATAGTATATACTGATCTTGGATTTTAAATTGTCCACTTCTTGACACAGGAGCAACACCTCATCCTTTTTGACAATGGCAACTCATCTGATATGGAAGCAACAAATTATCCTTCTGCTCATGGATTCGAGAACATGCAAAAAAGATATGAAGAACCTGTATATATAGCGACCGATCATCAGATAGAGTCTTTAAAACTTGAGGATGAGATAGACCAGGTACTCCAGGATTTGAAAAGATCGCAGGAATTAGAGTACAGAATGGCAGAGGAAAGGCTTTATGCTCAGAAAGATCTACTTACCAAGTTGTACCAGCAGCTGGATGCAGAGAGGTTAGAACTAGCAAAACGAACAGCATCAACGATGGACTGTGATGTAGACACCCTTCTCACCAGTATATCAGACAGGGTGAACCAGATAAAGCATGAAGTTGCAAGATTCAAGGATATGCAGGAAATTGCCAAAGGTTTTGGAAGGACTTCGAAGGGTATACTAAATGAGCACTTTGGTTTTGAAATAGATGATTGAGGTTAGAACCGTATGTGGACTTTGGCGAGTTTTTGTAGTTGCATACCTTTGTTTAGCAAACAACCAAGAGAAACTACAAGGTTGTGGTTTATGGCCAGAGCATTTTGCAACCATGACATTTTACCCGCTTATCCATGTTGGGGATCTAGTTTAATCTGAAAGCCCGAATGAGCAGTGTCACATTTCTTGTTTTGAACAAAGGGTGGATTTATAGATGCACAAACTAGTTGCCATACTTCTTGTCTAGGTAGAGCAGCTCTGACAGGTACCTACATGAAACTTTTATTTTCACTCTGGAGCTTGTTCATAAACGCTCAGTTCATATGGGTAAAGCTCAGTACCCTGGAGCTTAGGAATCACTTTTGCAATGGAAATGGCCGCTATGTTGTTCTTTCGTGATGATGTCTAGTCTGTTTTTCTCTGTGTTTTAAGAGTTTAGACATATGTTGAAGGTGAATAACTAGACACCCCTTTATCTTCAGATATATCTTGTGATGTTATTTTGGTGTCATAGACTCCTGATATGCGTGTTATGTGTTTCAAAACCATTTTTATTCTTGTTGTGAAGTGTTTTTTTCTTTCAAAATCCATTTTTTCACTTTTTTTGGTGTTCTTTTAAAATCCAGTTATCACAAGTCCTGACATGTCAGAAAGATTTGTCGCGTTGAATCTCAGGTTTTAAGGCCGTTGTTGCAAATAGAGTAAGTCTATGAACATTTTATAACTATTCAACTTTCAAAGAATGCAGTAGAGTTTAGCGGAATCAGTTTCTGAAATGCAAAGCACTTTAGATGATTAGTCTTGGTACCTCTGCCATTGAGCGGAAGCACTATCTGAATTGGATCCTGATCACCAGCTCGATCTATCCTTAGTGCCCATCAAAATGATGACAACCTTCACCAAGTACACTCCCCTTCACCTCTATCCTTAATCTCCATCAAAATGATGCAACCCTTCACCAAGTGCACCCTTATTTGCCATCCAAAGTGCGGCTCATTGTTCAACGAGGATGGTCCATTAGTACACCTTGGTGATGACTTGGTGAACTTTCGGAAAGATAGAATAGTTGCTACCTGTGCACCTTGTTTACATATACTTCATTTCCTGTGGCGGATGCCAATTATTTTTTAGTGTTTATATTTAAAATTTTGAAATATTCAACACATCCACCACTTGAACCATTTCATCAGACCTCTCACAGTACTAATTTGTCTTCGTATAATAATTGACAACACCTTGTTAGTGAACTCGAGCACGCAATTAAAAGAAAGAATCAATACTCAATCATTCATGTGGTTAAAGAAAGTGATGATCAGGACCTGTAACCTTTGTTTTGCTAGGCAGAACCAAAGGACATGATGTCCTGATGGAATATAAGTAGGAATCCTCTTTAAATCTTTATCATCCCTTTACATCTGTTTAATGGTCCCTCACATCAGCATTCTATTGAGAGGAACTTACGCTCCATGCCACAACCATGTCATAATAGAAGAAAAGATGATTAGCATTATAGGGGAGACATCGAACAAATGCACCTTACTTTAGGTTGTACAAGACATCGACCCAATTAGAACATGGCCACAGAGAATGTCATGTGATCATCAGGAGAACGATATCAGTACTTGGAAGAATTTGGTGAACGCCTGCCGAATAGGCCATTAGAAGAAAGTTCCCTCCAAAACTTTGCGAGAAAATTATCTTTGATTGAATAAATATAGCAATTTTAACAGAAAATGAGCCAGAAGCAGATCTAGTATGGAATACAAGTACACAACACGAATGACACTAGTGTTGGTACCAGATACTCTGATACTTTATTTACCCTTTTATTTTCTTATCTCTAATTTCATTATTGTGCCGACAAATACTTCTTTATAACGAAGCATACACAACTGGCCTACTGTTACAAACATATAGTCGATATATTATCTGAGAAATTAGATAGATGACGATAACTGTACCAGAGATAATAAATAACAATAGGCTAGCTGAACATATAGTCGATATACACAGTTTTCTTAGCAGTGCAGTGCATCAAAGAGTTGAGACTGGTAACCATTTTATAGAAACAGAAGAAAACAGAGATTTGAAATGAATATACTTTAATGAAAGTTTTACTCATCAAAATCCATACACCTATACGGAACAACTACCAAATTCCGTAGCTTCACTAGTAAAGTACATCAGAACATAATCCTCAAGCCAAAAACTACCCAACCTGCCAGTATCATCTTATGCAACCAAACTGTTTTTAGCATGCAAATAGTAAGAATTCCAAGAACAGGCTTAAATGGAATTGTAGTTAAAACACAGTTACAAGAACATTACTGCACGAGAGAAGGCAATCGACTCAGGCTCTTGAGATTCCCATTTCCTCCTCCCCAAATATCTATTTGATGCACACTCGTAGCTTTTAGCATTACTGCACAAGGATGAGACGACCCATTTCACTCTTGATATCCTCGTTCCCTCCTCCTACCCAAATTGCTTCTTGATTCCCTCTAGCAATTGTATCCGAGTTCACATCCTTTGGAACTGTCACGACAAGTTCCCCATTAAGATAAGCAGCTCTAGCAAGCTCAGGCCTAGTTGAGGGGGGAAGCCGAAACCTCCATGAGTCAATCTCAAATTCGCCCGAGGTTAGTTCAATAACCTTACTTCCTCTGATAACAATCTTGACTACACCTGGGTATATCTCAACTGTGTGGGTTCTAGCATCGTTTCCTACAGCATCTGTAGTTGCTACGAAGAGAAAATGGTCTGGGTTTTCTTCAACACGGACTTCAGTATCAGAATGGAAAGGGAGTTCTAAGACCTTATTGAAGATGTGAGGAAGACGACGGAGCCTCTTCAACCCTGGGAACATGATTTTCTTTCTGTTAGGACCAAACACTTCTCAGGTAGTACACAAGTGGTTAGGTTTAATAAAAACTGGAGCTCCTAAGACCTTATTCAAGATGTGAAGGTGTAGACACTTATAAACCCCTTGCAACATGACTTGCTCTAAACTAAGCTTTCTAGAACCAAGAGTTAACCATCAATCAGTTACCAATGAAAGTGAGACAATACAATAATGCCCAGAGGCCAAATCACCTCATCACCAAGACAAAGAATCAATGCTCAGGCACTATCTATGGCTAGCTTTCTAAAAAAATATAGAAAAGAAAGAAGTGGGGAGTAAGGAAAGGTTGAGGGCTCATGGCTTGGGTTAACAAGTCAAACCAAAAGCACGTCTTGAAGATAAAGAGGAATCCATCTTTATATCTCTCCATCTCCTTTCCACATCTTTCCTATTGATCCCCCAGCAGTCAGTATTCTTCTTGAGCATAATCCCCCAGCAGTCAGTATTCTTCTTGAGCATAATTTTCTACTTATGCCATGCAGGTGGAACACAAGACGAATGATAGAAATCAGGACCCGCCATTCATAGTATCTCACAAATAATCTGACCAGATCATTGGACATCTGATCAATAATCTAACACCAAATAAACAAAGAAAATAATTGCTTAGAGGATAGTTCAAGGGTTCATCTTCTATATTATAATATCACGAGAACAGATTCCCAGAGTCAAAAGGTAGATTGTAGAACACTGCAAGTACTTGAAATATTAAGCAAGGGAACAAAACGCTAAGCATTTCTTTTGAATGCTGAAAAGCAATGGTATTTCAACCTAACTTGTCTATAGTTGCAAATTGCAAGGCTGTTCCTTCTATTCGATCAACCATGTCTCTGCTACTACTCTTTGGGCAAAGAGAGGTACCAAAAATCCAAAATGTGGAAATCAATGAGGCATTGAGATTAAATGCAAGATCATTTGTGATAGCCGAAACAATAATCAGGATGGTGGATGTTCAATGGTTTGAAATGAATAGCCTAGTTCTTGAAAAGCATAAACAATTGGACAATACAAAATTTACAGCCATGTTAAAATTCTAGTTTTAGAGGTTTCTAACATCTCCTAAAAACAGTAGAACAAACCAAAAGTAATGAGCTTTATTAGTGCTGAAGTAAGACCCGCAAGAGATGGGAGAAAAACACCAGCTCCAGAAAGGAAAATGAATCTACATGCAGCCAGACAAAAGCGATAAACATTGTCTTGACTTGTGTATCATATTCTGCATCGTAATTCAATTAAACGGTATCGTAGGTGCTATGCCATATCTACTTGCATTTAGAAAACACCACAGCCAAAACAGAAAGACAGAAGGAAAAACAATTTCAATTTGGCCTACTGCTTTTACAGCCAGTTTTAACTTTCAAGCCTACTAAGTAATGATGCTGCAGCCCTAAAGGCCCAAAACTTGACTTGCCAAACAGAATCCCCCACCACTCAATGACCAACACTTATCATGTGAATATACAAAACTCGTATATGAAATAGATGCATTTATTTAATGCATTTACTCTCATTTCCGACAATTATTGATTATGAAGACAATATTGAATTTAATGCATAGGAAGCTGGGAAACAAGAAAATTTAAAGAAACAGGTGATTACATCCTTATTTGTCTATCTTATCACCCAAAAAATAAATGACTATGTGACTATGGTGGAGGAGAAAACCAAAGGATCTCAAACATGTTAATGGCATAACAAAAAGTGCATTATCACAAAAATAACAAATACATGCATTCAACAGGATGCTAATTCCTAGCCAAAAACAGAAATGAAAAATCCACAAAGATATAAGGAAAAACATATACACTTGAAAAGATTGGACTAAGATGTAGAACATGAAATTGCTACTTTGCACAAAACATCGAATCAGTATTTGGGCAGTTTTAGCAAGATAAACACACAATACTTGCAACCCGTGACTAAGATGTAAACATGTGACTAAAAATGTAAACAGGCAATTACCACTTTGAATAAAACATCAAATCAATGTCTGCAGGGTTCATATAGAATTATTGATAATTTTATGTTAATAAAGGAACAATCAAACAAAACAATAGCATGGAAACGTAAGACAAATTATTTATGTTGATATGTCAAGAATTATCATACTGAGTACAAACATCAGTTTCGTGATGCTTATGGGCACCACATGTAAAACAATGTATTCTAACAATAGTCTATATCATATGCATAAGCAAACCACTAGACAGCTCAATGGAATACATTAACTCTGATAACCAAAATTGAATGCTTCCGATCTGCTTTCAGACTAACATATGTAAGCCACTAAGTAATGCTTTTTTTTTTTTTTTTAACCCCTCCCACCCCAGATGCTGCCAATCCCGTGACCTAGTCACTGAGCCATCACACCTTTGGCAGCCACTACCTAATGCTCGATATCTAAGGTAACAAAGCAGGCAATAATGAATATTAATCTTGTTCTACCAAATTAATTTCTTGACTGAACTAACAAAACATATAACAAGAGTTCCACAAACAACCTTAAAACGAAATTGCAATTCTAACCCATAAAGAATGGGGAATTCGAACCATTACTGTACAAGCACGAGTCTACCCATTCCTCCTCCTGTGAGCTCCCCATTTCCTCTTCCTCCCCAAATCCCTTCTTCATCATCTTCCACCTCCCTTGCATTCATATCCTTCGGAACCGTCACAATAAGCTCTCCATCCACATACGCCGCACTCGCAAGCTCCGGCCTTGTCGCTTGTGGAAGCCGAAACCTCCACAAATCAAGATCCAACTCATCCAAGCTCAGCTCAATAACATTAGTCCCTCTCAGAACCACCTTAGTAATACCCGGATAGATTTCAATTGTGTGGGTTCTCACATCATCCCCAATGACATCTGTAGTTGCAATAAAGCGGAAACTTTCCGAATTCTCTTCGATTTCGACATCGGCGTCTGAGTAAAAGGGCAACTCTAATACCTTGCTAAAGATGTGAGGCAGACGACGGAGCTTCTTCTGACGACCCACGATCCTGTTTGCTTCCAAGAGGGTCGAATTCATATCGTATCGAAACGTAATGTTTCGCTTCCTTGGAGCTGGGTGTACCTTCATCTCGAAATCAATCGATTGAGCGAACGAACAGAGGACAATCCACACTAAGAAAAGCAGAGACACCCAAACGATCGAATTGTTCAATTGAGCTGCAATAATCATAAAAGGATGAACTGACCAACCAATTCACTCCAATTATTACAAAAAATCCTAGAAATCTATTGAAGGAAGAGGAAACTTGTTTGGGTGCAATTGGAAGAGAAGCCCCAAGTGTATTGCAGAAAATTTGTTGATCAGAAAGGTTCTGGAGAAGAAGAAACCCTAACCCTAGAAAACAAAAAAAAGGAAATAGAGAGAGAGATTCGTAAATTTGTCTTCGAGAGGCTATTGTTAAAGAGGGGTAGTTTGGGAATTATGAAAAAATTGCCTGTGTTACAGAGATAGGAGTTCTCCGATTGGGAAGAGAGGTGGAGAGTGTGGGAGAGCTAATCTCTGCTTTAAATAGGATGGGATTTGGTTTTTGCCCAAATTTATCATACCAATAATGCCATTTCTATATACAAAAAATGAAATATTGAAATAAATAAGTATTTGATGAGAACAAGATTGATTAAACCATTTTCCAAAAGCTAAGGTATCTTTCCTAGAAAATGTTACGAGTACGAAATGATTTTGAGTTTGCACATGTTCCTTACGTTGGGTAACTTTGAATGATTGTCTTCCATATTAGGTCCACTCTATGTTATGATTGAAGTCCATAAATTCTAAGTGTCGAGGAAATGAGCGAGGAAACGAGAACGAGGGAAGTGAGGTGGCGGGGTTGAGAGCCGCTCATCTCGCTCAGGATGAGCACGTTGACTTTTCGCGCGCGCATCCCAAGCAAGATGAGCGGCTCTCACCCCGCCACCTCACTTCCCTCGCCCTGTAGAATCCGGGTATTTGTGACATGCCGTATTATTGTAAAAAGATTGTACATTCTTGATGTTCTAAGAGATATAAATATGCAATACTTGGATGAATAATATTAACATCTAAAATTGGGACTATCACTATATCAAGTAAACTAAAAAAGATGAAAGAAAATTTAAGTGAATTATGGTTAAATGAGACCCAAGATTTCTTTTTTTGTTGTGGTGCTTAGTGTGGTAATTTGACATTGATGCTATGCTACTATGTAACTTCCAAGAAATTTGAAGGTGAATTACTTCTTAGGATCCTTGCACATGAAAGGAAGGTAAATGGACGTTTCTTTAAAGGATGGATAGAGATGTGGTTCATTAAGAAATAAAAACTGCTTTTTTTTAGTATTTAATATTCCCTTTGGCCTTGCCAGGAAATTGGTTTTGAAATGGCATTACACTGCTTTTTTTGTAATGAAGCAGAGACTAGTGTTGGATAACATATCTAACCTTACTCAATTAGTATAAGCTCACTAAAAATTTTGAGTTATTCAATATGTTTACCTAATATTAGGTTTAATGATGCTTATCCTTTGTATCAAACCTTTGATTTGGTTTACATTTTAGTTGACCGTGGGTATTATATCTTCTATATATAAAGTGCTTTTCCCATCTTGCTTGTGCCATATGGTTATTAGTAGAAACTCATAATTTTGAGTTTTTAGTAGTAAGTTCAATGATGCTTATCATTTGTATCAAACCCTTGGTTTGATTTACATTTTAATCGACCGTTTTGTCGGGGCAAAAATTACCTTCAACTTCTTAGGATACCGACTAGGAAATAGAATGGCAAAGATTGGTTCACTCATAATCCCTAGATGCACTGTAAGATAAGAGGGTACTTACTGCAAAGTCACTCTACTGCTCAAGTCAGTAAGAGCTCAAAGTGTGCAAGTACTAGAGTCGAAAAGCTTACGTACCTCATAGTGTGTTTAACATTTTTTTTATAATTACTTCTTATGTAACCGTCAAATTAATTATATTTAAAACTAATTGATTATCATCTTTGATTGGATGGAGTATAATGGCGGGAGTCAAGCCAAACCCTGAAAGCAGGACAACAGTAACGATTATCAAGGATGGTCAATAGTCATCGCAGCTTAATTTTTTGACCATAAGTCAATAGTCAGTTGATAGTGGTGTTTACATTGGGAGTGTTTTTATGATCGCATGTTAGTAGTCTAATTTTGATATTACTCGTCAAACATCTTGATCCACAATTTTGCATGATTTCATGATGTGTAAGATGAGTTCACACATTGCCCCCTTCTCGTAAACTTGAAATTATTTTATGGCTCAAGAGTTCGAGAAGACGAGAATAATAATTTATACTCTTGAGGGCGTAGATGGTAATCCAAATTTAGTATTTTGTGAGCTTGTGTGGCTATAAAGATTATACAAATATTCTTTTGTGAGCCATGGACCATAAAAGATGTTCTAGGTTCTCTTTTCCACGAGCCCTAGTAGTGTAAAAGTCAACTTTAGATACGTGCATTATATGAGCCCATTGAGTATACGTATGTAGAAACGTTTTATTGGGTTACTGTTTTTTGTTTGAACCTAACTTTTGTGTCCACTGCTTATTTGCATGAGTGGAAGAGTCCAATGAGTCGCCCCCATAGTGCATGTGGTCACAAACCTGTTCCGATGATAACTTTTTATCCACTGCTTAGCACGATGTGAATGACTCTTGCAAAATACTAGATGAAATATTACATATTTTAAATAAATATGCATGTAAAAACAACTCTTAAAGTTCCTACGGATGACGCCAAAAGATGTCAAGGCAAAATTACCTTCAACTTATTTAGATACTGACTCAAGGGTGGAGATTGGTTGACTCGTAACCTCTGGATGCACTGGAATAAAAAGAGGTACCTGGAAAGCCACTCCTACGTTCAAGTCACTAAGAGCTCAAAGTATGCATATGTTAAAGTCGAAAAGATTGCATACCTCAAAGTGTGTGTAACATTCCTTTTTACAATTGTTTCTTATGTAGCCGTCAGTTAATTATATTTAAGAGTAATTCATCTTCTTTCATTGGATGGAGTATAATGGGCAGAAGTCAAGCCCACCTCTGAAGTCGTGACAACAATAACAACTATCAAGGATACCCAATAGTTACCGCAACTTGGTTTGATTGTAAGTCAGTGGTGAGTTGACAATGGCTTCTTTCATTCTCGAGGCTTGTAGTGTCATATCATATTGTCACCACAACACCCACCGTCTCCTTTAACTTATGATTTCTACATTATTTGTTTTTTTTCTACTATAGTTTTCCCATGTCCACTGTGGTATATATATCCTCGACCCCCTTCCTTATTTCATACTTGTGTAGTTACGAACAATTATCGACTATGGTGCAGTGCATTCGTGAGTTGACTTCACGAAATAACAAAAATATGGCAAACAAAAAATACAATAAAATGAGGGATATATACGCTTTTGGTAGGTGACCGTTGAGACAAAGGATATGCGATTTTGAGACAACAACTAAGGTGATAAGAGGAATTTAGTGTTGATGGAGTGTCTTTCTCATACATTTTCATTTACCTTATATAATGAGTGCATTCAACTATGCGCGTGACTTAAGGTCAAATGGTGCAGTGAAGGGAGATGTTTATTATAACGGTCTCCTCCTTCATTGAGATGTGTCTTTGGGAAGTGATTCCCGCCACGACTTATTTTCTTTGTAACGGTTCTCTCATAATTTAGATGTGTCATTGGGGAAATAATTCCCTCCATGACATATATTTTGTAACGATCCTCTCTTAATTGAGGTGCGTCATTGGGGGGAGTCATTCCCACTATGACTTATTTTATTCGTAACGACCATCTCTAATTATGATGATTTGCGCCTTGGGGGAGTCATTCCCACTATGACTTATTTTATTCGTAACTTGGCAATCGTAAGAGCCCGAGCAACGACATGATGACTTTCTCTAGTCACACTGTGAAGTTCGTGTGACAAGTTATCAGGGTCAGACTGCGTGAGTTCAGACCGGATGAAATCATCAGAGTCGAACTGCATGAGTTCAACCCAGATGAAGATTTTTTTGACAAGTCATTGTAGTCAGATTTCGTGAATTCAGATCAGATGAATATTTTTGTGACAAGTCATTGTATTTGAACTCCGTGAGTTTGTTACTAGGTGAAGTAATCTAACTAATCATCCAACCCGTACAAGATGTAGTCATCTGATAAATAATCGTAGTCAGCTGCATGAGTCCAGACCAGATGAAGTCATTGTGATCAAACTACATGAGTCCGGACCAGATGAAGTCAGTGTGACTAGTCTCCAGTTGGACTAGTCTTTTGTTCGACCAGTGAATCTGATTCTTGTCGGATCTATCTCCCGTCGAACCTGATTCATGTCGAGTTTGTCTCCTGTCGCACTAGTCTCTAGTCCAACTAGTATCCAGTCTGTCCTATCGATCAGTCTCTGGTCGAACCTGCAAACCTGATTCTTGTTTGATTCATCTCCTGTCGGACCCGTCTCCAATCGAGTTTGTCTCCAATTGGGCTAGTGGACCTACAGACTAGCCTCCAGTCGGGCTAGTGGACCTGCGGACTAGCCTCCATTCAAACTAGCAGACTCGCAGAGTGTGAACCTGCAAATTAGCCTCTGGTCGGGCTAGTGGATCCACTGACTAGCTGACCTGCAGACTGTGGACTTACGAACCAACATCCAATCAGGTTATTGGACCCATAGACTAGCCTCCATTTGGACTAGCAAACCTGCAAACTACGAACCTACATACTAGCCTCCAGTCGGGCTAGTGGACCGCGAACTAGCCTCCATTCAAACTCGTGGATCCGTGACCTACCAAAGACCATAATGGTCAACAAAACCATAAATTAATAATTATGTTGTTGGCCAGGTTCGAACCTTTGACCAGAGGTTCCCTTTACTTTATATAATGCTCATTTAGTTATATGCATGACTTAAGCATGTGGGCGATGAAAGGAGACATTCTTTATAACAATTTGCTCCTTCATTGAGATACGTCCTTGGAGAGTGATTCCCATCATGACTCATCTCATTCACAACGTCTATCCTAATGATAAATGATGTTTGCTATGTGTACAGTCGTGATTCGAGTCTTATTTGGCGTATTATCAGCTACCCCCCCCCCCCCAAGTTAGTGAGCATGTTGATGTGGCCACTAACTCTACGGTGGTTGAATTTTCGACTTCATCATTGTAGAACATTTAATGCCGTTGACAGTTGTCGATATGGTTTCCTTTCTGATGTCTCGTTCGCCTGTTTGTTTTGATGCAATTTTTGGGATTTCGTGCAGCCATCGCATTTCACATGTCTTCCCATTAGTAGTCTTTTCGTTGCCCAACCCTGTAAACGGGTGTGAGACTTGTGTTTATTTCTTTATGCTATCTTCATTATCAGAGTTTACATTTTCTCTCATTTTTCATTTTATTCTTTGCACAACTCCTTTCCATGTCTGCTGTCTGGATGCAAAGTGGTGAGGCGCTTGAGATCTGCAAGGCCTTTTTTTTGCCCAAGAAAGCGTCGTATGCGACTTTGAATAGGGTTCATCATAACTTCTCACTGCTGTCTAACCTTGAGATTATCTTGCCAAGTAATGACGACAGTCCTTGTTGTTGAAGACCTGGCTGCATTGTAAGCAGTAATCACCAGTCAGGTCTTAGGCTTCCGGTCCCAAATATCTTTTAGGAGTACTTGGACTTTTTGAGCACTGTTCCTGCTCAAATGGGTCCCAACGACTGAAGGGTGATGGTTCGACCGTGGCGAGAGCCATTCTCTATGGGATTCCTCTGAGTACCAAAATTTTGCACTCCGTGGTGGGGCTCGTTGTAAGCAGTAATCACATGTTAATCCATTCTCATGCCTATTTTGGGAAGCTTAGAGACGATTACACGGCTAGTCGAGATACTGGTTGTGATACCTTGGAGTGGGCGGATCTTAGGGTGAGGGTTGGAACCCAATAGGCCCGAGAAAGGTTGGACGAGTTACAAAGGGAGACATAGTCCCACATCGCCTGGGTGCGGAAGGAGGATTTGCTATATATGTGCGAGGTTGGATCCCCATAGTATGACGCATTTTAAAGTCGTGCAGGCTGGTTGGGCCTAGAGTGGACAATTTCATACTGTGCGGATCGGGTCGTTATAGAATGGTATCAGAGCTTGACCCAATCAGAAGTGTGCCGACGTGGACGTTGGGCCTGTGTGGCCAACGATGACACTGGGCCCTAAGGGGGGTGGACTGTGAGACCTTGGAGTAGGCGGACCTGAGGGTGAGGGTTGGAGCCCAATAGGCTCGAGAGAGGTTGGACGTGCTACAAAGGGGGACATAGTCCCACATCGTCTGGGTGCGAAAGGGGGTTGTGCTATATATGTGCGAGGTTGGATCCTCATAGTATGTCGCGTTTTAAAGTCGTGCGAGCCGGTTGGGCCCAGAGCGGACAATTTCATACTGTGCGGATCGAGTCGTTACACTGATTTTATGAGTCCATTGATTTTGGCTACTTCAAGTCGCAAAATTTACATATTATGCGGTCGTTCCGGGTGCCCAATAACTGGAATGATATGTCCTTGACTGTGGGGGAGCAGGCGATCTGTGATCGGTTCCTAAAGCTTCCTCAAGTCACTGTAGATGTCTTATTTACTATAGATGTTGTCGAGCGCAGTGGCTTGTACACTATGAATGAAGCGGAGCGTGTGACGCTTATTGAAGCTCAAGTTGCTGAAGTTACTATTGCTCCTGCTAGCAATGTCGTTGTTTTTAACGAGGGGGAGGAGCGTGTTGCTTTTGTTATCATTGGTGATGCTAACTAGGGCTGAACAAAAAACCGATCAAACCGATTGGTTCGGTTTAAATTCGGTTCTGATCGATTTTGGTTTTAAAAAATTCAAAACCGAAGTGGTTGGTTCGGTTTTCGATTTCTATGTGATTTTAACCGACCAAACCGAACTTACCGAATATATACAAAAATAACATATATTATATATATATAAATAATACAATATGTTTTAAATAGTCGATCGATTTGGTTTTATTTCGGTTTTGGTTTGATTTTAGTTGGTTTGGTTCGGTTACGGTTTGCATAAATTAGAATCGATTCGGTTTCGGATCGATTTTGTTAATGATCGGTTCGGTTTGAAAATTTTAAAACCGCCCTAAGTCGGTTCGGTTCACGGTTTAGGTGAAAACCGTCGGTTCGGTTTTTCAACCCTAATGCTAACAGTAATGGGAAAGTGAACTTCACTATGAGGGTTATAGATCTGAATGCTTATCCTGCTACCGGTGGTGCTAGCTCGACCACCAGAAAAGGATGCTTCCTAGGCCTGCCAGCCTGTCGAAGCAATTGACAATTAGCCTTGACCATGTCTGAAAGAGGAAGTGGCTTGCTGGTTCTGTTCACGGTGTTACCCGGACTGCTCATTGTCTGAGGTCGTTTTGGAAAGGTGAGGCTGAACTTGCTGCTCAAGAGGCTGAGGAAATAAATCAAACTTTGGATAAGTGCAAGAAGGAGGTGTCCTGTCCATAGGACGATCATGAAAGGAGACTCATGTCTACTCATGGTGTTTTTGATTTTGCCAAGTGGTCTGATGACAACTCTCGTGTCATCAATAATAAGATGTTGCAGCTTGTTATGGAGTGGTCTCAGGATTCGACTAGCACGAATACCATATGTGACTTCAAATACAATCCATAGGTCACCATAGGTGATTTCACGGTTATAGGTTCGATCCTCACGGACGGTACAAAACTGATGCGTCCAAATCCAGTCTCCTAGGGATTTGATATGCAAAACAATGTTAGATTGTCAAAAACCACTTTTTAAGTGGCCGAATGCATTTAGATGTTTAAGTCAGTACATCTGTATGAGAGAGTTTAATCTGGACAAAGTTCAGTTAAAATTGCATCGTATAGATGGGATGACCTCCTCATACCTTTTCCATTACCTTATATAATGAGCGCATTCAACTATTTGCATGACTTAAGCTCGAATGACACGACGAAGGGAGACATTATAACAATCTTCTCCTTCATTGAGATGTCACTGGGAGAGTGATTCCCCTGCCATGACTTATATATTTTGTAACAGTCATCTCTTAATTGAGGTGCGTTATCGTGGAGTGATTCCTAACACGACTTATTTTATTCGTAACGACTTTCTCTAGTTATGATGGTTTGCGCCACGTGTATGGTCACAATCAGATGATAATTTGGTGTATCATCATTATTCATAGTAAAAGTATAATACACGAATTTGCTACTTATGTGCAACCATTACCCTCTATTTCACACATGCACAATCCTATCTCCATCACAGCGACATCCAACACCTTCCCGGACATTGTAGTGTCAAACATGGTTATCGTTATCTTTACTCAAGAGGTTTTAAGAACCAACACGCTAGGTGTAATCCCCAATCATCCCTGGGTTTCATTGGAAAAACCCTCCCTCCAATCATCCCCTTAACCCATCCCCCATAATAGCTACCCTTAAATCCCATATAATAATAAAATAGTGATAAAAAGTAATTAATTAAAATTTATAATGATTTAAAAAATTATAATTATTTGCCTTTTATTTTATTCAATTTATTTTTAAATAAATAAAAGTGGTAATAAATAATATTATACATTTAAGTTAAAATTAATAATAGTATATATTTAATAATATCATAATAATATAATTGAAAATAAAAATATATAAATTAATAATAGTGTAATTGAAATTAAATTGGTATAAAAAAGTTGAAGATATATTAAAATAATGATGAAAAGTTAAAATAGGAGATATGATTGGAGGGGTGAAAAAATAAGGGGACCCCTATATTTAGCTTTTGGTTAAATATCACTCATTTTACTTTTTAATTCATCATTCATTTTAACTTTTACCATTGAAAATGCTATAAATAACATCAATGTCCTTGTTTCTAAGGGCGAGGTAGGCGCAAGGCCCGCTCACCACCATCCACAAGGCCCTGGAAGGGCTCCACCGATGTTCTCATCCTCCTAGGAGCCCTTTTATAGGGAGTGATGAATGGGTAACCCATCCCCCTCGAGATAAGCGATGCCACACATTTAGAGGCGGTTTCACTTATCTTCACCCATCCCTCGCTCCTTAGGATTTCTGTCCTTGAGTAAGACTGCTAAGCACACTATGACCAAATTACTCTCATCTTTGATCAAAACTACAAATATGCCCCCTACGAGCTTTCTCTTCTTTACTTCTATTCTTCTCTCTAACTTTCATGGTCTCTCTGTTCCCTCTTTCAATACGCTCGCTCTCTGACTGTAAATCGCTCGAAAAGCCCAGAAACAAGAAGCGGATCCGTCCTTCTTCAACTCCGTCTCTCTATTTTCAGGTTCAGTTTTCTTCCCCACTTTCTCTCTTCGCAATTTCTTCCCCAAAACAACCTTTCCTTTGCCCTAGAACTACCGAAATTCATGTCCCAAACTTAGAAATTTAGACCTAATTATTCAGTTTTGTCTTCAGATACTTGTACGTTCGGAGGTAGTGATCTTCGAGTGCGTGATCTTAGTTTCGACAACCAAGGTGCAGTTCGTTTCAATTTTTTATTATTAATTTTTTATTTTATTTTATTTGGTTGTGAGTTTTGATATGTCTTATTCTTGTTTGCTCAAATGCGGAACTTATTTGCTTGTATGCTTGTTCAAATGTGAATTTATATATTTTTTTGAGAAAAGATTCAAAATTTATGACAAGCAATTGCGATGCCTAATGCCCTGGTTACAAGTTACAACAACTACCTATAGAACCCTCTGTAACATCCTCCCAATTCACAAGGAGATATTCAAACCCACCCATTTGAAACTAGGATTTGAAGAGGATCAGTTTAGAGACAAGCAACCACATCGTCGTCGTCGAAGAACCACACCTCTATCTTTGTAAATATTTTATTTATAATAACCTTGCAAATAACTAAGGGGGAAAGGTTATAACACCTTGGGTTTCCCTTGCACCTCCGAGAATTGAGACATCAATACTCGAATTATGCACAACACATACCCTTTTTTTCACTAGCAAAACAAAGATTTTATTAATCACGAGAAAGTGTCATAATGAGGGGTTTGACTACTAAAAGCTGCAAAGATTTCCAAAAAACCACTATAATTACGTGAATATAAATTTTGCCCAACTGAACATAGGGTGTTCCCACTACTTATTTGGGGCTTCTGCCTTCTCTTTGGTGCAAAATTTAAGAGCAGGGCTAGTTCCCACACAGTGGACAAAATCAAGAGCTGAAAAGCTAAATACATCTCCAAGGCGAGAAGAGTAACTCTAATAATAAAAAAAACACTTTAGCTTGCATTGTAGTTTTCATCATGTCTTGCATTACTAATCAATCCTCATGCTCCACTTTCTTCTATTCTTTCTTTCATCTTTCCAAAGAAGAGAATCCTCAACTTCGGAAGGGGCTCGAGAGCTTCAATCAGCCCTAATCAGTAAGGGGGAGCTAGCTTTAAAAGCGGCAAGGGGCTTCGGCTCTTATTTTAAAGCCGGACCCTTACAACTATTATATTTTATATTAAAAGGTCCTGCGCAATCAGAGAAAGAAGAAAGGGAATCCCCATCTCGACATTCTGAAGGCTAACTCCTAAAGCAATCACGCTAAGCTAAAGCAAAGTAAGTTCACTTCGGAAATCAATACAATAAGACAGACCGCCTATCTCATCCAACAAAACATTGAGGGCATGTTTGGTTACCCCTTTGACCATTGTAATGTAATGGCTATTACAATGGTCAACTACATTCCTTTGTTTGGTGAAAAAAAAATCATTGTAATGGTAATCTCCATTACAAATTTGGTTGTAATGGCCATTCCTACCTCCCTCCTATGAATGGCCATTACCATTCCCATTGTAATGGTCAAAGTTACCTAATGACCATTTTTGCCCTCCTCACCCTCCCCCATTTTAACTAAGTGAGGGTATTTTTGGAAATAAGTTTTACATTACCACCTTACCATTTTAAAAGTATACCAAACATACATATTCCCATTCCCATTTTCATTCCCATTCCCATTACCATTACCATTCCCATTCCCATTACCATTACCATTCCTATTACCATTACCATTTCCATTTTCATTCCCATTCCCATTCCATCAAGTAACCAAACGAGCCCCGAGAAATTTGCAGGGATTTTCTTTTGGGAGATAATCATAATAGAAAGAACTACCATTGGGTTGGGTCAAAACACATGTGCAAACCTAAAGAGCAGGAAGGTTTAGAAGACACAACCTGTTCAATCAAGCTTTGCTAGCCGAATTGATCTGGAGATTTGGTATAAAAACAGATGCAAAAGTTCCAGAACTCGTAAGTTGCAGGGTGAGGAGCCTGTCTTAGGCAACTAGCTCGACCATGAGACTCCTAGCACTCTGGCCAAAAGGCTATAAGCCAATTCAGTTAAAAGCTTGCCGAGCCTATACGCAGTAAACTAGACCTCACCGTCTCGCATAGCCTAGGTGACACCTAAATGTAATTTTTTTTTTTGTCAAAGGTGCTCATTTACTTAGACTATCAAATTTATTTATTTTGACATGGCTTGTTTCTTTTTGTCTGGGGCACTAGGTGACACCTAGGCGAGCTAGGCGTCTAGTATAGGCTCATTGCCTCGCTTAGTGCTTGGGACTACTTAGCCATGGATAATTTGAAACTGGGAGTTCCTGTTCATTGCTTGGACTAACCTTGGATGACTTTGAAGGTGTGAAATTCATTCCATTTTTTTTTCCAAACACATGAACTAACCTTCGCCTTGTTTGAGTTTTCTCCTATAATGATAGTCATAGGAGAAATGAGATTTTTAGTGGTTACAATTGCTAACCACTCTCTTTGAGATTTGATCCCTCATCATTAAAACTACAACAGAAAGCTGTAGGAAAACTTTGTTGAGAACTCTTATTCCTTATCGTGCCATACTTGCCTCTTTTTCTCATCATTCAAACTAACATTGGCAATGATTCAAGCATAGTTTCTAGTTAATCTATCTCCCGATGGTTCTCTCTTAGAGCAAATTTCATTCACTTGTTCTTCTGATAGCATTGTAAAATCCCTTATGTTACCTTCTCCACTGTTGGTAATATTTAAACAGTGGAAAAATCTGAATCAAGGGCCATCTTTGTGTTATTTTCTGTTGATAATTCTATATTTGTACCCCTTCCTGGTTGGTTAGAAATATTCTGCTCGAAGGTCATTTTTCCATTCATGATACTCTTCCAAAGAGTACTTCATTTTAAACCAATTTTAAGGCTCCTCCGGGTAAAATCCAATTTGCAATGCCCTTCCTCAACACTTACCTGCACGCCTTTTTGAGAAATTTGGATTTCCATGACGCCTCTCTCTCCTCAACCCTTTCTATTGTGTCATCCTATGTTGTTTGAGGCGCTAAGCGAGTTGAGGCAACATGCCTGGCCTAAGTGTGCCTAGCGTCGGACAACCTTGTATTTTATACATCATTTTAACAAGTAATTTGACTAATTTCACACAAATTGGACTAAAAACATGAAATTCAAAGCATTGCATAGGCATAATCTAACAACAAAGAACGAAACACAATCGCAATCCAACGTCAAAACACAACAAACACAATCCAAGAGTTTAACTCTAAACATGCAAAAGAACAAGGTACACACAACTCAAAAGATAAAGTATGAGAGAGATGAGATGGGGTTTAGGGTTACAATATAATGTCAAATGACTTAGACTTAAAAACCAATTTGGCCTTGACTTTTTAAAATAAAAAATTGCAGTAAGGCGGTCTCCTAGGTGAGCGTATGAGACCACATGAAAACCAGTGAATTTTTTTTTTACTGGTCCGGATGCCCGCTTCCAAGGATGCTTGTAGTCAAAATTGGCCCTGAGGGGCTGGCTGAGATATTTGAGTGGTAATTGCTCCACTTTGCAGCCAATGACGGAATCAAATTTTTCGAACTGGCCCACATTCTTATATAAAATATCTGGATAACATCAGCTAACTTCAAATCAAATGAGTGTTCCTCTTAAAGCTCAAACTTGTTCATTTTATTTTTGTTTGAAGCAAATGGAGTTGTTGGCAATTGTAGAAAATGGGGATGGAGGGGTTGTGAGTTGTTGATTTAAACCCTAATATATTCCATTTATGCAATGTTCATGATCATATTTGTAAACCAAGGATGCATGGACTCGGATACGTGTATCGTATCGACACGAATACGATACGATGACTTGGCAATTTTAAAAAACTAGGACTCAGGGACTCGGCGACACGTCAAACCTTATTTTTATTTTTATATTTTATTAAAAAACTATTAACATAATGTCATAACTCATAAACAATAATTAATAATCCAAACATATAAAACATCTAAATGCAGTGAGTTTAATTAATGAAATTAAGTGAAAACTAGGATAATGAATTCTAATATGGGCCGGGCCTAACTTGGACCCTACGCAACACATCAATGTAATCCAAATCCAGAAGAAAACCTAAGCATCATACGAACACATACACAAACACAAACGTTTGTTCACTTTCATTTCTCTTGTTCACATTCATTTCTCTTATATCTCTATTGCAAAACCCTCCCCATGTTCACTTTCATTTCACTCACGTGTCTCCCTCTCTCAATCCAAAGCACTAAACAAACTCCAAAACGACAACCGCCACGTGTCCGTACTTGTTCACTTTATTTTTCTTTTCTTCACTCTACTGGAATCTCATCACTGTACAACAAAACATAACATACACTCCTCCACTCTCCTTGCCCACTAATTTCTCTTATTTTAAGTAATAAACCTTCACTTTTTGCACTATCTTCTTCTTGCTGTTTGATGCTTGATGTGTGAACGAGACCCTACCATTACACCGCCACCACCATCAAATCTGGCTCGCTCTCCCAATCTCATTTCGGAGATGTTGAACACCTTGGATTCTCCTTGGGTGAGACTCATAATCGCATCTCTTCCTCTCACCAGAAATAATAATGGAAATAGAAATGATGTTTGCGCAAGAGGAAAAAAATCATCCCTATTACCTTTACCTACAGTCAGTGAAAAGGAAGATGGGAGGCGGAGACGAGGTTGAAGAAACAACGAAAGCAGTATCAGATCTGACCATGAATTAAGACAAGTCGATCTCTCTCTGGCCCGATTTTTCTCTATGCTCGATCTCTCTCCCAGTCGATCGATCTCTCATTGGCTCAATCGATCGATCTCTCTCTGGCTCGGTTCCTCGTCATTCTTTATTTTCTTCTTCGGTTCCTCCTTTCTGCAAATGGTTGGGTTTGTCGGTTGAAAAAGATGAAATCGGGGAGAGGAATTAGGGCTTTTAGATCTCAGCCGTCCGATCTTTATCAAGATCTGAAAAAAATTTATTAGCAACCGAATCTTGGCCGTGTCCAGGCCGTATCCTGACCAAGTCACATTGACCGATACGTTGACTGCGTGTCGGATACGTGTCGACCGCGAATCGCACGCGTATTACTAGGATTCGGAGGGTTTTTCCGAGAGTTCGTGCTTCCTAGGTGTAAACCCTTTTGCGGCTATGGAGAATAGAAAAGGGGAAAGATGGCTCATTTTCTTGTGCTTTTGAAAAAATCTACTCGGTTGCTGTTTATGTTTATTGAAAATTTTGCTATGGAGTCATGTTTTCATTCACAGACGCCATTTAGATGGGAATTCCAAAATAAATTGCTAATCTTACATAGTAAAATCTAGGTAATCCAAAATTAAACTGCCAATTTTTTTTTTTTTTTTTTTCCGTAAAATCCAATTTGCAAAACCCTTCCTCATTAGATCTTGGAGTCAACAACTTCATTGGCATGGAACAAGAGTGTCCCCCTTACGTATTTCTCTTGTTATCCGCATTGGTGAATGAGCAATCACGGGTGAGCACATCCCCAGACCAAAGCCCGCCACCCGAGAACAAATCCCATTGCACCGGTTTTGTCCCCAAATTAACCACCCAAATAATATCGAGCCCCATCTTGAATCTTTTGATGTGGGTTTTTATCTCAAAAGGCCTCAACATAATTAAAAAAATGACAACCTCTTCTGACCTTCATGCGAACTGCATTACATTCAAACCACCACTGCAAGGCCAACAAATCCTTGGATGGATGTGTTAGCGTGTGGAGCATCACTTTGCACAACCTCCCCCCCCCCGTGTTACCTGACTTGGGATGTTACAGCATGGCTCCATCTTGTAGGCTGAGGCATAAGATATCTAACTGCACCCAGACTCTAATATCATTACCTGATAGGCCATTTTAAAGTAAACATGCAAGGGCCAAGGTAATTGATCTCTAGCGGTTTTTCTTCATAGATGTATGAAACTATGTTGGTTCTTTTCTTGTGTTAGATTGATAGTTTGCGTATAACTCATTAAGTTTGGAATAACAGGAATGGATCATCCAGAAGATGAATGTCGTGTTGGTGGTGAGCATCGTGTTAAACAAGACGATGAGGTGAGATAGCGGTTCATCCAGTTGGTTGTATTTGTGATTTTTCTCGTTAATTCTTGTATATTGAATCAAACTTAATCATGACTATTGAACTGCAGGAAGCTGCCGCTCGTCTTGAGGAATTTAAAAAGTCAATCGAGGGAAAGATGGCCTTACGTCAAACTAATATGAACCCAGAACGGCCTGGTAAGTATGCTGTAATTAGTTGACAGGTTTGCTGAAACAAGGAAGTCTGATATTTTTTTAGTTACGTTTATCTCAATGAATACTAACTTTTTGAGTGGCCTTGAGTGGCCAAGTCATTTGTTTCTCATCTCCATCTTTCACTGCTCTTATTCGTATGTTATTTAGAAGATAAAAGTGAGTAACTACATGCCTAATTGAACTCCATTGATACTTACATTTTAAAACTGACAGGAGGTGTCTCCTCAGCTTGAAAAGGTAGATCGATATTTGTTTGAGGTGGTTAATCAATAATATCTACTGAGTAAATGTAGATTGTAATGTTAAATGAAGCTTTCATTCAAGCACCTAAACACCAAATTCTTCAAGCATTTTTTAGAAGTTGCTTATCCAGGCAAGCGTAAAACCATTAATAATCAAAAGTAAATAACATGTTGGACCAACAAAACTATGGAGGCTAGTTCTTACATACATAGTTTCCAAGACGTTTATTGAATCCTATGTAACATCAACACCACTTTTACAACAGAAGCGTGTCGACACTCACGGATACGCCCATCGGATACTCTATGCTTAAATCATAAAATTTTTGACATATCTTTGAAAAAGTTAAATTTTGTATTAATGTTACAAACATATTATGACAAGTTCTTGGTACACGAGTTGCAATACTGACATACAAGTGAATGAATATGAGTAATAGTTCAAAACCTATTGCTGAAAAATAAATAATACTAAAATGTACAAGCGCTAGCGTATCTTGTATTGTGTTTTTCCGGCCAACATTATAAAGATCGTAGGAAACCTAAATTTAAGGTACACTATTGTGTATTGTAAGATACAGTGCAAAATTAATATATAGATATAAGTATATATTATATATTTAAGACTTATTCAAGCAAGGACATCCCAAAAACACTTTCATTGATATATGACTTGTGTTACACATATTAACAAGCTATTGATTGTCATCCATCCATCCTTTCATTCATGTCACTGAGAGTACATCCTTGCATGATCTTATAACAATTTATCATAAATATATGTACCGTATCGATGAGGCTTAGATATGACATGCCGTCTATCATAAGATATTGATAACTATGTTTACATATTACATCTATTTCCCAACTTTTGAGCAACCTTTCGATATAGGCTTGACTACCGAATACCATTTTGTTAAATTGTCGTTTAATCTAGGCTTCAAATGGGCCTATTGATAATGGAAGTGGACACTGTCTCGAAACTACAAAATGCTCAATAAATTTGTTGGGTGAGAATTGAATCCTGGGTCTCATAAGACCAAATTTCTGATACCATAATTACCAATATTTTTTAATGAATAAAACATTTCATTAAAAGAACGAAAGAAGAAACAAATTACGAGTGAGCGAGGAGCTCAAATATAGTGAAACAAAAGATAAAAAACAGGAATAAACACCGCCATACAATATCCAAGAAATAAAAACATGTTTTAAGGAAAAAATTGGTCGCCTATGATGAGAAAGTCCCACTTGTAGGAGCGGAGTAACGTTACATCCCAGACAACTGCCCATTGACCCAAACATGATTTTGATCATCTTCCAAAAGGCTCCCTTGACTCAATTTTGTTCCAACCAAAGATGCGACTATTTCGCTATTTCCAGATGACCCATACAGTGATCAAGATGAAGGTGTCCCACACCCATTGCTTGCGCGGAGGCAATTTTCTAGATTACCACTGAAGGAACCATTGCAAAAGACTATCATTGGGGATGAAGAATTTAAAAGCTTAATTGTTAGAGAAGACAAATTTATCATATATCATCTTGTTCGATTAGACATCTATATCCATAATCACGCTTTCTAGTGATAATGAAATTGAGGTTTTATAGTTTTATCGAATTATTGAGCATCACAATAATCTAGGTTACAATTCAGAGTGGTGTTTTACTAAGATTGCTAACTGGGATAAAGTCAAATTATAAGGATTGGATATAAAAGATGGCTAAGATTGAAAGTTGAAAAATGTGTTGAGGGTTGAGATTCATTTCTTATGTTGACATGTTTGTAAATATAAAACATGTAGAATATTAAACTGAATAAAAAATTGTTAAAAAATTGGTGGAATGTACATGTGGCAGAGAGAGAAAGTATTGTGTTTTCCTTTTTTCAAAATGAAAGTTATAACTATATACATAGTTGTCGGGTTTTGGTAAATTTGGTATCGTTGAAATGCAATTTTGAAGATCTTTCCAACAAAATCAATGATTAATAGACACTTAAAATTTCAAATATTTTCATGCCCAAGTATATTATGTAAAAAAAAACGGACGTAAATTTTAATGAACATTCAAGCAAAGACCCTAAACATTCAATCGATTCTAATTTTAACCGAGTTTGACTATAGAAAATTAAAATTTTTACCATTGCTTGTACCTAAAAAAACTAGTTTACATTCAAACAAAGAATTTTGTTTTTTTTTTGTGTGCAACTAATTGAGGGCAATAGTGAGGATGGTGATGAGGGTGTCAAGTGCATATAATTAATAACAAAAAAAGTGTATGTGGAGTGTCAACAGTACATGTAATATGTTAGTGTATCTTACAATTCAGAGTGATGTTTAACTACTCATTACTGACTGGGACAAATGTCAAATCAATGAATTAGAGATAAGAGAGGCTAGGATTGAAAGTTAAAAAATATGTTGATGGTCGAGATTCATTTCTTATAATGGCATGTTTGTAAAACATGTAAAAGGCAAAGAAAATGAAACAAATTGTGAAAAATAGTGGAATGTACATGTAGCGGGGAGAGAATTTTGTGCGTTTTTGAATTAATTGAAACTTTAGCATGGGCTCATGAAAGCACACCTTTGGCGAATTTGATTCGAAGGAGAGATAAACCAATGGTAGGGATGGCAGTGGGGCGAATTTTAACGAATATCCGCCCTGCCCTCGATTGAGGCGGTTTTGGATGTGTCTAAACGGATTTCGGGGCAGATATAGATATCCAAACAACATCCGTCAAATATTCGGGCGGATACAGATTTGGTCATATCCGCCCCACAAATATCCGTTCAAGTATTGAAATTACATAAATACCCCTGACCCTTAAAAAAACTAACCTAAGTCCCTATCCAATCAATCTCTCATTCTCTCACTCTCCTTCACTCTTCATCTTCATAACCCATCTCTTCAAACCCTAGATTCTTCTTCTATGGCGTTTGAATTAAGCACATTTACCCTCTTCAAATGCCCTCTTCTTCTTGCTCACGGGAACCTCATCTTCATCTGTGGAAACTGAGCCACTAGGCATTGCAGGTCCCTTGGCCTTGGCCAAAGACAAGTTGATTGACGATTCTGGTTAGCCATTTTTTGTCCTCAATAGTGATATTATTTGTGAGTATCCACTCAAAGAGATGATTGAGTTCCATAAAGCTCATGGAGGAGAGGCTTCCATAATGGTGATCAAGGTAATTTAAATATGATCAGGAAAGAAATCCAACTATTGGTTGTTTAATTGCAAGGCAAATGACTGATTTATTTGTTTGAGTAGGTGGATGAGCCCTCAAAATATGGTGCGGTGGTTATGGAAGAAGGAACAAGCCAAGTTGATAAATTTGTGGAAAATCCAAAATTTTTTGTCGGTAACAAGATCAATACTGGGATTTACCTGTGAACCCATTCGTTCTTGATCGGATACAGCTAAAAACCACCTCTATTGAGAAAGAGGTATTCCAAAGATATGGTGTGGTGGTTATGGAAGAAGGAACAAGCCAAGTTGATAAATTTGTGGAAAAGCAAAAAATCTTTGTCGGTAACAAGAACAATGCTGGGATTTACCTGTGAACCCATCCGTTCTTGATCGGATACAGCTAAAAACCACCTCTATTGAGAAAGAAGTATTCCAAAGATAGCAGCAGAGCAAAACTCTATGCAATCATGTTGCCAGGTTTCTGGATGGATATTGGACAGCCAAGAGATTACATCACTGGCCTGAGACTATCTGGACTCTTTGCATAAGATATCCTCATTAAAATTGGCCACTGGGTCTCACATCGTTGGTAATGTTCTGGTTGGACGAGACTGCTGTTATTGCAGCCGAGGGGTGCCTGATTGGACTGCTGTACTGTTATTGCAGAGGGGTGCCTGATTGGACCAGACGTGGCTATTGGACCTGGATGTGTGGTGGAGTCGGGAGTTAGACTCTCATGCTGCACTTGAATTACTTCAATTGCTCCTAATCTGCAGCCTTTTAGTGCAATTGTTTGTTCATCACGGCCTTGTACTTGATCTAATTCAAGCTACTTAGTTGCAATTGAAACAAAGAAATGGGGGAAATTGATAAGGGGAAGGAACCTGGTTGATGTCTCAGTGAGTAGTCCGTAGCTAGCAACTACTATTCCATGTGAAAATCTTTGAAAAACACTTGCACTTGGGGCGGTGGTGCTAGAATAGGGAGGTAGGGAGGGAGCGATGGGCTGAAACAGAGGTAAGTTTTTTGTTATTTTTTTTGCCCAAAATAGCTTGGCGGGCAGATCGGGGTGGGGAACTAGCAAAACTGCAGATTTGTAAACGGATTGGCGGGGCGGATATCCGCCAATCCTTGCAAGGCGGGGATGGTTTTTAAATAAAAATGTAAATGTATTGGCGGGGCGGATTCGGGGATCTGCGACCCCTAACGGGGCAGGGACATATTTGCTCAAATTTGCCCTGTTGCCATCCCTAATCAGTGGCTCTGTCAATTATGTAAGCAAACTTGATTGGATTAACCCACTTTTCTCAAAATTAAAATTGTCATAACAGTTTACTTGGTTTTACAATTTTGGTAAACTTGGTATTGTTGAAATGCACTTTTGAAGATTTTTCCAATTAAACCAATTGTCAATACAAGCTCGAAAAACTTAAAATATATATATTAAAAAATCTAATGCATTTCACGTCGTTAGTATTTTTCAATATTTTTTTCAAATAAATTAGATAGGCTGATCATACCAGGAAAAAAAATAGAGACGGGCATCTTAATGCTCATTTAAACAGAAACCCTAAACTTCATATTTTAGCGAATTCAAAGTTTAGGAGAGAACTTACTCTCGACATTTGAATTTTTTTCCCAACTGATTCAAATTTTTACTCAGTTTAATCCTAAAGTTTATGTTTTATATATATCTAAGAATAGACTTGCATTTCAAAACTTATTGAAAGCGAAAGTGCGGATGGTGGTGGGGGTGTTCAATATATGATATTTAGCACAAAAAATGTATGTAAAGTGCCAACGACACAGAGAATACCCTAGTCTATTTACAATTCAGAGATGTTTTACTATTTATTGCTGACTAGGACAAACTAAGGATTGGAGATAAAATATGCTTAGGATTGAAAATTGGAAAATGTGTTGAGGGTTGATATTCATTTCCTATGATGACATGTTTGTAAATATAAAATATGTAGAAGTGTAAAGATAATGAAAAATTGTGAAAAACATTGGTGGAATAGAGAGAGAAAGTATTGTGTTTTCTTTTTTTCTCAAAATGAATATTATCATAACTATTTATGTAGTTGTCGGATTTTAGTAAACTTGGTATCGTCGAAATGTATTTTTGAAGATCTTTCTAATAAAACCAATGATAAATACAAGCGCTAAAATTTTAAAAATATATATTTTATTATTAAAAACTTCTAATGCATTTCACGTCGTGAGTATTTTTCAATATCATGCCAGACAAAATTGAAATGGCATCTTAATGCACATTTAAACAAAAACTCTAAATTTCATGTTTTGGCGAATTCAAAGTTTGGGTAGAGTTCACTCTCGACATTTAAATTTTTTTCCTAATTGATTCAAATTTTGTAAATATAAAACATGTAGGAGGGCAAAGAAAATGAAAAAATTGTGAGGAATGTTGGTGGAATGTACACGTGGCAGAGAGAAAAAATATTGTGTTTTCTTTTTTCTCAAAATGAAAATTATTACAACTATCTATGTAGTTGTCGGATTTTAGTACACTTTGTATCATTGAAATGCAAATTTGAAGATCTTTTCAACAAAACCAATGAACAATACAAACACTTAATTTCAAAATATGTATTTTATTATTAAAACATGCAAGTATTTTCAATATTTTTATGCCCAAGTATAATATTTTCAAAAAAATGGACAGACATTTTAATGAACAATTTTGACTCTAAAAAAATTAGTATTTTTACCGTAAAATAGGTTTGTACATAAAAAAATTTGTTTACATTCTAAAATATGGTTTTTTTCTATAACTGATTGAGGGCAATGGTGGTGATGGTGTCAGTGCATTGGATGATAAGTAGTTTTCTATTCATTGCTGACTGGACAAACTAATGATTGGAGATAAAAGATGGCTAGGATTGAAAGTTGAAAAATGTATCGAGGGTTGAGATTGTTTTTCTATAATGGCATAATGTAAAACATGTTGAAGGCAAAAAAGAAAAAAATTGTGAAAACAAATTGGTGAAATGTACATGTGCGGAGAGAGAAAGTATTATGTTCTCTCTCCTTTATTATTATTATTATTATTATTTTTTCTCAAAATTGAAATTATCATAACTATCTATGTAGTGATTAGATTTTAGTAAACTTGATATTGTTGAAATGCATTTTTGACGATCTTTCCAACAAAACTAATGATCAATTCAAGCGTTAAAATTTGAAAAATATAATTTATTATTAGAAACGTTTAATGCATTTCACGGCAAAGGAATGAAAGGGGTTCTCAATGCACATTCATACAAAAAACTCAAATTCTAACAAAACCAGTACAAGCGCTAAAATTTTTAGTAAAAATATTTTATTGTTAAATAACTTCTAATGCATTTCACGTCATTAGTAATTTTCAATATCATACCAAGGAAAAGAATTGAGATGGACGTCTTGATGTATTTTAGACCAAAAACCCTAAATTTCATGTTTTGACGAATTCAAAGTTTGGGGTTAAATCACTCTCGACATTGAATTTATTCCCCAATTCAAAATTTGAGTGAATCTAAACCTAAAATTTATAATATATATTTTTACCTTAGAATAAGCTTGCACGTTAAAACTGATTGAGGGCAAAAATGGGGATGGTGGCGGGGGTGTTCAGAATAAGATATTTGGCAAAAAAATTGATGTACTTTGCGGGAGTGCCAACGGCACGGGTATTATACCCGTGTTGAATTAGAAGAAGGAAGAGAAGAGGTTTCTACTAATTTCCTCCACACAACCAAAATGACAAACACAATTGAACACATTCTAGACTATTTTCAGTGTGAACTTTAATTCAATGAATCTAGCTCTAGGAAAAATTTATGAAAATTTTCAGTTTAGAAACTTGGGTCACATGTATATACCCTCCATCTCCTCCAAACCTTCATTTTCATTTTTGACTTCATTTTCTTCGCCTTTTTATTTTACTAATTTTAACCCCAATCAATGTTTGACATTTATTTGATGAATACTCCTAGCTATTATTTATCTATACATGCGAATGCGTGGATGAGCAATTATCAATGATTTATTGCCTTTTTCCTTCAAAACTATCAGTATATTCTGTTTCAATGTGTACAAAAAGTCCTGATGTTCTGATTATGGCATTTCATGCAAGCTTTTAAGAGTTCCTTATTATGTCATTATCCCATTTGAGTACTACAGAATAAATCAGACTGGTAGTTGGAATTTCATTGGAGAAAGCAAGTAGTCTCTTCTGAGCTTTGATCAACTTAACCTCCAGCTTGACCTTTTGCAAATCCTGAATAAAATTTAATTTTGTTGCCAGACTCAGCTTTCCTCAGAACGTTAGATTCCAGCATTAAGCGCAACACAGCAGTTATTAAGAAGCTTAAACAGATAAATGAAGAACAACGGGAAGGGATGATGGATGAGTTAAGAAGTGTCAACTTAAGTAAATTTGTGAGTGAAGCTGTGACAGCCATATGTGATGCCAAGCTCAAAACTTCAGATATACAAGCAGCCGTTCAGGTAATCTTTTGAATGATCAGTTTGCACACTATTTAGTTTCATTCTGCAGCTCAGTTTTCAAATTCCTTTACACGGTCCCATAATTTTTTTTTACCTGATCTTAAAAAAAAACTCATCTTTCAGCCAAATGTTGACTGGACATATTTTAGTCAAGATTCATTTTCAATGTGAAAGCTGGTTCCTCCAACAGAATTTCTGTATACTTTCATATAAGCCATATTATCTGCATGTTATTACTTAACAGTTTATTGCATTAACCTCTTCTGATATCCAGCAAGAACTTATTCGGTGCTTTTGGCACATGATTCTATTTATAGATATGCTCGTTGCTTCATCAAAGATACAAAGACTTCTCCCCAAGCCTGATTCAGGGTCTCCTAAAAGTCTTCTTTCCAGGAAAATCTGGGGATGACTTAGATGCTGATAGGAACTTAAAGGCAATGAAGAAGCGTAGCACTTTAAAACTTCTTATGGAACTTTATTTTGTTGGAGTTATTGAGGATGTCAGCATATTTGTTAATATCATCAAGGATCTCACTGGTTTAGAGCACCTGAAGGACCGTGACACAACTCAGACGAATCTATCCCTACTTGCAAGTTTTGCTCGACAAGGGAGATTTTTTCTTGGACTTTCTTATTCTGGACAGGAAATTTATGACGAGGTAAGGTCTTTAACTTATGCCTTTGTTGATATGCCAAAGATCAGGGAAGTCTGATTTTCATGCTTGTGCATTTTATGTATACCAAGCTATTGATATCTTTTTGTCATCATATTAGTTGGTTGTTAGTGTAATTGTGCTACCTGATTAGGTAAAGCGACAATACTGTCAATACTGCAAGCTAAGGTTGGCCCAAAATGAGAGGCTATTCCAATTAAGATCAGTGACTGCATGCAACTGTTAAAAGGCTATGGAAAATAAAAATTTCTCAATTTCCTCTTGGTCATATACTAAATTGTAAACGGAAAGAAGCAGATGAGTAGTGAAGGAGGGAATACTGGCAAGAGGAGGGTAGCTGCAAAGATCAAGGCACTTAGAAGGGGGGTAATGGGTTAGGACTTAGGGCTGTTGCGAATGCTACGTTGAGTATGAGATTTTGACATGGTTTGGAGCGAAGGGTTACTCTTCCTTTTTATTCTTTTCGTGTGTTCTATTTTCTAGGGTTGAGTTAAGGATGTCTGCCTAGACATACGACAAAGTTAGCTTGTTGTCAAGAGAAGAGCATTGTAGCTTCTTGCGTCCCATTATAAGAAGCAGGCACTGGTACTGCCTTTCTGATTCTGGTTAAGGTTTCTTGATACCTTTCTAGAGTTGTTAGTCTATGAGTTTGAATATATATGACATGGCTAATGAAATGTCGATATTCGGTTTGACTTCCATTTCCGTCAATATTAATTTGAGATGCTCTTCACAGAACAAGAAGACAAAAGAAATTACTGATGCCGAAGCAAGCTAGTCGTTTTTTATTAACATGCTAGGGTATTCCCCATGCCGTTGGCACGATAAAAGTTTAAAACTTGTCAAAACATGATCACCCTTAAGTTTTCATTCTTCATATTTACATGCCTAATCACCACCATCAACAATTGAAGAACAATAAATAAATATCAAAATGTTGGGTACGGGAATCGAACCCATGCATTCTTATTGGGGATTGATTGAAGGTAAGGCATAAATGCTAACTTTAAGTCCCAACCATTAGATGAAACGAATCTGAACCATTAGATGAAATTGATCTCTTGGTGCTTTAAGTTTTATGTGATTCATTAGATTCATATATTTGGTTAAATCTCAACCGTCTTTTATCTCCAACCCCAAATACTCTTCTGATTTGTAATATAGGTTAATGTATTTCCCGTGTCGTTGGTATGATAGAAGGTGGGTCGTATCAATAATCAAACTCGGTTAAAATTTTAAATAATTAGGAAAAAACACATTTTAAAACCGTCACAATTAATCCTCCCCAAACTTTGATTTTCTAAAATATGGAGGTCATGGTCTCTTGCTTGAATGTGTCTTAATATTGAAAATACTTGCAACGTGAAATTCATTATATTACAACTATTTTTTGGAAAAATGCGTATGGTGTGAAATGCTTATTTAAAACTTTAAGCGTTTGTATTAGTGATTGGTTTCATTGCAAAGATATTCAAAAATGCAATTCAACCATACCAAGTTTACTAAAATCCGAAAACTAAGTAGATAATTATGACGACTTTCATTTAAAAAACAAAAATTTCTCTTTCCGCCACATGCATTCCACAAAATTTCTCTCTTTCTCGTTTCACCTCTTTCCGCCACATATGCATTCCATACATTTTCATTTCCTTTGCCCTTTTACTTGCACCTTATTTACAAACATGCCATTGTTGATAATGAATATCCACCATCATCTTTTGCAACTTTCAATCTTAACTGTCTTTATATCCAACTCCAAACACCATTTTGATTTGTAATATAAATTAGAGAACCTGTATATCAAAAAATTAGTTGGTGTTCCTTTTTTTTTGTTCAACTTTTCTGTGTTATGATAATAGCAAAGGTGTACTGTGCATATGGAAACTCCTTGTTTGGCGAAGTCTTACTCATATATATCTCAAAACTTTGATCATCTCTTTCAAACTGTTATTGTAGAGACTGTCATTTTTGTTCTTCTTTTGGTTTAATTTTTTGCTTACATCTTATTGCAGTTTTTCAAGGGCCTTAATATCACGGCAGATCAAAAGAAGATATTCAGAAAGGCGTTTTATACATACTATGATAGTGTTGCAGAGCTCCTTCAGTCTGAGCATACTGTAAGCGCCATATCTTATGATATAGAGAGGGATTTCTATAATTTTTAATTTTTTTTCATCCCGTTGTTCATTACAAATGTTGTTCATTATTTATTTGTAATATGTGAAAGCCTGATCTCCTTATTCTTTTCATAGTTAAAAACATTAAGCTGTTTCCTATATTTGCTTATATATATGTCTCCCTGTACCTTCAGCACACTGCACATGTCTCTTTGATAGAATGGTGGATCAGGGATTTTCATCGAGCAGGGGGAGGGGGGATTTCTGGCAAATCATTGTAATTCAGTATTCTTGCACAGAAAAGAAAGACAAATTATTTGCCAAGAGTTTGGATGCTAGGAAAAGAGAAAAATTCTGGAATGAAATATTTTCTAGGTGTTAGGTTGAAAATTTGGAAAACCTCCCCCAACCCCCCTCCAAAAAAAAAATGTGCTTATTTCAAAATTTTCTTTTCCAACCAAAGCTTCTTCTCAATTTTTCTCTTTACTAAAATTTATACTTTATTCTATTACCAAGGTGAGAGGGGTGGCAGTGACACATCATTTGAATCAGCGGTTACTCTATTTCTTTTGAAGATTTAAAATTTGAGGCTGAAAAACAGTTTCCTAAATTATAGAAGGGCCAATCAGTTGCGAAAAAACCACTGTAACTTCACCTACTCTTACTGAGACATCTAAAGTTGAGGGGACAGAGACTACCTGCATGTGGGTGTTTTTAAAAAATTTAGAAGTTGCCGGGGGGTGGGGGCAGGACCTAACCCCCTTTTCTTTATGTGGTTCTGCCACTGCTTTTGTTTATGCCTTTGGAACTCTACATGTCTTGGACATACACTGCACTGTGACACTGTCTAGGCCTCTAAATGCCCATCCTATAATCAATCCAAACTACCTCGGGCACCTTGTGTGTCTTCGTCAGACAGATAATTTCTGATGCATCAGGAGATCTTTTACGAACACTAGACATACGTTTTGAAGAGTTTAACTTTTCGTGCCTCCATTGGAATTGATCCGCATTATTTGAAATGTTCACACTAGCAAATGCTTTACATGCCTTTGATGCTTTGCACTATATCATCTCAATATTCATGATGCTTTCATATTAAAATATTCATTGTTTTTATTTCAAAAGAAATAATTCATCTATGATGTATCTGCTGGTTCTTTCAATGGTTTCCTAATGGACACAATGCTTAATGAATAGGCACTTCGCCAGCTGGAGCATGAAAATGCTAAGATTCTAAATGCTAAAGGGGAGCTCAGTGATGAAAATGCAACTTCGTATGAAAAGCTGCGGAAATCTTTTGACCATTTATTCCGTGGTGTGGCATCGTATGTTTCTTAACTGATTCTTTTCTCCCCACGTAGTTTTTTTTTTTCCTTTTTACTTACTTTGAAACTGTCGCAATTGGATTAAACTCCTGAATCAATTGTCAAACGGCCGACTTACCTGTGGACCCATTATTTTTCCTTGATAGTTGATTCTGAGAATGATGAAAAGTTTCTTTTGATGGGTTTGTTGTTGTGAATATATTTATACCTAGAAGTAGTTAGGGCCTTATACATCTCTTTTTAGTCATTTAATTTTTATTCTTTTAATCATAAAGTGGTGAAGTAAGAGCATTTGCAAGTTACAGGGGGAAATTTTTTTGAAGGCAAGCAAACAGAGAATACAAGTAGAAACAGAATTAAGCTAAATAATAGTTGCAGTTCAGCCTGGTTTACAAGGATACAGCCCACGTGCTGGTTTATATGTGGCATACCCACCTGCATTGTGGCAGAACAACAAATATATGGATATCTTTTATTTGCTTTGTTTACTCGCTCCATGATTTTCAACTTCTCAATAGTTTTTTTCATCCTATTATTGCCTTCTATTTAATATAATATTTTTGCTTTTGACTTGATAAACAGTTTAGCAGAAGCTCTTGATATGCAACCTCCTGTAATGCCGGAGGATGGTCATACAACTAGGGTGACAACTGGAGAAGATGCATCATCACCTGTTACTGGAAAAGAATCTTCTGTTCTTGAACCTTTGTGGGATGACGAAGATACTAGGGCTTTCTATGAATGCTTACCCGATCTCAGGTTTGTCTTGTTAGGATGTAGGATGATTTTCATGGAATGACAAATGTAGCATGAGATAATGAATCTAGCCTTACTTAATGTTACACGTTCTATTTGTGAAATAATCAGGCAGTTGTTCTCTTACCCATATCACAAGGCTTATATATTCTTGTGTTCTGTGCAGAGCTTTTGTCCCTGCCGTTTTGTTGGGAGAAGCAGAGCCTAAGAGCACCGAACAATCTTCCAAGACACAAGAGCAACCCGCTGTAGGGAACACTATGATTCTGTTAACTTTCTTATTAAAGTGCAGTTATAAAGTTAGAAAGGACGTATATATGGTTTTGCACTGAAATTTGTCCCTTAAGCCGAACTTTCTTTCCTCATATATCCCAAAGATAAAGATGTGATGAAATTTATCATTCTTTGGTGGTTACAAAGCCTAAAGGTAGAGTTAAGAGTGGCAATCTGACCTGTGAATTACAAACACAGTTACGAAAAGGGTTTTGTTGGGGTTTTAAGTTTTGATGTCCGAACCCCTTTGAAGTGTCCTGATACCATCACTCATCTTGTTTTGTTGACATAATGAAGCACTATTTCCAATCTAAGCATGTATAATCCTTGATGCATATGTAATTTGTTTCTACATATTTTAAGTTTAGGACACACTGAATAACTTAAATAGTTGTAATGCATAAGTACTTATATATGCATAGTAAATGTTAGGTTAATGGTTTGTACATATTTTATATTTAGAGAAACATTAAACAACTTATTATGATATATATTTTTGGTTATGCATAATATAATTAATTAACATAATAGCATTAATTCAGGTAAGTATTTTAAATTCTGTGTTAGACTGTTAGTTTGGTGTATTTATTAGATGGAGTAAACAATTGTGTTGATAGGGGTTGATAAGACACAATCCTGTTATAAACAGGTTGGATTTTGGTTGGCTATTAATCCTGACATGTCACTACCCATTGCCACCCCTAGGTAGACTACTTTAGCAGCGACCATAATTTCTATAATACTGTCATTCACCGCCTTACACTAATCTATGTGATGGTAGACTACCCATCCTATACTTCTCATACAGATAGTAAAGTTGCCATGTTCCTTTAGTGATTGCTTGGTGTCTGTATTAGCAAAGCAATATCTGTTGGAAGTTCTTATAATATATTTAGGATGTATTGCCTGTTCACCCTTGGGCATTTTCTCTGTATCAAAGTGGATTTTTTTTCTTTTCTATGCCCGTTTTCTGTTTTTGATTACTTACTGAAGACTTTTGTGTTTAAGGAATCTGCAACCGAGCCTGATCAAGTCAACATGGATACTGCAGAGGGGTCTATAGAAACTGAAGCTTCACTGGAGGGAAAACCTGATGATAAAGGGAAGGAGAAAGAGGATAGAGATAAAGAAAAGAGTAAAGAGGATAGAGATAAAGAAAAGAGTAAAGACTCAGAAAAGGAGAAGGGGAAAGAGAAGGATGGTGAGAAGAAAGGAGATAGTGAGAAAGATAAACTAAAAGGTCTTGAAGGGACAAATTTGGATGCTTTGTTACAGAGGCTTCCGGGTTGCGTCAGCCGTGACCTCATTGATCAGTTGACTGTAAACATCATCTTGCTTTTGCTTTTTGCAGTCTTGATCTTCTATTTCATTTGATCCACTTGGATCTTCTTACCTACAAATCCTCTTTTTTTTGCAGGTAGAATTCTGTTACTTAAATTCAAAATCAAATCGGAAAAGGCTTGTCAGAGCATTGTTCAATGTCCCTAGAACATCCTTGGAGTTATTGGCATACTATTCTCGTATGGTAGCTACATTATCAACATGTATGAAGGACGTCTCTTCTATGCTTTTGCAAAATTTGGAGGACGAGTTCAACTACTTGATCAATAAGAAGGTCTATTTAGCATTTGAATGACTACCTCTAATGAATGCAATTACTTAACCCGTGCAGCAAGTGTATTTTGAATTATTCATTCTTTGACTGATCTTTCTTTTCCTCATATAAATAGCATGTACAACTATATTCCAAGCATTTACACTTTTATCGTTGTGCTTCAGGACCAAATGAATATCGAAACTAAGATAAGGAATATACGTTTTATTGGGGAGCTCTGCAAGTTTAAGATTGCGCCAGCAGGATTTGTGTTTGGTTGCTTAAAGGTGAGATTAAGCCTGTTTAGAATCTACTTTTCTTGGTATATGTGAGCCTCCGTTCAATTTGAGATGGCTTGGAGGTCGGTTTCTATATTCTACGTGAATGGGGGAAGAAAAAAATTAAATGGGTTTGATTGTTCCTTTTTAAGTTGATGAACTGTAGTATTGTACACCTGTAATATATTTGTGGACCCCATTTCAGATCATATTTTAATGTCAGAAGTTTTAGATATGCATAAATAACTCCTACCTGCCTTGCTACCTATACTTTGTGAAGTCAGTTGCACTAATGTGGTGTGTTAATTGGGCATACTCCTTCCAAGGAAGAGAGCCTCACATCGTTTTGTTAATTTAACATGAGATACTTACGAGTGGGATTATCTCTTGCAAGCAGGCCTGTTTAGATGATTTCACTCACCACAACATTGATGTTGCATGCAACCTTCTTGAGACATGTGGTCGGTTCCTGTATCGATCTCCTGAAACAACAATACGAATGGCAAATATGTTGGAAATATTGATGCGCTTGAAAAATGTGAAAAATTTGGATCCTCGTCACAGCACCCTCGTTGAAAATGCCTATTATCTGTGCAAACCACCTGAAAGATCTGCTCGAGTCTCTAAAGTCCGTCCACCATTGCATCAGGTATAGAGATTCACAGTTGTCTTGGATGAATCCGTTGGAGTTCATTAATATGATCATCTGTGTCTTCTTTTGACATCAATACTCACTACTTTCTATTTTACAGTACATCAGGAAATTGCTTTTCACTGACCTTGATAAGTCCTCCATTGAGCATGTTTTGAGGCAGCTGCGCAAGTTACCCTGGAGTGAATGTGAATCATACCTCTTAAAATGCTTTATGAAGGTTCACAGGGGAAAATACAGTCAAGTTCACCTCATTGCTTCACTTACTGCTGGTTTGAGTCGCTACCATGATGAATTTGCCGTGGCAGTTGTTGATGAGGTTTGTGCCTTTTTTTTTCTTACTCTTCACCTGTATGATTGTACCATTTTAAGGTTCTCCTAGTGGGATGGTCTTGACTGAATTAATGCTTTTCATTGTGAAACCCATTTTAAATTTAAAGAAACAGCTTCTTATCCTTGATAAAGTAAGATAAAAAGTTTAGTGATTTGAACTTATAGTAATAGCCGTGGAAGTTAAAGCTCTCTAAAATTTAAGGAGGTTTCAATCCTCACTGTCATTATCATAACTTGGTAGATTTTAACTTTCTGAATGAAAGTGTGCTATATGGCACCGTAATTTCTTTGCTTTTGAATTGATTGAAAACACTAATAAAAGTCACAAAACAGTTTGGTAAAATTAAAAAAAAAATTAAGATAATTCATACTGGAGCAATATAGTATATATTAAACTTTTAACTTTCTATTGATGAATTCACGGGCACGTGAGAAACACGTGCAACACACATGCACACCCACCAGTGTGCTACAAAGTTATTACCTGTGTCAGCCAGTCTTCATTGTAATTTGTTGTAAGAATTTATTTGTTTATTACTTATTTATTTATTTGTTTTGATCAAAGTAAGGGCTTACGTTGGCTTTGGTATTGGAGGATCTACCCTTTAGAACTATACATGATTTGCTTGCTGTGGGCATTGACTCAAAATGTTTCTGTACATAACTATACATGATTCACATGCTTTGGGAATTGACCCAAAATGTTTCTTTACATAACTGTTAGAACAATTTTCTTTCTATTGGAATTATGCCATAAAGAACTATCTTGGTCCTCAACCTCAAGTCTTGTAAGTAGACAGGTGCCATGAGGGCCTCTTGAGGGAGAAGCTAATTCTCCACTCACTTTAAATTAATGGAATCATGGGGGATAGTAGAATGATTCAGGAATTATACAAAATAGTTAATGAAAATTGTAGTGCAGCTTGTATTGTACTTAGAGATGTATATTTCTTGATAGCATTTGTTTTAATATTTATCATTTCATGATCACAGGTTCTTGAGGAGATAAGATTGGGTTTGGAATTGAATGAGTATAGCTTACAGCAAAGACGCATAGCACATATGCGTTTCTTAGGAGAGCTTTACAACTATGAACATATAGACTCTTCCGTCATATTTGAAACGCTTTATTTGATTCTCGTGTTTGGCCATGACACAGCTGAGGTATGAATGTCTGCTTTGACAACCCATAATTAGATTACACTTATTTTTCTAGTAATGTTTCTTGAGAGGTTTACATGGCCTCGCGGTTCCAGTTTAAAATTTTCAATCTCTGAATTGTGATTGTTGTATTGTTGACTTTTCATAGTAAGTTTTCGAGCACCTACATTGTTATATGTGATATCATTGATTCTTGATAAATGATAAAAAAAACTTTGTGCGGTGTGTGTGTGTGTGTGTTTTTTTTTCTTTTCTGCCAAGATGGAGGAGCTTTTCTCCTAGTTATTATAAACTTCTGCATTCCAAAAAATAATTCAGAAACTTTTGGCAGCAATGTTATGTGGAAGGTTACATGTTTACTTTTACTTTTAGTAACTCAAGGAGTACTAGTCAATGTCAAGTAATCATATAAAGGCTCCGCTTGGTTCATGGTAAAACAATACATAATGTAAAAGTTTACGGTGGTTACACGCTTGGTTGATTTTACAAAAAATGGTTATTGGAATTTTAATTCGGGACCTCCACATCTCCTAGTTATAAAATTCTGCTAAATTTTGTGAGACAAAATCTACTGCATTATTTTTGCAAAACTATTGTCTTCTCCTCTTACTCAAATTTTACTCTCAACTAATTCATAAACACCCTAACCACCAACACCTTCATAACTACCATCGCACCACTACCACTTCCACGACCACGATACCATAACCATCACAACCGCCATCGCCGCTGCCATCACCACTACTACCATAACATAATTACCATAACCAACACCACCTTCATTAGTATCCCCATAATCGTCGTCGCTGCTTGCACCACCACGACAGCCATAACATAACCATCACAACTACCGCTGCCGCCACCCCCACCACCACTACCATATGTCACGGGCTTTCTTTTCACAAGGTACTTCCCGTGCGGCACTAGCGAACTTTGCCCCAAGTTATCAAAGAAAGTTAGTCAGCCTTGCCCACAAAAGCCTTACTTAGACTTTGGAAAACTAAGCAAGCTAAGAACACACAAGAGAGCTAAAGAGAACTAGAACTTGTATTGCTTGAATTCTCTGAGGTGATTACAACAAATGAGGCCTTAGCCTATTTATACAACTCCACCTCCTCAATGGACGGTGGTGATCGTTTTAATCTAACGGTGTATATTGAGTTTCTACACACTTCCTTAGAAATATCTAAGGACTAGAATCCTATGGAACTTTGTGGAGTCTTATGGGAGGTTCTAGAACAATGTGGAATACTCTACATTATGTACACTTGCCAACCTCACTTGGCTAAGCAAGAAGATAGTTGTGACATTCTCCCCCACCTAATCAGGCGACGTCCTCGTTGCCTTCAAATCCTCGTACGCTTTGATTTGTTCTTTGAATTGCCACAAATGTTGGATTTGCTCCCAGCTAGCTTCACTTTCTGGCAATCCCTTCCACTTGACGAGTAACTCATGTGTGGGAGGTTGGTTGGAATGACGCACCACACGATCCGACAAGATAATGTCTGGTTCCTTGTCATGTTGGATCCTCATGCCCATTGGTGCTCTTTGAGAAACTCCTCGATTTGGATCATCCCGATCTTCCTTGTACGGTTTCAGTAGGCTCACATGGAAGACTGGATGAAACTTGATCCTCGGCGGCAACTCGACCTTGTAGGCTTGCTTTCCCACTTTCTTGACTATGGGGAAAGGACCCTCATATCTTCTAATAAGGCCACGATGCAGCCCAGAAAGTCTGGTATGAGCATGCACCTTGACAAGCACAAGGTCTCCAACCTTAAACTCTCGAGGCCGTCTCTTCTTGTCGGCCCTCTTCTTCATCCTCTTGGAGGCCTTTTCCAAGTAAGCTCGAGCCTCATCAGCTTGATCATTCCATCCTTTGGCAAACTTATAGGCTGATGGACTCACTTCTGTGTAGCCAGTGGCAATAGAACTCGGGGTCATAGGTTGTCCCATGACAATCTCAAATGGGCTACGACCCGTCGCTTCACTCTTCTGCAAGTTGAAAGAGAATTGGGCAACATCTAGCAACTTAGCCC
This sequence comes from Berberis thunbergii, assembly GCA_003290165.1. Taxonomy (NCBI): domain Eukaryota; kingdom Viridiplantae; phylum Streptophyta; class Magnoliopsida; order Ranunculales; family Berberidaceae; genus Berberis; species Berberis thunbergii. The sequence continues at coordinate 258,831 of QNQO01000534.1, read as the reverse complement.
AATCTCGCTGGTTGGCACTCACATAGTGCCTAAGATATAACTCCAGCAAAGCATTCATCCTTTCCGTTTGACCATCCGTTTGAGGATGAAAGCTAGTAGAGAAATTAAGGTCGGTACCCAATAACTTGAACAACTCAGTCCAAAATTTCCCCGTGAACCGAGTATCCCGATCACTGATGATAGATTTGGGCACACCCCAATACTTCACCACATGTTTGAGGAATAAATGTGCGGCTTGCTCGGCTGTGCACTCCTTGGGTGTGGGAATGAAAGTGGCATACTTCGAAAATCTGTCCACGACCACAAGGATCCAATTGCAACCCTCTGATGCAGGCAACCCAACTATGAAATCTAAAGAAACACTCTCCCAAGGTCTTTCTGGGATGGGGAGGGGTTCAAGTAAGCCGGCAGGTGATTGTTGCTCCACTTTGTCTTGTTGGCATACAAGACAAGTCTTCACATATGCTTCGATATCATCCCTCATATGTGGCCAGTAATAGGAATCTTCAACAAGAGCAAGAGTCCGATGTATACCTGGATGTCCCGCCCACTTGCTATCATGGCATTCTTTCAAGACTTCCCTCCTTAGGTTGTCATGAGGTGGAACATAGATTCGCCTTCCCTTAGAGTATATCAAGCCGTTCTCCACCCAAAACCGTCTTGTCTTCCCATCTTGGACAAGAGCTATGATGGTTTGAGCCATGGAATCATGTGCCAATCCTTCCTTTATGCGTCCCTTCAAGTTGCTTTGAGGTTGACTTATGTCAGCAAGTTCTCCTTTTCTACTCAAAGCATCTGCAACAAGATTAGCTTTGCCAGGCTTGTACTCCAAAGTGTAATCGAACTCTGCCAAGAAATCTTGCCACCTAGCTTGTTTTGGTGTGAGCTTCTTCTCTGTGTCTGGAAATAGCTAGTGGCAACATTGTCGGTCTTGACCACAAATTTGTTCCCAAGCAAATAATGTCGCCATGTTCGTAGGCAATGCACAACTGCTGTCATTTCCTTCTCTTGTACTGTGTACCGCCTCTCAGTATCATTGAGCTTCCTACTTTCAAAGGCAATAGGATGCCCTTCTTGCATCAGTACCCCACCAATAGCAAAGTCGGAAGCATCTGTGTGTACCTCAAAAGCCATAGAATGGTTGGGAAGTGCCAACACCGGTTCTTCCACAATTGCCTTCTTCAATCCTTCGAAAGCTTGTTGGCATTTTGAACTCCAATCCCAACTTTGTCCCTTCTTGAGCAAGTCCGTCAATGGAGTGGCAATGGAAGAGTAGCCTTTGATGGACCTTCTATAATAGTTCACCAAGCCAAGGAAAGATCTTAACTCGGTGACTTTGGTTGGTGGTTCCCAATCTTGGATGGCTTGTACCTTGGACTTGTCCATACGAAGCTTGCCCTTGTCAATGATATGACCCAAGAATGTCACCTCTTCTTGGGCAAATGAGCACTTCTCCTTTTTGACATAGAGCTCGTTCTCCTTCAAGGTTTGGAACACTTGCCTCAAGTGATCCATATGTTCCTCCAATGTCTTACTATATATCACAATGTCATCAAGGTACACAACTACGAACCGATCAAGGTAAGGAGCTAGTACCTTATTCATTAGAGTGCAAAATGTGGCCGGCGCATTAGTTAAACCAAATGGCATGACTAAGAACTCGTAAGACCCGTACCTTGTAACACATGCCGTCTTTGGTTCATCTCCTTCGGCTATGCGGACTTGATAATATCCCGAGCGCAAGTCAAGCTTGGTAAAGTACCTTGCATCACCAAGTTGATCAAAGAGATCCACAATAAGTGGAATCGGGTACTTGTTCTTGACAGTGACCTTGTTGAGTGCCCGATAGTCAATACAAAGCCGTAGGGATCCATCATGTTTCTTTTGAAATAAGACCGACGCACCATATGGAGCTTTGGAGGGTCGGATATAACCAGCATCTAGTAAATCCTTTAATTGTCTTAACTCCTCGAGCTCAGGAGGTGCCATACGATAAGGAGCAAATGCGGGTGGCTTTGCTCCAACTTCTAACTCAATAGTATGATCCACCTTTCTACTTGGTGGAAGCTTCTTAGGTAACTCGGCAGGCATAACATCCTTATACTCCTTGAGAACATCTTGGACAGCCTTAGGTGCATTCACCTCTCCATCCATGGGACCTTCATCTTCCTTGAGGGTAGCCAAGTAAGTAGGTTCATTTCTCTTTACTCCTTTAGAAAGTTGGAGAGCAGACACCATTTTCTCCTTACTTATCTCCCTTACTACGGGCACAACACAAGGTTGTCCCTTCTCCATGATGCACATGGTGTTGGCATATGGTACCAGAAAAGCCTTCACCATGTCCAAGAAGTCTATACCCAAATAGAATTTGTGATCATCAATTGGGGCAATAGTTATGTCGACTTTACCTTGCCATTGTCCAAGCCGAATATCGGTGCCACGAGCTACTTCTTCAATTGAGAGACTTTTAGCATTGACTCCCTTGATATAACCTTTCTCCTTTGTATATGATAGGCCAATTTCTTCAGCAAGGTCTTTGGCCATGTAGACTGTGTCGGCTCCGGTATCCACCATGGCTTTCAAAGTCTTGTCCCCAATCTTGGTCTCCACGTACATTCTTCCACGTGGTTGTTCTTCGACCTTAGCTTGAATAGCACTTAGGAGATTCATTGAGGCGATCCTCCTTTCCTCCTTTGCTTCTTCCTCCATGACAAGCGCGACAAGTTTCCCCCGGTTTGGACACTCAAATGCCCGATGGGGTCCACTACATAAGAAGCAAGACATCTTCTTGGGTGATCCATCTCTTTTCTCCTTCCCCTTGTCTTTGGAGTACTTGTGTTCCTTGGAGGACTTCTCTTTGTCTCCCCCACCTTTGCCATCATTACTCGTCCTTTTCCCTTGTCCCTTGGATGAGTCCTTTCTTTTGAACTCAATCAAGGATTCGGCCGCAGCCATAGCCGTTGCAAGGTCCTGCACACCTCACCTCTTCAATTCCAACTTGGCCCAACCCGTTAGGCCATCAAGGAAGCTAAACAAAGCATCATTTTCTCCCATGTCAGGAATCTCCAAGAGCAACTCCGAGAACTCCTTCACATACTCCCTTATGTGGCCTTCCTTGTGTTGAAGGCGACGAAGCTTGGCCCTAGCTTCGTTCTCGGCATCCTCCGGGTAGAATTGTCTCTTGAGTTCCTTCGTGAACTCTTCCCAAGTGTCGATGGTGCATAATCCTTTCTTGACATCATCGGACCTTCTGCGCCACCAAACTGTAGCAACATCGTTTAAATATAAGGAGACACTACGTACCTTTGATGCTTCATCTATTATGCCAACTGCATCAAAGTAGCGCTCCATGTTCCACAAGAAGTTGTCGATCTCCCTCGCACTCCTTGCCCCACCATAGGTCTTAGGTTTGGGAGCTTCGACTCTGTGGGTGACTGTCCCTGGTGTAGTCCCACCATTGGCTACCGCAGCCATGCACACCCTGAGTTGAGTTTCAAGTTTCTCAACTCTTTCTTTATAAGCTTCCATCTCCTCATCTTTAGCAACAACTTTGGCTTCTAGGGACTCGATCTTTTTGGACACCATGTCCACTACTGCGTTTAAGGCTCCTTGCATCTCTTCCCGGAGCTCTTGGTCCTCCCCGTTGGACGTTTGCCCCTCGATGCGTAGGTCCATGTCTTCAACTTTCTCCCTTAAGTCGGACATGGTGGCACACAACTTGGCCAACCTTTCATCCATCGCAGCGATTAAGTCCTTAGACTTGTCCTTGCGGACTTTCCCACCTTTGTCAGTGTTGCCAATTGCTGGGTTGTTGACCTCTGACGACATTCTCTTGTGTAGAATGATTTCACCAACCTTGCCAAACCTTGGCTCTGATACCAACTGTCACGGGCTTTCTTTTCACAAGGTACTTCCCGTGCGGCACTAGCGAACTTTGCCCCAAGTTATCAAAGAAAGCTAGTCAGCCTTGCCACAAAAGCCTTACTTAGACTTTGGAAAACTAAGCTAGCTAAGGCCACACAAGAGAGCTAAAGAGAACTAGAACTTGTATTGCTTGAATTCTCTGAGGTGATTACAACAAATGAGGCCTTAGCCTATTTATACAACTCCACCTCCTCAATGGACGGTGGTGATCGTTTTAATCTAACGGTGTATATTGAGTTTCTACACACTTCCTTAGAAATATCTAAGGACTAGAATCCTATGGAACTTTGTGGAGTCTTATGGGAGGTTCTAGAGAACTCTTTCTAGAACAATGTGGAATACTCTACATTATGTACACTTGCCAACCTCACTTGGCTAAGCAAGAAGATAGTTGTGACACATAGCATAATCATCAAAACCAGCACCACCTCACTACTACAACCATAATCGCCGCCAATGCTTGCCACCACCATGGTTGCCATAACATAACAACCGCCACTACTGCCATTGCTGCTACCACTACCATCACTGCTACTACTACCACCGCTGCCGCCGCCATAACAAAACCATTACAACCACCACCGTTGCCACCACCACCTTCACGATCACCACACCGTATCTTACAACCACCACCACCACAACCACCATAGCCACCACAATCATCACCACCACCATGACCACCGCCGCCACCGCCACCATCATCGCTCGCATTTGCAAGCACCATCACCAGAACACAATCACCGACACCATGACCATCCCGTGAATGATATGCATCGATTTTTTTCCAGTTACTATTAGTGTTCTAAAAATCGCTAGGCAGTAGGCAAGCGACGAGCAGGGGATTAATGCTCAGGGGTCTAGGAGGATATTATATTTATTTATTATAATTTATAAAAGTTAAGCACAATAGCATATAAATTACTTCTAATTCAATGCCAAGATATATATGCAAAATGTATAAAAAAAAGTCTTAATTTTTATTTTTTTCGAATTGAAAATATTTTTATTTTTTCAAAAACCCAAGCATGCTGCCTGCCTAGAATGATTTTTAGAATAGTGATTACTACCTAGCGCCTAGGCCTCGTCTAGGCGGCCCAACCGCTCGTAGAGTAACGTATTATGAACTAATGCAATGCAAACTCATGCATTGGCATCAATTTGCAATTGCATTAGTTTGGAAAATGCATTATATTACAATGTACCAAGCGGAGCCAAAATAACAAACAATTTGTGCACCAATCTTCAATAATAACTATTTATTTATTTATTTTAAAAATGAAATACAGTTATGATTTGGAATGTTGTGTAGGTTTATTCTCTACAAAGACTGAAAGTTAGAAGCTTTATTTTTTTTGTTTTATTTTCTTTTCTAAAATGGTTCCTATGCACTCAAATCTTGTGTATGTTTGCTTCTCAGTCCGTTTCACTTCCATTTTAGTCTTTAAAGTTTGACATGCTATTAGTAACAGAGACAAGTTTTGGTAATGAATTTTTATTTTTAGAATATGAATACAAGTTTGCGGGAATAGAAGTAAACCAAAGAATTAAAAAAGCTCATTACCAAAATGCAAGTTTACCCAATTAGCTCCATGTCACATCATTACCGAAATGCAAGTTTACCCATTAGCCCCATGTCACAGATTTCAAATGGAGAAGCCCTTTCTTTCTAACCTCAAAGACTGAAACCACCCTACCAATTTTGTGGAATAACTCCTAAAGGAATCCACTGGAAGATTATGTTATGAATCAACCAATTCTCCCAAAAGCCCGAGCTGTCCAGGAGGGGAAAGTCCATAACAAGGATCGTAACATTGCCCCACGATTCCAAAGCCGACGTCCTCGTCGGCCCACTCTATCGACACTGGCCCAGTGAGCCTTCTCTCAGCTACCAGTATTCAACAACTTAGCACTATGCCCATACATAATGCTAAATTATTTTAATCTAGCCTATAGGTCGCCACTGCCGGGATTCGAACCTTGGATGTGGGGTTTGACTCTGATACCAATTGTTATGAACCAACCAATTCTCCCAAAAGCTCGAGCTGTCTAGGAGGGGAAAGTCCATAACAAGGATCGTAACAGATTATCTTCTATAAGCTTCTAAAAAAAGGATTTCACTCAAGGGGAAACGAAGAAGAGAAAAGAAAGGAGACCAGCAGATCCCCCCATAATTGCCATCTTTGTGAACAACTGATCTTAGAGGGTCCACCAAACTTAAAATTTTGTCCATTTCTATTATTGGTATTCAAATGGAGAAGGAAAATGGACTAAATGATGTATTATTGTGGACGCTGCGGTTATATGGTGGTTTCATGTAGATAGATGGTTACTGTTTTATCTTAGCCTTTATGATTTATGCTTTTAAAATCTCCACATAGTAATCATTATTTTCATTTTCATGTTATAAAGCAAGATGTTCTGGACCCACCGGAAGATTGTTTCAGAATCAGGATGATTATAACACTTCTACAGACATGTGGACACTACTTTGATCGTGGTTCTTCTAAGAAGAAGCTTGATAGATTCCTTATATACTTTCAGCGGTACATTCTCAACAAAGGTTCAATTCCACTGGACATAGAGTTTGATCTGCAGGTTCGTTTTTGCTGTCTTCAAACTAGATTATTTGGCGTTAGTGTTTGCTAGTTTCTAAATTGTGCCACCGAGTGGACTGGGGTACCAAAGGTACATGGACTGTAGTGTTGAAGGCATACATAGTAAAAATACAAATTACTGAGTTGTCGCCCCTTCTCTGCAATATTACTCAACAAATGATCAACTTCGCCTATATTGGAGTTGGGCTATGCTCTGTCACAAAATCCTTTTTGCATTTTAATGTTTGTCCTGATAGCTTTGTATATAAAGGTTCATGTAATTAGACGCTTGAAATTTGTCATAATTCTGATTGCAGTTTCCTTTTAGCCTGCATGTTAATCTTTCTATTGACATATTTGCAGGATCTGTTTGCTGTTTTACGCCCTAACATGACAAGATATTCATCCATTGAGGAGGTTAATGTTGCACTTGTGGAACTTGAAGAACATGATCGCAATTTCTCAACTGATAAGACTAATAATGAGAAGCATTCTGACACTGAAAACTGCAAGCCTCCGGGACGAATGACCTCCAGTGTTTCATCAAATGGACGAGTCCAAGCAAATGGAATTGAAGAAAATGGCAGAGGACATGACGATGCAGGAGACAGTGAGAGTGATTCAGGAAGTGGCAGTACCAACATGGAGGGACATGAAGATGAGGAAGACATGTACGAGGACAAATCTGAGAACCAGGATGACGAATGCGAGAGCGATGCTGATGATGAAGATGGTGGCGGACATGCTGCTTCTGACGAAGATGATGAAGTTCAAGTTAGACAGAAGGTAGTAGAAGTGGACCCTCAGGAAGAAGCAGAGTTTGACAAGGAGCTGAGGGCTCTAATGCAAGAAAGCTTGGATTCAAGAAAGCTGGAATTACGGGCAAGACCGTCATTAAACATGATGATACCAATGAATGTGTTTGAAGGTCCAACAAAGGATCATCATGTAAAGGGCGAAGGCGAAAGTGGAGATGAAACATTGGATGAAGATGGAGGCGAAGGGAACAAGGAAGTGTGCGTCAAGGTGCTTGTAAAGCGAGGTAACAAGCAGCAGACAAAACAGATGTTTATTCCCAGAGATTCCTCACTGGTGCAGAGCACAAAGCAGAAAGAGGCTGCTGAGTTGGAAGAGAAGCAGAACATCAAGCGGCTGATCTTAGAATACAATGACAGGGAAGAGGAGGAGCTAAATGGAGTGGGGACACAATTGTCAAACTGGATACAAACTGGGGGAAGACCGACTGGCCGCGGCAGTACATGGGATGGAACAGGTGGAAGATCTACTGGAGCACGTCACCGGCAGCAGCATGGCTATATTCAAGGTGGTGGTGGTTTCTATTATGGCAGGAGGAGGTGAGATGGTTCTGTCTGAATACACTGTTGAGATGAGAACCGGAAATTTTGGCCTTTGCTTCATGTCAGATGAAGGCCGTTGAGATGGCAACAAGAAAGGGAGATCGTGTGTAAATGATGGGCAGAGGCGGTTTCAGGTGTTCGAGGTTTCTGTACATAGTGAAATTCGTCTACTCGAGATCCACCTTGTGTGTATAATATGGCGCCATAACTTCTACCATTTTTTATGTTTTCCCTTCCTCCAAAATTGCAGTAGCTGGTCATGCTGTAGAGCAGTTTATATGAAGCTACGTAATGCAATTTTTTCGTCATGCCAACTTGTATTGACATATTTAACTATTGGGCCAAGGTTCATAACTCTTTGTATACTTATTTTTACTAATATCTGTATTGTAGGTTCTTGAAATTATTACTGCCAAAGAGCTTTGTGCAGAAACCAATACTCATAATATCTCAAGCGAAGGAACTTCATACAATTCTCAAGTACAGATTTTATTCATGTTTGTTACTACTTTTCCTTTTATTAGATTCAATTTGTCAGTATGAAATTTTGTGGCTCAAAGTTGGAAACTCGTATAAATTCAAACGGTTACGCGAAGCATGTTGTCTGTTTCCTCGAAATCTGAAACTCTTGTTCTTCCTTAGTAAACGTTGATCTCGTTGAATCCCCAATTGACCATTTAATTATTATGAACCCCCATTTGGCCATTTAATTATTCTTACATGTTCAATAATGTTTTCCTTGCAAGCAACTTCACCACTTGCCAAATGCCAGCCAATTTTGTATTAAATTCGATCTTCGTCAGGAGCTCTGCCATTTTTTACCCTTTTTTTTAACAATCTTATACAGTAAAAAGATTTAGCAACTTCGGGACAATGAACTTAAAAGTCTTTTACCTTTCATTGAAGTGTTCTAATTTGATTTTCATCACTTTCTTTCTCTTCTTTTTGTTGGATGGAATGCTACTTCAAGTAACTCTAATTCCAATTTTAATGTCTGTCTTTGCCTTATCTTATAGTAAGTCTGTATTGTTCAAATAATTTGGCGATTTAGGCCCCATTGAAGGAAAAACTAGGCATCCAAGATATCTTTGGAATAGCAAGTCCATGGGGTAAATATGGTACTCACCCTTTCACCTCTAGAAATTTAGACCCCATGAGAGGAATATTCATTTTTTTTTCTTACAAATCTACCCAGCACTGGAGAGAATTGATGGCCAGAGAGACTTACCCTGGTTTTTAAAGAAGAAATGGCAAGTACAAATGTTCAAGTAGTAGTAGTGTCTCTTTGGATAGTGTTTGCATGGGGTGTCCAGAAAGAGATGAAATATCTCTTAAATATCACGCGGTTTCACTAAAGATGGGTCGTTCAGACATGAAAACAGTACACACCATTGAATTATAAATGCTTGCGTGAAGCTACAGAATCAAGACTACATTTGAAATGTTTTTTTTTTTTAAATAAAAAATTAAATACTAGATAATATTCCTCTTGAGAATTCATTTCAATGTAGGTCGCTCTAGTCTGCCTTTCACTAGCTAGCCCTTAAGTTTGTGTATCTGAAGTTCGCTTGTAGAGGATATTAAGGGCCTTCTACCTGTTATACCCTTTTCTTCTTCTTCTTCATGTCTTTACAAGTTTGAGGATTATAACACATGAAGAAATGAGAAAAAAAAGGGTTAGTAAGCTATATTAAGCAACATTTATCAATTTCTTCCTCTCAATTTTATCTGTCATTGACTTAGCTATGAAGGAGGAGTAAGACTAGGGTGACTGCATCCAGTCTGTAAAGTAGGAATATCATTTCAAGTGATAACGCGTTGTCTGCTGGCCTTTACCTTATCTCTTTCCATGACCACATAATTTTTACAACCTCCAATCAAAAGCAGATCGAAGGGACCCAACAACCATTCAGAAACCAACTCCAAAACCAATAATTCTCCATAGCAAGTCAAGTCAAGTCAAGCCTATTATTGTCACTGATGAGATTAGGATTAAGATACATTTTATACCGAATAAATAAATAATAAATAAGTAAACATATCTGGCATTGAGTTCATGTGGTACAAGTTGAAATTCAGATTGCATGAAGTTTTGTTACTTTCTATAACGTGAATATCAACCATTGATAGTCAATCAAACAAACGAAGATAATGTAGCAAACCTAACTGTTAATTGAGCAAGGCTCCTACCTCAAGTATCCTTATTTTCTTTCTTCTAGCAAACAAGAAAACCACAGAGAGATCCTTCTCTTATCAATCCCACTTATTACTTTCTGCCAAAGGAGCTAGATGGCATATCAAGTGGTTGTCTCTCCACTCGTTGGAGTTGTGTTTGACAAGCTCAAATCTTTGATCCAGAACAAATTTGGTGAATCACGGGGTGTCCAGAAAGAGATGAAGAAGCTTTCCAGAACTCTGTCTTCAATCAAAGATGTCCTTGACGATGCGGAGGAGAAGCAAGTCGCTGTTACGGGGATTCACGAATGGCTCAAGGAGCTAAAGGATGCAGCTTACAAGGCTGAAGATGTTTTGGAGGAGTGGGCATTTCGAGATCAGCAACTAGCGCCCGAAAAGGAAAAGGTGGAAAAGGTAACTAATTCTCTCAAAGAGCTCATGGAGAATTTTGATGAACTTGCTGGAGACATGGTTAGGTTTGGTCTGCAATGTGGAATCAGCCAAAAGAGACCTGAAATCTCTCCCGATCGAGAAACTGGCCATCTCCCAACTGAACCAATAGTATATGGGAGAGATGAAGACAGAGCAGAATTGGTGAAGCTATTGTTGGATCAATGTCCTCCCCATCGTAGCCGCCACCCAAGTGGTCAGAGGCAATTGCTGGACAAAGTGAGCAGCCAGGAAGACACTTTCATTTGTTCAATATGGGGCATGGGTGGACTTGGCAAGACCACCCTTGCACGGGAGGTGTTCAAAGATAGCCAGGTAGTACGGCATTTTGAAAGTAGAATTTGGGTTTGTGTATCTGAAGATTTTGATGTCGCACGTCTCATAAAGTTAATCATAGATTTTGATTCACCAAATCCATGCAATCTAGAAGCATTAGCTCCTCTACAACAGCGCCTTCAAGAGAAGCTGAGTGGCAAGAGATTCTTGCTCGTCTTGGATGATGTTTGGGATGACAATCAGGACAAGTGGAACAGATTGAAGGGCTCATTGGCATGTGGAGCAAAAGGTGGTTGTATTATTATAACTACTCGAATCAAGACAGTAGCATCCATAGCTGGCATACACCATCGTTATGAGCTAAAAGTTCTTTCCAGTGAGGATTGCTGGCTGTTATTCAAGCAACGAGCATTTGGGTTAGAGAATGCAGAGAGACCATCCTTGGTGGAGATCGGGAAACAGATTGCAGCCAAGTGTAAAGGTGTACCCTTGGCTGCAAAAGCTCTGGGCGGCTTGCTACGCTTTGAGAATAAGGAAAGTGTGTGGTTAGCGATTAGAGATAGTGAAATTTGGGAGCTCCCTGAACACCATGAGAATGACATCTTATCAGTACTGAAATTAAGCTACAACCATTTGTCTTCACCTTTGAAGCAGTGCTTTGCCTATTGCTCAATATTTCCAAAGGACCACAGAATCAATATCAAAGATTTGATTCATCTATGGATGGCGAATGGTTTCATACAACCCAAAGGTAAATTTGACTTGGAAGATGCAGGCGATGAGATCTTTCGTGCATTACTATGGAGGTCGCTGTTTCAAGAAATAGAGGAAGATCGATATGGCAATATGAAATGGTGTAAGATGCATGACCTCGTGCATGATCTTGCATGCCATATGGGAACAAATGAATGTCTTGCTCTGGATGTCGACAATGCAGACGCTGGAAGTGCAGGAAATATCACCGAGGGAACTCGTCATTTATCACTGTTCGGGCAACAGCTACAGACATCGCCTTTCGATGCTGGGTATACACAAACATCCTCACAAAGCTTACGTTCCCTAATCTCATTAAAGGACGAGTTGATTGTAAAAAAAGAATCTGCCAGCTTCTTCTTCGCTCTTGTGCGATTACGAGTTTTGGAATTGCATGAGTGTAAAATTCAGGTGGTACCAGAATGTATAGGTGAAATGATTCACCTCAGGTATCTCAACCTTTCTCACAATTCTATCAAATCATTACCTGAATGTATAGGTGAAATGATTCACCTCAGGTATCTCAACCTTTCTCACAATTCTATCAAATCATTACCTGAATGTATAGGTGAAATGATTCACCTCAGGTATCTCAACCTTTCTCACAATTCTATCAAATCATTACCTGAATGTATAGGTGAAATGATTCACCTCAGGTATCTCAACCTTTCTTCCAATTATATCAAATCATTAACTGAACGTATAGGTGAAATGATTCACCTCAGGTATCTCATCCTTTCTCAAAATTCTATCAAATCATTACCTGAACGTATAGGTGAAATGATTCACCTCAGGTATCTCAACCTTTCTTCCAATTCTATCAAATCATTACCTGAACGTATAGGTGAAATGATTCACCTCAGTTATCTCGACCTTTCTCACAATTCTATCAAATCATTACCTGAACGTATAGGTGAAATGATTCACCTCAGGTATCTCAACCTTTCTTCCAATTCTATCAAATCATTACCTGAACGTATAGGTGAAATGATTCACCTCAGGTATCTCATCCTTTGTCAAAATTCTATCAAATCATTACCTGAACGTATAGGTGAAATGATTCACCTTAGGTATCTCAACCTTTCTTCCAATTCTATCAAATCATTACCTGAACATATAGGTGAAATGATTCACCTCACTTATCTCGACCTTTCTTTCAATTCTATCAATCATTACCTGAACGTATAGGTGAAATGATTCACCTCAGGTATCTCAACCTTTCTGGAACTGTTATTGAATCATTACCTGAATGTATTTGCGGGCTAAAAAATCTTCAAACAGTGAATGTGAGTTGGTGTCGGAGCCTTGAGTCCTTGCCGAAAGATACGAGCCAAATGATCAGCCTTAAACACCTAGACACCCAGGGTTGTTGTATGTTGAAGAGCGCACCAAATGATATAGGGAAATTAGTTTGCCTCCATAAATTGAGTTTGTTTATTGTGGAGTCGGAGAATGGGTGCAGGATCAAGGAGTTGCAAGAACTGAACCACCTTGGAGGAGAACTGGAAATAAAAAAGCTTGAAAATGTGAAGAACTCAGTGGAGAGTGAAGAAGCCAGTTTGAAGAGCAAGAAGAACCTGCACTCATTGGCGTTATCGTGGTCAGACGGTCCAGACGAAGTGCAAGAGAATGTAACAGAGGTGATAGAAGGCCTTCAACCCCACTCAAATTTAAGAATGTTTTCTGTTGATGGGTACCAAGGAGTAACTTTCCCTAGTTGGTTAACAGTTTCGGCAGTCCCAAATTTAGTTGAAATCACACTTTCAAAATGTAGCAGGTGTGTACGTCTTCCACCTTTGGGGAGACTACCTCTTCTTAAAGTGCTGAGGCTGTGTTTCATGGATTCTGTGAGGTTCATTGACGATGAGGTTTATGGTGAGAGCGGAGTGAAGGGATTCCCATCACTTGAAGGACTCAGTTTGTATTCGATGCCTAATTTGGAGGGTTGGTCATCGTCTGTTCAAGCAGCTACAACACAAAAACTACTGCTCCCTTGCCTTAAATATTTGTCTCTTACACAATGCCCTAAACTGAAAGGACCAGCACTATTGTCATCTTCCCTCAAAAGTTTAGACATGTCTTCACTGAATGAAACGGTGTTGGGAAATGTAGACCTCCCTTGCCTTTCTGAACTTCAAATTGAAGGCCCTAATGATTTGGTTAGTTTTCCAGAAGGGGCGTTACAAAACCTTACCTCTCTGGTTTGGTTGTCGATCTGTAGATGTGAAAAGCTTATAGCTCTGCCCGCAGAACTACAAAGTCTGACTACATTGAAGACTCTATGGATTCAGAATTGTGGGGAGTTGGTTTCATTGGGAGAGAGAAACCCCTCATCATTGATAGAGCTTTACATTGAGAATTGTCCTAGTTTGAAACGTTTGCCCAAATTGAATAAGACTTGTTTGGAAAGATTGGATCTCGAGGGTTGTCCAGAGCTGGAATTCTCGACGGATGATTTTGAGGACCTCGTTGTTCTTGAAACTCTTGTATTGTATGGGCTGCCCAAGATGAGAGAAGGTTTTCCAGAGTGGTTGAAACAACATGCTACGATGATCAGGTATCTACAAATTGTGGGTTGCTTCTCAAAAGAAGAAGAGAATGAGGTGGACTTGCCCGAGTGGATAGGCACTCTCACGTCCCTTGAAGGGCTGTGGATTCATGGCTGCAGGAACCGAAAAGTGTTGCCAGAAGGGCTGCGAAACCTCACTGCTTTGACAAGTTTGAGGATTTTCGGATGCAATGAAGAGCTAGAGCGAAGATGTGAGGAGGAAAAGGGAGAAGACTGGTTCAAGATTGCTCATGTTCCACATGTCGAAGTCACGAGCAAACCGTGGGATTTAGAGGAGCCCTCCAATTATGCTGCAGCTTCTCCGGGTGATTTAAGTAATAAGCTCAAAACCCTCTTTCTTTCGTATTTGTTATTTACACTCACTCCATTACTTCATCATACATATAATATTTTTCTGTTTGCTTTTAATTTGTATGCTTCTCTCTGCTTTCTGTTTTGGTTGAAATGTCAATCTGCTTTTTATCAATGTGCTAGCCCCAGTTAAATCCAAAAATTGTTTAACCTGATATTTTTATTTTATATATAGCGGATGTTAATGTGAAGGGAAAAGTGTGGTGGCCGTGGCAGTGGCACTATCCAAATCAACAGGTATTCAGAGATTGGATTGAAATCTTTCCTTTAATTTCTGTACTCTGTTTTTTGTGGTACCATGTTATCTTTAAAAGTTTTGTTTTGCGGTTTGTGTCTAATTTTACTCGGAGATTGAATCTTTTGGATACATATTTGGATTTTACAGAAGCTTTTATGTCTTTTATTTTCTTCCCACTGTTGCAACATCTCAGGTTGCATTGATTAATATTCATCAATTGCATATACTTGTGAGAGCATAGGAATTTTTATTAAGTAGGTTCTTGATGCAGGATCGTTGAAGGTTTGTGCTGCAGTTGAGTTGGTTTAGATATCTGGTATTGGAACCAGGATGTATGCTCAGGGTGTGTTCCACCTTTAAGAAACAAAGGCTATTCCCTACCAACAAGGATGGGTGAAATTTTTATCCATAGAAGCAAATTTTGATAATGCAAAAAAACTGGCATTGAAGACCTCAAGCACACAGATTGCACTTCTGAGTTTTGACCACGATGTATTTGATGTTGTGGTTATGTGGTATGTATTTTTTGGTTTCCTCTTCTTTGTCTTGCCAGTTTTCATTCGTGTCAGTAGTTTGTGAGCTGTCATAAATGTAACATGCGACAATTTTAGCTTAGGGGTGTGCCATTTGGGGTTAAAAAGAAGTAGACACAATTGATCAAATTCTATGTGGAAAATATACTTGATTTGATTCCTTACCCGCTTTGAGATGGAATAAAAACAGAGGAGACACTCCAAAGTATATAATCAGCTTTATTTGGATTGTATTTAGTTATTAAATGTTATGTGATTCTATACAGTGAAGCCTTTGTTTTACATCAAATAGTAAATCTGATAATCCAGTTTTAATAAAACTAGCTTTCAACCACGGTTATGCAGGCGCTTGTCTGTTTTAATAGTATACTCATTGACCGTGTAGAATATAGCTCATGGTTTATAACATAAGGGTGTAGTCATGAGAAAATAAATTTATATTTTAGTAGCAATATGCTTAGGTTGAGAAAGCTTTTTACCATCACATTAACAACAATAACACAAAAATTCTCAAATTTTGTTGCACTATTTTCAAGCCATTTTTTATATTTCTTTCACTGCTTTGGCAAGTGAACCAAAATACCAAAGATCAAAGTGTCCACTTCAGGCAGCCTTAATAACTTACGCAACTTCAGTGCTCAATGTTGCAACTGGAGATTTAAAACGAGATGAAAAAATATATGATAAGAAAGATTTTAACCAAGAAGGCAAATGTTGCAGGCATCATTAGGTAGAAGAAAAAAAAAGAGGAAGGACTGTTGAAGATGGTGTTTTGACGTTCAATTAGGCAACGGCTGGAACACCTCCACTGAATCGCAATCCTCAATTGTCACAAAAGAATATGATAACAACATTTGTCATTACAATCAGTTGGAAACATGGATTTGTGTATATTGAAAATAGAGTAACATCTAAATTCTACATATCGTTGATTTTCCTCCCAAAAAGGATTTAAGAGATGTTTTCCACGTTTAAAATGGTTGAAGACGATCGGGGACTGCCCCGATTTTGTCTTTGGAGAAACAAAGAAGTCATATATCATTTTCTTGGAGCAATCGAATCGGAAGCTCTCAGAATACCCTAATAGATGCAAAGCTTTTGTTAATTACTTTCTTGATTTATTCCATTTTTACACTCAATATATTGTGTAAAATGTGTAACAACACTTGCATCAGACATGTTGAGTTTTATACCGTTTGATAGATCATAACTCAATTTGATGAACCTGACAATGTACATGCGGATACAAGAACTAGTCATATGCGAAATTTGGCTACAAACAGTAGCAAAAGCTTAGCTTAATAAAACTATTAGTCATTTAATTGGGAGACAGAGACAAAATGGATCGATGTAAACAATAAAATCTCACCTAACAACAATTACCAATCAAGAGTACTATAATCAAATAGTGATTACAATGGGATAGGAAATTTCAAATATTAAACTACTGCAGCTCTGTAAATGAGTTACAGAAAAATAATACGCGTTGACTTCAAAGTGACTTTTCTTCTCTCTATGAGTCTTGTACTAGCATTTTCAATGGTTTATGCCAGTGTGAGGCTTAAACTCAGCAGCAGATCATGCATCTGGACAATTTTGCGTGACTGTAGTAAAATAATTATAACTTGTTTATTTCAAAATATTTTCAGGTGATTCAAACTGTGTTCATTAAATAACTCAGAGCACTACATTTTTGTGTTTTAATGAGTTTGAGAATCGGTCTCAATCGAGCATCAAAGTTGATCGAAAATCAATAACAGAGTCTGAAACTGAAATGAGACAGTACTCTGTTTTTATGTTTTGAATGGGTGATTCCTAGGCTGTTCCGCTCTCCTTTCGTCCTCTCTATTTGTCCCTGTCACATGTTCGATCACACATCAAATCACACAACAGGGAAAAAGATGAAAAAACGGAGGGAAGAGAGAACAACAACAAAATCCTACCTCAATCATTCATGTATCAACAGAACAAGCAACACCGCAATCAACAGACAACCAATTATCCTCAATAAACTTCTCTTCATGAAACTGCCATCTGCAGCCAAAACCTCAATAAACTCTTATTCAATAATAGGATGAGTCAACCGCACAACAACCGCAACCGCACAACCAGCAAATATACACGTACGTCCGTCACTCGTTGTCCTTCCATCACCATTCCGCTCTCCTTTTGTCCTCTCTCTTTTCCATGTCACATGTTTGATCACACATCAAATTGCACAACATGGAGGAAATAAAGAAGAAACAATAGGGAAGAAGAAGAAGAAAAAACGGAGGGGAAGAGAACATTTTGAATCTCTTCCTCTCCGCTATTCACACCCACCATTTTTTGTTAGTACCACCACACAAGCTCAAAAAAAAAAAAAAACTACCAGCACAAATGCTGAGCAAGTTTCATCTTGAATTTTTATCAAGAATTTCATCCAGAATTTTTGTCTAGAATTTCCTCCAGAATTTTATCAAGGAGCATCCAAAATTGGAGAGTTGTGCTGACCACTCGAATCGAACAATCAATCGTTCACTTGACAATCATGATTTTTTCATAACAGAATTTTTCTAAAATTTTATCCTGAAGCATCCAGAATTATCGAAGTCAAAGTTTCTTCCAAGCTGCACATTTCTTTTGCGTCTACATATCCAGCTTGCAGGGGCGTATTAGAATATGTAGGGCTTGCACTCAACATAGTCAAACTCAAGTTCAAGATATTGTAAGAAGGAAAGTATAAGAATATGAAATACAAGAATAGGAAAATACAAGTATAGGAAAGTACAAGAATAAGAAATAGGACACAATTAGAATATCTTGAATATCAAGTTTTAAGTTTCTCGTTTCTATAAGATTAGGTAAAATTAGCTTATATAAGCTTGTATTCAGTCAAAGATGACCTTGTGAATGAATGTCAATCTGAAGGTCTGCAACTAGACTTGAAAACTAGCAACAACTTCGCCAAAGAAGGTAAACGACTCTGTCAAACAAATTAGTTTTGGTAGTAAGATTGGGAAAAAGATTAGAGAGAGATATGAGCTCTTAGATGCACAAACATCACCAAATGCTTCTTCTTTTTTTTTTTTTTTTTTTTTTTTTTTATCGCATAAGGCAAATGTTGCAGGCATCATTAGTTAGAAGGAAATAAAGAGAAAGGACTGTTGAAGATGGTGTTTTGACGTTCAATTAGGCAACGGCTGGAACACCTCCACTGAATCGCAATCCACAATTGTCACAAAAGAATATGATAAAAACATTTGTCATTACAATCAGTTGGAAACATGGATTAGTGTATATTGAAAATAGAGTAACATCTAAATTCTACATCATTGATTTTCCTCCCATAAAGGATTTAAGAGATGTTTTCCACGTCTAAAATGGTTGAAGACGATCGGGGACTGCCCCTATTTTGTCTTTGGAGAAACAAAGAAATCATATCATTTTCTAGGAGCAATCAAATCCAAGCTCTCAGAATACCCGAATAGATGCAAAGCTTCTATAGGAAAACACTGAACCAATGAAGCTTACCAAATTCTAAAAACCTTGAAAAATTGATGCGATGACATTTTGATTGCAAATGTTTGGGGGTTTAAAGTTGCATTGAAAAGAAAATCAAACATATCATTTGGGGTTTTCGTTTGGGGGTTGGGATCTAGTACTACATACCATTGCTGTAGATTCCTTTCCTTTCATTGTAATTTGGGGGTTAACTCAGTGAAGATGAATAATTCATTAGTAATTTTCGTTAATTACTTTCTTGATTTATTCCATTTTTACACTCAATATATTGTGTAAAATGTGTAACAACACTCGCATCAGACATGTCGAGTTTCATACTCTGATAGATCATAACTCAATTTGATGAACCTAACAATGTACATGCGGATACAAGAACTAGTCATATGCAAAATTTGGCTACAAACAGTAGCAAAAGCTTAACTTAATAAAACTATTAGTCATTTAATTGGGAGACAGACAAAATGGATCGATGTAAGCAATAAAATCTCACCCAACAACAATTACTAATCAAGAGTACTATAATCAAACAGTGATTACAATGGGATAGGAAATTCCAAATATTAAACTACTGCAGCTCTATAAATGAGTTACAGAAAAATAATACGAGTTCACTTCAAAGTCATGCTGCCTAATACATTTCTTCTCTCTATGAGTCTCACACTAGCAGTTTCAATGGTTTATGCAAGTGTGAGGCTTAAACTCGCAGGGGATCATGCATTTGGACAGTTTTGCGTGACTGTAGTAAAATGATCATAACTTGTTCATTTCAAAACATTTTCAGGTCCAACATTTTCCCAACAATCTCCACCTTTGGCGCGAATCGTCACACGTCCTACAATTCATCTACTGGTCTGCAACATCTCGAAGTACACATCCACTTCGAATATCATGCGCAACCACGATCCTGTGGGTAGCATTCGGTGGACGGACTCGACTATTTTTAGCGTTGTTGACTTCACCTTAGTCGCAACCACCGCACTAACTCCACCTCGTCCAGAATTGTAGGATATCTTCTGAAACCTAATCTGAACTGGTGGACCACGCACCTGCGATGCTCTACCTAGCTCACTACCATGCGCTTGATCCCCTGAAGAATGTGCCGCATGCACCTCCACATCGCCAAGTCTCCGTCGAACCATCGACTCTAATACCACTTGTAAGGTATATCTGCTAATGCAAATAATTTCAACACAAGTCCTAGACTTAGTTGGTGATTGTGAATGGCTAAAATCGTTATGCAAGAAAGAAGCAAACAACAAACAATATACAGAAAATAAAGATGACACCAAGATTTACGTGGTTCGGCTTTGCCTACTCCACGGACGACGACTTTGTAACTATCTCATTGATATGGAAACACTTAATTGACGATTACAATGTTATCAAGCAACAATCCTTGAGATTACTCAATCTCAAACAAACAATACTACCAAAAGTTTGACGAAACTCGCAAAAGAAGAACACCCGATTTTTATCGTTTCAACGTTGTGTGTTGTGTTGCTCACGGTCTGTTGTTGCTGCTCACAATTCACGTTGTAAGTGTTGCTACCCTTTTGTGGTCTATTGATGTTGCTCTGATGCCACTTTGGAAATGGTTTTATAAATACATTCCTTGTTTTTGGCCCCCTCGTGAAGAAAAATTGTTGAGATATTGAAAGGGATGAATATGGAAGTATTGCATGTTTACAGAGCACATAATTCGGTGACTGAGAAATTCACGGCTAGAGATTTGGTCTTGCAGAATTTCAGAATCTATATGGAGCTACGGCTACCAATTGATGTTCGAGTTTCGATTTGCTTGGACAAGTTGGATATTCTGTATGTTCATCTCGAGAAGTGATAATGGTTGTATTTTTCTGCTTCTGTAAATGGGTCATATGAGTATAATTTGATCCATACAACATGCATGAGCATTGGTTTCTCAAGGGGTAAGGCTCAGTACCTCCCCCTCCCCTTTGTATCTTTTGGTTTTCTCTTTTTTAATATGCTGGTCAAGGTCTGCCTAACCTCCCTTCCTACCAGAGTGTCTCTCTGAAAAATAAATAACATAAGTTCGTTGTTATATGGGTGGAAGTTTGCTTTCCTCTTGTTTCCTACTTAGGGATGGCAACAGGGCGGATTGGGGCGGATTTGTGCAAATCCATCCCCGCCCCGCTGAAAATTTCGGGTCCCCCAAACCGCCCCGCATATCCGTTTATCATTTTTTTTAAAAACCATCCCCGCCCCCGGCGGATAGGCGGATATCCGCCCCGCCCCATTTAACCCAAACAACAACTAACAGCCGAAATTTTTTTATTCTGCATACAATAAATTCGTACAAAAAATACAATAAATTCAGATAAAAAATTACACACAAAAAATACAATCGAAATATACAAACAAAAAACTACAAAAAAGCATACAATAAATTGCAAAAAAAAAAAAAAAAAATCGATCTACAGAATCTGAGATCAGAATCGATCAGATCAGATTTGATCAGAATCGATCAGATCAGATTTGATCAGAATCGATCAGATCAGATGATCAAATCAGATCATATTTGATCAGATCAGAATCGATCAGATCATATTTGATCAGATCAGAATCGATTTGATCAGATTTGATCAGATCAGATTTGATCAAATTCGAATTCGATCAGGTCTGAATCGATCCGATTCGATCTGAGATCAGAATCGATCCGATCAGATCTGAGATCAGAATTGATCCGATCAGATCTGAGATCAGGGGGAGAGGAAGGGGATGAGGTGGGAGTGGGAGCTTCGATCTGAGCTTCGATTTAGACTTGCTAATCAGATCCGAGAGTTCGGAGAATCGGAGTTCGGCCTTCGCTGTGAGAGAGAAGATGGAGGTCGCTCGAAGGTAGGTCGCTCGCGACCTTCGCTGTGAGAGAGAAGAAGTTGCTCGAAGGGAGGTTGCTCGAAATCGCTCGAAGGGAGGAGGTTGCTCGAAGTTGCTATGCTCGAAGGGAGGATGTTGCTCGAAGTTGCTATGCTCGAAGTCGCGCGAAGGAGGTCGACGAGCGCTGTTTTGAGGGAGAAGAAGAAGGGTCTGTGACTGAGTCTGAGAGAGAGACGTGAGATAAGGGTCGAGGGGGGTTTTTTTTTTCAGCGAATAAAGGGTTGAGGGGGTTTTTTTTAGGGTATAAAGGGTTGAGGGTATTTTTATAATATCAACACTTAAACGGATATCCGCGGGGCGGATATGGCTAAATCCGTATCCGCCCCGAATAGTGAACGGATATTTTTTGGATACCCGAAATCACCCGAAAATCCATTCAGCCATAACCAAAACCGCCCCAAACGGATTGGGTGGGGCGGATATCCGTGAAAATCCGCCCCACTGCCATCCCTATTCCTACTGGTATTGTCATTTACTCTCTAAAGGAAATCCAACGGACAAAGTTCTAGTCAACTGAGAATTCAAAGCAACAGTTGTTGCAAACCCTACAGCTAAAATGAAAATTCTTGCAACAAAAACTAAACCACCAAAACACACACCCAAACAGTGAGCAGTAGGAAGAGATTCTCATGAGAAAATATATATAATTTTGGGGATCCAACGTAAGGAATGCAAAATCGAACCAAAGAGGCTAGTGTGAACTTCCCAAGAACTAGTATTTTAGAAAATGGCCTGGGCGGCGCCTAGGCGCTAGGCGTTAGAGAAACGCCCAAATTAATGGCTGGGCGGGGTGAAAAATCGGGTAGGCGCCTAGGCGGGTCTGGGCGGGTTTTTTTTTAATAAGGTTGATTGTGTTCTTATTTTATTTTTCTTTTCCCTTTTTTAGAAATAAACAATTTAATTGTTTTTTATCCAGTATATGTCTGAATGTAACAATTGATGATTACTTAATGAAATTATCAAAGGATCTGCCAGTACCAATTTTAGTAATGTAGATTTTATCAAACATAACTGAAGTCATTCATGCAATTTGAAGAAAAATAAAAAAGTATGTTTGGATATTTGTCCACAAATTCAACTTTGTATAAAATACTTATCATGACCAACTTCAGTCATTTGAGTTTTAATAAATGTTGTTCATGATTGTTAATTTTTCTTGTTTATAAATTTTTCATGTTAATTTGACCAACTTATCTTGACATTAAATTGGATGTAATTTTTTTTTGTTATTTATTTATTTTTTTTATTTTTTTTATCAAATTGGGATGTTGACCCATTTTATTCATTTAATAATCCACGCCCGAAGGCTACATGACTGACCCTATAGGATTAACTAAAAAACATAAACAAACTCTCACAAAAAAAAGGATTCACCAATACAAGCCTGGACAATAAACAAACTCAGTCTTTGTACCTTTTGTTTTCTTTCCTAGTTCTATTGGATTTTCAGGGACAAATGCTAATATCTTTGGTGTGGCGCCTCTTATTCATCTCTCCGTCTGACGTAGGCCTCTAAATCCAAATCACTGCTCGCTGCCTGTGGATCAATCTCAGATTCTGAGTTGACTTCATCACTATCCTCACTTGCACTTTCGAGTGTATTGATATTCAATTTCTTCAGTCGAAGTAGCCTATTTTTTTTTAGCAAAGATATAGCCTTATTCAAGTTGTTTCCGACTCTTTTATAATCCGGAGAAGTTTTGATAGCGTATTTGTCAAACTGTCTCTTTACCCTGACCAAAGACTGAAACTCATCATCCGATGGTTCCTGCACTTGTTGACCCTGCATAGCATCCCCTAGCTCTGTGCTAGTAGCACCGAGGTGCCCCCCCAGATGAGTAACTGAAACCAATTGTGTCGACTGAATTCCAACATCACCGGGTTCAATATGATGTTCTTCATTCGGCTTAGAACTACTAACTGCGAGCACTGGAAAAGACCCTGCATTTTCTGTTC
Organism: Berberis thunbergii; assembly: GCA_003290165.1. Taxonomy (NCBI): domain Eukaryota; kingdom Viridiplantae; phylum Streptophyta; class Magnoliopsida; order Ranunculales; family Berberidaceae; genus Berberis; species Berberis thunbergii. The sequence goes on along the minus strand of QNQO01000534.1, from coordinate 235,252 downwards.
TGAGTGGTGCCTGCTCTAATCGTGGCGAACTGAGAACACACCATGTTTCTATCGCAACGTCCCCTGTATTGGGCGAAATGCACTCCATTTTAGAACCAGAATGGCCAATCTCTTCACTCCCTGGATTGTCAACGTGCGGCATCCCTGGAGCCTCTCGCTGTGGCGACATTATCAGATTTGTTCGCTGAAGACCTGGAGCAGCCTGCCCAATCGAAACAACTCCAGTCGATACACTAGCTGCACCTCGTGACACTGACAGTTGAAGAACTATAGGACTGCTATTATTGTATATGTTCGTGTCGTCCAAATGACTACTCATCACCCCTGAATTGACTGCATCCTCCTGGTTTAATGTCATTGCTTGTTTTTCACATACATTTTCAATCTCCGAAACTGTATAACCTGCCTCAAGTAGGCATTCCTTCGTAGATGCTGGAACAACCTCGGCATCATCATGAGTCGTTTCCTTCCCAACCAATTGCTTATCCGCATGATCACACACCCCTACCTCAACATCCTCCGTAAGTGACGCAAAATTATTTGACAGCACCAGTTGTACCAGATCATTGGCCACTTGCCTCTGAACAACAACTTCCTCATTAATCTCCACACCTTGGCTATTCTTTACACCACGCGTACCCACTTCTGAAGTGGGCAATTTCTCTTTTTTGACAATAGGAACATATTGTTGCTTTATAATTTGGTTTCGACCTTGGGCTTGGCAGTGCCCTTCTCTGCTTGAGCTAGGTCAGAAGCTCCCCCACTATCCTTAAGACCTAACTTTTTCCTACATAACTCCTCCTGATGCCCTATCAAAGAACAAAATGCACAATATTTGAATCCTGGATATTCAATCTTCTGCCAGAAACCCCTATTGTTAGCCCTGTCAATCCAAACTCCACTTGGTAAAGATTCCGCCAAAGTCATTTCCACGCAAACACGAGCAAAACCCGGGCGTGATAGGCATCTAGTATGATCATCCATTCACAAAAAGCCACCAAAAGAATTCACAATTGCTTTCAACAGAGGAGGATGAAATAAATGCAAAGGCAAGTTAGGCAACTCTACCCATAATGAAACCGATATCGGATCTGCTTTCAGACTGAAACCAACGTGCCATCGAAAATCTTTGAATCTAACTCCACGAATCAAAAAGGAATCCCTCGACAACACTTTCTTTGCTTCCGTCTCGGATTGAAGACGGACTAAAACGTGACGTTGATCGAGTAGTCCTAGCGATAAATCTCCTAGAATACCCCAAGTTCTGTGAATCGAATCCCGAATATCTTCCAAAGTTGGCCTATAGCTAGAGAACTTTAGAACAATCACATGCTTCTCCATGAAAGCTTTCCCGCGTACTTCATCCGATGCCGTAATTCCAATTGCTGGCTCCCCATCTTTGCGGAATCTAGTTCCCTCAATGTGTGTATCCGTAATCTCCTCAACCAAAATTTTTCCAAGGATTTGGGCAAACAAAGGCTTAGGCGCCCCTTCGATGCTCCCCTTCATTTGCTCCCCTACCATAGGGGAAGGTAACGATGTTGCATGACTAGTTGTCATGCCGAGAAAACCATGAACACGGCCTGAAGGACCTGCACACAGTCGACAGGACAACAACCAAGCAGAGCGACCAGCAAGTGGCGTCAAGTGGTGACGTCGGCCAAGCTAGCAGCGCCAAGTGGACTCGCGCAGCCTCTCTTCGCAGGCCCTCTCGCACCCCCTCTCGCTGACTGTGCTTTGCACCCTACTGCGCTCAGGCGAACGAGAGCAGCCGTGAGCACGACGATGGCCAGAGCGTCCCAGATTTGGTGGTGGCGGCGACTTTCTTCCTCTAAGCCTGTGTTTTAGGTTTCTTCATAGCCTTAAAACTTTTCAAAGATCCTCTAAGCTTGTGTGGCGGCTAGTGGTTCTTCGAGTAGTTACCCTGACTAAGTCGACATCCAGGGTAAGCGAGGATGAGTGGCAGCCAATCAGTGCGGCGGCAGGATGGCGTCAGCCAAGCCGGCGACAGCCGATCGACCTTGGGAATCTTGATGGAACCCTGTTATTAACGATCCAGATTGCTAGTTGATTAAGATCTAATGGTTAATAACAAAAATCCAAAAAAGAACGGCAGTACCCCTCGAAACTAAAATCGCCCCATATCAGAACTCTCGATATTCCCAAATCCCCTTATTTAGTTGGTTAAATCTCAAATTGGATGTAATTGATAAAGTATTATGCTTAACATTTGTAAATTATTAAAGTTCTAATACAAAACCTAAAACCGCCTAGGTGCCCGCCTAGGCCCATGAGCGCTAGGCACCTGCTCGCCGCCTGCCCGCCGCCTAGCGCTTTTAGAACATTGCCAAGAAGAGAATAACATAACCAATCAAAACTGACCTGAGATATTTAACGTGCATTTGAATATTTTGGATATCATCTCAAAGAACACATCCTAAAAATGTGCAGAGCGACCCATAATAAAAGAGCTCATAACGAATAAATATGTAGTAAATGTTTCAAGATCTGAAGGATGATCATAAATGATTCAACAAATGAGAAGACTTCAACGGAAAAATCCCAAGTTCATTCTATCGTTAATTGTCTGCTTTAATGCATGCATACAATTACTTCTATGAGTTTTCTGACTATAGTGTGTAGTGTGCTTTGGGTTTTCTTGAAATCTTTGATTAACAACAATACAGAAATACCATTTAAAACACACTTACAATTTCAGCAATGTTGAGATGTTGCCACAAGAAGTTGGATCCATCTCATCAAAATGGTTGTCATGAGTTGACTGCAAAACAAATATTTCAAAAGGAGCCTCCTTAAACACGGACCACAAGTTAACCTAACAATGGTGCAGTAGAAGATCAGAACTATCATCGATCATTTTGTCCATGCCATATACATAGGATAAACATTACAACGTGCCAGGAAGAAAACACTCAAGGAACTTCATCTTAATTCCAAGAATTCCAAAGCTAATTGACAAAATATTAGCAGGTCGACACACCACAGTTGATGGAAACCCATACTAATGTTGCTGGACATGAAGTTTCTAAATTAATAGCAAAATACTACTTAGATGGTTAGATACGATGACGCGTACAAAGTGATACTGAATTTAGTTAGTTAAATAATTCTCCAACATTTTTCAAGAGCTCGTTGTTACTTTCTATTGAATTCACAAGGAAGAAATCCATATCATTGGATAAACCAATCAAGATCAAGTGATTAGTAAATCATACATATATCACACAGTATTTGTATTTAAGAAAGATTATAGTAACAATTACTGACTACTTTTGTAATAAGCCATGGCATGCATTTACTTTTAAAAGTAATCAAGATGAATCAACCTTGAAGAGAAATGTTCCAATCGTCATCAACTGCTTAAGCTCGAACTTAGGATGCAAACTGCTGGATGGTTCAAATCAAACTAAGCAACAAAATGGAATATCAAGAGAACATACAAGATCCAAAGAAAGATAACAATAAAGTCTGTATTCAATATTTACTGCAAGATAAACCACACGATATCAGCATTTTAGGTAGTTCGGACTTCGGAACAGCGAGAAAAAATTCATTAGCAAACAGGCTCCACCAGGATATGGGGACATATTTGATATTCACGCAAGACCAAAATTGCAAATCTACCAAGATTCACATATGTAATGTTAATGAACAGGCCCCACCACTTTTTTACCATATAATCTTGAATTATTATTTCGCAGTTTTCTGCAAGATCCCGTGCAGTCAGCCATGAGAATGTCATTTTTTCTTGACCGTTGACAGGGAGTACCTGTAGTTTGTTCTCTATAGTGAATACCCTGAACTGACACAAAACATACCTGAAAATACCTCTGCCTCACCTCATTGTCTGCACCCTCTTCATCCTAGCTTATAGCCAATTTTATGCAAAATATCATGCATGGAAATAAGATCCATCCTAGCACAAGCCTCTCCTAGAGGAAAAGGCATTGTTGGAACAATACTTTTTCCTGTAGTTTTTGCAGACCCATGTCGTGACCACTTAACAATCTCCTTGCAGAATAACTTACATGCAAAAGCAGGACAAATGAAAGAGCACAGAAACTGCAATTTTGAATCAAAGTTCACAAGTTTTCAACCAAAGTGGTAGCATCTTCTTTGGCATATTGTCTGTCCAATGAAAATTCTATAAAAAAATAACTCTTTATGTCCCCTTATCAAATGAAGATCTTCAATTAGATTTACTTCAAGCCACTGACTTTAATATGTACAAAGTGGAGAAGGCAGATGATATGATTCTCAAGTAACAACATTTTAAAAGCCGAATTCTTAAGCACTTCAACACTTCACTTAGATATTGCCTTTATAACGACTATCATAATAAATAACCTTCCAAACCATTAAAGTAAGCTGGAATCAATTTAAATTGTCCCTCAATGAAAGTATTTAAATGAAAACATGAAACTAGAATGCGCCAGTTTGTGCAAGGAAACTCCCAGTCAGAAAAAATAAGGCAAAATTCAGAAATGCACAAATCAAATAAGTTAATGCACTAATAATCAACTGCAATACATCTCTTATTACTGGATTTCAGGTAAATAAACTCATCAAAACTCTAAGTGGATACTTCTGTGATTGGCCTATGCAATCTGTGCAAGAGAGAACTTTGGCAGTGAAAGATGGGCATTAGGCAGTATTAAACTATAATCTCAAATACTCAACAGATAAAAAAATGCTAGTAGTAGGAAGATGGTTGACTATATTGACTTAGAACTATTTCCGACAAAGAAAAATCTAGCAGTACAAGAATGATTTGGAAGAACTCAAGATCACCTACAAACATACGAGTAATTCAAAGGTGAACACAAATACTAACCTAGCTACATAGCAAAGAGATAATGAAAATGATAAGCCTCCTATATATCATACTTACAGTAGACGCAGACATCAGCAGCAGAAGGCAGTATATGGGAGCATGCTGGACATTTACAGTAGATGCAAGCATCAGAACATCAGCAGCATTGGAGCAGCAGTACCGCAATGCAGCAGTACAGTAATAAGCAGTGTATGAGGCTATTTGGAATCAACAGGAACTAATGTCAAAATACATTTGAAGGCAGTGCTATCTTAATTGTCTGTTAGTGCTCTGTAAGTGTCTGTGAGTAAGAGTTGCTCTAATTGTAATATGTTAGTTAGTTTGTTAGAAATGACAGCTAGTGGAGATAAGTCAGCAAGTATTAGCAGGGAAGGAGCAGGACATGGATCAGCAGGGAGTTGTGACAGCAAAGAAGTCAGTATTCTATTGCACTGTTAGTATTCTGTATTAGCAAGATGTTGCTCTACCAAGTTGTAGAATTAGCAAGTCGTTAGTATTCGATCTGTTAGTTAGTTGTATTAGCAAGTTGTAGTAACATGTGGGTCTGTATTAGCTGGGCAGTTGGAAGAAATACTATATATGGAGAGTAGTAAGAAGAAAAGGGATTCATTGAATTTGTAAACACATTTGTACAAGAGCAATTGCTCACTGGAGAGTTTCAGGCCTCTCGAACAGCCTGCATTCATAATACAATACAGTTTTTCTTTCTTGACTTCCATACTTGGAGCTACCTTTTCCTATTCTTCATTGTTCAAATCAGCAAGTTATATCAAAAAACCCCCACAAGGGTATAATTTCCCTCCACATACATTTAAGTCCAACCACCAAATTTTTTTATCAGCCACTGGAGGAGATCAGACCTCACCTTGCCTCACTGGGAGTCCTCTCATATACATCCTCCAGCCAGACTTGAACGTAGTTCCATTTCGGAACGCACAGTATGTTACTTGTGCGATTAATTGGGCAGAGATACTGAGGTGAAAATTTTGTCATGGTATACATCAAAGGGCAGAGTTGGTGAAATCCTGTATAACCATAGGTTCTCTGTTTCCTGTATAAACCCTGTTCTATTGATTGAACAAAAAAATTTCTGGAGAAAAACTCTTTTTGTGTCACTTGGTCAGCAATTACATCCAGATACAAAATCCATGATCTAGCCAAGGCAAAAGCCACAATGCCTCCATATGATGCAAGTGCCAACAATGGGTGGCTCCATGACCATAAATAGGGAAAAACAGGTTTGCAATTGTCTAGCTTGCGGGGGCGTGTTAGAATATGTAGGGCTTGCACTCCACATAGTCAAGCCCAAGTTCAAGATATTGTAAGAAGGAAAGTATAAGAATATGAAAATACAAGAATAGGAAAATACAAGTATAGGAAAGTACAATAATAAGAAAGTATAAGAATAATAAAGTTAGAATAGGAAAGTCACAAATGGGAAAGTCAGAATAGGAAATAGGACACAATTAGAATATCTTGAATATTAAGTTTTAAGTTTCATGTTTCTATAATATTAGGTAAAATTAGCTTATATAAACTTGTATTCAGTCAAAGATGACATTGTGGATGAATGCCAATTTGAAGGCCTGCAACTAGGCTTGAAAATTAGCAACAACTTCACCAAGAAGGTAAACGACTCTGTCAAACAAATTAGTTTTGGTAGTAAGATTGGGAAAAAGATTAGAGTGGTTAGGGAGAGGCTAGATGAGATTCCTCAAGAGAGATCAATGTTTCATTTGCAAAAGGGAATTGTGGGAAGGAGAGTTGAATTCTGTCAGGGTCGAGAAACTGGTTCCATTTCAATTGAACCACAAGTTTAAGTGAGAGACGAAGAAATGAAAAGTTTAGTGAGGTTGTTGCTTGACAGTGCTCTATCTGTCCCATATTCGATATTGGCGGGTCGGGAAGACAACTCTGGCAAAGCTGGTGTCACGCCCGACCCGCCACGGGAATCGCAGCTTGTTGATGCGTGAACTAACCCATAATACAAGTGGATCGTAATCCCACAACATCATAATATAACACATTCTTGAAACGATAATCAAACAGAAATAAAAACTACGATAAAATTGGAACAAAATAAGAATATTTGATTCACCCTGCCAGAGTCATAGCGACAAAACCAAAATATACAGACATCTAGTATTTAACAAGATAATACAAAAGGAAGAAAAATATACCCGTACAGGGTGGGACACGACCAAACAGCACAAAACAAGCCTACAGCAAAAAACTGGGCCTAAGCGCCACGATCAGCAGGAACGCCAACCCTGTCTGCACTCCAATAGAAGCACACCCCTTGCGGGGTCAGCAAAGCACAAATCTAGCAGGTGCGTGCGAACTAAATACAAATAACAAAATAATATACAGGGAAAATTCATGCCACACAATAATAGATAAGTGAGTCATCCTAGATGCATGATCCATAAAATGGAAAAATGTGTCCCTATACAGGTTCTAAAGTCTAAATCACACCATATCTCTAAGGATAGTATTTCTAAGTTCAAGCACCAACACAAACATTTCAGATTCAACAATAACTACAAGTTTACGAAATATGTCAGTCATTACAGGTGATTCAAACATGGTAAATATCAAGCGATGAAAACAAAGACAATATAGTAATCATGCATAGCATCCTAGGTACGACAATCAAATCGAAAGTCGAAACCATAAAATTTCTACGTAAGTGTCTCATATCGTAGGTATCCACATACCCTACGAATGTGTCTCACCCAGACACATCCCACAACATGCACCAGTACCACTTCAGGCTTGTTTGTATCCTAATGGGGTGCCATATGCCCGGATACAAACTCAAACATTCCGAACAACTGGCCTAACACGACCAACCTAATACAAATCCAACTCAAGCGCGCTGGGAGGGAAAGCGAGTAATCTCCAAAGCACGTCCTCCGGGACTCGTTCTATTGCACTCTCTAGTGGCAAGTGCGTGCGGGAGCTCACCGCACCTCAGCAAGCTTGTCACATGCAATAGCGTCCTCAATATCTGGTACGAGTCATCTAAACACCATCCAACTCACGATGTGAGCAAGCTCCTAAGCGTAAGCACAATATGCATTACAGCGTGATAAAGACACTTACACTAATATCAACATGCATATACTACGAGTCTGTACAAAATCAAATGTAACAAACATGTAACCATAATCAATTAGGAAATTCGCATAAATCCACGACTACGCTAGGGTCCCAACATGGCCCAATTCACCACAATAAAGTCATTCGAGTCGAACTATCATACATGCTCAAGACTCGGCAATCTACGGTAAAACATGACATTCTATGCCAACTCGAAAACGAAGCATACAAATCCAATGCCATTACACCAAAGCTTAATCTCACCCAAATTCAACCACTATTCGATTTCATTCTTGTATATCATGCTTTCAAAAAACTCAATACATAATTCATTCACAAAAGAACCAACACAACCATTGAAACCTCCAAAACCCCGAATTTAAGACTTTTATTCAATCATACACAATCGACGACATAATGTAAAAATTAAAATCAGGATTTAAAATAAATATTTCTCAAGATAAATATTATAGTTACACTCACTTGAGCGGAATGGGTTTTCGGAACCCAAACCCTACCAGTTGAAGCTCCCAACTCGCAACACAAAAATGCGGGACCACGAAAATTTTTTAAAACTGCAAGGCGGACTCAAAAGTCAAACTAGCCGAAAATTGGAAAAAGAAATAAGTTACAATCAGCGCGTGACTGAAAGAAAAACTTACAGGCACATAAAATCCAACAAACACCCCGATGAAACCCAAAGTTTGGCGAAAACTCGCCGAAACCCACCCTGCTCCGGTCCGATCGCCTTCAAATAGCACAACAGGCCGGAAATAGGTCCAAGAACAACTGAAATAGCGAATCGCAGCTCACCCATGCGCCCAAAGCCTGTATTCACGCCGGAGAACCTTCCTAACAGACATGCACACTAATTTTTTTGGAAATTTCGGCCAACCCTTAAACCATCATTGCATGTGGTGTTTACAGGTTCCAAATGACGCCACCAATGCCCCTGAAAGGGCTGATCGGAGCTATGCAATCCGATCAGTCAAAGCCAACACCGATTAAGCCCACACAATCTGAAATTTTCAATTTTTAAAATGAAAAACTGAAGCAAAAGGAGGGGAGAAAGAGGAAGAAAAATGAGGAGGAGGAGATGAGATTTGGGGGGAAGAAATTGGCAACCTACACGAAATCTCACCGGAGAAGAAGAGGCACCAAAGGGAGATCGCTCTCAGTAAGAAAAAAGATAAAAGAAGGAAGAAGGAAGAAGGAGAAGGTTTTTTTTTTCTTTTAAGGTTGAGTGGTTATGTGCCCCCACCAACTTTTTCGAGTACACCCCTTCTAAATAATTTTTTTTTAAAACTAGAGATATTACAGCTGGTCTACAGTTACGAGAGGGTAGATCGGCAGTTCGAAGTCAAAGCTTGGGTTTGTATATCTGATTATTTTGATGTTAAACATCGTATCAAAGCTATCATAGCCTCTCTTTCGGGAAATGCATGTGGTCTTGAAGAACTAGATCCTCTTCAGCGGCGCCTTCAAGAGGAGCTCCGTGGGGAGAGATTTTGAGACTCCCTCCTTATTCTCTGAATGTTTTGCCTAAAGATGATTGCCGGTCTTTATTCAAGCAGCGCGTGTTTGGTTTGGATAACAAAGAGAAACTGAACTTGGTGGAAATTGGCAAAGTCAGTGTGAAGAAATGTGGAGGTTTACCTTTGGCTGCGAAGGCTCTTGGTGGTACGATAATGCGCTTCGCACAACGGAGCCAACTGAGTGGTTATTCATAAGAGAGAGTCAGATTGTCAATTCAAACCCCATTTGCTAGGGCTGAAAACCGAACCGTCGGTTCGGTTTTTCACCTAAACCGTCGGTTCGGATTTTCACCTAAACCGTGAACCAAACCGACTTAGGTCGGTTTTAAAATTTTCAAACCGAAACCGAACCGACCATTAACAAAACCGAACCGATTCTAATTTATGCAAACCGTAACCGAACCGAACCGACTAAAATCGAACCAAAACCGAAATAAAACCGAACCGAACCGAATATTTAAACATATTATATTATTTATATATAAAATATATATTATTTATTATATATATTCGGTCGGTTCGGTTTGGTCGGTTAAAATCACATAGAAACCGAAAACCGAACCGACCACTTCGGTTTTGCATTTTTTAAAACCGAAACCGATCCGAACCGAATTTAAACCGAACCAATAGGTTCGGTTTTGATCGGTTCGGTCGGTTTGATCGATTTGATCGGATTTTTGTTCAGCCCTACCATTTGCAGAGGTCTGGATATCATATATCACAAGATATTCAACATCCTTGAGTGTTTCATTTATCCACCCAGTTTAATCGAAACTTTCCGGCTGCAATATTGACCAAAATCTGCGAAAATAAAAAGAGGTCTCTACACTCTTACCATTCTCATTTTGTTGTGTACTTTCTCGTCCGACCATCTTTCTCCGTTGCTTCATTCTTTCTCGCTCTCTCTCTGTTATTAAATAAATATCAAACCAAGTAAAAACGGCAATAGCAAAATTCAGATTCTGGAATGCATGAGATTTGCTTGGTTCACGGAATTTAATTACACTGTTTGCAAAACAATTAAATAATGAACATCTTGGAATAATTGCATTGTCATTCTGCAATAATATTTTGCAATTTTTACTCCTAAATAAACTGTTCGGAAATCACGTATTTGACATGCACTGTTATGATATATCAGGATTTATGTCGTTAAGACTATGGATAATAATATTGCTATAATTTACTTTTTATGGGTGGTTGACATCCACCAATACAAAGAAATGTTGTTCTTGATGCCGACTTGGGCTTCTTTGTTTTTGATCTGACATTTAGGGTGTGTTTGGTTGCATGGAATCCTATGTCATGGGAATTCATGAGGGGACTACTACATTTTAGGCTAAATTGATATATAACTCCACATTTACCATTTGACCACCATTTGATTTTGTGATCAATGGTGGGAATGAAAGTCCCATAAACATGGGAATCTCACTCCTTGGCCCCCCAAGGCATGTGATACTCATGTTCATTGAATTTTCATTCCCACCATTGATCACAAAACCAAATGGTGGAAGTGGAGTGATATATCAATTTAGCCTAAAATGTAGTGGTCCCCTCATGGATTTCCATGGCATAGAATTCCATGCAACCAAACACACCCTTAGTTATCTGACTGTTTTGTCTAATGCTATTGTTCTTTCCCACTTTGTTTTGACGCCTCGTAATATTTTTGTGTGTGTATTACAGGATACATTGATCTTACTGATTCTGCAATCTGGGGAGAAATTCGTCTAAGCGAGATCTACCTTGTGTGTATAATATAGCGCAATCACTTCTCCTACCATTTTTCTGTTTACCCTTCATCCAAAGTTGCAGTAGCTGGTCATGCTGTAGAGCAGTTTGTATGAAGCTACTTAATACAATTTTTTTCGTCGTGCCAACTTGCATTAACATCTTTAACCATTGGGCAAAGGTTCATTAACTCCTTATATACTTGTTTTTACTAAAAATGCCCTTGTTTGAGCCGATATACATTTCACAATCTTTTTAAATGGCGACTCTTTCAATTATTACTGCCAAAGAGCTTTGTGCAGAAACCAATACTTATAATATCTCAAGTGAAGGAACTTTATACAATTCTCAAGTGCAGATTTTATTCATGTTTGGTACTACTTTTCCTTTTATTGGATTCAGTTTGTCAGTATGAAATTTTGTGGCTCAAAGTTGGCAACTCATACAAATTCAAAAAGTTACATGAAGCATGTTGTCTGTCTCCTTGAAACCTGAAACTCTTGTTCTTCCTCAGTAAATGTTGATCTTGTTGAACCCCCAATTTGGCCATTTAATTATTTGCAAGTCATTATGTGTTTAATAATGTTTATTAATCCATTTATAAATTAGAAAATTCATTTGCTCGATGATAATTTTCATGAAGTTTTGCTTGCAAGCAACTTCACCACTTGCCAAAGGCCAGCCAACAGGGAGCTCGGCCATTTATAATTTTTTACCCTTTTTTTTTAACAAACTTATATACTAAAAAAGTTAGCAACTTCATGGAAGGGACAATGAACTCAAGTCTTTTACCTTCCATTGAAGTGTTTTGATTTGATTTTCATCAGGTTTTCTCTCTCTTCTTTTTGTTGGATGAAATACTACTTTTTTTAGAAAGTGAGATGGGGTTTTTAGGATCCCCAAACCTTATATTAATAAAAACAATGATGATAAAGTTTACAATCTCTCATACGTTCACTCGTTTTCTCATCTACAAAACAATAAACTTGCTTCAAAGCTTCAACAAAAAACCTAATTAGTTCTAGATTCACCGTCTCCAGGTTAGGGAGTAACATTGCAAAATGTTCTGCTACTAAAATGATTGCATGATAGACCTGCCATAACTTTTCTTCATCGTAATTACCAATCAATCTTAAGCACTCTCATGACCTGATTGATTTCTAATGTGGGCCCAGTCGTTGTAAAAAATCAAAACACAATGAATCATGATATAGAAACCATTGAATACCAGCACTAATCTTTTTTTCTTTTTTTTTTAAACAAAATTGGGATGTTGACCCATTTTATTCAAATAAAAATCTACGCCCGAAGGTTGCATGACTAACCCAATAGGGTTAACTAAAAAGTCGAAACAAACTCTCACAAAAGATAGGATTCACCAATACAAGCCTAGACAAAATCAGTCTTTGTACCTTTTGTTTTCTGTCCTAGTTCTATTGGATTTTCGGGGACAAATGCTGATATCTTTGGTGTGGCGCCTCTTATTCATCTTTCCGTCTGACATAGCCCCTAAATCCAAATCATTGTTCGCTGCCTGTGGATCAAGCTCAGATTCTGAGTTGACTTCATCACTATCCTCACTAGAACTTTTGAGTGTACTGAGGTCCAATTTCGGCGGTCGTAGTAGCCTATTTTCTTTGAACAAAGATATAGCCTGATTCAATTGGTCTCCGACTCTTTTATAATCCGGGGAAGTTTTGATAGCATATTTGTCAAAATGTCTCTTTAACCTGAGCAAAGACTAAAAATCATCATCCGAGGGTTCCTGCACTTGCTGACCCTGCATAGCATCCCCTAGCTCTGTGCTAGTAGCACCGAAAAAAGTGGTGCAGGGCGCTGGCCTACAACCCCTGTCTTGGAGGGCGCAGACTGGGGCAAGGCCACTTCCGCTGCCTTGGTGCAGGGCGCTGGCTGGGGCGAGACTCTGTTCTCTGGTGTGGTGCAGGGCGCTGCCTTGGTGCAGGGCGCAGGATTGGCGCAGGCCACGTCCACTGCCTTGGTGCAGGGCGCTGGCTGGGGCGAGGCCCTGACCCCTGTCTTGGTGTAGATCGTTGGTTGGGGGGAAGTCACGTCCCCTCTTGAAGGTAGAGCACTGGCTGCTGCGAGACCGGTTCTGGCTGAATATCAGACCGTCTCAACGCTCCCGCTGTGAAGGTTGCATCGCTCGATGATATTCACATAATTATTACATAATATATCCCTTAATTTATATATGTTAGTGTTTCGATTATTATATTTTATAATAATTATTTCGTTTTCATGTCTTTGTAGGAATTTGAGGGTGAACGATGAAATCATATTAAGGCGACAATTTAAGGAATTACAATTGGTCGATTCTAGCGGTGGTACAAAGTAGAGGGACAAATATTTAAACCTAACCCTAATAAACCTAGGTCCACCTAATTTAACCTAAGCCCAAACCAAAAAATGCTAACCTAAAAACCCAATCCCAATATAATATGAGAACCCTATTTAGCTCCTCCCATCTTAGAGAAAGGAGAGCCTCATCTCTTCTCCTCTCTTCTTCCACATCCCTTTTCCTTTTCTCGTTCCTTTTCCACGTTCTTTCTCCCATCCTATCTTTTTCAGCCACCACACCACTCTACCCTGCTGGCAATCCTCGCTCGATAGGAGAGTCAGCAGCGATAATCCCTCCATCACCCTTCATCTCGTCGTCTCTCTCGTTCTCCCAGCCAACAACTACCTCCTTCTTCATCCCACTGAAACAGGGGGGCGTGACAGCCCTGTTTCACGTCATCACGCCACACAGCCACCACCACCATCGAGCACCACGTTCTCCGCCATCACCCGAGCACCACCACAGCCACCTCGCGTACACAACAGTCCCTGTTTCTCCTCCTTCTCGAACCGCAGCCCCTGTGTCTCCCCTCCCTCGGCCTCCATCCTGTTTACCTCTCTCTTTCTCACTGTTTCTCTCTCTCTTACGACCACCGTCGCGAACAGACCACGCCACCACCACCACCACCACGCGAGACAGAGCTCGCGACAGAGCCACAGACCCTGTTTCCCTATTTTCTCGGCCTCTCTTCGTCTCAAGCTCCTTCCTGCCTCCCTCTCTCGCGACCACCGTCACGACCAGACCGAGCATCACCGCCACCACCTCGCGAGACAGAGCTCGCAAGCAGAAACAAGGAGCTCCTGTTCCTCGTCTTCCTTCTCTGTTTTTTTTGTTTTCTTGGTGTTTCCTCACCCTCTCTCTTCTTTTGCAGGTTTTGGAGGCATTTGGAGGACGGGACGATCGTGAGGAGCGAAGAACATCGGCAGAGCAGACGCAATCGCGCTGGAGACGAAGGAACAGCAGAGCCGCGCGACTTTGGCGGGAGAAAACTGTTTTTCAAACAGTTCAGTATTTGCACGCCCAATTTCTCTAAGAGCCACCACAATACCATTAGCAGCTCTTTTCTCGGGATTCGCATCCGTGCAGAGATGATTTCCACCTCCAGTGACCACCGCTACTATGGAAAGCTAAACCCTTCGCCAAGGCTTCGATGAAACCACATGATTTCCTAGAGTTTGTGTATTTAAATTTATTGTTTTCTTTATACTTGAACGTTAAACACATTTGATTTATGATTTTCAATAATTTGCTTTCACCGATTATATCCTGATTAATTATCTAGACTAGTCGATAGTTAGAAATACCTTTTGTTGAAATTAAAGCCTGATTTAATCAATTAATCCGAATCTGTGATTGTGTGTGCTGTCAGAAGACACGCAATGCTAGGGATTTAGGATTAGTTAAAATAAACCTGTGATTATGTGTGCCGTAAGAAGACACGCAATGCTAGGGGTTTATACCTTTGCTGAAATCAATTGCGAACTTAGATTAATCTTTAGGTTAGTCATGTTAAATCTTGAAAACAATATTTTTTATTACACAAATCTCAAAGAACCTATGGTGGATTCAATGCCTTGGTTTCCCTTCTCATATTCTTTAAAACTTTTTATTTTGTTTTTAATTTGATTTTTATTTAGATATTTTAATTGCTGTAACCCCATTTAAATTAGTTTAAGTCAACTTTGAAAATTTAATTGCAACCACAGTCCTTGTGGGATCGACCTGTACTTGCCATTGTCTACCAGTTAGACACTGTGCACTTACAGTTATTAAAATTAGGTTAAATTAACCTATTTATTTAGGTTAGTTAAATTTGCATCACTCGACATCCTGAATCAGCATGCATCACTGTATCGCTTGCCGCGTCTCGCGGCACTGCCACAAGGATATTCTTAGAAAAGCTATTGCTGGTGTCCCCCGAGTCGACAGCATCCTCCTGTAGCAACGATTGTGCGTGTGGACCAATAACATTCTCAATTTTCGAAACTGTATACCCCGCCTCCAAGAGGCAATCCTCCATAGATTCTGGTACAACCGCGACACTGTCATAAGCCATTGTCTTGCCCACTAGATGTTGATCCTCTTGAGCACCCTCATCTTCATCGATATTCTCTATAAATGACTCAAATTTGTTTGACAACACCACCGTTGTCGGAGCAATAGCCACTGGCCTCTTATCCCCAATTTCATTAATCTCCGCACCCTTGTCATTTTTTACACCACTCGTACCCACTTCGCGGATGGGCAATTTTTCTTTTTTGGTAACTGGTATGTATAGCTGCTTGACAGTATTGGTTTCGACTTTTGGTTTGACCTCCTTCGCTGCTTTACCGAGGTCAGAAACACTCCCACCGCCCGTTAGGCCCAACTTTTTTCTACAAAAATCCTCCTGATGCCCTATCAAGGAGCAAAAATCACAATATTTGAAGCCTGGGTAATCTATCTTCTGCCAGAAGCCCCTATTATTAGCCTTGTCAATCCAAACTCTAGTTGGTAGTTTCTCCGCCAAAGTCATCTCCACACAAACACGGTCAAAACTCGAGCGCGATAGGCATCGAGTATGATCATCCATCCGCAAGAAACCACCAAAAGAATTCACAATTATTTTAAAATAGGGGGATGAAATAAATGCAAAGGTAAGTTAGAAAGCTCTACCCACAATGGCACCGATATCAGGTCCTCCTTCAAACTGAAACCGTCATGCCAACGGAAGGCTTTGAACCGAACTCCACGAATAAAAAAAGAGTCTCTCGATAGTACTTCTTGGCTTCCACCTCGGATTGAAGTCGAACTAACACGTGCCGTTTATTCAGTAAACCAAGCAAAAAATCTCCTAGGATTCCCCAAGTTCTGTGAATCGAATCTCAGATATCTTCCAGTGTTGGTCGATAGCTAGAAAACTTCAGAACAATCACACGTTTTTCATTAACGCTTCGCCACGTACTTCATCTGTGACCGTAAGTCCAATTGCTGGCGCTCCCTCTTTGTGAAAATGAGTTCCTTCTACCTGATCCTCCGCAACTTCGTCCACCAAGATTTTACCCAAAATCTGGGCGAAAGAGGGTTTACCTGTTCCCCATTACCAGGTCCCCCCGCCGTGGAGGGAGGGATGGTGGCCGGTGGCGCCGACATCGCATCCAAAAGAATCTAGCCCTGCATCCAGCATCAACTGGGAGAGACCTCGCCTGAGGAGACGAAACTGGGAGAGAAAGACCTCGCCTGAGAAGAGAGACTT
This sequence comes from Berberis thunbergii, assembly GCA_003290165.1. Taxonomy (NCBI): domain Eukaryota; kingdom Viridiplantae; phylum Streptophyta; class Magnoliopsida; order Ranunculales; family Berberidaceae; genus Berberis; species Berberis thunbergii. The sequence goes on along the minus strand of QNQO01000534.1, from coordinate 218,432 downwards.
AGCCTGATTGGCCTCTCAATCGAGACCCTCCCTGTCGAGATCTACAACTCCTCTCTCAATCGAAAACCTCCCTGTCGAGATCTGAAACCCCTCCCTGTCGAGATCTGAAACCCCACCCTGTCCAGATCGGAACCCCTCAAGATGCAGTGGTCCTTCCGTCAAGAGGCAGTGGTCCCTCCCTGTCGAGATCCCGCCTTCCGTCAAGAGGCAGTCGGTGAAATCTCTCGATGACATTCTGACCTAAGCAGAATATCATCGAGAGATTTCCAACACTAATCTAGCATCCCTACAAGGTTCTAATAAGCATTTGCATTCTACGTGTATTATCATCATCAGTTACCTGAATTTAGGATTTGTCTTCTTGCTTCGAGAAGACCTTCGAAGAACATATTTCGTGGGAGCCTGTATTGTGGTAACCTCATATTCTTTTCAATAGTGTTTTGCCCCACCTTTGCTGCTTTCACTTCTAGTAAACTTTTAATTTCTGTGAGATGGAATACTACTTCAAGTAACTCTATTTCCAATTTCGATGTCTGTTTTCTTTGCCTTATCTTATAGTAAGCCTATATTGTTCAAATAATTTGGTGATTTAGGCCCCATTGAGGGAAAAACTAAGCATCTATGACATCTCTTTGGAAAAGCAAGCCCATGGGGTACAATTGTTACTCATCCTTTCACCTCTAGAAATTTAGACCCAATGAGAGGAATATTCATTTTATTTTATTTTTCAAATCTACCCAGCACTGGAGAAAATTGATAGCCAGAGAGCCTTCCCCTGTTTTTTCAAAGAAGAAATGGCAAGTACTAATGTTCAAGTAGCAGTAGTGTCTCCTTGGATAGTGTTTGCATGGGGTGTCCAAAAAGAGATGAAATATAACTTTTAAATATCACGCGGTTTCACTGAAGATGGGTCGTTCAAACATGAAAACAGTACACACCATTGAATTATAAATGCTTACGTGAAGCTGCAGAATCAAGGGACTAACATTTCTAAATGTTTGCATTGAGTGTCTTTACACTATCTCTTTCCATGACTACATAATTTTTAACCTTCCATCTGAGTCTAGGTCATGGTCTTTTGCTTGAATGTGTCTTAATATTGAAAATATTTACAACGTGAAATTCATTATATTACAACTATTTTTTGGACAAATGCATATGGTGTAAAATGCTTATTTAAAACTTTAAGCGTTTGTATTAGTGATTGGATTCATTGCAAAGATATTCAAAAATGCAATTCAACCATACCAAGTTTACTAAAATTCGAAAACTAAGTAGATAATTATGACGATTTTAATTTAAAAAACAAAAATTTATCTTTCCGCCACATGCATTCCACAAAATTTCTCTCTCTTTCTCTTTTCACCTCTTTCCGCCACATATGCATTCCATACATTTTCATTTCCTTTGCCCTTTTACTTGCATCTTATTTACAAACATGACATTATTGATAATGAATATCCACCATCATCTTAAGCAACTTTCAATCTTAACCGTATTTTATATCCAACTCCAAACACCATTTTGATTTATAATATAAATTAGAGACACGTGTATATCAAAAAATTAGTTGGTGTTCCTTTTTTTTTTGTTCAACTTTTCTGTGTTATGATAATAGCAAAGGTGTACTGTGCATGTGGAAACTCCTTGTTTGGTGAAGTCTTACTTATATATATCTCAAAACTTTGATCATCTCTTTCAAACTGTTATTGTTTAGCTTGAATGTATTAAGAGACTGTCATTTTTGTTCTTATTTTGGTTTAGTTTTTTGCTTACATCTTATTGATGTTTTTCAAGGGCCTTAATATCACGGCAGATCAAAAGAAGATATTCAGAAAGGGGTTTTATACATACAATGACAGTGTTGCAGAGCTCCTTCAGTCTGAGCATACTGTAAGTGCCATATCTTATGATATAGAGAGGGATTTTTATAATTCTTAATTTTTTTTCCATCCCGTTGTTCATTACAAATGTTGTTCATTATTTATTTGTAATCTGTGAAAGCCTGATCTCCTTGTTCTTTTCATAGTTAAAAACATTAAGCTGTTTCCTATATTTGCTTATATATATGTCTCCATGTACCTTTAGCACACTGCACATGTCTCTTTGATAGAATGGTGGATCAGGGATTTTCATCGAGCAGGGGGAGGGGGGGATTTCTGGCAAATCATTGTAATTCAGTATTCTTGCACAGAAAAGAAAGACAAATTATTTGCCAAGAGTTTGGATGCTAGGAAAAGAGAAAAATTCTGGAATGAAATATTTTCTACGCGTTAGGTTGAAAATTTGGAAAACCTCCCCCACCCCCCCCCCCCTCTCCAAAAAAAAAAATGTGCTTATTTCAAAAATTTTCTTTTCCAACCAAAGCTTCTTCTCAATTTTTCTCTTTACTAAAATTTATACTTTATATATTACCAAGGCAGAAATTCTAAATGGCGAGGAAACCAGCGAGGGAGGGGGGTGTAACCCTCCACCCCCTCGGGATGCATGCCTTCTATCCCCTTTGCGCATCCCGAAGGAGATGGAGGGTTGCACCCCCTCCCTTGCTGGTTTCTTCGCCATTTAAACGGGTTCTTACCAAGGTGAGAGGGGTGGCAGTGATAAATCATTTGAATCAGCGGTTACTCTATTTCTTTTGAAGATTTAAAATTTTAGGCTGAAAAACAGTTTCCTAAATTATAGAAGGGCCAATCAGTTGCGAAAAACCACTGTAACTTCACCTACTCTTGCTGAGACATCTAAAGTTGAGGGGACAGAGACTACTTGCATGTGGGTGTTTTTAAAAAATTTAGAAGTTGCCGGGGGTGGGGGCAGGACCTAACCCCCTTTTCTTTATGTGGTTCTGCCACTGCTTTTGTTTATGCCTTTGGAAGACATACACTGCACTGTGACACTGTCTAGGCCTCTAAATGCCCATCCTATAATCAATCCAAACTACCCCGGGCACCTTGTGTGTTCGTCAGACAGATAATTTCTGATGCATCAGGAGATCTTTTACGAACACTAGACATACGTTTTGAAGAGTTTAACTTTTCGTGCCTCCATTGGAATTGATCCGCATTATTTGAAATGTTCACACTAGCAAATGCTTTGCACTATATCATCTCAATATTCATGATGCTTTCATATTAAAATATTCATTGTTTTTATTTCAAATGCAACTTCGTCAGCTGGAGCATGAAAATGCTAAGATTCTAAATGCTAAAGGGGAGCTCAGTGATGAAAATGCAACTTCGTATGAAAAGCTGCGGAAATCTTTTGACCATTTATTCCGTGGTGTGGCATCGTATGTTTCTTAACTGATTCTTTTCTCCCCACGTAGTTTGTTTTTTCCTTTTTACTTATTTTGAAACTGTCGCAATTGGATTAAACTCCTGAATCAATTGTCAAACGGCCGACTTACCTGTGGACCCATTATTTTTCCTTGATAGTTGATTCTGAGAATGATGAAAAGTTTCTTTTGATGGGTTTGTTGTTGTGAATATATTTATACCTAGAAGTTGTTAGGGCCTTATACATCTCTTTTTAGTCATTTAATTTTATTTTTTTAATCATAAAGTGGTGAAGTAAGAGCATTTGCAAGTTACAGGGGGAAATTTTTTTGAAGGCAAACAAACAGAGAATACAAGTAGAAACAGAATTAATCTAAATAATAGTTACTGGAAAAGAATCTTCTGTTCTTGAACCTCTGTGGGATGACGAAGATACTAGGGCTTTCTATGAATGCTTACCTGATCTCAGGTTTGTCTTGTTAGCAGGGGCGGACCCAGGATTTCACTCCAAGGGGGGGGGGGAATAATTTACTAAAATAACCTTTTTCCAAAAAAAAAAAAAATTAAGTGACAAATTTAAATACTACTATTTACTTTCTTATGTTAAGTCATAAAATAATATATTGTATTACTTACAAAAGATGGGAGAGGAATTCACCTCACCAATTTACAAAAAATATTATCTATAAATTGCAACTATGCAACTCATACGTACAAAAAGTATTATCTATAAAGGAATATCCTTATAAGGACCCTTCAAAACACCTACCATTTCTTTCTAACTATATCATTTAACCACATTTTACAAATCTACACGTTGCGATCTCATGTTCTGAAATTGTTGCATGATGGCTTCATTTTCAATGCTATCCAAAACATCCCTTTCAATGTATGCCACCAAACAATCATTCATCCAATCATCTCCCATTCGATTCCTTAGGCGACTCTTCACAATATGCATAGCTGAAAATGCCCTTTCAACTGTAGCAGTGGCAACAGGTAGAATCAATGATAATGTGATGAGTAAATAAACCATAGGATATACGACATCCTTTTTGTTTCAACCATCTTCTTAGCAAGACCACCTATACCGATTATATTTGAAAATTCACTATTTGATCGCACATCCATAATATAAGTTTTCAATTGATCTTGAAGCACCATCAAATCAAAATCTGAGAAATCCATCGGATAAAATTGAGCAAGACGAATCAACTTCTGGTGGTCAAATGTTGAAAATGAATTGTTTGGACTTAAGCATGTCATACACAAAAGTAACTCTGTATTCACCTCGTCAAAACGATTATTGAGCTCTTGAAGCTGCATATCTATGCACGTATAAAATAATTCAGCTCGATAGTGATGGAGATTTGTAACTACTTCTTGTCTACGCCGTGATCGCCCCCGAGGTACAAAGTCATCATCCATTCGAGGAACGGTGATATTATGTTTCCCACAAAATGAAGACACATCAGCAATGAGCGAATCCCATTCATTTTCTCTCATCATTTGGAACCTTTGCTTAGATATTTCAACGAGATTGATGGCATTCACAATGTCTTGATCTTTTTTTTGCAATGATTTTGATAATTCATTGGTAATTCCTAATACATCCTTCATCATATGTAAAATCAGGATAAAATCAAAACATTGCATTGATTCTAGTAAAGCATAAGCTTCACCCCTTTGTTCTGAGCTGGTGCTATCTCCAACGACAATTTCAAGTACATCTATCACCGAAGAAAACATAAGAATCAACCTTATTATCGTAGTATAATGAGAACCCCGTCGAGTATCACCGGCTCGTGTGAGAGTAGTCTCTTGGTTCAACCCTTTACCAGTTGAAAGTTCACCACTATTGAGTTTTTCAATAAGGTCAATAGTTTGTTTATCTCGAAGAATATCTTTGCGTTTGCATGAAACCCCAACAATATTCACTGCTGTAGAAATTAAGTTAAAGAATAATGCGATCCTAGGATGGTTTTTTGCGACATGTACCAGTGTCAGTTGAAGCTGATGCGCAAAACAATGGACATAAAATGCAGACTGGTTTTCTTTCATAATCAGTGCTTTAAGTCCGTTGAACTCACCTTACATATTACTGGCCCCATCGTAACCTTGTCCACGCAACCTAGTTATGCTCAAATTATACTTGGAAAGAATTTTTCCTAGTGCATTCTTTAGTGAAATTGCGGTTGTATTAGAAACATGAGTTATACCTAAGAATCATTCAATAACACACCCATTTTTGTCCACAAAGCGTAAAACAACTGCCATTTGATCTTTGATTGAAAAATCACGAGATTCGTCAACCAAAACTGCAAATAATGCGTCACCAAGATCTTCAAGAATAACGTCGGAAGTCTTAATTGCAACCGCTTTTGTAATGTCTTTTTGAACTTGAGGTGAAATCAACTTGTGATTTTCAGGAGCATATTTTAAAACAACTTTCTGTATGTCTTCATTGTGATTAGCTGTATACTCCAAAAGTTCAAGAAAGTTTCCTCTATTCTTTGAGTCTTCAGATTCATCATGACCACGAAAAGCCAATCCTTGATGCAAAAGAAATCGAATACAGTCAATTGAAGCATTTAAATGGGTCCGATACTCAAGTTTAGCTTGGTCTGATTGCTTAACGAAAAATGTTTGGATATGCTGCTTTTGCTTCATCAAATTTTGACTCATTGTATAAGCTTCATAATGAGTCTTTCCCAAATGACCTTGTAATTTATCCGGTTTCTTCCAATTATCGAACCCTTCCACTACAAAAGTGTTGCCACCACTTTGATCCCCGAAATTCGGTTTGAAGAGATAGCAATGCAAACAATATGCAACATCTTTCTCTATGCTATACTCCAACCAATCTTTGTGTTGGTCGAACCAAGCTACATTAAAACGTCTCATCCCACCTCCCATTTTCTTTTGTGGAAATTTGTGATTCTTAGGCTGACATGGACCCCTTTGTAAATATGCTCTTCTAATTATGTCCTGATCATTAGGATGATAGTCTGAAATTCGAGGTCTTGATCCGGGATCTGTTGGAAGATTTGACATATCATAATCCACGTGAATTGGCTTTGAGATTGGATCAAACTGACCACCCTCATTATTTTGTAAGCTAGGGGATGGTAACTCTGACACAGACTTTCTTTTCAAAAACTTGTCCATAGCTGAAAAAATAAATAATATATTAAATAAGTAGATAAAATATTAATTAAGTAAATAAATATATAATATTTACTTTCAAACATTGTTATCATGGAAAATTTGTTAAGTAACTTAGAAAAGTTTACTAGTGTCTCTAATGTACTGAGCCAATCAATAGATTGACCCTTCGTAAACAAGAAACATCTCTCAACCAACGAGGTGATTTGTTCAATAAGGATGGAAATATTGTCGTATAACATGTAACTGGTACCCTGCATCCTGGCATTTGTCAACCCAAAAATTCAAAATGGGGGGTGCACAAAAAATATGTACCTCAAAAAGTTGAATATTATTGAAGGAAGGCCGAAGAAAATATATGGGATCAAAAGGGATGTGAGAATGTTTGATTTCCAATTTGTGCGATCCAAGATCAACAAGTAGCTGCAGTAAATGTAAGGAGAAAAGTTAGAACAAAGCAAAAGCCAAATTATGACAATCTAGGAGTGGAAATTGTTAAACGCAATTGTTTCAGCATGAATGTGCAACACCTTGTCCACACACTAATAACTCATTACAATCAAACTCCCTGCGAACTTTGAAGACTTCCTAAGAACCAAATGTAAAATGCCAAATCACACAAAAAAGGGGTTCTAATGACCTAAAGAAGCATGAAAAAAAGGGTAAAAAAACCTCCCTCCTCTGTTCTGCAGAGCATTTTCTTTCTTGCATTTCTTCTACCATTCAACAAAGTGAGAAACAAAGAGCAGCCAGCAGGAAACCAATCTAATAAAATAAGCACTAATAACGAATCCATCTCTTCTTCATGTGCATTTTTCACTTAAAATCAATTGTGGGTTTCTCGTGAAAATTGGATTTAGTGGGTTTTTGTGCGTTGATTCTAGACTCAAGTTAAAGCTATGGAAAACATCACAATGGGAGAGGAGAATAGGAAACAAACCAAAGAGGTAGATAACAAGAACACAAACCCTCACTAGACTTGCACACATTTTCTCTTAATTGCTCAATCAACTCTGGGGTTGTTTTCGAATTTTATGTTTTTTTTTATTATTTCAGAATCCAATGGAAGCTATCAGCTCAGCAACATGCCAACATCACAGTATCTCAGGGTGAAGAAGAAGAAGAAACAGAGACAGAGAAGGTAGTTTTAGATTTCTCTATGTATTTTCTTTGTTTTAGAAGAAATCATCCATGGGTTTGCTTAATACCTGGGGAAGCCCTAGTTGCGCGCGCCGCTGCTTTGTGTGGCTGTGTGGCTGTGTGACTGTGTGAGAGACTCGAGAGAACAAAGAAGGGGAAGCCCTAGTTGCTAGTTGCGCCTTGCGCCGAGAAGGGGAAGCCCTTGCGCTTTGTGCGGCTGTGAGGAGGAGAGACTCGAAGAAGGGGAAGATGTAATGTAATAGTCAAACTTTTTTTTTTTTTTATATGAACCAAAAAAAATTTTAAATTTTTTTAAAAAGTTCAGGGGGGGCAGCTGCCCCCCCTGGTCCCTGAATAGGTCCGCCCATGCTTGTTAGGATGTAGGATGATTTTCATGGAATGAAAAATGTAGCATGAGATAATGAATCTAGCCTTACTTAATGTCACACGTTCTATTTGTGAAATAATCAGGCAGTTGTTCTCTTACCCATATCACAAGGCTTATATATTCTTGTGTTCTGTGCAGAGCTTTTGTCCCTGCCGTTTTGTTGGGAGAAGCAGAGCCTAAGAGCACCGAACAATCTTCCAAGACACAAGAGCAACCCGCTGTAGGGAACACTATGATTCTGTTAACTTTCTTATTAAAGTGCAGTTATAAAGTTAGAAAGGACGTATATATGGTTTTGCACTGAAATTTGTCCCTTAAGCCAAACTTTCTTTCCTCATAAATCCCAAAGTTATAGATGTGATGAAATTTACCATTCTTTGGTGGTTAGAAAGCCTAAAGGTAGAGTTAAGAGTGGCAATCTGACCTGTGAATTACAAACACAGTTACGAAAAGGGTTTTGTTGGGGTTTTAAGTTTTGATGTCCGAACCCCTTTGAAGTGTCCTGATACCATCACTCATCTTGTTTTGTTGACATAATGAAGCACTATTTCCAATCTAAGCATGTATAATCCTTGATGCATATGTAATTTGTTTCTACATATTTTAAGTTTAGGACACACTGAATAACTTAAATAGTTGTAATGCATAAGTACTTCTATATACATAGTAAATGTTAGGTTAATGGTTTGTACATATTTTTAATTTAGAGCAACATTAAACAACTTATTATGATATATATTTTTGGTTATGCATAATATAATTAATTAACATAATAGCATTAATTCAGGTAAGTATTTTAAATTCTGTGTTAGACTGTTAGTTTGGTGTATTTATTAGATGGAGTAAACAATTGTGTTGATAGGGGTTGATAAGACACAATCCTGTTATAAACAGGTTGGATTTTGGTTGGCTATTAATCCTGACATGGCACTACCCATTGCCACCCTTAGGTAGACTACTTTAGCAGCGACCATAATTTTCTATAATACTGTCATTCACCGCCTTACACTAATCTATGTGATGGTAGACTACCCATCCTATACTTCTCATACAGATAGTAAAGCTGCCATGTCCCTTTAGTGATTTCTTGGTGTCTGTATTAGCAAAGCAATATCTGTTGGAAGTTCTTATAATATATTTAGGATGTATTGCCTGTTCACCCTTGGGCATTTTCTCTGTATCAAAGTGGATTTTTTTTCTTTTCTATGCCTGTTTTCTGTTTTTAATTACTTACCGAAGACTTTTGTGTTTAAGGAATCTGCAACCGAGCCTGATCAAGTCAACATGGATACTGCAGAGGGGTCTATAGAAACTGAAGCTTCACTGGAGGGAAAACCTGATGATAAAGGGAAGGAGAAAGAGGATAGAGATAAAGAAAAGAGTAAAGACTCAGAAAAGGAGAAGGGGAAAGAGAAGGATGGTGAGAAGAAAGGAGATAGTGAGAAATATAAACTAAAAGGTCTTGAAGGGACAAATTTGGATGCTTTGTTACAGAGGCTTCCGGGTTGCGTCAGCCGTGACCTCATTGATCAGTTGACTGTAAACATCATCTTGCTTTTGCTTTTTGCAGTCTTGATCTTCTATTTCATTTGATCCACTTGGATCTTCTTACCTACAAATCCTCTTTTTTTTGCAGGTAGAATTCTGTTACTTAAATTCAAAATCAAATCGGAAAAGGCTTGTCAGAGCATTGTTCAATGTCCCTAGAACATCCTTGGAGTTATTGGCATACTATTCTCGTATGGTAGCTACATTATCAACATGTATGAAGGACGTCTCTTCTATGCTTTTGCAAAATTTGGAGCACGAGTTCAACTACTTGATCAATAAGATAGTTGATGAACTGTAGTTAAAATTGTACACCTGTAATATATTTGTGGACCTTATTTCAGATCATATTTTAATGTCAGACGTTCTAGATATGCATAAAAAACTCCTACCTGCCTTGCTACCTATACTTTGTGAAGTAAGTTGCACTAATGTGGTGTGTTAATTGGGCATACTTCTTCCAAGGAAGAGAGCCTCACATCGTTTTGTTAATTTAGCATGAGATACTTACGAGTGGGATTATCTCTTGCAAGCAGGCCTGTTTAGATGATTTCACTCACCACAACATCGATGTTGCATGCAACCTTCTTGAGACATGTGGTCGATTCCTGTATCGATCTCCTGAAACAACAATACGAATGGCAAATATGTTGGAAATATTGATGCGCTTGAAAAATGTGAAAAATTTGGATCCTCGTCACAGCACCCTCGTTGAAAATGCCTATTATATGTGCAAACCACCTGAAAGATCTGCTCGAGTCTCTAAAGTCCGTCCACCATTGCATCAGGTATAGAGATTCACAGTTGTCTTGGATGAATCAGTTGGAGTTCATTAATATGATCATCTGTGTCTTCTTTTTGACATCAATACTCACTACTTTCTATATTACAGTACATCAGGAAATTGCTTTTCACTGACCTTGATAAGTCCTCCATTGAGCATGTTTTGAGGCAGCTGCGCAAGTTACCCTGGAGTGAATGTGAATCATACCTCTTAAAATGCTTTATGAAGGTTCACAGGGGAAAATACAGTCAAGTTCACCTCATTGCTTCACTTACTGCTGGTTTGAGTCGCTACCATGATGAATTTGCCGTGGCAGTTGTTGATGAGGTTTGTGCCTTTTTTTTTCTTACTCTTCACCTGTATGATTGTACCATTTTAAGGTTCTCCTAGTGGGATGGTCTTGACTGAATTAATGCTTTTCATTGTGAAACCCATTTTAAATTTAAAGAAACAGCTTCTTATCCTTGATAAAGTAATTAGATAAAAAGTTTTGTGATTTGAACTTATAGTAATAGCCGTGGAAGTTAAAGCTCTCTAAAATTTAAGGAGGTTTCAATCCTCACGGTCATTATCATAACTTGGTAGATTTTAACTTTCTGAATGAAAGTGTGCTATATGGCACCTTAATTTCTTTGCTTTTGAATTTATTGAAAACACTAATAAAAGTCACAAAACAGTTTAGTAAAATTATAAAAAAAAATTAAGATAATTCATACTGGAGCAATATAGTATATATTAAACTTTTAACTTTACTATTGATGAATTCACGGCCACGTGAGAAACACGTGCAACACACATGCACACCCACCAGTGTGCTACAAAGTTATTATGTGTGTCAGCCAGTCTTCATTGTAATTTGTTGTAAAAATTTATTTACATAACTTTAGAACAGGTTTCTTTCTATTGGAATTATGCCATAAAGAACTATCTTGGTCCTCAAGTCTTGTAAGTTGACAGGTGCCATGAAAGCTAATGCTCCACTCACTTTAAATTAATGGAATCATGGGGGAAAGTAGAATGGTCAAGGAATTATACAAAATAGTTAATGCGGTTTGTAGTGCAGCTTGTATTGTACTTAGTGATGTATATTTCTTGATAGCATTTGTTTTAATATTTATCATTTCATGGTCACAGGTTCTTGAGGAGATAAGATTGGGTTTGGAATTGAATGAGTATAGCTTACAGCAAATTAAGACGCATAGCACATACGCGTTTCTTAGGAGAGCTTTACAACTATGAACATATAGACTCTTCCGTCATATTTTAAACGCTTTGTTTGATTCTCGTGTTTGGCCACGACACAGCCGATGTATGAATGTCCGCTCTGGCAACCCATAATTAGATTACACTTTTTTTTCTAGTTATGTTTCTTGAGAGGTTTACATGGCCTCGCGGTTCCAGTTTAAAATTTTCAATCTCTGAATTGTGATTGTTGTATTGTTGACTTTTCATAGTAAGTTTTCGAGCACCTACATTGTTATATGTGATATCATTGATTCTTGATAAATGATAAAAAAAACTTGTCCGGTGTGTTTTTTTTTTTTTCTTTTCTGCCAAGATAGAGGAGCTTTTCTCCTAGTTATTATAAACTTTCGCATTCCAAAAGATAATTCAGAAACTTTTGGCAGCAATGTTATGTGGAAGGTTACATGTTTACTTTTACTTTTAGTAACTCAAGGAGTACTAGTCAATGTCAAGTAATCATATAAAGGCTCCGCTTGGTTCATGGTAAAACAATGCATAATGTAAAAGTTTATGGTGGTTACACGCTTGGTTGATTTTACAAAAAATGGTTATTGGAATTTTAATTCAGGACCTCCACATCTCCTAGTTATAAAATTCTGCTAAATTTTGTGAGACAAAATCTACTGCATTATTTTTGCAAAACTATTGTCATTTCCTCTTACTCAAATTTTACTCTCAACTAATTCATAAACACCCTAACCACCAACACCTTCATAACTACCATCGCACCACTACCACTGCCACGACCACGATACCATAACCATCACAACCGCCATCGCCGCTGCCATCACCACTACTACCATAGCATAATTACCATAACCTACACCACGACAGCCATAACATAACCATCACAACTACCGCTGCCGCCACCTCCACCACCCCCACCACCACTACCATAGCATAATCATCGAAACTAGCACCACCTCACTACTACAACCATAATCGCCGCCATTGCTCGCCACCACCATGATCGCCATAACATAACAACCGCCACTACTGCCATTGTCGTTACCACTACCATCACTGCTACTACCACCGATGCCGCCGCCATAACAAAACCATTACAACCACCACCGTTTCCACCACCACCTTCACGATCACCACACCGTATCTTACTATAACCACCACCACCACAACCACCATAGCCACCACAATCATCACCACCACCATGACCGCCGCCACCGCCACCATCATCGCCCGCATCTACAAGCACCATCACCAGAACACAATCACCGACACCATGACTATGCCCTTGAATGATATCATCAATTTTTTTCCAGTTACTATTAGTGTTCTAAAAATCGCTAGGCAGTAGGCAAGCGACGAGCAGGGGATTAACGCTCAAGGGTCTAGGAGGTTATTATTTATTTATTATATTTATAAAAGTTGAGCACAATAACATATAAATTACTTCTAATTCAATGCCAAGATATATATGCAAAATGTATAAAAAAAAGTCTTAATTTTTATTTTTTTCGAATTGAAAATATTTTTATTTTTTCAAAAACCCAAGCATGTTGCCTGCCTAGAATGATTTTTAGAATAGTAATTACTACCAAGCGCGCACCTGGGTGGCTCTCAGCCTAGTGCCTAGGCCTCGTCTAGGCGGCCCAACCGCTCGTAGAGTAACGTATTATGAATTAATGCAATGCAAACTAATGCATTGGCATGAATTTGCAATTGCATCAGTTTGGAAAATGCATTATATTACAATGTACCAAGCGGAGCCAAAATAACCAACAATTTGTGCACCAATCTTCAATAATAACTATTTATTTATTTATTTTAAAAATGAAATACAATTATGATTTGGAATGTTGTGTAGGTTTATTCTCTACAAAGACTGAAAGTTAGAAGCTTTATTTTTTTTGTTTTATTTTCTTTTCTAAAATGGTTCCTATGCACTCAAATCTTGTGTATGTTTGCTTCTCAGTCCGTTTCACTTCCATTTTAGTCTTTAAAGTTTGACATGCTATTAGTAACAGAGACAAGTTTTGGTAATGAAATTTTTTTTTTAGAATATGAATACAAGTTTGCGGGAATAGAAGTAAACCAAAGAATAAAAAGAGCTCAAGAGAACCTGCAGTAAATAATATTCATTACCAAAATGCAAGTTTACCCAATTAGCTCCATGTCACATCATTACCGAAATGCAAGTTTACCCATTAGCCCCATGTCACAGATTTCAAATGGAGAAGCCCTTTCTTTCTAACCTCAAAGACTGAAACCACCCTACCAATTTTGTGGAATAACTCCTAAAGGAATCCACTGGGAGATTATCTTCTATAAGCTTCTAAAAAAAGGATTTCACTCGAGGGGAAACGAAGAAGAGAAAAGAAAATAGACCAGCAGATCCCCCCCATAATCGCCATCTTTGTGAACAACTGATCTTAGAGGGTCCACCAAACTTAAAATTTTGTCCATTTCTATTATTGGTATTCAATTTGAGAAGAAAATGCTGCTGGCTTGTAATAAAGTGGATCATATTCAAATGGAGAAGGAAAATGGACTAAATGATGTATTATTGTGGACGCTGCGGTTATATGGTGGTTTCATGTAGATAGAGGGTTACTGTTTTATCTTAGCCTTTATGATTTATGCTTTTAAAATCTCCACATAGTAATCATTATTTTCATTTTCATGTTATAAAGCAAGATGTTCTGGACCCACCGGAAGATTGTTTCAGAATCAGGATGATTATAACACTTCTACAGACATGTGGACACTACTTTGATCGTGGTTCTTCTAAGAAGAAGCTTGATAGATTCCTTATATACTTTCAGCGGTACATTCTCAACAAAGGTTCAATTCCACTGGACATAGAGTTTGATCTGCAGGTTCGTTTTTGCTATCTTCAAACTAGATTATTTGGCGTTAGTGTTTTACTAGTTTCTAAATTGTGCCACCGAGTGGACTGGGGTACCAAAGGTACATGGACTGTAGTGTTGAAGGCATACATAGTAAAAATACAAATTACTGAGTTGTTGCCCCTTCTCTGCAATATTACTTAACAAATGATCAACTTCGCCTATATTGGAGTTGGGCTATGCTCTGTCACAAAATCCTTTTTGCATTTTAATGCCTGTCCTGATAGCTTTGTATATAAAGGTTCATGTAATTAGACGCTTGAAATTTGTCATAATTCTGATTGCAGTTTCCTTTTAGCCTGCATGTTAATCTTTCTATTGACATATTTGCAGGATCTGTTTGCTGTTTTACGCCCTAACATGACAAGATATTCATCCATTGAGGAGGTTAATGTTGCACTTGTGGAACTTGAAGAACATGATCGCAATTTCTCAACCGATAAGACTAATAACGAGAAGCATTCTGACACTGAAAACTGCAAGCCTCCGGGACGAATGACCTCCAGTGTTTCATCAAATGGACGAGTCCAAGCAAATGGAATTGAAGAAAATGGCAGAGGACATGACGATGCAGGAGACAGCGAGAGTGATTCAGGAAGTGGCAGT
Source organism: Berberis thunbergii (assembly GCA_003290165.1). Taxonomy (NCBI): domain Eukaryota; kingdom Viridiplantae; phylum Streptophyta; class Magnoliopsida; order Ranunculales; family Berberidaceae; genus Berberis; species Berberis thunbergii. The sequence continues at coordinate 203,417 of QNQO01000534.1, read as the reverse complement.
ACCAACATGGAGGGACATGAAGATGAGGAAGACATGTACGAGGACAAATCTGAGAACCAGGATGACGAATGCGAGAGCGATGCTGATGATGAAGATGGTGGCGGACATGCTGCTTCTGACGAAGATGATGAAGTTCAAGTTAGACAGAAGGTAGTAGAAGTGGACCCTCAGGAAGAAGCAGAGTTTGACAAGGAGTTGAGGGCTCTAATGCAAGAAAGCTTGGATTCAAGGAAGCTGGAATTACGGGCAAGACCGTCATTAAACATGATGATACCAATGAATGTGTTTGAAGGTCCAACAAAGGATCATCATGTAAAGGGCGAAGGCGAAAGTGGAGATGAAACATTGGATGAAGATGGAGGCGAAGGGAACAAGGAAGTGTGCGTCAAGGTGCTTGTAAAGCGAGGTAACAAGCAGCAGACAAAACAGATGTTTATTCCCAGAGATTCCTCACTGGTGCAGAGCACAAAGCAGAAAGAGGCTGCTGAGTTGGAAGAGAAGCAGAACATCAAGCGGCTGATCTTAGAATACAATGACAGGGAAGAGGAGGAGCTAAATGGAGTGGGGACACAATTGTCAAACTGGATACAAACTGGGGGAAGACCGACTGGCCGCGGCAGTACATGGGATGGAACAGGTGGAAGATCTACTGGAGCACGTCACCGGCAGCAGCATGGCTATATTCAAGGTGGTGGTGGTTTCTATTATGGCAGGAGGAGGTGAGATGGTTCTGTCTGAATACACTGTTGAGATGAGAACCGTAAATTTTGGCCTTTGCTTCATGTCAGATGAAGGCCGTTGAGATGGCAGCAAGAAAGGGAGATCGTGTGTAAATGATGGGCAGAGGCGGTTTCAGGTGTTCGAGGTTTCTGTACATAGTGAAATTCGTCTACTCGAGATCCACCTTGTGTGTATAATATGGCGCCATCACTTCTACCATTTTTTATGTTTTCCCTTCCTCCAAAATTGCAGTAGCTGGTCATGCTGTAGAGCAGTTTATATGAAGCTACGTAATGCAATTTTTTCGTCATGCCAACTTGTATTAACATATTTAACTATTGGGCCAAGGTTCACAACTCGTTGTATACTTATTTTTACTAATATCTGTATTGTAGGTTCTTGAAATTATTACTGCCAAAGAGCTTTGTGCAGAAACCAATACTCATAATATCTCAAGCGAAGGAACTTCATACAGTTCTCAAGTACAGATTTTATTCATGTTTGTTACTACTTTTCCTTTTATTGGATTCAATTTGTCAGTATGAAATTTTGTGGCTCAAAGTTGGAAACTCGTATAAATTCAAACGGTTACGTTAAGCATGTTGTCTGTTTCCTCGAAATCTGAAACTCTTGTTCTTCCCAATTGACCATTTAATTATTCTGAACCCGTAGTTGGCCATTTAATTATCCTTGCAAGCAACTTCACCACTTGCCAAATGCCAGCCAATTTTGTATTAAATTCGATCTTCGCGGATCTCTGCCGTTTTTACCCTTTTTTTAACATATTATACAGTAAAAAGATTTAGCAACTTCATGAAAGGGACAATGAACTTAAAAGTCTTTTACCTTCCATTGAAGTGTTCTGAATTGATTTTCATCATGTTCTCTCTCTTCTTTTTGTTGGATGGAATGTTACTTCAAGTAACTCTAGTTTCAATTTCAATGTCTGTTTTCTTTGCCTTATCTTATAGTAACCCTATATTGTTCAAATAATATGGTGATTTAGGTCCCATTGAAGGAAAAACTCGGCATCCATGACATATCTTTGGAAAAGCAAGACATATCCTTTCACCTCTAGAAATTTAGACCCCATGAGAGGAATATTCATTTTTTTTCTTATTCTTACAAATCTACCCAGCACTGGAGAGAATTGATAGCCAGAGAGACTTCCCCTGGTTTTTTTAAAGAAGAAATGGCAAGTACAAATGTTCAAGTAGTAGTAGTGTCTCATTGGATAGTGTTTGCAAAGAGATGAAATATCTCTTAAATATCACGCGGTTTCACTAAAGATGGGTCGTTCACAGTGGCGGATTTATGTGTGAGGTAAGGGGGGGCAATTGCCCCCCTTATCTTTTAAAAAAATGTCGCTAAATTACTCATATTTTTTTCATTGCCCCCCTTTAAAATTTTATGTTGCCCCTCTTTGTATGAAATCTTGACTTCTAACTCCACTAAAAATTAAACCAACAATTTTATTTTTTAAACTTCACCCTCACCAATCCCACTTCAATACTCCATTTTTTAATATCTCTCTTTTTTTTTTTTTTTAATTCCCACCCTCTTTTTTTTTTTAATATCTCTCTTAATTACCACCAACTCATTTAACTCATTCACCCCTACGCACACAGAGAGCAACAAAGAGACCATAAGAAAAGTACCATACATGGTGGGTTTGCTTTGGGATGCATGTGATCATATTCAAATTAAAATTTTTAAATGGGTTGGGGATTCGAGGGAAATTATACATCATCATTGGTTTTCTTTTATTTTGTTAAAAAAATAAAGAAAATAAAGAATTAAGATGATCTTACCTCAGACTCAACTAGCATATGGTGGTAAGAGTGATAAAATATTAGTTAACATATTACATTAATTCAGGGGTTGGGATCTGATCTGCTTTGTTTTCTCTCTGATCTTTCAAAATCAAAAGTAATCATTTAGGTTTGGGCGGTTGAAAAATCATGATGGTCATAGGTTGATTCGGCTAAGCTGTTGTTTGTCTGCTTCGCCTGAGCTAGCCTAAAAGAAGAAAATTCTCTCTCTTTATACACACACATATATTTCCCTTCTGAGAAGACATACAAGAATAAGAAGATAAAAGAGAGTGGGTTGGTTGTGTAAGTGTTATCCTCGGAGGCTCTGACTCAGGAATGAGTTTCAGAGAAGAAGAGAAAAACAGACAGATAAAGCAAGAGGAGAAGAGGAAGGAGGATTCCAAAAATAAAATTGTTGTCCAACAAATTCACTTGAATCCATCCAGTCCAGTCCAGCTACTACTGCTACTACTCCTTGGACTATACCGTAGAAAGAAAGTCAGATGTCTGCTCCTCACCAACTCCCATCGTATACCACCATGCATGTTTTTGTTTTCTCTAAGTAAAAAAAAGGAAGGGGTTTTTAAGGATCCCATAACCTATCAACTAGGCGACCTATAGGTCAACACCCATTAGAAAATAACCATGCTGCAGGTGGGATTCGAAGCTAGGACGTGGGGGACAAACCCACACAGCCCTAATCACTAGGCCATAACACCATTGGCACCATGTATATTGTTTGTATAGTTGAATTAATCATCTTTCTTTCACAATCACGCCATGTCACCATGATTGCAAAATATAGTTGTAAAAACTCAATTTTTTTAATATTTTCGTAAATAGTTATGTATCATTTGCCCCCCTTTATCTGCAATCCTAACTCCGCCCCTGGTCGTTCAGACATGAAAACAGTACACACCACTGAATTATAAATGCTTGCGTGAAGCTACAGAATCAAGACTAAACATTTGAAATGTTTTTTTAAAATTTAAATACTAGATAATATTCCTCTTGAGAATTCATTTCAATGTAGGTCGCTCTAGTCTGCCTTTCACTAGCTATAGCCCTTAAGTTTGTGTATCTGAAGTTGCTTGTAGAGGATATCAAGGGCCTTCTACCTGTTAGACCCTTTTCTTCTTCTTCATGTCTTTACAAGTTGAGGATTATAACACATGAAGAAATGAGAAAAAAAGGGTTAGTAAGCTATATTAAGCAACATCTATCAATTTCTTCCTTTCAATTTTCTCTGTCATTGACTTCGCTATGAAGGAGATTCAAGCTTCTTAGGCAGGATGATTGCATCCAGTCTGTAAAGTAGGAATATCATTTCAAGTGATAACGCGTTGTCTGCTGGCCTTTACCTTATCTCTTTCCATGACCACATAATTTTCACAACCTCCAATCAAAAGCAGATCGAAGGGACAGGCATCCTAGATTTTTCCATGAAATTCAAGCTTCTTAGGCAGGATGATTGCATCCAGTCTGTAAAGTAGGAATATCATTTCAAGGGATAACATGTTGTCTGCTGGCCTTTACCTTATCTCTTTCCATGACCACATAATTTTTACAACCTCCAAGCAAGCAAAAGCAGATCGAAGGGACCCAACAACCATTCAGAAACCAACTCCAAAACCAATAATTCTCCATAGCAAGTCAAGTCAAGCCTATTATTGTCACTGATGAGATTAGGATTAAGATACATTTTATACCGAATAAATAAATAATAAATAATAAATAAGTAAACATATCTGGCATTGAGTTCATGTGGTACAAGTTGAAATTCAGATTGCATGAAGTTTTGTTACTTTCTATAACGTGAATATCAACCATTTGATAGTCAATCAAACAAACGAAGATAATGTAGCAAACCTAACTGTTAATTGAGCAAGGCTAACCTCAAGGAGCATCCAATGTTAAACATCTCATTATCGAAAATGTCAATAGATGTGCAATCAAAAGAGGTATTCTTACTTTATATTTTGCTATCAGAGACCAAAAGTCTTACAAAACGGGACCACCAGAAATAATGCAAGGAAAATTAAAAGCGAAAGCACAAGGAAAAGCAATGGAAAAGGAAAAGCAATATTCATGTTGTCTGATAGTTTCTATTCGCTCAATTATTTCTCTAGCAGGCAACAACCATTCCAATACTAATTACCTGTGGAGATTGAAATCTAATAGTTGATCAAGTATCCTTATTTTCTTTCTTCTAGCAAACAAGAAAACCACAGAGAGATCCTTCTCTTATCAATCCTACTTATTACTTTCTGCAAAAGGAGCTAGATGGCATATCAAGTGGTTGTCTCTCCGCTCGTTGGATTGGTGTTTGACAAGCTCAAATCTTTGATCAAGAACAAATTTGGTGAATCACGGGGTATCCAGAAAGAGATGAAGAAGCTTTCCAAAACTCTGTCTTCAATCAAAGATGTCCTTAACGATGCAGAGGAGAAGCAAGTCGCTGATACGGGGATTCACGAATGGCTCAAGGAGCTAAAGGATGCAGCTTACAAGGCTGAAGATGTTTTGGAGGAGTGGGAATTTCGAGATTGCCAACTAGCGCCCGAAAAGGTAACTGATTCCCTCGAAGAGCTCATGGAGAGTTTTGATGAACTTGCTGGAGACATGGTTCGGTTTCATCTGCAACGTGGAATCAGCAAAAAGAGACCTGAAATCTCTCCCGATCGAGAAACTGGCCATCTCCCAACTGAACCAATAGTATATGGGAGAGATGAAGACAGAGCAGAATTGGTGAAGCTATTGTTGGATCAATGTCCTCCCCATCGTAGCCGCCACCCAAGTGGTCAGAGGCAATTGCTGGACAAAGTGAGCAGCCAGGAAGACACTTTCATCTGTTCAATATGGGGCATGGGTGGACTTGGCAAGACCACCCTTGCACGGGAGGTGTTCAAAGATAGCCAGGTAGTAGGGCATTTTGAAAGTAGAATTTGGGTTTGTGTATCTGATAATTTTGAGATCGCACGTCTCATAAAGTTAATCATAGATTTTGATTCACAAAATCCATGCAATCTAGAAGCATTAGCTCCTCTACAACAGAGCCTTCAAGAGAAGTTGAGTGGCAAGAGATTCTTGCTCGTCTTGGATGATGTTTGGGATGACAATCAAGACAAGTGGAACAGATTGAAAGGCTCATTGGCATGTGGAGCAAAAGGTAGTTGTATTATTATAACTACTCGAATCAAGACAGTAGCATCCATAGCTGGCATACACCATCGTTATGAGCTAAAAGTTCTTTCCAGTGAGGATTGCTGGCTGTTATTCAAGCAACGAGCATTTGGGTTAGAGAATGCAGAGAGACCATCCTTGGTGGAGATCGGGAAACAGATTGCAGCCAAGTGTAAAGGTGTACCCTTGGCTGCAAAAGCTCTGGGCGGCTTGCTACGCTTTGAGAATAAGGAAAGTGTGTGGTTATTGATTAGAGATAGTGAAATTTGGGAGCTCCCTGAACACCATGAGAATGACATCTTATCAGTACTGAAATTAAGCTACAACCATTTGTCTTCACCTTTGAAGCAGTGCTTTGCCTATTGCTCAATATTTCCAAAGGACCACAGAATCGATATCGCAGATTTGATTCATAAATGGATGGCGAATGGTTTCATACAACCCAAAGGTAAATTTGACTTGGAAGATGCAGGCGATGAGATCTTTCGTGCATTACTATGGAGGTCGCTGTTTCAAGAAATAGAGGAAGATGGAGATGGAAACATGATAACGTGTAAGATGCATGACTTCGTGCATGATCTTGCATGCCATATGGCAACAAATGAATGTCTTGCTCTGGATGTTGGAAATGCAGACACTGGAAGTGCCGGAAATATCACCGAGGGAACTCGTCATTTATTACTGTTCGGGCAACAGATATCGCCTTTCGATGCTGGGTATACGCAAACATTCTCACAAAGCTTACGTTCCCTTATCTCATTAAAGCACAATTTCAATGTAAAGGAAGAATCTGCCAGCTTCTTCTTCGCTCTTATGCGATTACGAGTTTTGGAATTGCATGAGTATGAAATTCAGGTGGTACCAGAATGTATAGGTGAAATGATTCACCTCAGGTATCTCGACCTTTCTTACAATTATATCAAATCATTACCTGAATGTATAGGTGAAATGATTCACCTCAGGTATCTCGACCTTTCTTTCAATTCTATCAAATCATTACCTGAATGTATAGGTGAAATGATTCACCTCAGGTATCTCAACCTTTCTCACAATTATATCAAATCATTACCTGAATGTATAGGTGAAATGATTCACCTCAGGTATCTCGACCTTTCTTTCAATTCTATCAAATCATTACCTGAATGTATAGGTGAAATGATTCACCTCAGGTATCTCAACCTTTCTAAGAATCCTATCAGATCATTACCTGAATGTATTTGCGGGCTAAAAAATCTTCAAACAATGAATGTGAGTTGGTGTCACAACCTTGAGTCCTTGCCGAAAGATACGAGCCGAATGATCAACCTTAGACACCTAGACATCCAGGGTTGTGATATGTTGAAGAGCACACCAAATGATATAGGGAAATTAGTTTGCCTCCAGACATTGAGTTTCTTTATTGTGGGGTCGGAGAATGGGTGCAGTATCAAAGAGTTGCAAGAACTGAACCACCTTGGAGGAGAACTGGAAATAAAAAAGCTTGAAAATGTGAAGAACTCAGTGGAGAGCGAAGAAGCCAGTTTGAAGAGCAAGAAGAACCTGCACTCATTGAAGTTATCATGGTCACACCACGATCCAGACGAAGTGCAAGAGAATGTAACAGAGGTGATAGACGGCCTTCAACCCTACTCAAATTTAAGAAGGTTTCAGGTTCAAGGGTACCGAGGAGTAACTTTCCCTAGTTGGTTAACAGTTTCGGCAGTCCCAAATTTAGTTGAAATCACACTTTGGGGATGTAGCAGGTGTGTACGTCTTCCACCTTTGGGGAGACTACCTCTTCTTAAAATGCTGAGGCTGTATTTCATGGATTCTGTGAGGTTCATTGACGATGAGGTTTATGGTGAGAGCGGAGTGAAGGGATTCCCATCACTTGAAGAACTCAGTTTGCTTTCGATGCCTAATTTGGAGGGTTTGTCATCGTCTGTTCAAGCAGTTACAACACAAAAACTACTGCTCCCTTGCCTTAAAACTCTGTCTCTTCGAGATTTCCCTAAACTGAAAGGACCAGTACCATTGTCATCCTCCCTCCAAAATTTACGCATGTCTTCACTGAATGAAACGGTGTTGGGAAATGTGCGAGACCTCCCTTGCCTTTCTACACTTCAAATTGAAGACCTTAATGATTTGGTTAGTTTTCCAGAAGGGACGTTACAAACCCTTACCTCTCTGGTTTGGTTGGCGATCTATAGATGTAAAAAGCTTATAGCTCTGCCCGCAGAACTACAAAGTCTGACTACATTGAAGACTCTATGTATTCAGAATTGTGGGGAGTTGGTTTCATTGGGAGAGAGAAACCCCTCATCATTGATAGAGCTTTACATTGAGAATTGTCCTAGTTTGAAACGTTTGCCCAAATTGAATAAGACTTGTTTGAAAAGATTGGATATCGAGGGTTGTCCAGAGCTGGAATTCTCGACGGATGATTTTGAGGACCTCGTTGTTCTTGAAGCTCTTGTATTGTATGGGGTGCCCAAGATGAGAGAAGGTTTTCCAGAGTGGTTGAAACAACATGCTACGATGATCAGGTATCTACAAATTGTGGGTTGCTTCTCAAAAGAAGAAGAGAATGAGGTGGACTTGCCCGAGTGGATAGGCACTCTCACGTCCCTTGAAAGGCTGTGGATTCATGGCTGCAGGAACCGAAAAGTGTTGCCAGAAGGGCTGCGAAACCTCACTGCTTTGACAAGTTTGAGGATTTTCGGATGCAATGAAGAGCTAGAGAGAAGATGTGAGGAGGACAAGGGAGAAGACTGGTCCAAGATTGCTCATGTTCCACATGTCGAAGTCACGAACAAACCGTGGGATTTAAAGGAGCCCTCCAATTATGTTGTATATTCTGGGAGTAAGTAATAAGCTCAAAACCCTATTTGTTATTTACACTCACTCCATTACTTCATCATACATATAATATTTTTCTGTTTGCTTTTAATTTGTATGCTTCTCTCTGCTTTCTGTTTTGGTTGAAATGTCTTTCTGCTTTTATCAATGTGCTATCCCAGTTAAATCCAAAAATTGTTTAACCTCATATTTTTATTTTATGTACAGTGAGTGAATGTATCGTATGGGTGAAGACAAAAGTGTGGTGCTTGTGGCACTAATCAAATCAACAGGTATTCAGAGATTGGATTGAAATCTTTCCCTTAATTTCTGTACTCTCTTTTTTGTGGTACCATGTTATCATTGAAAGTTTTGTTTTGCACTTTGTGTCTAATTTTACTCGGAGATTGATTAATATTTGGATTTTACAGAAGCTTTTATTTTCTTTCCACTGTTGCAACATCTCAGGTTGCATTGATTAATATTCATCAATTGCATATACTTGTGAGAGCATAGGAATTTTTATTAAGTAGGTTCTTGATGCAGGGTCGTTGAAGGTTTGTGCTGCAAGTTGAGTTGGGTTAGATATCTGGTATTGGAACCAGGATGTATGCTCAGGGTGTGTTCGACCTTTAAGAAACAAAGCAATATCCCTACCAACAAGGATGGGTGAAATTTTTATCCTTAGAAGCAGATTTTGATAGAGCCAAAAAATTGGCATTGAAGACCTCAAGCTCACAGATTGTACTTCTGAGTTTTGACCACGAAGTATTTGATGTTGTGGTTATGTGGTATGTATTTTTTGGTTTCCTCTTCTTTGTCTTGCTAGTTTTCATTCGGGTCAGTAGTTTGTGATCTGTCATAATTGTAACATGCGACAGTTTTAGCTTAGTGGTGTGTCATTTGGGGTTGAAAAGAAGTAGACACAATTGATCAAATTCTATTTGTGAAATATGCTTGATTTGCTGTTATTATGTTACATTTTCAATAAATTCCTTACCCGCTTTGAGATGGAATAAAAACAGAGGAGACACTACAAAGTATATAATCAGCTTTATTTGGATTGTCTTTAGTTATTAAATGTTATGCGATTCTATATTGTGAAGCCTTTGTTTTATATCAAATAGTAAAACTGATAATCCAGTTTTGATAAAACTAGCTTTTAACCACGGTTATGCAGGCACATGTCTGTTTTAATAGTATACTCATTGACCATGTAGAATAGCTCATAAATGGTTTATAACATAAGGGTGCAGTCATGAGAAAATATATGATAAGAAAGATTTTAAACGAGATGAAAAAATATATGATCAGAAAGATTTTAACCAAGAAGGCAAATGTTGCAGGCATCATTAGTTAGAAAAAAAATAAAGAGGAAGGACTGTTGAAGATGGTGCTTTGACGTTCAATTAGGCAACGGCTGGAACACCTCCACTGAATCGCAATCCACAATTGTCACAAAAGAATATGATAACAACATTTGTCATTACAATCAGTCGGAAACATGGATTAGTGTATATTGAAAATAGAGTAACATCTAAATTCTACATCATCGTTGATTTTCCTCCCATAAAGGATTTAAGAGATGTTTTCCACCTCTAAAATGGTTGAAGACGATCGGGGACTGCCCTGATTTTGTCTTTGGAAAAACAAAGAAATCATATATCATTTTCTTGGAGCAATCAAATCGGAAGCTCTCAGAATACCCGAATAGATGCAAAGCTTTTGTTAATTACTTTCTTGATTTATTCCATTTTTACACTCAATATATTGTGTAAAATGTGTAACAACACTCGCATCAGACATGTCGAGTTTTATACCGTCTGATAGATCATAACTCAATTTGATGAACCTGACAATGTACATGCGGATACAAGAACTAGTCATATGCGAAATTTGGCTACAAACAGTAGCAAAAGTTTAGCTTAATAAAACTATTAGTCATTTAATTGGGAGACAGAGACAAAATGGATCGATGTAAACAATAAAATCTCACCTAACAACAATTACTAATCAAGAGTACTATAATCAAATAGTGATTACAATGGGATAGGAAATTCCAAATATTAAACTACTGCAGCTCTATAAATGAGTTACGGAAAAATAATACGTGTTCACTTCAAAGTCATGCTGCCTAATACATTTCTTTTCTCTCCGAGTCTCACACTAGCAGTTTCAATGGCTTATGCGAGTGTGAGGCTTAAACTCGCAGGGGATCATGCATTTGGACAAATTTGTGTGACTGTAGTAAAATGATCATAACTTGTTCATTTCAAAACATTTTCAGGTTCAACATTTTTTCAACAATCTCCACCTTTGGTGCGAGTCGTCACACATCCTACAATTCATCTACTGGTCTGCAACATCTCGAAATACACATCCACTTCGAATATCATGCGCAACCACGATCCTGTAGGTAGCATTCGGTGGACAGACTCGACTATTTTTAGCGTTGTTGACTTCATCTTAGTCGCAACCACCGCACTAACTCCACCTCGTCCAGAATTGTAGGATATCTTCTCTTGACAATGATCTGAAACCTAATCTGAACTGGTGGACCACGCACCTGCGATGCTCTACCTAGCTCACTACCATGCGCCTGATCCCCTGAAGAATGTGCCGCATGCACCTCCACATCGCCAAGTCTCCGCCGAACCATCGGCTCTAATACCACTTGTAAGGTATATCTGCTTAATGCATATAATTTCAACACAAGTCCTAGACTTAGTGATTGTGAATGGCTAAAATCGCTATGCAAGTAAGAAGCAAACAATAAGCAATATACAGAAAATAAATATGACACCAAGATTTACGTGGTTCGGCTTTGCCTACTCCACGGACGACGACTTTGTAACTATCTCATTGATATGGAAACACTTAATTGAAGATTACAACGTTATCAAGCAACGATCCTTGAGATTACCCAATCTCAAACAAACAATACTACCAAAAGTTTGACGAAACTCGCAAAAGAAGAACACCCGATTTTTTTCGTTTCAACTTTGTGTGTTGTGTTGCTCACGGTCTGTTGTTGCTGCTCACAATTCAAGTTGTAATTGTTGCTACCCTTTTATGGTCTATTGATGCTGCTCTACTTTGGAAATGGTTTTATAAATACATTCCTTGTTTTTGGCCCCCTCGTGAAGAAAAATTGTTGAGATATTGGAAGGGATGAATATGGAAGTATTGCATGTTTACAGAGAGCATAATTCGGTGACTGAGAAATTCACGGCTAGAGATTTGGTCTTGCAGAATTTCAGAATCTAGATGGAGCTACGGCTACCAATGGATGTTCGAGTTTTGATTTGCTTGGACAAGTTGGATATTCCGTATGTTCATCTCGAGAAGTGATAATGGTTGTATTTTTCTGCTTCTGTAAATGGGTTGTATAATTTGATCCATACAACATGCATGACAGAGTAGATATGCATTGGTTTCTCAAGGGGTAAGGCTCATTACCTCCCCCTCCCCTTTGTATCTTTTAGTTTTCTCTTTTTTAATATGCTGGTCAAGGTCTGCCTAACCTCCCTCCCCACCAGAGTGTTTCCCTGAAAAATAAATAACATAAGTTCGTTGTTATTTGGGTGGAAGTTTGCTTTCCTCTTGTTTTCTACTGGTATTATCATTTACACCTCTAAAGGAAATTCCAACGGGCAAAGTTCTAGTCAACCGAGAATTCAATGCAATAGTCGTTGCAAACCCTACAGCTAAAATGAAAATTCTTGCAACAAAAACTAAACCACCAAAAACATGCCCAAACAGTGAGTAGTAGGAAGAGATTCTCATATGAAAATATATAATTTTGGGGATCCATCACGAGGAATGCAAAATCGGACCAAAGAGGCTAGTGTGAACTTCCCAAGAAGAGAATAACATAACCAATGAAAACTGACCTGAAACCAGTTTCTATGAGCAGATATTTAACGTGCATTTGAATATTTTGGATATCGTCTCAAAGAACACATCCTAAAAATGTGCAGAGCAGGGATATAATAAAAGAGCTCATAAAGAATAAATATGTAGTAAATGTTTCAAGTTCTCAAGGACGGTCATAAATGATTCAACAAATGAGAAGACTTCACTGGAAAAATCCCAAGTTCATTCTATCGTTAATTGTCTGTTTTAATGCATGCATACAATTAATTCTATGAATTTTCTGTCTAGTGTGTAGAGTGCTTTGGGTTTTCTTGAAATCTTTGATTAACAACAATACAGAAATACCATTTAAAACACACTTACAATTTCAGCAATGTTGAGATGTTGCCACAAGAAGTTGGATCCGTCTCATCAAAATGGTTGTCATGAGTTGACTGCAAAACAAATATTTCAAAAGGAGCCTCCTTAAACACGGACCACTAGTTAACCCCTAACAATGGTGCAGTAGAAGATCAGAACTATCATCATTTTGTCCATGCCATATACATAGGATTCGACAACAGTATAAACATTACAACGTGCCAGGAAGAAAACACTCTTAAGGAACTTCAACTTAATTCCAAGAATTCTAAAGCTAACTGACAAAATATTAGCAGGTTTGATGGAAACCCATACTAATGTTGCTGGACATGAAGTTTCTATAATAATAGCAAAATACTACTTAGATGGTTAGATACGATGACACATACAAAGTGATACTGAATTTAGTTAGTTAAATAATTCTCCAACATTTTTCAAGAGCTCATTGTTACTTTCTATTGAATTCACAAGGAAGAAATCCATATCATTGGATAAACCAATCAAGATCAAGTGATTAGTAAATCATACATATATCACACAGTATTTGTATTTAAGAAAGATTATAGTACCAATTACTGACTACTTTTGTAATAAGCCATGGCATGCATTACTTTTAAAAGTAATCAAGATGAACCAACCTTGAAGAGAAATGTTCCTATCGTCATCAACTGCTTAAGCTTGAACTTAGGATGCAAACTGCTGGATGGTTAAAATCAAACTAAGCAACAAAATGGAATATCAAGAGAACATACAAGATCCAAAGAAAGATAACAATAAAGTCTGTATTCAATATTTACTGCAAGATAAACCACACAATATCAGCATTTTTGGTAGTTCGGACTTCGGAACAGCGATAAAAAATTCATTAGCAAACAGGCTCCACCAGGATATGGGGACATATTTGATATTCACGCAAGACCAAAATTGCAAATCTAACAAGATTCACATATGTAATGTTAAACCATATAATCTTGAATTATTATTTCGTAGTTTTCTGCAAGATCCCCTGCAGTCAGCCATGAGAATGTCATTTTTTCTTGACCGTTGACAGGGAGTACCTGTAGTTTGTTCTCTATAGTGAATACCCTGAATTGACACTAAACATAGCTGAAAATACCTCTGCCTCACCTCATTGTCTGCACCCTCTTCATCCTAGCTTATAGCCAATTTTACGCAAAATATCATGCATGGAAATAAGATCCATCCTAGCACAAGCCTCTCCTAGAGGAAAAGGCATTGTTGGAACAATACTTTTTCCTGTAGTTTTTGCAGACCCATGTCGTGACCACTTAACAATCCCCTTGCAGAATAATTTACATGCAGAAGCAGGACAAATGAAGAGTACAGAAACTGCAATTTTGAATCAAAGTTCACAAGTTTTCAACCAAAGTGGTAGCATCTTCTTTGGCATATTGTCTGTCCAATGAAAATTCTATAAAAAAATAACTCTTTATGTCCCCTTATCAATTGAAGATCTTCAATTAGATTTACTTCAAGCCACTGACTTTAAAATGTACGAAGTGGAGAAGGCAGATGATATGATTCTCAAGTAACAACATTTTAAAAGCTGAGTTCTTAAGCACTTCAACACTTCACTTAGATATTGCCTTTATAACTACTATCATAATAAATAACCTTCCAAACCATTAAAGTAAGCTGGAATCAATTTAAATTGTCCCTCAATGATAGTATTTAAATGAAAACATGAAACTAGAATGCGCCAGTTTGTGCAAGGAAACTCCCAGTCAGAAAAAATCAGGCAAAATTCAGAAATGCACAAATCAAATAAGTTAATGCACTAATAATCAACTGCAATACATCTCTTATTACTGGATTTCAGGTAAATAAACTCATCAAAACTCTAAGTGGATACTTCTGTGATTGGCCTATGCAATCTGTGCAAGAGAGAACTTTGGCAGTGAAAGATGGGCATTAGGCAGTATTAAACTATAATCTCAACAGATAAAAAAAATGCTAGTAGTAGGAAGATGGTTGACTATATTGACTTAGAACTATTTCCGACAAAGAAAAATCTAACAGTACAAGAATGATTTGGAAGAACTCAAGATCACCTACAAACATACGAGTAATTCAAAGGTGAACACAAATACTAACCTAGCTACATAGCAAAGAGATAATGAAAATGATAAGCCTCCTATATATCATACTTACAGTAGACGCAGACATCAGCAGCAGAAGGCAGCATATGGGAGCATGCTGGACATTTACAGTAGATGCAAGCATCAGAACATCAGCAGCATTGGAGCAGCAGTAGAGCAGCAGTACCGCAATGCAGCAGTACAGCAATAAGCAGTGTATGAGGCTATTTGGAATCAACAGGAACTAATGTCAAAATACATTTGAAGGCAGTGCTCTGTTAATCGTCTGTTAGTGCTCTGTTAAGTGTCTGTGAGTAAGAGTTGCTCTAATTGTAATATGTTAGTTAGTTTATTAGAAATGACAGCTAGTGGAGATAAGTCAGCAAGTATTAGCAGGGAAGGAGCAGGACATGGATCAGCAGGGAGTTGTGACAGAAAAGAAGTCAGTATTCTATTGCTCTGTTAGTATTCTGTATTAGCAAGATGTTGCTCTAGCAAGTTGTAGAATTAGCAAGTTGTTAGTATTCGGTCTGTTAGTTAGTTGTATTAGCAAGTTGTAGTAACAAGTGGGTCTGTATTAGAGCAAGTTGTAGTAACAAGTGGGTCTGTATTAGCTGGACAGTAGGAAGAAATACTATATAAGGAGAGTAGTAAGAAGAAGAGGGATTCATTGAATTTGTAAACACATTTGTACAAGAGCAATTGCTCACTGGAGAGTTTCAGGCCTCTCGAACAGCCTGCATTCATAATACAATACAGTTTTTCTTTCTTGACTTCCATACTTGGAGCTACCTTTTCCTATTCTTCATTGTTCAAATCAGCAAGTTATATCAAAAAACCCCACAAGGGTATAATTTCCCTCCACATACATTTAAGTCCAACCAACAAATTTTTTTATCAGTGAGATCAGACCTCACCTTGCATCACTGGGAGTCCTCTCATATACATCCTCCAGCCAGACTTGAACTTAGTTCCATTTCGGAACGCACAGTATGTTACTTGTGCGATTAATTGGGCAGAGATACTGAGGTGAAAATTTTGTCAGGGTATACATCAAAGGGCAGAGTTGGTGAAATCCTGTATAACCATAGGTTCTCTGTTTCCTGTATAAACCCTGTTCTATTGATTGAACAAAAAATTTCTGGAGAAAAACTCTTTTTGTGTCACGTGGTCAGTAATTTCATCCAGATATGAAAACCATGATCTAGCCAAGGCAAAAGCCACAATGCCTCCATATGAAGCAAGTGCCAACAATGGGTGGCTCCATGACCATAAATAGGGAAAAACAGGTTTGCAATTGTCAGTTCCCGTAGGCTGTAGGAATTCAAAGGAATACAGAAAGTAGTTACTCATATCTGTTTGGCATAGTAGCAAATTAGATGAGATGGATATGGATCGAAAAATGAGACGGCAAACTTTCTATTATCATTCTCTCATTCACAATTATGCAACTTCAATGTTTCACATTTTAGTAACATTGCCTTTCTTTTTCTTTTTTTTTCCTTTTTTGAAATGTAATATTGGTATCTTAGGATGGTGGTTAGCAATTAATTTTGGGGGTAGACTTTAATCCTAGATAAATTCCTCTCTTTTGTAAGCTTATGCTCCTTTGGTGTTTTTGTATATATACAAGAATTCAAGACCTTCTATACTCCATATTCAAATAGAGATTCTACAAACTGATTATGTACTTTTGGGCATATCAATGTAGAATCACACATGACAAAAATTGCATGTAGTAGATAGTTTTGCAAGAACTCAAGATCATCTAGATACATACATTGAATTCAAAAAGTGAAAAAAAAAAAAAAAAAAAAAAAACTACATCGTATGAGTAACAAACAAATGATGAGCAAGAGCAACAGTACAGACATACAATTTCCATCTCGCATGCATTTAAATGAAATGCATCCAACCAACAATGATGCATTAGTTACAAGAGGAGGACAAACCTCACCTCGCCTTGCCTCAACTCAGCATCACTCAATCTCACTAGCGTCCTCACGAACACAGCCTCCAGGCAGAAAGAACTTGAACTTATCTGGATTCTGTATCAAATAAGATGGAAGATACACAGCTGAATCCGATCGAGGAATTGGACCCATCCTCTTAATCAAATCATTCCAGGCCGCGAGATCCTCCATTCCAGGCCGCTAGCCGACCGCCGCTTGGACGCCTCACGGCCGCGATATCAGTCACCTCTCTCTCTCACGGGAGCCAAGTACGGGGTGTGCCGACAGGACAGCCGTCCTCCGCCAGGCGTTACGGACTGATTTTTGGATGTGATGGTCACGGCCCCAGCCTCCACCCCTCCCCCCACGGGACCGGGTCATGGAGATTCTAAGCCCTCTTTCGCCCAGATTTTAGGAAAATTTTTGGTGGAAGCCGCTGCGGAGACTCCGGTCGAAGGAACCCGTTTCCGCAAAGAGGGGGCCCCAGCAATCGGAATCACGGCCACGGATGAAGTTCGTGGAGAAGTTTTCATGGAAAAACACGTGATTGTCCTAAAATTCTCCAGCTATCGACCAACTTTGGCAGATATTCGAGATTCGATTCACAGAACTTGGGGCATTTTAGGCGATTTCTCACTCGGTTTACTAAATCAACGGCACGTGTTAGTCCGCCTTCAATCTGAGGAGGAAGCCCAGAAAGTTCTGTCGAGAGACTCATTTTTGATCCGTGGAGTTCGGTTCAAAGCTTTTCGATGGCATGATGGTTTCAGTTTGAAGGAGGACCCGATCTCGGTGCCGTTATGGGTAGAGTTGCCTAATTTACCTTTACATTTATTTCATCCCCCTATTTTAAAAGCAATTGTGAACTCTTTTGGTGGTTTCTTACGGATGGATGATCATACTCGTTGCCTGTCACGCCCGGGCTCTGCCCGTGTTTGCGTGGAGATGACTTTGGCAGACAAATTACCAAACAGAGTATGGATTGATAGAGCCAATAATAGAGGTTTTTGGCAGAAGATAGAATACCCAGGTTTCAAATATTGTGATTTTTGTTCTTTGATAGGGCATCAGGAGACTGTTTGTCGCAAGAAGCTCGGCATTAAGGCCGGAGGCCGAGTATCGGACATTGGTAAGACTGAGAAGGTAGTCAAATCCACGGCAGAAAATATTATTACCAAGCAACATTATGTTCCAGTGCTTAGAAAGGAAAATTCTTCAAATTCGGATGTGGGGGTGAGTGGATCAAAAAATAGCAAAGGCAAGGAGATTCCGGAGGGAGTCGTGGAGACCAAGCCGGGGGCAACTGATCCAGGAAAGGTGGTTTTGTCAAACACCTTTGAGGCTCTAATGGAGAATACTGAGGAAGAGGAGGATGCTCCAGCGGATTTTCAAACAACGGGTCAGAAATCAGAGCATGATCAAACCGGGGTCAAATCCGAATCTACGGAGGAATGCCTATTACAGGCGGGGTATACAACTTCAGAGATTGATCAGGTTCTTGGACACCACCCAAAGCTGACTCCAAAAATTCAGGTTGGGCAGCTTGTTTCAGGTGTGAAAAAGGTGTCTGGGCACTCGGTGATGTCTCCGTCAGGTGTGCCAATGCACAAAGCCGAGGAAGCGCAGTCTCTAACCGCACAGAATGGGCTGTCTCAGCCAGCCAACAGCACCGAAATAGGGGAGCCTGCGTTCTGTTTCGGTCTAGCAGAGGTGGTTCCAGGAACTGTCGCAGCTGGCGCTCTTTCTCCCGTCCGCGAATCAGGTCACTTTCCTCGAACTGGTTCGATTAAGAAGCCGTCTAGTGCTGATGTCACACAGGAAATACAGGCTGACTTACAAGTACCAACTGCTGCGATCCAGACAGCAGGCGCTGAAACAGATCAGCAGGTAGAGTTTGGGTTGTTGGATGATTGTAGGGATGATTGTAGGGATGCAGGTTACTCACCCAATGGGATTGAAACAGCGATTCAGGTTGCGGATTCAGACGCTGAAGTAGTAGCGGAGCCAGGTTTGTCTACCCCCATATCTAACTCCGAGGAAAACCCAATGCAAGTAGTGGAGGTACTTCGCGCGATCGCTGGTTACGGAGGACTGGGGGAAGATCCCACAATGCTCATGGCTTGCCTAACACCCCAAAACGTTAAGGTTGTGCAGTCAGCAATTGCACGAATAGGCATGGAGGCAGTGGTTGCTGAATTTCAAACTTCACTTGAAAAGGAAGCAGCAAAGGCGGGGCAAAACACTAGTGAAAAAGAACGGGAGGTTACCATAATACAGACTCCCACGGTAGATGTTCCTCGAAGGTCTTCTCGAAGCAAGAAGACAAATCCTAAATTCAGGTAACTGCTGATGATAATACAAGTAGAATGCAAATGTTTATTAGAACCTTGTATGGATGCTAGATTAGTGCTAGCATTCAATGGTTTTTATATCAGGATTCATTGTGGTTCGTATCCTTACGACGACTTCTCGTACATCCTGGGGCCCACATTAGGTATAAATCACGTCATGAGAGTGATTAAAGGATTGATTGGTACTTATGAGGAAGACAAGTTATGGCAGGTCTATCATGCAACTTCTTCAGTAGCAGATCACTTTGCAGGGTTACTCCCCAACTTGGAGACGGTGATTCTAGAACTAATTAGGTTCTTAGGTGTAGATTTTAAGCAAGTTTTTTGTCCTGTGGATGATGTAACGATTGAATGTAAGAGTGATTGTAATTCATTTCTAAGGTTCGGGGATCCTAAATAACCCCGCTCGTTTTTATTAAAAAAAAAAAATCTTGGAAGCTATACTCTTCAGGTAACATATCAAACAGATCATCCCCACGGCAAAGAACATTCTGATTCTCGAAGAACTAAGAAACTCTTTCCGCGTGACCCGGTCTGCGTGACTATAAGCTTTCATCTTAAACAAAAAATCCTTAATGTATTTAAGGCAAAAACTACAATGCCATCCAGCATCAGACAGCAAGTAATCAGTCTGCCTTGAGTGTTTATAATGAGTTGCCCCATGTCTAAAAATATGAACTGCAGGCTTCCAATTGCCAGTCCCCATAGGGAACTCAAAAGAGTACATATAATTCTTGAGGTCAAGATGCAATACAGGTGGGATTCCATCACACCATTGCAAGAGCTTCACAGTGTGAGCACTCGGCATCTCATCAGTATCCGACATAATCACAAGATCCCCATCAGAGATTCCAGCTGTCCGAAGCAACCCATTGATCGCCCCGCGCTGTTCCGACTCAAGCTTAAAGAATTCATCATGGTTGTGCTCATTAATCTCAAGAGCCTCAATTTCTCGTCGCATGGCATCCCTCCAGCGGCTGTCTTTCACGGCCTCAGAATAGCACACAGGTTCCCGATTTGCTTTATGTTCACTAACAGGAAACTTATCTCTACTTTGCTTTGCCCTCTGGCAGACGTCACAGTTTTTATTCAAGCGATTTTTCTTTTCACTAAAACTGACGTTGGGAACTAACTTTGTTACCTGTAGAGATGGATGACCCAGTCGCTGGTGCCATAGATCAAGAGACACCACACTATTGGCCTTTATTGCGTGAACCTGTGGCAGCCCCCGAAAGTAATAGAGTCCATCGCGTCGTTCACCCGCACCAATCAACATCCTCGAAGTGCGGTCCTGTATAACACACAGATCATTAGTGAATTGGACAAAACAGTTATAATGATCAGTCAATTGCGACACAGAAATTAAATTGCAAGTTAGCCCTGGCACATAAAGAACATTTTGCAAACAGAAATTTCTCTCAAGAAGGATCGTCCCCTCCTTAGTGGCAATAGCGCTACTCCCATCTGGCAATCCCACGGGACATTGAGCAATCTCCCTTAAGTCACGGAGATCCCCGATCGTGCCAGTCATGTGATTCAAAGCTCCCGTATCAATAATCCAAGGCTTACCAATCATCTTATCGGTCGTTGCGGATTTTGACCCGCCCAGCATTTGGAGAAGTGTCTGCCACTGGGTGGTTTTCAGCCCGGGCAGTGGAGATGCATTTGTCTCAGTCACTCCTGCTCCAAAAGAACCTGTCTGAGCAGCATTGACACCGCCAGCCATGAGCGGTGTTCAAAGAGAAATCTCAAACCGCCGCAGAAAAAATCAAAGTTGTACTCGTGACAACCAGAGAAGATAAACTCCTTTTTTTTTTTTTTTTTTTACTTGTGCATTACACAAACAGAGAAACAGAGAGATTTTTCTCTTCTCTTCGACAGAGACAGAGAATGGAGAGGTCTCGACAGAAACAGAGGGAGGTCTCGCTGATGGGGTTTCCTGCTGCTTCTTCTCTTCGATGATGGGGGTTTTCGATGATGGGTTCTAACAATTTATCATCTAAAAAAAATCCAGAGGTTCGATCAGATTCGATCTCTTCCAGAGGTTCGATCTCTTCTTCTTCTCAGGTTCAATCAGATTGGATAAGGGAGAATCGATTAGGATCGATAAATCGATCAGTTCAGTTCTTAGTTCTTCTCTTCGACAGAGACAGAGAGAGAGGGAGATCTTCTCTTCGACAGTGTACAACCCTGAGGTTCAAAACTGCTTCGATCAGTGTTCAAATCGCAAGGGTTCAAATCACACACCCACCTGCTTCGTCTTCTTCGATCAGAGCTTCTCCAGAATCTCCACACTTCTTACACAGTATCTTCGATTAGGGGTTCAATCAGAGGGTTCCTTCTTCAATCAGAGTTCCTTCTTGATCAGGTCAGAGGTTCAATCAGAGGGTCGATGTCGATCAGAGGTTCAATATGAGTTGATCAGAGGTTCAATATGAGTTGATCAGAGGGTCGATGTCGATCAGAGGTTCAATATGAGTTGATCAGAGGGTCAATGTCGATCAGAGGTTCAATCAGAGGGTCGATGTCGATGTCCCTTTAGGGGTTCGATCAGCGGTTCGATCAGAGGTTCGATCAGTCGATCTTTCTTCTTCTTCTTCGTTCCTTCTTATTCGAAGAAGAATCACTGATGCCCTTTGAGACTGCACTCCGAGGTTACAATGCCCAGTTAGAGGAAGATCCAATCGTTCCAATCGTACACAGGTACATTTTCTCCCTTTATGATACTCTTTGCTCTGATACCATGATAGAAATATTAGACACAAAGGAATTGATTTGTGTGTATTGTCTTGTCTTTCTCATTCACAATCAACTGTTTATATACAAACTAATCCAGAGAATATTGTGAGAATATTCACAATATAATCTGCTAATTTCCTTAAAACTATTATACAATATTGACTCTATAAGCAACTTTCCTAATACAAATATTCCCAATCAATCAGGATATTCGTAATATATTCTCAATAGCTTACCTGATCTCAGGTTTGTCTTGTTAGGATGGAGGATGATTTTCATGGAATGACAAATGTAGCATGAGATAATGAATCTAGCCTTACTTAATGTTACACGTTCTATTTGTGAAATAATCAGGCAGTTGTTCTCGTACCCATATCACAAGGCTTATATATTCTTGTGTTCTGTGCAGAGCTTTTGTCCCTGCCGTTTTGTTGGGAGAAGCAGAGCCTAAGAGCACCGAACAATCTTCCAAGACACAAGAGCAACCCGCTGTAGGGAACACTATGATTCTGTTAACTTTCTTATTAAAGTGCAGTTATAAAGTTAGAAAGGACGTATATATGGTTTTGCACTGAAATTTGTCCCTTAAGCCGAACTTTCTTTCCTCATATATCCCAAAGATAAAGATGTGATGAAATTTACCATTCTTTGGTCTTTACAAAGCCTAAAGGTAGAGTTAAGAGTGGCAATCTGACCTGTGAATTACAAACACAGTTACGAAAAGGGTTTTGTTGGGGTTTTAAGTTTTGCTGTCCGAACCCCTTTGAAGTGTCCTGATACCATCACTCATCTTGTTTTGTTGACATAATGAAGCACTATTTCCAATCTAAGCATGTATAATCCTTGATGCATATGTAATTTGTTTCTACATATTTTAAGTTTAGGACACACTGAATAACTTAAATAGTTGTAATGCATAAGTACTTCTATATACATAGTAAATGTTAGGTTAATGGTTTGTACATATTTTAAATTTAGAGCAACATTAAACAACTTAGTATGATATATATATTTTTGGTTATGCATAATATAATTAATTTACATAATAGCATTAATTCAGGTAAGTATTTTAAATTCTGTGTTAGACTGTTAGTTTGGTGTATTTATTAGATGGAGTAAACACTTGTGTTGATAGGGGTTGATAAGACACAATCCTGTTATAAACAGGTTGGATTTTGGTTGGCTATTAATCCTGACATGGCACTACCCATTGCCACCCCTAGGTAGACTACTTTAGCAGCGACCATAATTTCTATAATACTGTCATTCACCGCCTTACACTAATCTATGTGGTGGTAGACTACCCAACCTATACTTCTCATATAGCCGAAATTCTAGCTGGCCTGGGTCAACCAGCGAGGTTGTTGCCTGGGTGGGGCAAAAAGACAATTTTGCCCCCCCTTTTTAACTACCTTTTTAGAGAAAGTGTTTAAAGAGGGAGGGCAAAAATGTCTTTTTACCCCACCCAGGCAGCAAACAGGCTGGGAGACCCAGGCCCTGTAGAATTACTCCTCATATAGATAGTAAAGCTGCCATGTTTCTTTAGTGATTTCTTGGTGTCTGTATTAGCAAAGCAATATCTGTTGGAAGTTCTTATAATATATTTAGGATGTATTGCCTGTTCACCCTTGGGCATTTTCTCTGTATTAAAGTGGATTTTTTTTTTCTTTTCTATGCCTGTTTTCTGTTTTTGATTACTTACTGAAGACTTTTGTGTTTAAGGAATCTGCAACCGAGCCTGATCAAGGCAACATGGATACTGCAGAGGGGTCTATAGAAACTGAAGCTTCACTGGAGGGAAAACCTGATGATAAAGGGAAGGAGAAAGAGGATAGAGATAAAGAAAAGAGTAAAGAGGATAGAGATAAACACTCAGAAAAGGAGAAGGGGAAAGAGAAGGATGGTGAGAAGAAAGGAGATAGTGAGAAAGATAAACTAAAAGGTCTTGAAGGGACAAATTTGGATGCTTTGTTACAGAGGCTTCCGGGTTGCGTCAGCCGTGACCTCATTGATCAGTTGACTGTAAACATCATCTTGCTTTTGCTTTTTGCAGTCTTGATCTTCTATTTCATTTGATCCACTTGGATCTTCTTACCTACAAATCCTCTTTTTTTTGCAGGTAGAATTCTGTTACTTAAATTCAAAATCAAATCGGAAAAGGCTTGTCAGAGCATTGTTCAATGTCCCTAGAACGTCCTTGGAGTTATTGGCCTACTATTCTCGTATGGTAGCTACATTATCAACATGTATGAAGGACGTCTCTTCTATGCTTTGCAAAATTTGGAGGACGAGTTCAACTACTTGATCAATAATAAGGTCTATTTAGCATTTGAATGACTACCTCTAATGAATGCAATTGCTTTACCCGTGCAGCAAGTGTATTTTGAATTATTCATTCTTTGACTCATCTTTCTTTTCCTCATATAAATAGCATGTACAACTATATTCCAAGCATTTACACTTTTATCGTTGTGCTTCAGGACCAAATGAATATCGAAACTAAGATAAGGAATATACGTTTTATTGGGGAGCTCTGCAAGTTTAAGATTGCGCCAGCAGGATTTGTGTTTGGTTGCTTAAAGGTGAGATTAAGCCTGTTTAGAATCTACTTTTCTTGGTATATGTGAGCCTCCGTTCAATTTGAGATGGCTTGGAGGTCGGTTTCTATATTCTACATGAATGGGGGAAGAAAAAAATTAAATGGGTTTGATTGTTCCTTTTTAAGTTGATGAACTGTAGTATTGTACACTTGTAATATATTTGTGGACCGCATTTCAGATCATATTTTAATGTCAGAAGTTTTAGATATGCATAAATAACTCCTACCTGCCTTGCTACCTATACTTTGTGAAGTAAGTTGCACTAATGTGGTGTGTTAATTGGGCATACTTCTTCCAAGGAAGAGAGCCTCACATCGTTTTGTTAATTTAGCATGAGATACTTACGAGTGGGATTATCTCTTGCAAGCAGGCCTGTTTAGATGATTTCACTCACCACAACATCGATGTTGCATGCAACCTTCTTGAGACATGTGGTCGATTCCTGTATCGATCTCCTGAAACAACAATACGAATGGCAAATATGTTGGAAATATTGATGCGCTTGAAAAATGTGAAAAATTTGGATCCTCGTCACAGCACCCTTGTTGAAAATGCCTATTATCTGTGCAAACCACCTGAAAGATCTGCTCGAGTCTCTAAAGTCCGTCCACCATTGCATCAGGTATAGAGATTCACAGTTGTCTTGGATGATTCAGTTGGAGTTCATTAATATGATCATCTGTGTCTTCTTTTGACATCAATACTCACTACTTTCTATTTTACAGTACATCAGGAAATTGCTTTTCACTGACCTTGATAAGTCCTCCATTGAGCATGTTTTGAGGCAACTGCGCAAGTTACCCTGGAGTGAATGTGAATCATACCTCTTAAAATGCTTTAATGAAGGTTCACAGGGGAAAATACAGTCAAGTTCACCTCATTGCTTCACTTACTGCTGGTTTGAGTCGCTACCATGATGAATTTGCCGTGCATGGCAGTTGTTGATGAGGTTTGTGCCTTTTTTTTTCTTACTCTTCACCTGTATGATTGTACCATTTTAAGGTTCTCCTAGTGGGATGGTCTTGACTGAATTAATGCTTTTCATTGTGAAACCCATTTTAAATATAAAGAAACAGCTTCTTATCCTTGATAAAGTAAGATAAAAAGTTTTGTGATTTGTACTTCTAGTAATAGCCGTGGAAGTTAAAGCTCTCTAAAATTTAAGGAGGTTTCAATCCTCACGGTCATTATCATAACTTGGAAGTTAAAGCTCTCTAGTAATAGTTTTGTGATTTGTACTTCTAGTGTGCTATATGGCACCGTAATTTCTTTGCTTTTGAATTTATTGAAAACACTAATAGAACTATACATGATTTGCTTGCTGTGGGCATTGACTCAAAAATGTTTCTGTACATAACTGTACATGATTTGCATACATGATTCACATGCTTTGGGAATTGACCCAAAATGTTTCTTTACGTAACTGTTAGAACAATTTTCTTTCTATTGGAATTATGCCATAAAGAACTATCTTGGTCCTCAAGTCTTGTAAGTTGACAGGTGCCATGAGGGCCTCTTGAGGGAGAAGCTAATGCTCCACTCACTTGGAACAGACAAAACCCTTTCGACCCTCTCTCTCTATCTCTCATGACCAGAACGAGCTAACTCCTCATCGGCCTTGCAAAAGGCAGAGCAGATTAAAGCTGCGAAGCTGGGTGCAACCTCTCTGATTTCCTTGGAGGAGAGAGTGAGAATCTGAGGAGCAGCTTGCGAACGAGATCTGAGGAGCAGCTCGCGAACGAGATCTGAGGAGCTGCCGCCGCCAACACTCCAGGCTGCGAGATCGACCGTCCGCGTTTCTTCACGGACGCGAGATCGATCTGCTTCAAGGCCGGCAACCTGAACAGCCGCCGCGAGGGGAAACAACCGCCGCCATTCAGGCATTTCAAGGCCGCGATACCGGCAGCCTGTTTTGCCTCTTCCTGGAGATCGACCGACTGCCGTTCACGGCCGCTCGACAGACCGGCTATCTCTGCCTGGCCGCCGGCTTTGGCGACGGGAGACGGATACGGGCTGATCCGACAGGACAGCAGCCATCCGCTCGCCGGACTGACATCTGGATGTGATGTGCACGGCCCTAGTCTCCACCCCTCCCCCCACGGGACCGGGTCATGGGGATTCTAGGCCCTCTTTCGCCCAGATTTTGGGAAAAATTTTGGTGGCTGACGTTGTGGAGACTCCGATTGAAGGCACTAGATTCCGTAAAGAGGGAGCTCCCGCAATTGGCATTACGGCA
Organism: Berberis thunbergii; assembly: GCA_003290165.1. Taxonomy (NCBI): domain Eukaryota; kingdom Viridiplantae; phylum Streptophyta; class Magnoliopsida; order Ranunculales; family Berberidaceae; genus Berberis; species Berberis thunbergii. Next base: position 176,670 of record QNQO01000534.1, on the reverse strand, counting down.
ACAGATGAGTTCCGTGGGGAGGCGTTTATGGAAAAACATGTGATCGTTTTAAAATTCTCTAGTTACCGCCCAACATTGGAAGACATCCGAGATTCGATTCACAGAACTTGGGGAATTCTGGGAGATTTTTCGCTCGGCTTACTCAATCAACGGCATGTGTTAGTTCGTCTTCAATCGGAGGAGGAAGCAAAGAAAGTTTTGTCGCGGGATTCCTTTTTGATTCGTGGCGTTCGTTTCAAAGCATTTCGTTGGCATGATGGCTTTAGTCTGAAGGAGGATCCGATATCGGTGCCACTGTGGGTAGAGTTGCCTAACTTACCTTTACATCTTTTTCACCCCCCTATTTTAAAAGCAATTGTCAATTCTTTTGGTGTTTTTTTGAGAATGGATGATCATACTAGATGTTTATCGCGCCCGGGCTTTGCCCGCGTGTGTGTTGAGATGACTTTGGCGGACAAATTACCAAACAAAGTATGGATTGATAGGGCCAATAATAGAGGTTTCTGGCAGAAGATTGAGTACCCAGGTTTCAAATATTGTGACTTTTGTTCCTTGCTCGGGCATCAGGAAAGTGTTTGTCGCAAGAAGCTAGGCATTAAGGGCGGTGGCCGGGTTTCAGAACTAGGTAATGTTGAGAAGATAGCCAAATCAAAGACCGAAAGTAACAATACCAGGCAACAATATGTTCCAGTGATCAGAAAAGGAAATTTTTCGAATTCGGAAGTGGGTGTGAGTGGAACAAAAAATAGCAAAGGCGAGGAGATTTCGGACGGAGTCGGGAATATAAAGCAGGTGGCCATTGACCCGGTTAAGGTGGGTTTGTCCAACACATTTGAGGCATTGATGGAGAATATTGAGCAAGATGAAGGTCCTCCAGCGGAATTACAAATAGCGAGTCACAAATTAGAGCATGCTAAAACCGGGGTCCAGCATGAGTCTACGGAGGAATGCCTACTAGAGGCGGGGTATACAACTTCAGAAATTGATAATGTTCTTGGACAACAACAAAAGTTACCCCTACACGAAGATGAGATAAATCCGGAAACTAAGGACAATCCTTCTATTCAAAGTGCAGCGTCGCCAACTGTGTCGACTGATTGCACATGTGAAACTCAGATTGGGCAGACTGTTTCAAAGTCGCAGAAGCCAGTGCTCTACCCTTCAAGAGGGGCCGTGATTTCTCCTCAGCCAGCGATCTGCCTCAAGCTAGAGGCCAGTGTCTCGCCCAAGCCAGCACCATGCACCAAGGCTGTCGATGTGGCCTGCGCCATTGCCGCGCCATGCACCACACCAGATAACAGAGTCTCGCCCCAGCCAGCGCCCCACACCAAGGCAGTGGAAGTGGCTTCGCCCCAGCATACGCCCTGTACCAAGACAGGGGTCGAGGCTTCGCCTCAGCCAGCGCCCTGCAACCCATTTATCGGTGCTCCTAGCACAGAGCTAGGGGATGCTATACAGAGTCAGCAAGTGCAGAAATTCTCGGATGATGATTTGCAGTCTATGCTCAGGTTAAAGGGACATTTTGACAAATATGCTATCAAAACTTCACCGGATTATAAAAGAGTCGGAGACAATTTGAATCAGGCTATATCTTTGTTCAGAGAAAATAGGTTACTTCGACGACCGACATTTGACCTCAGTACTCTCGAAAGATCTAGTGAGGATAGTGATGACGTCAACTCAGAATATGAGCTTGATCCACAGAAAGCGATCAGTGATTTGGCTTTAGGGGCTATGTCAGACGGAAAGATGAATAAGAAGCGCCACACCAAAGATATCAGCATTTGTCCCCGAAAATCCAATAGAGCTAGGACAATAACCAAAAGGTACAAAGACTGATTTTGTTTAGGCTTGTATTGGTGAATCCTTTCTTTTGTGAGGCTTTGTTTTATCCCTATTGGGTCAGTCATGTAGCCTTCGGGCGTGGTTTTTTATATGAATAAATAGGTTTGTTCTTTAAAAAAAAAAAAAAAAAAAAAAAAAAAAAAAAAATGCTCCACTCACTTTAAATTAATGGAATCATGGGGGAAAGTAGAATGGTTAAATTATACAAAATAGTCAATGTGGTTTGTAGTGCAGCTTGTATTGTACTTAGAGATGTATATTTCTTGATAGCATTTGTTTTAATATTTATCATTTCATGGTCAAAGGTTCTTGAGGAGATAAGATTGGGTTTGGAATTGAATGAGTATAGCTTACAGCAAAGACGCATAGCACATATTTTCTTAGGAGAGCTTTACAACTATGAACATATAGACTCTTCCGTCATATTTGAAACGCTTTATTTGATTCTCGTGTTTGGCCACGACACAGCCGAGGTATGAATGTCCGCTCTGACAACCCATAATTAGATTACACTTCTTTTTCTAGTAATGTTTCTTGAGAGGTTTACATGGCCTCTCGGTTCCAGTTTAAAATTTTCAATCTCTGAAATGTGATTGTTGTATTGTTGACTTTTCATGGCAAGTTTTCAAGCACCTACATTGTTATATGTGATATCATTGATTCTTGATAAATGATAAAAAAAACTTGTGCGGTGTGTGTTTTTCTTTTTTTTTTTCTTTTCTGCCAAGATAGAGGAGCTTTTCTCCTAGTTATTATAAACTTTCGCATTCCAAAAGATAATTCAGAAAATTTTGGCAGCAATGTTATGTGGAAGGTTACATGTTTACTTTTACTTTTAGTAACTCAAGGAGTACTAGTCAATGTTAAGTAATCATATAAAGGCTCCGCTTGGTTCATGGTAAAACAATGCATAATGTAAAAGTTTACGGTGGTTACACGCTTAGTTGATTTTACAAAAAATTGTTATTGGAATTTTAATTCAGGACCTCCATATCTCCTAGTTATAAAATTCTGCTAAATTTTGTGAGACAAAATCTACTGCATTATTTTTGCAAAACTATTGTCATCTCCTCTTACTCAAATTTTACTCTCAACTAATTCATAAACACCCTAACCACCAACACTTTCATAACTACCATCGCACCACTACCACTGCCACGACCACGATACCATAACCATCACAACCGCCATCGCCGCTGCCATCACCACTACTACCATAGCATAATTACCATAACCAACACCACCTTCATTAGTATCCCCATAATCGTCGTCGCTGCTCGCACCACCACGACAGCCATAACATAACCATCACAACTGCCGCTGCCACCACCTCCACCACCCCCACCACCACTACCATAGCATAATCATCGAAACCAGCACCACCTCACTACTACAACCATAATCGCCGCCAATGCTTGCCACCACCATGATCGCCACAACATAACAACCGCCACTACTGCCATTGCCGCTACCACCGCTGCCGCCGCCATAACAAAACCATTACAACCACCACCGTTGCCACCACCACCGTCACGATCACCACACCGTATCTTACTACAACCACCACCACCGCAACCACCATAGCCACCACAATCATCACTACCACCATGACCGCCACCATCATCGCCGGCATCTGCAAGCACCATCACCAGAACACAATCATCGACACCATGACCATGCCCTTGAATGATATGCATCGATTTTTTTCCAATTACTATTAGTGTTCTAAAAATCGCTAGGTAGTAGGCAAGCGACGAGCAGGGATTAGCGCTCGGGGTCTAGGAGGTTATTATTTATTTATTATAATTTATAAAAGTTGAGCACAATAGCATATAAATTACTTCTAATTCAATGTCAATATATATATGCAAAATGTATAAAAAAAAGTCTTAATTTTTATTTTTTTCGAATTGAAAATATTTTTATTTTTTCAAAAACCCAATCATGCTGCCTGCCTAGAATGATTTTTAGAATAGTGATTACTACCAAGCGTGCACCTGGGTGGCTCTCAGCCTAGCGCCTTGGCCTCGTCTAGGCGGCCCAACCGCTCGTAGAATAACGTATTATGAACTAATGCAATGCAAACTAATGCATCGGCATCAATTTGCAATTGCATCAGTTTGGAAAATGCATTATATTACAATGTACCAAGCGGAGCCAAAATAACAAACAATTTGTGCACCAATCTTCAATAATAACTATTTATTTATTTATTTATTTTAAAAATGAAATACAGTTATGATTTTGAATGTTGTGTAGGTTTATTCTCTACAAAGACTGAAAGTTAGAAGCTTTATTTTTTTTGTTTTATTTTCTTTTCTAAAATGGTTCCTATGCACTCAAATCTTGTGTATGTTTGCTTCTCAGTTTCACTTCCATTTTAGTCTTTAAAGTTGGACATGCTATTAGTAACAGAGACAAGTTTTGGTAATGAATTTTTTTTTTAGAATATGAATACAAGTTTGCGGGAATAGAAGTAAACCAAAGAATAAAAAAGAGCACTAGAGAACCTGCAGTAAATAATATTCATTACCAAAATGCAAGTTTACCCAATTAGCTCCATGTCACATCATTACCGAAATGCAAGTTTACCCATTAGCCCCATGTCACAGATTTCAAATGGAGAAGCCCTTTCTTTCTAACCTCAAAGACTGAAACCACCCTACCGATTTTGTGGAATAACTCCTAAACGAATCCACTGGAAGATTATCTTCTATAAGCTTCTAAAAAAAGGATTTCACTCAAGGGGAAACGAAGAAGAGAAAAGAAAGAGACCAGCAGATCCCCCCATAATCGCCATCTTTGTGAACAACTGATCTTAGAGGGTCCACCAAACTTAAAATTTTGTCCATTTCTATTATTGGTATTCAATTTGAGAAGAAAATGCTGCAGGTTTGTAATAAAGTGGATCATATTCAAATGGAGAAGGAAAATGGACTAAATGATGTATTATTGTGGACGCTGCGGTTATTTGGTGGTTTCATGTAGATAGAGGGTTACTGTTTTATCTTAGCCTTTATGATTTATGCTTTTAAAATCTCCACATAGTAATCATTATTTTCATTTTCATGTTATAAAGCAAGATGTTCTGGACCCACCGGAAGATTGTTTCAGAATCAGGATGATTATAACACTTCTACAGACATGTGGACACTACTTTGATCGTGGTTCTTCTAAGAAGAAGCTTGATAGATTCCTTATATACTTTCAGCGGTACATTCTCAACAAAGGTTCAATTCCACTGGACATAGAGTTTGATCTGCAGGTTTGTTTTTGCTATCTTCAAACTAGATTATTTGGCGTTAGTGTTTGCTAGTTTCTAAATTGTGCCACCGAGTGGACTGGGGTACCAAAGGTGTTGGTGCACTTTATGTGATCAGCACATATTATGTCACAATAGGACATTTCTCATATACTGACTATGTTTGCTAGTTTATTGTATATGATGTTCTACTCAAGCAAATTCCTATATGCAAATATAAAGCATAAATTCCATGGAATTATTGAGCATACGAACAATAGCACATGCATATAAACATTCTAATGTAGGCAAACATTCTTTGAAACACAAATTCAATCTATGAAATAAATTCATACCTGATTGTGTAACTTCCGTATAAGATTCAACAGCTGTAACACTTCAAATAAACAGTTAGATAAAAATGTACCATTTTGTTCTTGTGTTGAGTCGCGGACTAGGTCGCTCTCTTTAAGACGTTTCGCGGCTCTGCCCAAGATTGTGCTAGCAGTGTTATAGCCCCGCCGTCCCCAGGATAAAACAGCCCAGAATCTTCTCTGTCTCGTTCAAGAATGCACAATAAATGAACGGTATACTATTCACCCTCATTCTCATTATTTGCTCGGAATCAAAAAATCGGCAAAAACAGAAACACTGTTTTCAAAACATGTTCTGGATGCACTACTGTTTTGCAAAAAACGCAAAGAACAGTTTCTGTTTTGCAAAAACACTCTGTTTCACGTTGTTGTTCAAAACTCTGTTTTTCATTGCAAAATCAAAGCACTGTTTCTGATTTCGAATAAGCTCAAGAACTCAGTTTGACAAAACTGGAAGAAGCAAGACTAATTTGAAAGACTGTTCCTCTGTTTTTCGCAATCACACTGTTTCAGAAAATCGAAGTTTGAACTGTTTGCAAGAAGCAAACTGTTTTGTAAACTCTGTTTTGCAATCATCGAAGAGCTGTTTCAGCTTTGATGAAGCTCACGAAGACTCTGTGTTTCTCTGTTGTTGTTTTTTTTTTCATTCGTTCAAGCAGAAAACGATTTTGCAATGTCTCTGTTTTCTTCATTCTATAAGCTCTAAGCTCTAAGAGGAACTGGAAGAGACTGTAAGCTCTGTTGCAGCTATTGGCAACGAAAACCTTGAGGACTAGTCTATTCTCGAAAACTCTTTTTGTGTAATTTATGTTGTTCTCTGTTTTCGCAAAACCAAGGACTGTTCTTCGTTTTGGCAAGAACTTAATCTCTGTTGCATATACACTGTTTTTGCAACGAAACATTTGGAGTCCAGTATCTGGATTGTCAAGTTGGTTCCACCAAGAACACTGGAGTGGGCGTTCACATCTGCAACTGCTGCCTCAACTGCGATCTTTGCCACTCTCCAATGGTAGAGTTGAAAGAGATCATACCTCCAATATTCACATTAGAGGGCCTTGAGGTAACAGTCTTGCCAGCAGCATTGGCAAACTGGCTCAAATAGATTATAGACAAGAACACGAGGCAGACCACTTTCATGGGGGCTTTTTAAAATGACAATACAACTCTCATCTGCTCTGTTTATTATATCTCTCTTAAGCTCTGATTAGAGATGTATTAAAAAGGATGAAATACAACCACTAGGAGCTGAATTTGCGGAACCAATATGAAAACATGGAGCTGTCCACTGAATTTTAAAATACTCAAAAGAGCCGCCCACTTCATTTATAAAGAAAGTGTTGTTAATTTTAAAATCCACAAATGTTCCAACAAAAGGTATATGGACTGTAGTGTTGAAGGCATACATAGTAAAAATACAAATTACTGAGTTGTCGCCCCTTCTCTGCAATATTACTTAACAAATTATCAACTTCGCCTATATTGGAGTTGGGCTATGCTCTGTCACAAAATCCTTTTTGCATTTTAATGCCTGTCCTGATAGCTTTGTATATAAAGGTTCATGTAATTAGACGCTTGAAATTTGTTATAATTCTGATTGCAGTTTCCTTTTAGCCTGCATGTTAATCTTTCTATTGACATATTTGCAGGATCTGTTTGCTGTTTTACGCCCTAACATGACTAGATATTCATCCATTGAGGAGGTTAATGTTGCACTTGTGGAACTTGAAGAACATGATCGCAATTTCTCAACCGATAAGACTAATAACGAGAAGCATTCTGACACTGAAAACTGCAGGCCTCCGGGACGAATTGTTGGACAAATCCAATAATGTGGGCACACATATGTAATATAACGTGTATTGCTATCTTAAAGTGTAGTCCATTTAAATATGTGATCTAATAGGGGTATTGGACTATAAGGTATTAATAAATAACATGGTGTAAATAAGGATGTAATTTCTAATTCAATGAGGGGCAGAATTGGAAATTCACAGCCCGTAAATTGAAGGGTTGTGACTTATGGGCATTATAAATTGGGATGGGTCCCCGATTGAGCGTATGCGTAGAAAGAACAAAACTTTGGAATTATTTTCTGTATCCTCTCAACAGAGATCTAAGGGAAAACGCTTGAATCAATCGGAAGATCCAAACAATCCAAACTCATCACAATCAACGGGGAAATCGCTATGGATCGATCCGGTATGTTTCTGTTCTTCTTATTTCCATTGAATCAACTAGAGTCTTAAGCGTATGATTTAATACAACAATTGGTATCAGAGCAACTCTTGTTGATTCCATGTGAAATTATAAAGGAAAACATACAGTGATTATTTGTTTCATACAGTGATATATAGATTCATACAGTGATATATATACATTCATATAATATCAAGGCAATTGAATACTATATGTTATTTATGATTATAGATTCATATAGTTTATGTATTTGGACATGATTATAAAGACATGATTATAGATTCATATGAATAGCATGAATACAGTGATTTTGGATTATGTATTAATACAGTGATTGATATAGCATGATCTGGACCTACAGTGATATGTATTCATGACAATTGTATTCACTGTTTCATTGTGAGTGTAATTGTATTTCCTATTGAAATAGATTACAATTTGGATCAAGGTAAAATAGATGTATTAAAAAAAAAAAAAAAAAAATCCGGTTTTACTGTTACAGTGAACAGTGTTTACGATTTCGTGAACAGGGTTTGCTATTTCGTGAACAGTGACAACGTTACGGTGAACAGTGATACGTGTTACAGTGAATAGTAAACGGCGAACAGTGAATAGTGAAAAACGATTTCACTGTTACAGTGAACAGTATCTACGATTATGCAATTTTTTTTAAAAATTAATGTTCACATTGACCGTTACTGTTCACATTGACCGCGACTGTTCACCATTGACCGCAACTATTCACTGTTGGGCCTGGCGAATGTTGGGCTTGTATAGTGACTGTTCACGGGCCTTGTGACTGTTCACCTATTGGGCCTGTTGCTGTTATTAATAATTGAGCCTGTTAGTACATTTTACTTTGACTATTGGGCCTGTTGCTGTTGGTAATATTGTTTTAAAGTGTTGGGACCTATGTAATGTGGCTATATTTTATTTAGACCCATGTTTTAATTGTATTAATGGCTATATTTTATTTATACATAGAATATAATTTTGGTTTCATGTATCACTATTGTGTTCCTTATTTAAAATTTACACCATTTAACTAATATGTTGCCAAAGCAACCACTATTAGAAAATATTGGTTGATTTTAAATAAGTGAGCATGCTACTTCCATGTGAAACAATCGGCCCAAAGGAAGATTGTTTTGACCGGATAGTCCCTAGTCTTAAATATGTGATAAAGTTTACTTTACCATGCTTTTATTATGTCAGTCCAAAGAAAGGCATAATATTAGGCCGGTTTCATTTTGTACGAAGAGTACCACTTACAGATTGATATTTCTGTCCAAAGACTAAATAACAATCCTGTGTTAGGTATCTTAATGTGGGTTTTTTTATTTACCTATTGTATGAATTTAAAAGTTTATGCAATTGAATAATGACGTGAATATGTTATTTATGTAATTTATTCTCTGTACAGCTAATATGTCTGCTACTAGTATATCTGCTGGTGTAAATAATATTCCCATGCTTAATGGGACAAACTTCAAGGACTGGAAAGAGAACGTGTTAATCGTTCTTGGATGTATGGATCTGGATCTTGCCTTAAGGATTGAGCAACCCGCTCCTCTTACAGATGTAAGTACTCCTGATGCCAGGAAATACTTCGAGAAGTGGGAACGCTCCAATCGCATGAGTCTCATGCTCATAAAGCGAGGTATTCCAGAAGCCTTTAGGGGTGCAATATCCGCAGGGGTGACCAATGCCAGTGAGTTCCTTACTGAACTTGAAAAGCGTTTTGCTAAAAACGATAAGGCTGAAACAAGCACACTTTTAGCTAGCTTGATTTCATTAAAGTATAAAGGCAAAGGAAACATTAGAGAGTACATCATGGAGATGTCTCATCTTGCTTCAAAACTTAAAGCACTGAAGCTTGAGTTGTCTGAGGACTTACTCGTGCATTTAGTTTTAATATCACTTCCTCCACAGTACAGTCAGTTTAAGGTCAGTTACAACTGTCAGAAGGAGAAATGGACTCTTAATGAGCTCATTTCTTACTGTGTACAAGAGGAAGACAGGCTGAAGCAAGACAGAACAGAAAGTGTTCATTTTGCAAGCACCTCTAAAGATAAGGGCACAAAACGAAAGAAGGATTATGAAGCTGCTAAGGGTCCAGCACAAAAGAAACAGAAAGGAAATGAGGGTTGTTTCTTTTGTAAGAAACCTGGACATGTAAAGAAGGAATGTACCAAGTATCACGCTTGGCGTGCTAAAAAGGGTATGTTTCTTGCTTTGGTCTGTTCTGAGGTTAACTTAGCTTCAGTACCTCGAAACACTTGGTGGTTAGATTCTGGTGCTACTACTCACATAAGTGTTTCTATGCAGGGTTGTCTGAGCTACCGAAAGCCAAGTGATGCTGAAAGACGCATCTTCGTGGGCGATGGAAAATCGGTAGAAGTGGAAGCAATAGGAAACTTTAGGTTACTCTTAGGGACTGGTTGTTATTTGGAACTGAAAGACACTTTTGTAGTACCATCATTTAGACGGAATTTGGTTTCTATTTCCTTGTTGGACAAATTTGGATATTGTTGTTCATTTGGAAATAATCAATTTAGTCTTTCATTAAATTCCAATATTATTGGTACTGGTTCATTAAGCACATTTGATAACCTATATCTTCTTGATACTATTGTCTCATATAATGTAACCTTGCATGTGGAATCACGTGGTACTAAGCGTAAGCTAAATGAAGGAAATTCATCAAAACTATGGCACAAACGTTTAGGACATATCTCGAAAACGAGAATGGAGAGACTTGTGTCAGATGGCATAATAGATTCTCTTGATTTTTCAGACTTTGATGTCTGTATTGAGTGCATCAAGGGAAAACAGACCAAACAAAAGAGATTAGGTGCAAACAGAACTTCAGACGTTTTAGAATTGATCCACACAGATATTTGTGGACCATTCCCTTCGGCTTCTTGGAATGGTCAACAATATTTTATATCATTCATAGACGATTACTCACGCTATGGGTACCTATATCTCATTTATGAGAAATCTGAGTCACTGGATATGTTCAAAGCTTTCAAAGCTGAGGTTGAGAACCAACTCAACAAACGAATTAAAAGTGTCAGGTCTGACCGTGGTGGTGAGTATTACGGCAGATATGACGGTTCCGATGAACAACGTCCAGGACCATTTGCTAAATTCCTAGAGGAATGTGGAATCGTCCCACAGTACACCATGCCGGGATCACCTAGCATGAATGGTGTAGCTGAAAGACGAAACCGAACTCTTAAGGACATGGTAAGGAGTATGATCAGTCATTCTACATTACCTGAATCACTCTGGGGAGAAGCACTAAAGACTGCAGCTTACATCCTTAATAGAGTACCAACTAAAGCGGCTGCCAAAACACCTTATGAACTTTGGACAGGTAGAAAACCTAGTCTAAAGCATTTTCACATTTGGGGATGTCCAGCTGAAGCAAGGCCTTATCGGCCGAATGAAAAGAAATTGGACTCCAAAACAGTGAGCAGCTACTTCATTGGCTACTCTGAGCGATCTAGGGGCTACAAGTTCTATAATCCCACTATTAAGTCCATTTTTGAAACGGGGACAGCAACATTTTTTGAGGATGTCGAGTTTGGGGGGAGAAATCAGGTACGAGACATTGTCTTTGAGGAGGAATCAATTTCGACTCCTACTACTGTTGTTGACAATGTACATGTTCCACTACCTGTCATTGATCAAGAAGCAGATCTGGAACCTCAACAGGACAATGTTGAACTACTCCCTGCTCCAATTGAATTAAATATTCCAGAAGAACAAACTCAACAACCTCAAGATCAAATGCCATTAAGGAGATCCACGAGAGAAAAGAGAAGAGCAATTCCGGATGATTATATGGTATTTCTCGAAGAACATGAGGAAAATGATGGATTGGTGGAAAATGATCCAATCAACTTCCATCAAGCCATGCAGGATTCTAACTCTCAAAAGTGGATAGATGCTATGAATGAGGAGTACAAGTCTATGCAAGACAATCAAGTTTGGGATCTTGTCCCATTACCTGAAAATACAAAGCCTATTGGTTGTAAATGGATATTCAAAACCAAGAAGGACTCAAAAGGTAATGTGGAAAGGTATAAAGCTCGTCTTGTAGCTAAAGGCTTCACTCAAAAGGAAGGCATCGACTATAAAGAGACTTTCTCTCCAGTGTCAAAGAAAGACTCATTTAGGACAATCATGGCTCTTGTTGCACATTTTGACTTTGAGTTGCATCAGATGGATGTTAAAACAGCATTTCTCAATGGCGACATTGATGAAACAATTTATATGGTGCAACCAGAAAACTTTGTGTCTGGAGACCCAAAGAATATGGTTTGCAGACTAAAGAAATCCATCTATGGGCTCAAGCAAGCTTCCCGTCAATGGTACTACAAATTTCATCAAGTAATTGTCTCGTTTGGTTTTAAGACAAATGTTATTGATAACTGTGTGTATCATAAGTTCAGTGGGAGTAAGCATATCTTCTTGGTTTTGTATGTTGATGACATATTGCTTGCCACTAATAATATAGACATGTTGCACGAAACCAAGAGATTTCTATCAAAGAAATTTGAAATGAAAGATCTTGGTGAAGCTTCTTTTGTCTTAGGGATTCAGATATACCGGGATCGTTTTCGGGGTATTCTTGGATTATCACAAAAGGGCTATATAGAAAAAGTGCTTAAAAGGTTTGGCATGCAAGATTGTAAACCAGGAGATACCCCTATATCTAAAGGAGATAAATTCAGTCTTAAACAGTGTCCTAAGACTAAACTTGAAGTTGTAGAGATGCAAAAGATCCCCTATGCATCCGCTGTTGGGAGTCTTATGTATGCTCAAGTATGTACACGTCCAGACATAGCATTCATTGTTGGAATGCTTGGCAGATATTTGGATAACCCTGGGATGAGTCACTGGAAAGCAGCTAAACGGGTTATGAGATATTTACAGAGAACTAAGGATTACATGCTCACATACAAGAGATCAGATCAGTTGGAGATCATAGGGTATGCTGATTCTGATTTTGCTGGATGCCAAGATAGTAGAAAATCTACATCAGGCTACATTTATCTGTTAGCTGGAGGAGCTATTTCTTGGAGAAGTGCTAAACAGACACTCATAGCTTCTTCCACCATGGAAGCAGAATATGTGGCGTGTTTTGAGGCCTCCAACCACGGATTATGGCTGCGTTATTTTGTCACTGGGCTGCGCATTTTGAATGACATAGAAAGACCACTAAAGTTATATTGTGACAATAAGTCAGCAGTTTTATATGCCAACAACAACAGGAGCTCGTCTAGGTCAAATCATATTGACATAAAGTTCCTGGTTGTGAAGGAGAGAGTAGAGAATAAACAGATTTTCATAGAGCATATTGGGACACACTCCATGATTGCGGATCCGCTTACTAAGGGATTACCACCCAAGGTCTTTCATGAGCACACCGCTCATATAGGTGTTATGTCACATGAGGATATCATGGTTTAGTGGGAGTTTTGTTGTTCTATGATGAATTTTTTGGACACATTGGTGTAATTTAGTATTTTCTGCAGAAATAAAGTCTTCAGTCAATTGTCTGTTTATTATATGTTTGATCTCATTAAAGATTAAAGTTGGACCGGTTGGAAATAGACATGTTTGGATCACATCACATGTAATTTCCATGCTCTACATCCATGTTTGATCTATGTCATTTGATTATATTGGTATATGTGACTATTGATGGATTTCGTTACGCTACTTGTGACGCAAATCGCTTTAATCCTATATCAATATAGTCAATGGACGAGATTGTTTCGAAATACCTTTACTTGTGATAGCAAGTTTTGAGCTCAAAAGGTTATACACATTAACAGTAACATATGTGGCCCAAGTGGGAGATTGTTGGACAAATCCAATAATGTGGGCACACATATGTAATATAACGTGTATTGCTATCTTAAAGTGTAGTCCATTTAAATATGTGATCTAATAGGGGTATTGGACTATAAGGTATTAATAAATAACATGGTGTAAATAAGGATGTAATTTCTAATTCAATGAGGGGCAGAATTGGAAATTCACAGCCCGTAAATTGAAGGGTTGTGACTTATGGGCATTATAAATTGGGATGGGTCCCCGATTGAGCGTATGCGTAGAAAGAACAAAACTTTGGAATTATTTTCTGTATCCTCTCAACAGAGATCTAAGGGAAAACGCTTGAATCAATCGGAAGATCCAAACAATCCAAACTCATCACAATCAACGGGGAAATCGCTATGGATCGATCCGGTATGTTTCTGTTCTTCTTATTTCCATTGAATCAACTAGAGTCTTAAGCGTATAATTTAATACAACACGAATGACCTCCAGTGTTTCATCAAATGGACGAGTCCAAGCAAATGGAATTGAAGAAAATGGCAGAGGACATGACGATGCAGGAGACAGCGAGAGTGATTCAGGAAGTGGCAGTACCAATATGGAGGGACATGAAGATGAGGAAGACATTTACGAGGACAAATCTGAGAACCAGGATGACGAATGCGAGAGCGATGCTGATGATGAAGATGGTGGCGGACATGCTGCTTCTGACGAAGATGATGAAGTTCAAGTTAGACAGAAGGTAGTAGAAGTGGACCCTCAGGAAGAAGCAGAGTTTGACAAGGAGTTGAGGGCTCTAATGCAAGAAAGCTTGGATTCAAGGAAGCTGGAATTACGGGCAAGACCGTCATTAAATATGATGATACCAATGAATGTGTTTGAAGGTCCAACAAAGGATCATCATGTAAAGGGCGAAGGCGAAAGTGGAGATGAAACATTGGATGAAGATGGAGGCGAAGGGAACAAGGAAGTGTGCGTCAAGGTGCTTGTAAAGCGAGGTAACAAGCAGCAGACAAAACAGATGTTTATTCCCAGAGATTCCTCACTGGTGCAGAGCACAAAGCAGAAAGAGGCTGCTGAGTTGGAAGAGAAGCAGAACATCAAGCGGCTGATCTTAGAATACAATGACAGGGAAGAGGAGGAGCTAAATGGAGTGGGGACACAATTGTCAAACTGGATACAAACTGGGGGAAGACCGACTGGCCGCGGCAGTACATGGGATGGAACAGGTGGAAGATCTACTGGAGCACGTCACCGGCAGCAGCATGGCTATATTCAAGGTGGTGGTGGTTTCTATTATGGCAGGAGGAGGTGAGATGGTTCTGTCTGAATACACTGTTGAGATGAGAACTGGAAATTTTGGCCTTTGCTTCATGTCAGATGAAGGCCGTTGAGATGGCAGCAAGAAAGGGAGATCGTGTGTAAATGATGGGCAGAGGCGGTTTCAGGTGTTCGAGGTTTCTGTACATAGTGAAATTCGTCTACTCGAGATCCACCTTGTGTGTATAATATGGCGCCATCACTTCTACCATTTTTTATGTTTTCCCTTCCTTCAAAATTGCAGTAGCTGGTCATGCTGTAGAGCAGTTTATATGATGCTACGTAATGCAATTTTTTCGTCATGCCAACTTGTAATAACATATTTAACTATTGGGCCAAGGTTCACAACTCGTTGTATACTTATTTTTACTAATATCTGTATTGTAGGTTCTTGAAATTATTACTGCCAAAGAGCTTTGTGCAGAAACCAATTCTCATAATATCTCAAGCGAAGGAACTTCATACAATTCTCAAGTACAGATTTTATTCATGTTTGTTACTACTTTTCCTTTTATTGGATTCAATTTGTCAGTATGAAATTTTGTGGCTCAAAGTTGGAAACTCGTATAAATTCAAAAGGTTACGTGGAGCATGTTGTCTGTTTCCTCGAAATCTGAAACTCGCGTTCTTTCTTAGTAAACGTTGATCTCGTTGAATCCCCAATTGACCATTTAATTATCAGAAATTCTAAATGTCGAGGAATTGGGCGAGGTAATGGGCGAGGGAAGTGAGGTGGCGGGGTGAGAGCCGTTCATCTCACTCGAGATACGTGCGTTGACTTTTTGCGCGCACATCCCGAGCGAGATGAACGGCTCTCACTCCGCCACCTCATTTCCCTCGCCCATTTCCTCGCTCGTTTCCTCGACGCGTAGAACTGCTCTTTAATTATTCTGAACCCCCATTTGGCCATTTAATTATTCTTACATGTTCAATAAATAATGTTTTCTTTGCAAGCAACGTCACCACTTGCCAAATGCCAGCCAATTTTGTATTAAATTCGATCTTCGCCAGGAGCTCTCCGTTTTTTACCCTTTTTTTAACGATCTTATACGGTAAAAAGATTTAGCAACTTCATGGAAGAGACGATGAACTTAAAAGTCTTTACCCTCCATTGAAGTGTTCTAATTTGATTTTCATCAGGTTTTCTCTCTTCTTTTTGTTAGATGGAATGCTACTTCAAGTAACTCTAGTTCCAATTTCAATGTCTGTTTTCTTTGTTTTATCTTATAGTAAACTTGTATTGTTCAAATAATTTAGTGATTTAGGCCCGTTGAAGGAAAAACTAAGCATCCAAGACATATCTTTGGAAAAGCAAGTCCATGGGGTAAATATGGTACTGTTAGGAGATTATTTAGGTGGTTTATTCCTTTATTCTATGATAGACTATATATGGGTACTTGCTTTGTTATAGGAAACTACTTCCTCAAAGAAGTTTAATATTTCCTAAACTATTGCTAGGTATTATGCGAAATTAGGGAAGCTACTGTTGTGCTTCTTGTATAAATATTTTTCATTGAGTTAATGAGAAGGAACAACAATTACCCTAAATCTTTCATGGTATCAGAGCCAAATTGCTTCTTCAAATTAGTATCAGACATTACTCACAGCGCATCTCTTGGGAAGCCAAACACCGCTCCTGCTGCGCAACCTCTTCCAGGTTTTACTGCCGAACAGTGGGCGGCGTTAGTAGCCGCATTTGGTACTCCTCACACTCCTAACAGGTTGCATGGTAAGTTGGAAATGGATTCTTGGATCATTGATACTGGATGTTCTCATCATGTTACTAGAGATGAATCTTGTTTAGTGGATACTAAGGTAGTTTCGCCATGTCCCGTGGGCCTTCCGAATGGTCAAACGGTGGTTGCTACTAAGGAGGGTGTCGTGAAACTCACGGACAAAATAATACTCCAATGTGTCCTTTTTGTTCCTAAGTTAAACTGCAATTTAATTGCGGTTTCACAACTAAACGATGATCTAAATTGTTTTGTCCAATTTAATTCTAACTTGTGTGTTATACAAGACCTGCATTCGAGGGAGGTGATTGGCACGGGTGAGAGACGGGATGGACTTTACTATACCTACGACAAGGATTAAAGGTGCAAGCGGTTTTGGTTGATATTTCGAAGTCCTTGGAGCTATGGCATAGTCGATTGGGTCATCCTTCTGAGACAGTAGTGAAGTTGCTTCATCTTTTTAATAATTCTAGGGGTCATTTGAATAAAGGATGTGAAGTGTGTCATAATGCTAAACATTCTAAAGATCGTTTTCCTTTAAGTGACAATGAATCAACTCAAATTTTTGAGTTAATACATTGTGATTTATGGGGTCCGTATGATGAAGTTTTTTCGTGTGGTGCTCGCTATTTTTTAACTTTAGTAGACGATTATTCACGTGCCATGTGAGTTTATTTATTAATTGATAAAAGAGAGGTTTTTAAGATGTTTATGTCCTTTATTGCCATGATTGACCGTCAATTCTCTCAAAAGTTGAAAATTGTACGTAGTGACAATGGAACAGAGTTTAACTGCATGAAAGATTACTTTGTGGCTAATGGAATTTTATTTCAAACCTCTTGTGTGGGTACCCCTCAACAAAATGGAAGAGTGGAAATGAAACATAAACATATTCTCAATGTCGCTCGTGCATTGAGGTTTCAAGGGGGGTTGCCAATCTATTTTTGGGGAGAATGTGTTTTGGCCGCTGCTCACCTAATAAATCGAACTCCATCTAGTGTTCTCCTAAAAAAAACTCCATATGAAATGCTATTTGGTTGTACACCTTTTTTTAGTGACTTGCGAGTTGTTGGTTGTTTAGCTTATGCCCATAATCAACGAGCTAAAGGTGACAAGTTTGCCAGTCGAAGCCGTAAATGTGTTTTTTGTGGGATATCCGTTTGGTAAGAAAGGATGGAGTTTATTTGATCTTGAGAAAAATGAGTTCTTTGTATAGAGGGATGTGAAGTTCTATGAAAATGTCTTTCCTTATTTGAATGTTGATGTCACAAATCACACTCTTCCCCTTTGACAGTGATGTGACTTTGATATTCACATAATTATTACATAATATATCCCTTAATTTATACATGTTAGTGTTTCGATTATTATATTTTATAGTAATTATTTCGTTTTCGTGTCTTTGTAGGAATTTGAGCGTAAACGATGAAATCATATTAAGGCGACAAGTTAAGGAACGACAATTAGTTGATTCCAACGGTGGTATAAAGCAGTCACAAACCTAAACCCGAAACCTAATTCATAACCTAAACCCGAAACCTAATTCATAACCTAATCCATAACCTAAACCCAAACCTAATGCCAAGCCCAATCCTTCTCCAAATTATACATTGATGAATCATTCCCTCATTTCATCCTTATTCATCTTGATAATTTTTCTATAATTAGAAGATAATAGGGTGAGAAAAGATGGAGGAAGAGAAGGGAAGAAAAAGAATTAGAAAAATATCAAAACCTCTTCCTCTCAAGGTGACTCACAATCACCACCTCCACCTCCAGACAACACAACCGCCACCACCGTGAAACAGGGGCGTGACAACCCTGTTTCACGTCAAATCTTCACCATCACCGACCATGCCCCTCTCCCTGTCCATCATCCATCAACCAACATCATCCATCACCTCTGTCACCACCTCCGCACGAGCACCACCACAACAGACCGAGAACCACCATCACAACCACCGCGAAATAGAGCCTCACCGCGACTCTGTTCCGCATCGCCACAGACACTGTTTCCTCCCCTCTCTCGGCCTTTCGTCATCTCGGCCTCCTTCCTGTCCTCATCTCTCGCGACCACCGTCACGACCAGATCGAGCACCACCGCCACCACCTCGCGAGACAGAACTCGCAAGCTGAAACAGGGAGTCTCCTTCCTGTTCTCTATCTCTGTTTGGGGGTTTCTTATTGCATCTCTCTCTTCTTTTGCAGGTTCTGGAGATAATTGGAGGACGAGGACGCTCGCGAGGAGCGAAGAACAGCACCGTGAGCGGCGCTGTCGCATTGGAGACGAAGGCGGTACTGTAGTAGCACTGTAGTAGAGGCGGGAGACTGAGTCAAATTCAGTTTTTGGCTATTCACACCCTCGGTTCTGCTCTGTACCACCACAGAGCGTTTTGGGACCATTTGTCTCGGGATTCGTGTTCGGGCCACCTGCTGATCTGCTAAGTACCACCACATCGAGTTTGTGACAAACTAAATGGGTTGTATAAGTTATTTTGATTTATTTTACTGAATTGTGTGCTTAATTGTTAATTATAATTTATTTCTGAATTTTTGATAAATTGTTTTCACCTTGCATGTTCGAGAAATTAAACTTGATATGTTTGGTAGTTAGAATTACCCTTTATTAATATTCAAAGCATGTGCTAAAAATATTAAGCTTCAACTTTGATTAAGTGTGCCCTAAAAAAACACTTAATACTTGGTAAGAGCGTATTTGCTTGAAATAATTTGTTAATGTTTGATAGAAACATGATATAAGTTGAATTGGATTTTAATGATCATATATTCGGTGTAAGCAAGGGATTCTCATCCCTAAAGCTTCTCGTTTTTAAATTCAGTAATTTAGATTTAAATAATTTTACTAACTCATTGGTGAGTCCAAGCCCACAAAATCCATCTCATCTATCTTTTATTTTATTTTATTTTTCTTATTTTTAATTTAGTTTTAGTTTAGTTTTAAAAACATTGTAACCCCATTTTCTCTAAATTAGTTTAATTAAATTCTAAAATTCAATTTAATCCACTTTCCTCGTGGGATCGACCCGTACTTGCCGTTGTCTACCAGTTAGGCACCATGCACTTGCGGTTATTACAAGTGGGCTGAATTAACCTATTTATTTAGGTTAGTTAAATCCCCAACAAGTTTTTGGCGCCGTTGCCGGTGAAGGTTGCGGTGTAATTGAATTTAAGATTTATTTTCACTAATTATTAAAAAAATTCAAAAACAAAATTTAAAAACAAAACAAAAAATTTAATTTAATTTTTTTTCTTTTTACACTCATTTTGTGTTTGATTTTGCAGATTACACGCTTCTCGAGAAAAATGGACGATCCTACAAAACATCAAGCAAATTTTTATTTTTATTTTTTATTTTGTGATGAGAGTTTTAATTTTATTTTCACCTCGTTTTACGAGTGTGTGGTGTAATAATTTTTTAGAACTTTACTATTTTTCATTTTGTTTAATCACTAAAAAAAAAACCCAAAATTTTCTAAGTCAAAAAAATTATAGGGAAACAATTTTAATTGTTACCCAATAAATTTTTTTTTTTATGATTTAGAAATCCGACTTCTACGACCAAGACCAATAAATTTATTTGCATATGCTTGTGTGTTGATTGAAACGGATAAAAATAAGTCGGACATTTTTTTTGAATTGTGCTAACTTTTTGTGCAGAACGGAATACGCACACTGTAAGTATTTCTATCACACACAATATATTAGCGACCGGGTGCTTTGTGTAATTGTTTGAAATTATGTGATTGGTTGTTTAATTTCTGTAATTGTGGATGCTAAACTTTAGTAATTCAAAGTTAGTGACGATGGGTTTAATCATTCAATGAACTCCGAGTAGCCACTGCCACAAGGGTAATTTACCCGATACGCCGAGTCATAAGTAAGCTACGATCCACAAGATTGATTGGTGTAACTAACAGTTTTGGGTTAGGAACACAAGTCTCAAGTGTACATTTAACATCACATCATTCTCACATCTATTGGCTTACAGAGCGGTAACACAAGGAAGTACTTAATTGGACCATTGTGACCTCCTTCTCTTGTGCGATAATCCGGTTTCTTTGAAACAAAACTCTAGCCTACTGATTTTTGAACTTTGTGGTGTAAAGTATACACTCTTAGGATCATTTTGTAGCACCCATTGCTCTGTAATAAAGATTACATAAGAAATAACTGTCCCCCAAAGATAAAAAGGTAATTGATCTAAAAAACGTTGATTGCTTAGGGAGGCATGTTTCTTGTGCATTTATTGGTTGTTGATTGCGTGTGAGCCTATGTATATTTTTATAGTTAGTGCTTTCAAAAAACAAAAAACAAAAAAACAAAAAAACAAAAAAACAAAAAAAATGAACACAAGGGATTATCCAGCCTATTTTTCCGAGCAAGTCAATTCATTTTATGACATGCGACGACTTGATTATTATCCATATTTAGATTATTACAATCCAGGTTTAGCTTATGATCCTGACTTCTCATGGGCTCATGGTCAGTACCATGAAGGCCCTCTAGACACTCCTCAGACTCCTCCAACTTTAATTTCTGATAATGAGTTAGAGGATATCATGAACATTTTTATAGAGCGAACAGGAGAAATACTTGTGCAAAATTATCAGGATATCACAAAATTGACAGCTATTTATCAACAAAACTCCCAAGCTATCCGAAAACTTGAGATGACTATAAGTCAGATAGCTAAGTCACTTCCTGAGATAGAGTCAGAAAAATTCCCTAGCCAACCTATTTCCAACCCAAATGGTCAATTTGAAATTAGTGGCACATCTGAGCCGGATAGTGAAGATGTCCAATCTACTACTACCCTTAGGAGTGGAAAACTGATTGACAATTAGGTAGGAATGCCTGACATGAGTGTTATTATATCCTCACCCAATTTTACACAGGTTGCATCCTCCTCTCATACGAATGCTAATAAAGCCTCATTTATTGATGAACCTGTAGATTCTGAGACACTGCAGGCATCTCCTTCCCATGTTGACTCATGCCTCCCTAGTGACTCATGCATCGAATCAAACTGTGAACATTCTTTAGAGTCTCCCCTTGACTGTTTTCATGATACACATGACCATTTAGAGGCTTGTTTGACTCATTTTAGTTTAGACTTTGATGATTCCATTAGGGAAGTCAATGATTTGCTTGACTCAGTCCCCATTGTGGATCTTAGTTATAAATGGAAGTCTAAAGTGAAGTCTCTCACACTCAGTGAGTCAAAACTAGTCCTATCAGTTGAGTCATTTGAACTTGACCTTAAACAATTACCTGACACCCTCAGGTATGCATTTTCAGGTGATGAGTTGTCTAGACCAATATCTCTATGTGATTCATGTGATGAGCCTGTACCACCTGATATATCCATCATCTCATCTACTTGCATCACATTCTCATTTCCTAAGGCTACTTTTACCGATCCCTTGTGCTGTAGTGAGGATTTCAGTTTTCACCATCCTGTTGTGAAAATTATTTAATCATCTGATTTGGAACCAGACATAGGATGTTCCATTTTTGGAGCACGCAAAAATCCTCTGTCGAGTATGACTACTGGTCACTTTTGGGATGTCCTAGTGTATTTGGTGCTCCATGTGATTGCTATATTTTGGTGGACTGATCCTCAACTGTTCAGGTTGTTGATATACGATCATGGACTAAGTGTTTGTCATATTCTTCCTCTACACTTTTCGATACACCATTTTTTAGGAAGAATATTTGTCGGGCTGATGACGTTAAACCAAGCGCTCCTAGGAGGCAGCCTAGCTTTAGTTGTGTGTCTCTGCTGTTAGTCTGGATTGATTTTCGAGTACCTTATTTAGTTGTGTTTCACTCATACTCGTTAGCTCCGTAACAATTTTGACTTACAACTTGCTTTTTTTTTTAGTTTTCTTTGGTAGTGTCGAGTCTGCATTTTAATGATTTATAATGAAAACTCCATGATTCTTATATTGGTGAGCCTCATTGATGGATGACTTTTTGAAAATTGGTAAAATCTTCATCGCGGTAATACTGTTCTAACCTCCTCTCATGTACTTACTTCATTCATTTGTCAAAATTATTTTATTAAACATTGAGGACAATGTTTGGATTAGGTTTGGGGGTAGGTTCATGAGTCGGTGAAATTTTCATTTTTTCGTAGTGTTTTCTTTTCTTATTTTTTTTTAAAAAAAAACTTTTTTGTCAAGACAATTTGGTCTTTTGTGAAAATGGATTTTAAATGTTTTATGCTCAGGAAAATGCAAACCAACTTGACATATTGGTATATTGATAAAGACTGAAAGTTTATTAAGATCCTTAAGTTAGAACTAGTTCATAAGATTTTTCAACTCGATTATCTTTGCACCATGAGCCATATTAGCATAACTTGAAGTTGACGAGTGAAATATGCACTAGAAAACCTTAGCATAATAGTGGAGACTTAACCCTGAAAGTTTTGAGCCTTTATATTTTTCTGAGGGTTATACATAAACTCTGATTTTTCTTGAGTCTACATTATCTCGTTGATGATCTCATTATTTTCATTCTTTTGATCAATTGCTTTGGGAATGACATCAAAATTGAATTATTACACTAGCATTTTTTGGCTTATTCAATTGAGATGTCATAATATTGACCCGAACTTAGGAAATGATCTAGGCATTTTTTTCTTTAGACCATTAACTAGCCTTTTAACTTATCTATAACATTAACTTTTTTTGTAGCTTTTTGAGCCTTAGATTAACTTTTATTTGTTAACCCATTAACCTTTATCCAACTTTTCTGAAAATATGTATGGATGGATGTACTTGGTGTCAAAAGGGCATGAAGAGCAAAATATGAGATATTTCATAAATCCTCTATGAAAAAAAAAAAGTTCAAGAAAAGAAAAATAGAAAAAAAAATGATTCTTCAATGAAGATAAAGATATGAGAATGAAAAAAAAATTGATGGTGCGCAACATTGATTTATTTATACCGAATAAATAAATAATAAATAAGTAAACATATCTGGCATTGAGTCCATGTGGTACAAGTTGAAATTCAGATTGCATGAAGTTTTGTTACTTTCTATAACGTGAATATCAACCATTTGATAGTCAATCAAACAAACGAAGATAATGTAGCAAACCTAACTGTTAATTGAGCAAGGCTAACCTCAAGGAGCATCCAATGTTAAACATCTCATTATCGAAAATGTCAATAGATGTGCAATCAAAAGAGGTATTCTTACTTTATATTTTGCTATCAGAGACCAAAAGTCTTACAAAACGGGACCACCAGAAATAATGCAAGGAAAATTAAAAGCGAAAGCACAAGGAAAAGCAATGGAAAAGGAAAAGCAATATTCATGTTGTCTGATAGTTTCTATTCGCTCAATTATTTCTCTAGCAGGCAACAACCATTCCAATACTAATTACCTGTGGAGATTGAAATCTAATAGTTGATCAAGTATCCTTATTTTCTTTCTTCTAGCAAACAAGAAAACCACAGAGAGATCCTTCTCTTATCAATCCTACTTATTACTTTCTGCAAAAGGAGCTAGATGGCATATCAAGTGGTTGTCTCTCCGCTCGTTGGATTGGTGTTTGACAAGCTCAAATCTTTGATCAAGAACAAATTTGGTGAATCACGGGGTATCCAGAAAGAGATGAAGAAGCTTTCCAAAACTCTGTCTTCAATCAAAGATGTCCTTAACGATGCAGAGGAGAAGCAAGTCGCTGATACGGGGATTCACGAATGGCTCAAGGAGCTAAAGGATGCAGCTTACAAGGCTGAAGATGTTTTGGAGGAGTGGGAATTTCGAGATTGCCAACTAGCGCCCGAAAAGGTAACTGATTCCCTCGAAGAGCTCATGGAGAGTTTTGATGAACTTGCTGGAGACATGGTTCGGTTTCATCTGCAACGTGGAATCAGCAAAAAGAGACCTGAAATCTCTCCCGATCGAGAAACTGGCCATCTCCCAACTGAACCAATAGTATATGGGAGAGACGAAGACAGAGCAGAATTGGTGAAGCTACTATGTCCTCCCCATCGTAGCCGCCACCCAAGATCTCAGAGTGTGAGCAGCCAGGAAGACACTTTCATTTGTTCAATATGGGGCATGGGTGGACTTGGCAAGACCACCCTTGCACGGGAGGTGTTCAAAGATAGCCAGGTAGTAGGGCATTTTGAAAGTAGAATTTGGGTTTGTGTATCTGAAGATTTTGATGTCGCACGTCTCATAAAGTTAATCATAGATTTTGATTCACCAAATCCATGCAATCTAGAAGCATTAGCTCATCTACAACAGCGCCTTCAAGAGAAGCTGAGTGGCAAGAGATTCTTGCTCGTCTTGGATGATGTTTGGGATGACAATCAGGACAAGTGGAACACATTGAAGGGCTCATTGGCATGTGGAGCAAAAGGTAGTTGTATTATTATAACTACTCGAATCAAGACAGTAGCATCCATAGCTGGCATACACCATCGTTATGAGCTAAAAGTTCTTTCCAGTGAGGATTGCTGGCTGTTATTCAAGCAACGAGCATTTGGGTTAGAGAATGCAGAGAGACCATCCTTGGTGGAGATCGGGAAACAGATTGCAGCCAAGTGTAAAGGTGTACCCTTGGCTGCAAAAGCTCTGGGCGGCTTGCTACGCTTTGAGAATAAGGAAAGTGTGTGGTTAGCGATTAGAGATAGTGAAATTTGGGAGCTCCCTGAACACCATGAGAATGACATCTTATCAGTACTGAAATTAAGCTACAACCATTTGTCTTCACCTTTGAAGCAGTGCTTTGCCTATTGCTCAATATTTCCAAAGGACCACAGAATCGATATCAAAGATTTGATTCATAAATGGATGGCGAATGGTTTCATACAACCCAAAGGTAAATTTGACTTGGAAGATGCAGGCGATGAGATCTTTCGTGCATTACTATGGAGGTCGCTGTTTCAAGAAATAGAGGAAGATGGAGATGGAAACATGATAAAGTGTAAGATGCATGACTTCGTGCATGATCTTGCATGCCATATGGCAACAAATGAATGTCTTGCTCTGGATGTCAACAATGCAGACGCTGGAAGTGCAGGAAATATCACCGAGGGAACTCGTCATTTATCACTGTTCGCGCAACAGCGACAGACATCTCCTTTCGATGCTGGGTATACACAAACATCCTCACAAAGCTTACGTTCCCTTATCTCATTAAAGTACAATTTGATTGTAAAGGAAGAATCTGCCAGCGTCTTCTTCGCTCTTGTGCGATTACGAGTTTTGGAATTGCATGGGTGTAAAATTCAGGTGGTACCAGAATGTATAGGTGAAATGATTCACCTCAGGTATCTCAACCTTTCTTTCAATTCTATCAAATCATTACCTGAATGTATAGGTGAAATGATTCACCTCAGGTATCTCGACCTTTCTTCCAATTATATCAAATCATTACCTGAATGTATAGGTGAAATGATTCACCTCAGGTATCTCAACCTTTCTTACAATTCTATCAAATCATTACCTGAATGTATAGGTGAAATGATTCACCTCAGGTATCTCAACCTTTCTCACAATTATATCAAATCATTACCTGAATGTATAGGTGAAATGATTCACCTCAGGTATCTCAACCTTTCTTACAATTCTATCAAATCATTACCTGAATGTATAGGTGAAATGATTCACCTCAGGTATCTCAACCTTTCTCACAATTATATCAAATCATTACCTGAATGTATAGGTGAAATGATTCACCTCAGGTATCTCAACCTTTCTTTCAATTCTATCAAATCATTACCTGAATGTATAGGTGAAATGATTCACCTCAGGTATCTCGACCTTTCTTCCAATTATATCAAATCATTACCTGAATGTATAGGTGAAATGATTCACCTCAGGTATCTCGACCTTTCTCACAATCCTATCAAATCATTACCTGAACGTATAGGTGAAATGATTCACCTCAGGTATCTCGACCTTTCTCACAATCCTATCAAATCATTACCTGAATGTATTTGCGGGCTAAAAAATCTTCAAACAATGAATGTGAGTTGGTGTCAGAGCCTTGAGTCCTTGCCGAAAGATACAAGCCAAATGATCAACCTTAGACACCTAGAAATCGCGGTATGTGGGAGGTTGAAGAGCACACCAAATGATATAGGGAAATTAGTTTTCCTCCATACATTGAGTTTGTTTATTGTGGGGTCGGAGAATGGGTGCAGTATCAAGGAGTTGCAAGAACTGAACCACCTTGGAGGAAAACTGGAAATAAAAAAGCTTGAAAATGTGAAGAACTCAGTGGAGAGCGAAGAAGCCAGTTTGAAGAGCAAGAAGAACCTGCACTCATTGGAGTTATCGTGGTCACACGACGGTCCAGACGAAGTGCAAGAGAATGTAACAGAGGTGATAGAAGGCCTTCAACCCCACTCAAATTTAAAAAGGTTTATGGTTCAATGGTACCAAGGAGTAACTTTCCCAAGTTGGTTAACAGTTTCGGCAGTCCCAAATTTAGTTGAAATCACACTTTGGGGATGTAGAAAGTGTGTACGTCTTCCACCTTTGGGGAGACTACCTCTTCTTAAAGTGCTGACGGTGTATTTCATGGATTCTGTGAGGTTCATTGACGATGAGGTTTATGGTGAGAGCGGAGTGAAGGGATTCCCATCACTTGAACAACTCAGTTTGTGTGGGATGCCTAATTTGGAGGGTTGGTCATCGTCTGTTCAAGCCGCTACAACACAAAAACTACTGCTCCCTTGCCTTAAAGCTTTGTCTCTTCTAGAATGCCCTAAACTGAAAGGACCAGTACCATTGTCATCCTCCCTCCAAAGTTTATACATGTCTTCACTGAATGAAACGGTGTTGGGAAATGTAGACCTCCCTTGCCTTTCTGAACTACAAATTGAAGGCCCTAATGATTTGGTTAGTTTTCCAGAAGGGGCGTTACAAAACCTTACCTCTCTGGTTTGGTTGGCGATCTGTAGATGTGAAAAGCTTATAGCTCTGCCCGCAGAACTACAAAGTCTGACTACATTGAAGACTCTATGTATTCAGAATTGTGGGGAGTTGGTTTCATTGGGAGAGAGAAACCCCTCATCATTGATAGAGTTTTACATTGAGAATTGTCCTAGTTTGAAACGTTTGCCCAAATTGAATAAGACTTGTTTGAAAAGATTGGATATCGAGGGTTGTCCAGAGCTGGAATTCTCGACGGATGATTTTGAGGACCTCGTTGTTCTTGAAGCTCTTGTATTGTATGGGGTGCCCAAGATGAGAGAAGGTTTTCCAGAGTGGTTGAAACAACATCCTACGATGATCAGGCATCTACAAATTGTGGGTTGCTTCTCAAAAGAAGAAGAGAATGAGGTGGACTTGCCCGAGGGGATAGGCACTCTCACGTCCCTTGAAAAGCTGTGGATTCATGGCTGCTGGAACCGAAAAGTGTTGCCAGAAGGGCTGCGAAACCTCACTGCTTTGACAAGTTTGAGGATTTTCGGATGCAATGAAGAGCTAGAGAGAAGATGTGAGGAGGACAAGGGAGACGACTGGTTCAAGATTGCTCATGTTCCACATGTCGGTGTCACGAGCAAACCGTGGGATTTACAGGAGCCCTCCAATATTCTTGTACCTTCTCGGAGTTATATAAGTAATAAGCTCAAAACCCTCTTTCTTTCGTATTTGTTATTTACACTCACTAGTCCATTACTTCATCATACATATAATATTTTTCTGTTTGCTTTTAATTTGTATGCTTCTCTCTGCTTTCTGTTTTGGTTGAAATGTCTTTCTGCTTTTATCAATGTGCTAGCTCAAGTTAAATCCAAAAATTGTTTAACCTGATATTTTTATTTTATGTATAGTGGATGTACGGGTGAAGAAAAAAGTGTGGTCGGGGTGGCACTAACCAAATCAACAGGTATTCAGAGATTGGATTGAAATCTTTCCTTTAATTTCTGTACTCTGTTTTTTGTGGTACCATGTTATCATTAAAAGTTTTGTTTTGCGGTTTGTGTCTAATTTACTCGGAGATTGAATCTTTCGGTACATATTTGGATTTTACAGAAAGCTTTTATGTCTTTTATTTTCTTCCCACTGTTGCAACATCTCAGGTTGCATTGATTAATATTCATCAATTGCATATACTTGTGAGAGCATAGGAATTTTTATTAAGTAGGTTCTTGATGCAGGGTCGTTGAAGGTTTGTGCTGCAGTTGAGTTGGGTTAGATATCTGGTATTGTAACCAGGATGTATGCTCAGGGCGTGTTCCACCTTTAAGAAACAAAGGCAATATCCCTACCAACAAGGATGGGTGAAATTTTTGTCCATAGAAGCAGACTTTGATAATGCAAAAAAAACTGGCATTGAAGACCTCAAGCTCACATATTGCACTTCTGAGTTTTGACCACGATGTATTTGATGTTGTGGTTATGTGGTATGTATTTTTTGGTTCCTCTTCTCTGTCTTGCCAGTTTCCATTCGTGTCAGTATTTTGTGAGCTGTCATAATTGTAACATGCGACAATTTTAGCTTAGGGGTGTGCCATTTGGGGGTTGAAAAGAAGTAGACACAATTGATCAAATTCTATGTGGAAAATATACTTGATTTGATTCCTTACCCGCTTTGAGATGGAATAAAAACAGAGGAAACACTACAAAGTATATAATCAGCTTTATTTGGATTGTATTTAGTTATTAAATGTTATGTGATTCTATACAGTGAAGCCTTTGTTTTACATCAAATAGTAAATCTGATAATCCAGTTTTAATAAAACTAGCTTTCAACCACGGTTATGCAGGCGCTTGTCTGTTTAATAGTATACTCATTGACCGTGTAGAATATAGCTCATAAATGGTTTATAACATAAGGGTGTAGTCATGAGAAAATAAATTTATATTTTAGTAGCAATATGCTTATTTCCTTCACTGCTTTGGCAAGTGAACCAAAATACCGAAGATCAAAGTGTCCACTTCAGGCAGCCTTAATAACTTACGCAACTTCAGTGCTCAATGTTGCAACTGGAGATTTTGAACGAGATGAAAAAATATATGATAAGAAAGATTTTAACCAAGAAGGCAAATGTTGTAGGCATCATTAGTTAGAAGAAAAATAAAGAGGAAGGACTGTTGAAGATGGTGTTTTGACGTTCAATTAGGCAACGGCTGGAACACCTCCACTGAATCGCAATCCACAATTGTTACAAAAGAATATGATAAAAACATTTGTCATTACAATCAGTTGGAAACATGGATTAGTGTATATTGAAAATAGAGTAACATCTAAATTCTACATCATTGATTTTCCTCCCATAAAGGATTTAAGAGATGTTTTCCACGTCTAAAATGGTTGAAGACGATCGGGGACTACCCCTATTTTGTCTTTGGAGAAACAAAGAAATCATATCATTTTCTAGGAGCAATCAAATCGAAGCTCTCAGAATACCCGAATAGATGCAAAGCTTCTATAGGAAAACACTGAACCAATGAAGCTTACCAAATTCTCAAAACCTTGAAAAATTGATGCGATGACATTTTGATTGCAAATGTTTGGGGGTTTAAAGTTGCATTGAAAAGAAAATCAAACATATCATTTGGGGTTTTCGTTTGGGGGTTGGGATCTAGTACTACATACCATTGCTGTAGTTTCCTTTCCTTTCATTGTAATTTGGGGGTTAACTCAGTGAAGATGAATAATTCATTAGTAATTTTCGTTAATTACTTTCTTGATTTATTCCATTTTTACACTCAATATATTGTGTAAAATGTGTAACAACACTCGCATCAGACATGTCGAGTTTCATACTCTGATAGATCATAACTAAATTTGATGAACCTAACAATGTACATGCGGATACAAGAACTAGTCATATGCAAAATTTGGCTACAAACAGTAGCAAAAGCTTAACTTAATAAAACTATTAGTCGTTTAATTGGGAGACAGACAAAATGGATCGATGTAAGCAATAAAATCTCACCTAACAACAATTACTAATCAAGAGTACTATAATCAAACAGTGATTACAATGGGATAGGAAATTCCAAATATTAAACTACTGCAGCTCTATAAATGAGTTACAGAAAAATAATACGAGTTCACTTCAAAGTCATGCTGCCTAATACATTTCTTCTCTCTATGAGTCTCACACTAGCAGTTTCAATGGTTTATGCAAGTGTGAGGCTTAAACTCAGCAGGGTATCATGCATTTGGACAGTTTTGCGTGACTGTAGTAAAATGATCATAACTTGTTCATTTCAAAACATTTTCAGGTCCAACATTTTCCCAACAATCTCCACCTTTGGCGCGAATCGTCACGTGTCCTACAATTCATCTACTGGTCTGCAACATCTCGAAGTACACATCCACTTCGAATATCATGCGCAACACGATCCTGTGGGTAGCATTCGGTGGACGGACTCGACTATTTTTAGCGTTGTTGACTTCACCTTAGTCGCAACCACCGCACTAACTCCACCTCGTCCAGAATTGTAGGATATCTTCTGAAACCTAATCTGAACTGGTGGACCACGCACCTGCGATGCTCTACCTAGCTCACTACCATGCGCCTGATCCCCTGAAGAATGTGCCGCATGCACCTCCACATCGCCAAGTCTCCGTCGAACCATCGACTCTAATACCACTTGTAAGGTATATCTGCTAATGCAAATAATTTCAACACAAGTCCTAGACTTAGTTGGTGATTGTGAATGGCTAAAATCGTTATGCAAGTAAGAAGCAAACAACAAACAATATACAGAAAATAAAGATGACACCAAGATTTACATGGTTCGGCTTTGCCTACTCCACGGACGACGACTTTGTAACTATCTCATTGATATGGAAACACTTAATTGACGATTACAATGTTATCAAGCAACGATCCTTGAGATTACTCAATCTCAAACAAACAATACTACCAAAAGTTTGACGAAACTCGCAAAAGAAGAACACCCAATTTTATCGTTTCAACGTTGTGTGTTGTGTTGCTCACGGTCTGTTGTTGCTGCTCACAATTCACGTTGTAAGTGTTGCTACCCTTTTGTGGTCTATTGATGTTGCTCTGATGCCACTTTGGAAATGGTTTTATAAATACATTCCTTGTTTTTGGCCCCCTCGTGAAGAAAAATTGTTGAGATATTGAAAGGGATGAATATGGAAGTATTGCATGTTTACGGAGCACATAATTCGGTGACTGAGAAATTCACGGCTAGAGATTTGGTCTTGCAGAATTTCAGAATCTATATGGAGCTACGGCTACCAATTGATGTTCGAGTTTTGATTTGCTTGGACAAGTTGGATATTTTGTATGTTCATCTCGAGAAGTGATAATGGTTGTATTTTTCTGCTTCTGTAAATGGGTCATATGAGTATAATTCGATCCATACAACATGCATGAGCATTGGTTTCTCAAGGGGTAAGGCTCAGTACCTCCCCCTCCCTTTGTATCTTTTGGTTTTCTCTTTTTTAATATGCTGGTCAAGGTCTGCCTAACCTCCCTCCCTACCAGAGTGTCTCCCTGAAAATAAATAACATAAGTTCGTTGTTATATGGGTGGAAGTTTGCTTTCCTCTTGTTTTCTACTGGTATTATCATTTACTCTCTAAAGGAAATCCAACGGACAAAGTTCTAGTCTACTGAGAATTCAAAGCAACAGTCGTTGCAAACCCTACAGCTAAAATGAAAATTCTTGCAACAAAAACTAAACCACCAAAACACACACCCAAACAGTGAGCAGTAGGAAGAGATTCTCATGTGAAATATATATAATTTTGGGGATCCAACGTGAGGAATGCAAAATCGGACCAAAGAGGCTAGTGTGAACTTCCCAAGATCTAGTGTTCTAAAAAACGGTTTGGGCGGCGCCTAGGCGCTAGGCGTTAGAGAAACGCCTAGATTAATGGCTGGGCGGGGTGAAAAATCGGGTAAGCGCTGTCACGGACTAATAATCCATGCGGCACTAGCTATCCAATTCACTAGTAAGCCCATGAGTAGTTACTTTGACGGGCACAAATATTAACTTGAGAATGCACAATATCAATCTGTAGACAATATAACAATGCACAATAGTCAGTAAAAGCTCTCATTCACATTCAATAGATTACAATGGGGAGGAACGTTCGGAAGGACGTTGCTCAAGACTAGTTCGATGCTATCGATCGAAGAAAATACAAGTTTGAAGTTGAAAAGCAGTGCAAAAATAATAATAAAAATGCTAGCGGTACAGTCTGGCCCGACTATGCAATGGAGGCAACACGTCCTCACAGTCAAGAGCTCAAACCTTCCCCCTATACTATAGATGCTAAGCATTTGGGTACTTTTCAAAAGGGAACATTGAGTTTTGAGACCATTAGGAAGGCCTCTGACCTTGAGTCCTGACACTCTCCCACACTCAATTCGCTGACGCCCTCGCAGCGAACTTTTCCAAGTACTCTTCCAACTTTGAGAGGTACGGCAGTAGATGCTCGACTGGCTCCCAACTGATCTCTGAAGGAGGTTCATCCTGCCACTTGACCAAATACTCTCTATCTGAGCCTGTGTTGTTGATGAGACGGTCAGCTAAGATTTCTTCCACTTCTCGATCAGGCTTAGTAGGATGCTTAGGCAATGCTCGGGTAGATACATTTCTTGTGGGATCAGCGGCATCGGCATGGTAGGACTTCAAGTTACTTGCATGGAAAACAGGATGGGTGAAACGGAGCCAATGTGGTAACTTGACGCGATAGGAGACTTTGCCTACTTTCTCAATAATCTGTACCGGTCCCTCATACTTGCGAAACAGATTGTTGTGTGCTCTAGCTGTCCGTTTATACTTGTTGAACATATCTAACTTCAACCAATACCAAGTCCCCGACTTCAAAAGGATCGATTCGTCGTTTCTTGTCATCCCATTTCTTCATGTGACGGGAGGCTTTCTCAAGATAGGCTCGAGCAACTTCAATGTTTTTCTGCCAGGCTTTGACAAATTCAAGAGCTCTTGGGCTGGGTCCTTGGTATCCGGTCAGCACTGTATGTGGTGTCAATGGTTGCTGACCGGTGACTAACTGAAAGGGGCTGGAGTGAGTAGCTGAGCTCTTTTGTAAGTTGAAACAGAATTGTGCAACATCAAGTAGTCCCACCCAATTTTTCTGGTTTGCACTTACAAAATGACGAAGGTATTCTTCAAGCATAGAGTTAAAGCGCTCAGTCTGTCCGTTAGATTGGGGATGTTGGCTTGTTGACATATTAAGTTTGGATCCCAAGAGCTTGAACAACTCCTTCCAGAACTTTCCTGTGAAGCGAGCATCACGGTCGCTAACAATGTTTTCGGGCAGTCCCCAATACTTCACGACATGCTTGAGGAACAATTGCGCCATATCTTCGGCTGTGCAAGTCAGTCCAGTTGGCACAAATGTCACATACTTTGAGAATCGGTCAACAACTACAAGGATACTTCTGAAATCCTCCACTTTCGGTAACCCCGTAATGAAATCCATGGAAACACTTTCCCAAGGACGAGTTGGAACAGGCAGGGGCTCTAGTAAGCCTACTGGTCGATCTCTGTCAACCTTATCTTGCTGACAAATAAGGCAGGTTCGAACATAGGCCATTACATCCTCCTGTATCTGCGGCCAATAGTACCCCCTCTCTAGCAATGCAAGTGTTCGTCTCCAACCTGGATGTCCCGCCCAATGGGTGTCATGGCATTCTCTCAAAAGTTCTTTTCTCAGACCCGAAGTTCTCGGAACATAGAGGCGATTACCAGTTGTGAGAATTGCTCCATCTTTTATCCAGAACCGTCGAGTTTTGCCCTGCTTGATCAACTCTGTAATCGCCTTCGCCTGTGGATCTGTCTGTAGGCCTACTTTGATCTTCTCCAAGATGGTGTGACTCGGACCAGTATGGGTTAGCACTGCAAGGTCTGCCCTTCTACTGAGTGCATCAGCTACATTGTTAGTGCGCCCTGGCTTGTATTCCAATACTAAGTCAAATTCTGCTAATTTTTCTTGCCATCGAGATTGCTTGGAGGTTAGCATCTTCTGAGTAAGGAAGTGGCTTGCTGCAGCATTATCCGTTTTAACAAGGACTTGAGACCCCAAGAGGTAGTGTCTCCACACCCGTAAACAATGTACAATGGCTAGCAATTCCTTTTCTTGAGCTGAGTAGCGAGACTCTGTATCATTCAACTTTCGACTCTCATATGCTACCGGGTGACCATCTTGAAGTAAAACTCCCCCTAAGGCATAGTCAGATGCATCTGTTTGTACTTCAAAGGGCTTGGTGATGTCCGGCAAGGCCAATACTGGATCTTTCATCACGGCCAATTTCAAGTCTTGGAATGAAGCTTCACACTGCCTATCCCATTCCCAGGTTCGGTCTTGTTTCAACAAATTTGTCAGGGCAACAGCTCTCTTAGAGTAGTCCTTTATGAAGCGACGATAATAGTTTGCGAGTCCAAAGAAAGAACGTAGTTGAGACACGTTCTTAGGAGAGTTCCACTCATGGATTGCCTTGACTTTCTCCATGTCCATCCGAATCTTGCCATTCCCAATAACATGACCCAAGAAATTGATCTGGGTTTGGCCGAATGAGCATTTTTCCTTCTTGACAAAGAGATGATTATCCCTAAGGATTTGGAACACTTCTCGCAAATGATGTAGGTGTTCTTCTATAGTCCCACTATAAACCACAATGTCGTCAAGATAGACAACCACAGACTTGTCCAG
Source organism: Berberis thunbergii (assembly GCA_003290165.1). NCBI lineage: Eukaryota > Viridiplantae > Streptophyta > Magnoliopsida > Ranunculales > Berberidaceae > Berberis > Berberis thunbergii. Next base: position 141,436 of record QNQO01000534.1, on the reverse strand, counting down.
AAGGTGACGAAACAGGCCATTCATAAGGGTGCAAAATGTAGCTGGAGCATTGGTCAAGCCGAAGGGCATTACTAGGAACTCATAAGACCCATATCTAGTAGAACAAGCAGTTTTGGGTTCATCACCAGCAGCAATGCGGACCTGATAGTAACCTGATCTCAAGTCGAGTTTTGTGAAGTATCTGGCGGATCCAAGTTGGTCGAATAAATCTGCAATGAGCGGCAGCGGGTATTTGTTCTTTATAGTGACTTTGTTCAAGGCTCTATAATCAACACAAAGGCGAAGACTGCCATCATGTTTCCGCTGAAAAAGAACAGGTGCTGCATAAGGTGCTTTAGAGGGGCGAATGAATCCCCACTCCAACAAGCCATCTAGTTGTGTTCTCAATTCAGTCAGCTCTGGAGGGCTCATGTGATATGGACTACGTGCGGGTGGCTTGGCACCAGGGACTAACTCAATTTCGTGATCAATGAGCCTTCTGGGAGGTAGATTCTTTGGCAATTCATTTGGCCTCACTTCGCTGAAGTCAGCAATAACTTGGGCAACTTCCTCAGGGATTTTGCTAGTATCATCTTCCATCTCTAGCTTTGCCACAGCTAAGTATGTATCTTCTCCTTTGGCCAAGCCCCTCTTGACTTGGAGCGCCGACAATATTCTATCATGAGTTGTTGGTCGAATTGAGGTTGGTACAATGCGTAGTCTGGGTCCGAAAAACCCCAAGGAGTCCATGAAAGGTAATGGTCCTGCTGCAGCTCCTCGGAAGAATTCTTGGCCAAGAATCACCTTAAAATCATCAAGTGGAACGGCCAAGAAGTTTGATCTTCCTTCCCATGGACCAACCTGTAGTGGCACAGCTCTAGCCATACCATTGATAGAGATTGCCTCAGAGTTGACAGCTTTCAACTTACCCACATCTCCTTCTAAGTTCAGACCCACACGTCTAGCTTCATCTGGGGCAATAAAATTGTCTGTCGCTCCGGAATCCAACAATGCTTGGGAAGGGAACCCATTGATAGTGATGTCGATGTATTGTAAAGCCTTCTTGTGTGGGTGCTCATACATTTCTCCTTTGACGGCATTGAGCTTGCGTAGAGCTCCCATTTGGGAGGTCTCACTGTTGGTAGGGTTTCGAGCTCGATGCGGTCGGGTTAGAAGGTTCTGCTTGAAGCAAGGACATTAATGAGTGTAGAGCTGGTTTGGATGGACATTTGCCTGTTGGGTGATCTCTACTATTGCAAAGAATGCATGGGGCAGGGGCAGATGGTCTCCACTGCCCAGAGTAGTTTTGCCCTCCTTTGTTGTTGTAATTTGAGTTGCTGGAGCTGGCATTCCAATTTTTGTTGGAGCTCCAATTCTGGTTGGACGGCCGGGAATTATAGTTTCCTCGGTTCTGACTTGAGTTTCCCCAATTTTGGTGAGGTGAGCGAGCATTCGACCCTGAGCTTGAATTGGTATTGCCAGTTCTAGCTGTGGAGTGATTGAGCGAAGTGGATCCAGTCATGGGCATATAATCACCAAACCTTTCTGCTGCCGCAATAGCACTTGTAATATCTGTCACCTTTTGCCTTTGCAATTCTGCTTGTAGAAGCGGCTGAGCTTGTTCCATGAAACAGAAAACTTTGTCCTTCTCAGACATGTCTCGAATATCTAGCAAGCAAGTTGAGAATTGTCAGACATAGTCTCGAATATTGCCTGTCTGTTTGATGGTGTGGAGCTTCCTCATTGCTAAGAAATCAGTGTTCTCAGGCAAGAATTGATTTCTGAGTTCCTTCTTGAGGTCTGCCCAAGTTCTAATAAGGATGCGACCTTCTTCCATATCTGCATATTTGGTTCTCCACCATAGCTTTGCATCACCTGCTAAGTACATGGTCGCCATGGTAACCTTGGCTTCTTCAGATTCGGGGTTCACCGCACGAAAATACTGCTCCAGATCAAACAAGAAGTTCTCTAACTCCTTCCCATCTCGTGCCCCAGTATATGACTTTGGCTCGGGGTACTTTCATCGTAGGGTGATCAGTCGTTCCTGTGGCCTTAGTGAGCAAGCCAACCCTTGCAAATAAGTCCTCCAACTGTAATTGGAAGTCACTCATCACCTGAGCTGTGGGGTGAGGCGACTCTTCCATTGCGACTGTTCTTCCCTCTAAGTTATCAACATGCTCAGCTAGCGAATCCACTCTGTCTGCCAGTGAAAAGAGTCCATCCAACCGACTAATCTGTTCTCCCAAAGTGTTCAACTGGTCCATTCTGCTTTCCAGTCTATGCATTCGACTGGTCTGTCGTTCCTCCATAGCGCTAAGTCGCTCATTTATTTCCTGCATCCTGGTTTGCATTCAACAAGCTCTGGCTCTGATACCAACTGTCACGGACTAATAATCCGTGCGGCACTAGCTATCCAATTCACTAGTAAGCCTATGAGTAGTTAGTTTGACGGGCACAAATATTAACTTGAGAATGCACAATATCAATCTGTAGACAATATAACAATGCACAATAGTCAGTAAAAACTCTCATTCACATTCAATAGATTACAATGGGGAGGAACGTTCGGAAGGACGTTGCTCAAGACTAGTTCGATGCTATCGATCGAAGAAAATACAAGTTTGAAGTTGAAAAGCAGTGCAAAAAAATAATAAAAATGCTAGCGGTACAGTCTGGCCCGACTATGCAATGGAGGCAACACGTCCTCACAGTCAAGAGCTCAAACCTTCCCCCTATACTATAGATGCTAAGCATTTGGGTACTTTTCAAAAGGGAACATTGAGTTTTGAGACCATTAGGAAGGCCTCTGACCTTGAGTCCTGACAAGCGCCTAGGCGGGTCTGGGCGAATTTTTTTTAATAAGGTTGATTGTGTTCTTATTTTATTTTTATTTTCCCTTTTTTGGAAAGAAAAAATTTAATTGTTTTTTATCCAGTATATGTCTGAATGTAACAATTGATGATTACTTAATGGAATTATCAAAGGATTTGCCAGTACCAATTTTAGTAATGTAGATTTTATCAAACATAACTGAGGTCATCCATGCAATTTGAAGAAAAATAAAAGAGTAAGTTTGAATATTTGTCCACAAATTCAACTTTGTATAAAGTACTTATCATGACCAACTTCAGTTATTTGAGTTTTAATAAATGTTGTTCATGATTGTTAATTTTTCATGTTTATAAATTTTGCATATATATCTTGACATTAAATTGGATGTAATTTTTTTGTTATTTTTTTATTTATTATTTTTTTTTATCAAATTGGGATGTTGATCCATGTTATTCATTTAATAATCCATGCCCGAAGGCTACATGACCGACCCTATAGGATTAACTAAAAAACATAAACAAACTCTCACAAAAAAAAAAGGATTTACCAATACAAGCCTAGACAATAAACAAACTCAGTCTTTGTACCTTTTGTTTTCTTTCCTAGTTTTATTGGATTCTTGGGGACAAATGCTAATATCTTTGGTGTGGCGCCTCTTATTCATTTTTCCGTCTGACGTAGCCCCTAAATCCAAATCACTGCTCGTTGCCTGTGGACCAATCTCAGATTATGAGTTGACTTCATCACTATCCTCACTTGCACTTTCGAGTGTATTGATATTCAATTTCTTCAGTCGAAGTAGCCTATTTTCTTTGAGCAAAGATATAGCCTTATTCAAGTTGTCTCCGACTCTTTTATAATCCGGGGAAGTTTTGATAGCGTATTTGTCAAACTGTCTCTTTACCCTGACCAAAGACTGAAACTCATCATCCGAGGGTTACTGTACTTGCTGACCCTGCATAGCATCCCCTAGCTCTATGCTAGTAGCACCAAGGTGCCCCCCTCCCCCAGATGAGTAACTGAAACCAATCAACATCACCGGGTTCAATATGATGTTCTTCATTCGGCCTATAACTACTAACTGCGAGCACTGGAAAGGACCCTGCATTTTCTGCTCTGAGTGGTGTCTGCTCTAATCGTGGCGAACTGAGGCCACACCCTGTTTCTATCGCAACGTTCCCTGTATTGGGTGAAATGCACTCCAAGAGTGGCCAATCTCTTCACTCCCTGGATTGTCAACGTGCGACATCCCTGGAGCCTCTCGCTGTGGCGACATGATCAGATTTGTTCGCTGAAGACCTGGAGCAACCTGCCCAATCGAAACAGCTCCAGTCGAAACACTGGTTGCACCTCGCGACATTGACAGTTGAAGAACTATATGACTGCTATTATTGTATATGTTCGTGTCGTCCAAACGACTACTCATCGCCCCTGAATTGACCGCATCCTCCTGATTTAATGTCATTGCTTGTTTTCCACATACATTTTCAATCTCCAAAACTGTATAACCTGCCTCAAGTAGGCATTCCTCCGTAAATGCTGGAACAACATCGGCATTATCATGAGCTGTTTCCTTCCTAACCAATTGCTTATCCGCTTGATCACACACCCCTACCTCAACATCCTCCGTAAGTGACGCAAAATTATTTGACAGCACCAATTGTACCAGATCATTGGCCACTTGCCTCTGAACAACAACTTCCTCATTAATCTCCACACCTTGGCTATTCTTTACACCACGCGTGCCCACTTCTGAAGTGGGCAATTTCTCTTTTTTGACAATAGGAACATATTGTTGCTTTATAATTTTGGTTTCGACCTTGGGCTTGGCAGTGCCCTTCTCTGCTTGAGCTAGGTCAGTAGCTCCCCTGCCCCACTACCCTTAAGACCTAATTTTTTCCTACATAACTCCTCCTGATGCCCTATCAAATAACAAAATGCACAATATTTGAATTCTGGATATTCAATCTTCTGCCAGAAACCCCTATTGTTAGCCCTGTCAATCCAAACTCTACTTGGTAAAGATTCCGCCAAAGTCATTTCCACGCAAACACGGGCAAAACCCGGGCGTGATAGGCATCTAGTATGATCATCCATTTGCAAAAAGCCACCAAAAGAATTCACAATTGCTTTCAACAGAGGAGGATGAAATAAATGCAAAGGCAAGTTAGGCAACTCTACCCATAATGGAACCGATATCGGATCTGCTTTCAGGCTGAAACCAACGTGCCATCGAAAAGCTTTGAATCTAACTCCACGAATCAAAAAGGAATCCCTCGACAACACTTTATTTGCTTCCATCTCGGATTGAAGACGGACTAAAACGTGACGTTGATCGAGTAGTCCTAGCGAGAAATCTCCTAGAATACCCCAAGTTATGTGAATCGAATCCCGAATATCTTCCAAAGTTGGCTTATAGCTAGAGAATGTTAGAACAATCACATGCTTCTCCATGAAAGCTTCCCCGCGTACTTCATCCGATGCTGTAATTCCAATTGCTGGTTCCCCATCTTTGCGGAATCTAGTTCCCTCAATGTGCGTATCCGTAATCTCCTCAACCAAAAATTTTCCAAGGATTTGGGCAAACGAAGGCTTAGGCGCCCCTTCGATGCTCCCCTTCCCTTGTTCCCCTACCATAGGGGAAGGTAACGATGTTGCACGACTAGTTGTCATGCCGAGAAAACCATGAACACGGCCTGAAGGACCTGCTCACATTCGACAGGACAGCAACCAGGCAAAGCGACCAGCAAGTGGCGTCCTGTGGTGACGCCGGCCAAGCTAGCAGCGCGGAGTGGACTCGCACATCCTCTCTTCGCAGGACCTCTCGCACCCCCAGAGCATCCCAGATTTGGTGGTGGCGGCGACTTTCTTCCTCTAAGCCTGTGTTTTAGGTTTCTTCAGAGCCTTGAAACTTTTCAAAGATCCTCTAAGCTTGTGTGGCGGCTAGTGATTCGCCGAGTAGTTACCCTGACTAAGTCGACGTCCAGGGTAAGCGAGGATGAGCGGCAGCCAATCAGTGCGGCGGCAGGATGGTGTCAGCCAAGCCGCCGGCGGCCGATCGACCTTGGGAATCTTGATGGAACCCTGTTATTAACGATCCAGATTGCTAGTTCATTAAGATCTAATATGGTTAATAACAAAAATCCAAAAAAGGACGGTAGTACCCCTCGAAACTAAAATCGCCCCATATCAGAGCTCTCAATACTCCCAAATCCCCTTATTTAGTTGGTTAAATCTCAAATTGGATGTAATTGATAAAGTATTATGCTTAACATTTGTAAATTATTAAAATTTTAATACAAAACCTAAAACCGCCTAGGTGCCCGCCTAGGCCCCTGAGCGCTAGGCACCTGCTCGCCTAGCGCTTTTTAGAACATTGCCAAGAAGAGAATAACATAACCAATCAAAACTGACCTGAGCAGATATTTAACGTGCATTTGAATATTTTGGATATCATCTCAAAGAACACATCCTAAAAATGTGCAGAGCGACCCATAATAAAAGAGCTCATAACGAATAAATATGTAGTAAATGTTTCAAGATCTGAAGGATGATCATAAATGATTCAACAAATGAGAAGACTTAAACGGAAAAATCCCAAGTTCATTCTATCGTTAATTGTCTGTTTTAATGCATGCATACAATTACTTCTATGAATTTTCTGTCTATAGTGTGTAGTGTGCTTTGGGTTTTATTGAAATCTTTGATTAACAACAATACAGAAATACCATTTAAAACACACTTACAATTTCAGCAATGTTGAGATGTTGCCCCAAGAAGTTGGATCCGTCTCATCAAAATGGTTGTCATGAGTTGACTGCAAAACAAATATTTCAAAAGGAGCCTCCTTAAACACGGACCACAAGTTAACCTAACAATGGTGCAGTAGAAGATCAGAACTATCATCATTTTGTCCATGCCATATACATAGGATTCGACAACAGTATAAACATTACAACGTGCCACGAAGAAAACACTCTAAGGAACTTCAACTTAATTCCAAGAATTCTAAAGCTAATTGACAAAATATTCGCAGGTCGACACACCATAGTTGATGGAAACCCATACTAATTTTGCTGGACTTGAAGTTTCTAAAATACTAGCAAAATACTACTTAGATGGTTAGATATGATGACGCGTACAAAGTGATACTGAATTTAGTTGTATTTAAGAAACATTATAGTAACAATTACTGACTACTTTTGTAATAAGCCATGGCATGCATTTACTTTTAACAGTAATCAAGATGAACCAACCTTGAAGAGAAATGTTCCTATCGTCATCAACTGCTTAAGCTCGAACTTAGGATGCAAACTGCTGGATGGTTCAAATCAAACTAAGCAACAAAATGGAATATCAAGAGAACATACAAGATCCAAAGAAAGATAACAATAAAGTTGGTATTCAATATTTACTGCAAGATAAACCACACAATATCAGCATTTTAGGTAGTTCGGACTTCGGAACAGCGAGAAAAAATGCATTAGCAAACAGGCTCCACCAGGATATGGGGACATATTTGATATTCACGCAAGACCAAAATTGCAAATCTACCAAGATTCACATATGTAATGTTATTGAACAGGCCCCACCACTTTTTTACTATATAATCTTGAATTATTATTTCGCAGTTTTTGCAAGATCCCCTGCAGTCAGCCATGAGAATGTCATTTTTTCTTGACCGTTGACAGGGAGTACCTGTAGTTTGTTCTCTATAGTGAATACCCTGAATTGACACAAAACATAGCTGAAAATACCTCTGCCTCACCTCATTGTCTGCACCCTCTTCATCCTAGCTTATAGCCAATTTTACGCAAAATATCATGCATGGAAATAAGATCCATCCTAGCACAAGCCTCTCCTAGAGGAAAAGGCATTGTTGGAACAATACTTTTTCCCGTAGTTTTTGCAGACCCATGTCATGACCACTTAACAATCCCCTTGCAGAATAATTTACATGCAGAAGCAGGACAAATGAAAGAGCACAGAAACTGCAATTTTGAATCAAAGTTCACAAGTTTTCAACCAAAGTGGTAGCATCTTCTTTGGCATATTGTCTGTCCAATGAAAATTCTATAAAAAATAACTCTTTATGTCCCCTTATCAAATGAAGATCTTCAATTAGATTTACTTCAAGCCACTGACTTTAATATGTACGAAATGAAGAAGGCAGATAATATGATTCTCAAGTAACAACATTTTAAAAGCCGAGTTCTTAAGCACTTCAACACTTAACTTAGATATTGCCTTTATAACTACTATCATAATAAATAACCTTCCAAACCATTAAAGTAAGCTGGAATCAATTTAAATTGTCCCTCAATGATAGTATTTAAATGAAAACATGAAACTAGAATGCGCCAGTTTGTGCAAGGAAACTCCCAGTCAGAAAAAATCAGGCAAAATTCAGAAATGCACAAATCAAATAAGTTAATGCACTAATAATCAACTGCAATACATCTCTTATTACTGGATTTCAGGTAAATAAACTCATCAAAACTCTATAAGTGGATACTTCTGTGATTGGCCTATGCAATCTGTGCAAGAGAGAACTTTGGCAGTGAAAGATGGGCATTCGGCAGTATTAAACTATAATCTCAACAGACAAAAAAAAATGCTAGTAGTAGGAAGATGGTTGACTATATTGACTTAGAACTATTTCCGATAAAGAAAAATCTAGCAGTACAAGAATGATTTGGAAGAACTCAAGATCACCTACAAACATACGAGTAATTCAAAGGTGAACACAAATACTAACCTAGCTACATAGCAAAAAGATAATGAAAATGATAAGCCTCCTATATATCATACTTACAGTAGACGCAGACATCAGCAGCAGAAAGGCAGTATATGGGAGCATGCTGGACATTTACAGTAGATGCAAGCATCAGAACATCAGCAGCAGTAGAGCAGCAGTACCGCAATGCAGCAGTACAGCAATAAGCAGTGTATGAGGCTATTTGGAATCAACAGGAACTAATGTCAAAATACATTTGAAGGCAGTGCTATGTTAATCGTCTGTTAGTGCTCTGTAAGTGTCTGTGAGTAAGAGTTGCTCTAATTGTAATATGTTAGTTAGTTTGTTAGAAATGACAGCTAGTGGAGATAAGTCAGCAAGTATTAGCAGGGAAGGAGCAGGACATGGATCAGCAGGGAGTTGTGACAGCAAAGAAGTCAGTATTCTATTGCACTGTTAGTATTCTGTATTAGCAAGATGTTGCTCTACCAAGTTGTAGAATTAGCAAGTTGTTAGTATTCGATCTGTTAGTTAGTTGTATTAGCAAGTTGTAGTAACATGTGGGTCTGTATTAGCTGGACAGTAGGAAGAAATACTATATAAGGAGAGTAGTAAGAAGAAGAGGGATTCATTGAATTTGTAAACACATTTGTACAAGAGCAATTGCTCACTGGAGAGTTTCAGGCCTCTCGAACAGCCTGCATTCATAATACAATACAGTTTTTCTTTCTTCACTTCCATACTTGAAGCTACCTTTTCCTATTTTTCATTGTTCAAATCAGCAAGTTATATCAAAAAATCCCCACAAGGGTATAATTTCCCTCCACATACATTTAAGTCCAACCACCAAATTTTTTTATCAGCCACTGGAGATCAGACCTCACCTTGCCTCACTGGGAGTCCTCTCATATACATCCTCCAGCCAGACTTGAACTTAGTTCCATTTCGGAACGCACAGTATGTTACTTGTGCGATTAATTGGGCAGAGATACTGAGGTGAAAATTTTGCTTAGTTCCCTTTCGGAACGCACAGTATGTTACTTGTGCGAATAATTGGGCAGAGATACTCAGGTGAAAATTTTGTCATGGTATACATCAAAGGGCAGAATTGGTGAAATCCTGTATAACCATAGGTTCTCTGTTTCCTGTAAAAACCCTGTTCTATTGATTGAACAAAAAAATTTCTGGAGAAAAACTCTTTTTGTGTCACGTGGTCAGCTATTTCATCCAGATACGAAATCCATGATCTAGCCAAGGCAAAAGCCACAATGCCTCCATATGATGCAAGTGCCAACAATGGGTGGCTCCATGACCATAAATAGGGAAAAACAGGTTTGCAATTGTCAGTTCCTGTAGGCTGTAGGAATTCAAAGGAATACAGAAAGTAGTTACTCATATCTGCTTGGCATAGTAGCAAGTTAGATGAGATGGATATGGATCGAAAAATGAGACGGCAAACTTTCTATTATCATTCTCTCATTCACAATTATGCAACTTCAATGTTTCACATTTTAGTAACATTGCCTTTCTTTTTCTTTTTTTTCCTTTTTTGAAATGTGATATTGGTATCTTAGGATGGTGGTTAGCAATTAATTTTGGGGGTAGACTTTAATCCTAGATAAATTCCTCTCTTTTGTAAGCTTATGCTCCTTTGGTGTTTTTGTATATATACAAGAATTCAAGACCTTCTATACTCCATATTCAAATAGAGATTCTACAAACTGATTATGTATTTTTGGGCATATCAAAGTAGAATCACACATGACAAAAATTGCATGTAGTAGATAGTTTTGCAAGAACTCAAGATCGTCTAGATACATACATTGAATTCAAAAAGTGAAAAAAAAAAAAAAAAACTACATCGTATGAGTAACAAACAAATGATGAGCAAGAGCAACAGTACAGACATACAATTTCCATCTCGCATGCATTTAAATGAAATGCATCCAACCAACAATGATGCATTAGTTACAAGAGGAGGACAAACCTCACCTCGCCTTGCCTCAACTCAGCATCACTCAATCTCACTAGCGTACTCACGAACACAGCCTCCAGGCAGAAAGAACTTGAACTTATCTGGATTCTGTATCAAATAAGATGGAAGATACACAGCTGAATCCGATCGAGGAATTGGACCCATCCTCTTAATCAAATCTTGGAAGCTATACTCTTCAGGTAACATATCAAACAGATCATCCCCACGGCAAATAACATTCTGAATTCTCGAAGAACTAAGAAACTCTTTCCGCGTGACCCGGTCTGCGTGACTATAAGCTTTCATCTTAAACAAAAAATCCTTAATGTATTTAAGGCAAAAACTACAATGCCATCCAGCATCAGACAGCAAGTAATCAGTCTGCCTTGAGTGTTTATAATGAGTTGCCCCATGTCTAAAAATATGAACTGCAGGCTTCCAATTGCCAGTCCCCATAGGGAACTCAAAAGAGTACATATAATTCTTGAGGTCAAGATGCAATACAGGTGGGATTCCATCACACCATTGCAAGAGCTTCACAGTGTGAGCACTCGGCATCTCATCAGTATCCGACATAATCACAAGATCCCCATCAGAGATCCCAGCTGTCCGAAGCAACCCATTGATCGCCCCGCGCTGTTCCGACTCAAGCTTAAAGAATTCATCATGGTTGTGCTCATTGTTTGATGAAATTCTACCAGGAAACACCCCATGAAATCCTTCAGTTTGAGCATACTGTAAGCGCCATATCTTATGATATAGAGAGGGATTTCTATAATTCTTAATTTTTTTTTCATCCCGTTGTTCATTACAAATGTTGTTCATTATTTATTTGTAATCTGTGAAAGCCTGTTCTCCTTGTTCTTTTCATGGTTAAAAACATTAAGCTGTTTCCTATATTTGCTTATATCCAGTTTTGAGGAATAGATAGTTTGGGTATGTAGTCTTTTATATTTTTAATGTATGATAGCCAGAGACTTATTTGTTATAACTATTAGCTAAGACAGAATTTTAATCTTCTTTTAGAACTTATATGGTCATTCTCCTAGATTGAAAAATTGAGTTGATTGCAACTATGTAATTACTCAGCTATTGGTTTAAATCTCTATCGGAGGACATTATTTTGATTTGCCTGACTGTCTATAGTAGATGTCATATTTATCATGCAACAAAAGTTGAAATGCTTTCTTGACTAACAATAACTATTGTTATAGTTTATTCAGTTCATTAATCACTACTTGTGTTTAGAACCTATTTATTGTTGCTTGCATATACAAGGAACTGATAGCATCTTGCTTTTACCTCAGTTAAGTGCAGCCTTTATCCAAATGCTGCTTTAGGTGGATCCCTTCAGTTAGTAATAGTTGGGGAGACCTGGAGTCTTCTTTATGCAATACGTCCATTCTTGTTAAGCAAATATGATTACTGACCTATTTTTATAAGAATTTGAGGAAGACAACCACTGTGACCAGGATTCGGAAGGTAGTTTCATTAGTTGAAGGCAGAAACCTATATGGAGTTTTCAGGGAACAGGAAAACTCAAAATGACACAAAGGGAAGGAGTTGAATACAATAGAGTGTCCTTAATGAAAATGTACCTTTAAAGCGGGGTCTTTCTATGCTAGCAGAACTGTGAACTTAAGGAGCTGGATATCATGATAATATTCTTCTTGGTCACTTGTATTATGTGAGTACAATTGTCAATGATGTTTGTTCTATTGATGTTCTATGTGGATGATATGCTAGTCTCGGTAGAAGGATAAGAAGAGAAGAAGGAGAGAATAGGATGCAGATCGATTCAGTACCATTTGTCTTTAATGACTAACAAGGACTCGTGTTTCTCTCATGTATATTCATTCACTAGTACATTATTATATGTGCAAATACATACAGTTAGTTATTTTGTGCAGAATACATGCAGATGCAGTGATAATATCACTGCAATCTCCTTCTGCAACTCTATATTGAGTCTATGGTTTTGAAGGAGGATACCTCAAGTTATTAACTAATATGGGGCAGGTTTTCTAGGGTTGCTTTGAGGCTGTTCCAGGGGTTGATTCATGTTCTTTTCTGAGCTAAATCAAAAGGTTTTAGAGCTGATTCAGGTTCGTTTTAGGCGTGTTTCAGAGCTGTTGCAGGGGGTTTATTCAATGTTGTTATAGGGCTTGAACATGGTGTGTTTCACCTCTGATTCAGAGCTGATTTCAGGTCTAATTCAGTGCTGAATAAGAGTTGTTTGAAGGGCTGAATCAGCGCGTGAAGAGGGCTGAATCAGGACTGTTTTGGGGTTCTGGGTGTAGCTCGAATGGTGTTAGATTCGACCCCAGTTATGCAGCTCAATTAGTTCTTCTAGAACATATTGGTACGAGCTTATGTTGATGCTAAGAGGTATGAGGATGTATTTTAGCTGTTTGTGGAAATGTTGGTTTGGGGTTTTGTCCTAATGAATTTACATACCCTTTGTTCTAAGTCTTGATCGGGTCTCGAGTTTGTTGAGCTTGCAAGAGAGATTCATGGGTTAATGGTTGTCAATGGGTATGTTAAGGATGTGTTTGCAGTAAATACGTTGTTGGATTTATATGTGAAATGTGGATGCTTTGGAGATGCTTGTAAGTTGTTTGATTTATGTGATGGCAGCATGTGTGGAAGTAACCTATTAGAAGTTGTATTAGGGAGAAAAAGAGGTTGATGATAGGAAACATTGAAGGATTGAATTGAATCCATACTGTTGTGAAGAATTTTATTGTTAACATTGGAAGAGGGATCATCTTAGGGCTGGTCATTTTAATTGGTGTATACTATATGAATATTGCTTGTATGGAAATGACGAGTTTCATTTCAGGTAATTCAATTGTGAGATTTTAGGCATGTTTGAGAATGAGATTGCCTTATTTGTGGTGTTTTGTGTCGCAAACGCGTGATCTTCACTATTGTGATCTGTTTGATGTATGAGTTTCTCATACCTTGCTGGGTTCATGTTTTGGGTCTTTGCCTGATTCTACGAAGTTACATTTGTATGTTTGTGACTTAAATTTGATTGTTATGTAGATTGCGTTGCTGAAAAGAATTTGTTTCTTGTATTAAATGGGTTTTGATCCTCACCCTATTACAAAAAGTTTGTATATGAAACTGCTATGTTTTTCCCCAAAAATGTGGGTGGATACGGTTGTGAATCATTCTATAAAGGACAAAATGCCACTTGATCATCGTGTTATTAATAAGCATGATTTATGAATATGCTATGTTTTCCCCAAAAATGTGAGTGGATAGATGGTGAATCAATTTATGTTTGACAAAATGTCATTGTGGATGAATTCTGAATTATCAAAAATAAATGATATTGGTAAACCTTGATTTCTGAAAATATAAACCACTTGGACTTGTATCACTTATAACTACCACACCTCTTTTGTTTATTATTTTCCCTCTCTTACTAGAGAAACTAAATGACCAGTGGGTCGTCTTGCGGAGTTGGGGCACTCATTTCTTACTAGAGAAACTAAAATAACCTTCGGGTTAGTCTTGTGGAAATGTGGTGAATTTGTATGCCTAAATAGGCTTTGATATTTATCCGTAAAAAATGTGACGTGAGTTTATGCGCATTGATAGCCCAAGGGTGGCTTTTGGTACTCATATAGTTAGGAGTATCCGCGATGCATGCCTGTATGTGATGTCCCCACTTGGGCATGGATGACGGAGTAGTCCTCGTTTATATGAGAGAGGCATACATGCATGTATGTTCGGCACAGAGGTGGTGCAAATGTGATATCGTCTAAGTGATCAATCTGTTAAAAAGATGAACCTAATTCAAATAAAAATGAATAAATTACGTTGCATTGTTTCTAATATTTTTCAAGCAGGATGGCAAGTCCACTAATCTTTTTGCAGGTCAGACTTGCCATAGTCGACTCCTACAGGGTAAGTACAAGTAAATACATTTTTACTTAATTGGGATGATGATATCATGGCCTCGATGAGGAACTAAATTTTTGGAACTGTGTTTTTTTGCATCACACTTTTGCCTTGTTGAGGAACTACCTATTGGTGTGATGGTTTGTTGTTTGTGTTTTGCTTGATGTTTATCACGTGCGATTTTATTGATTTTGGGGATGAAGATTTCTCACACCAACTTTATTGCTGACCCAAGTGAGCTTTTGCTTCTTGGGTACATTAATTTGGGAATGTAGTCGATTAGCTTTTCAGGTTTAAAGACTTTTAAGCAGCGTTACGGGAGTTCCGATAGTGGGGCTAGCGACGTCAGTTTTTCCTGGTTAGAGTTTTGTATAAATTTTAGTTTGTTCATATTTTCGGAACTATATTTTTGTCATTGCTACTAAATGTTTATGTTGTTATTGAATTTCACGTCCCGAGTTTTGGGAAAATGGATAATCCTACGTGAATTTTAGAATTTCGTTTTTCTCAAAAATCGGGGCGTGACATGTTCACACTAGCAAATGCTTTACATGCCTTTGATGCTTTGCACTATATCATCTCAATATTCATGATGCTTTCATATTAAAATATTCTTTCTTTTTATTTCAAAAGAAATAATTCATCTATGATGTATCTGCTGGTTCTTTCAATGGTTTCCTAATGGACACAATGCTTAATGAATAGGCACTTCGTCAGCTGCAGCATGAAAATGCTAAGATTCTAAATGCTAAAGGGGAGCTGAGTGATGAAAATGCAATTTCGTATGAAAAGCTGCGGAAATTTCACTACACCAAAACAGTGTTTTGTAACTGTTTTGAAGTGTAGCTGAAAATATTAGAATCACTTATCAAATGATACTATTCTTGGTGATCCTAAATTTAGAATCATGTTGAAAGTGATACTACTTAAAATTAGTATCATTTGGCTAATGATACTATTTTTATTAAATGATTCAACTTTACAAATTTGCATATCAACAAAGATGATACTAATTGTAAAAGAGAATCACATACTTAAAATTGAGCTTTGCTACAGAGCGAGGGAAAGGGGGCGAGGGACGGGTGGTAACCACCCATCCGCCTCGAGATAAGCGCATCAAGCTTGTGATGTGCGATGGTGCTTATCTTGAGACGGATGGGTGGTTACCACCCCATCCCTCGCTCCCTCCCTCGTTCCCTCCCTCGACCCCTAGAATTTTTCCTTAAAATTAGTATCATTTGGCAAATGATACTAATTTTTACTAAATGATTCAACTTTACAAATTTGCATCTCAACAAAGATGATACTAATTATAAAGAGAATCACATAGTGCATGATGCTGATTTTTGTTAGAAGAAGCAATTATATAAATTAGCATCACGTAATAAATTATACTATTGAAAATACTATCACTACATGATTCTTGCAAAATCTTTGAACAACACAGAAGAGTGAAGTTGATACTATGACAAAATGGAAATTTTATTCAGTTTAATCTCTTACAGCTTACAAAAAAAAATGGTGGACTTCTTTTGGATTCTTATCCAATGTATGAAGATGCTCATTGTTATGATCGGATCTAAGAAAACCATCTGATCTATTACTGTATGATGCTATTTATTTGGCTGGTGGTGGTGATTTACTCATGTGAGTAACTTTTTCACTCCTTAAATTACCCTTCGCAGAAATGGGAACCTTTCGATGTTCAACTCTGCTTCTCTTCTGTTCATTCTTCTTAGACATCGTTGCAGAGGAACTGCCACCAATGGCCTTCTGAAACAACGAAAGCAAAAACAAAATAGTTAATGTGGTTTGTAGTGCAGCTTGTATTGTAGTTAGAGATGTATATTTCTTGATAGCATTTGTTTTAATATTTATCATTTCATGATCACAGGTTCTTGAGGAGATAAGATTGGGTTTGGAATTGAATGAGTATAGCTTACAGCAAAGACGCATAGCACATATGCGTTTCTTAGGAGAGCTTTACAACTATGAACATATAGACTCTTCCGTCATATTTGAAACGCTTTATTTGATTCTCGTGTTTGGCCACGACACAGCCGAGGTATGAATGTCCGCTCTGACAACCCATAATTAGATTACACTTCTTTTTCTAGTAATGTTTCTTGAGAGGTTTACATGGCCTCGCGGTTCCAGTTTAAAATTTTCAATCTCTGAATTGTGATTGTTGTATTGTTGTGAGACCCTTGTGTGGGCGGACCTGAGGGGGAGGGTGAGGGTGAGGGTTGGAGTCCAATAGGCCCAACAGGCCCGTGAATTTCAAGAGGGGTTGGGCTAGCTACCAAGGGGGATCATAGTCCCACATTCCCTGGGTGCGGGATGGTTATGTGCTATATATGTGCGAGGTTGGATCCCCATAGTAAGATGCCTTTTAAAGCCGTGCGGGCCAGTTAAGCCCAAAACAGACAATATCTTACTGTACGAATCGGGTCGTTACAATTATTGACTTTTCATAGCAAGTTTTCTTGATATCATTGTTATATGTGATATCATTGATTCTTGATAAATGATAAAAAAAACTTGTGCGGTGTGTTTTTTTTCTTTTTTCTTTTCTGCCAAGATAGTAACAGAGGAGCTTTTCTCCTAGTTATTATAAACTTTAGCATTCCAAAAGATAATTCAGAAACTTTTGGCAGTGATGTTATGTGGAAGGTTACATGTTTACTTTTACTTTTAGTAACTCAAAGGAGTACTAGTCAAGTAATCATATAAAGGCTCCGCTTGGTTCATGGTAAAACAATACATAATGTAAAAGTTTACGGTGGTTACACGCTTGGTTGATTTTACAAAAAATGGTTATTGGAATTTTAATTCAATACCTCCACATCTCCTAGTTATAAAATTCTGCTAAATTTTGTGAGACAAAATCTACTGCATTATTTTTGCAAAACTATTGTCATCTCCTCTTACTCAAATTTTACTCTCAACTAATTCATAAACACCCTAACCACCAACACCTTCATAACTACCATTGCACCACTACCACTGCCACGACCACGATACCATAACCATCACAACCGCCATTGCCGCTGTCATCACCACTACTACCATAGCATAATTACCATAACCAACACCACCTTCATTAGTATCCCCATAATCGTCGTCGCTGCTCGTACCACCACGACAACCATAACATAACCATCACAACTACCGTTGCCGCCACCTCCACCACCCCCACCACCACTACCATAGCATAATCATCGAAACCAGCACCACCTCACTACTACAACCATAATCGCCGCCAATGCTGGCCACCACCATGATCTCCATAACATAACAACCGCCACTACTGCCATTGCCGCTACCACTACCATCACTGCTACTACTACCACCGCTGCCGCCGCCATAACAAAACCATTACAACCACCACCGTTGCCACCACCACCTTCACGATCACCACACCGTATCTTACTACAACCACCACCACCGCAACCACCATAGCCACCATAATCATCACCACCGCCGCCACCGCCACCATCATTGCCCGCATCTGCAAGCACCATCACCAGAACACAATCACCGGCACCATGACCATGCCCTTGAATGATATGCATCGATTTTTTTCCAGTTACTATTAGTGTTCTAAAAATCGCTAGGCAGTAGGCAAGCGACGAGCAGGGGATTAGCGCTCGAGGGTCTAGGAGGTTATTATTTATTTATTATAATTTATAAAAGTTGAGCACAATAACATATAAATTACTTCTAATTCAATGCCAAGATATATATGCAAAATGTATTAAAAAAAGTCTTAATTTTTATTTTTTTCGAATTGAAAATATTTTTATTTTTTCAAAAACCCAAGCGTGCTGCCTGCCTAGAATGATTTTTAGAATAATGATTACTACCAAGCGCGCACCTGGGTGGCTCTCAGCCTAGCGCCTAGGCCTCGTCTAGGTGGCCCAACCGCTCGTAAAGTAACGTATTATGAACTAATGCAATGCAAACTAATGCATCGGCATCAATTTGCAATTGCATCAGTTTGGAAAATGCATTATATTACAATGTACCAAGCGGAGCCAAAATAACAAACAATTTGTGCACCAATCTTCAATAATAACTATTTATTTATCTATTTTAAAAATGAAATACAGTTATGATTTTGAATGTTGTGTAGGTTTATTCTCTACAAAGACTGAAAGTTAGAAGCTTTATTTTTTTGTTTTATTTTCTTTTCTAAAATGGTTACTATGCACTCAAATCTTGTGTATGTTTGCTTCTCAGTCCGTTTCACTTCCATTTTAGTCTTTAAAGTTTGACATGCTATTAGTAACAGAGACAAGTTTTGGTAATGAATTTTTTTTTTTAGAATATGAATACAAGTTTGCGGGAATAGAAGTAAACCAAAGAATAAAAAAGAGCTCAAGAGAACCTGCAGTAAATAATATTCATTACCGAAATGCAAGTTTACCCATTAGCCCCATGTCACAGATTTCAAATGGAGAAGCCCTTTCTTTCTAACCTCAAAGACTGAAACCACCCTACCAATTTTGTGGAATAACTCCTAAAGGAATCCACTGGAAGATTATCTTCTATAAGCTTCTAAAAAAAGGATTTCACTCAAGGGGAAACGAAGAAGAGAAAAGAAAAGAGACCAGCAGATCCCCCCCATAATCGCCATCTTTGTGAACAACTGATCTTAGAGGGTCCACCAAACTTAAAATTTTGCCCATTTCTATTATTGGTATTCAATTTGACAAGAAAATGCTGCAGGTTTGTAAAGTTTATCATATTCAAATGGAGAAGGAAAATGGACTAAATGATGTATTATTGTGGACGCTGCGGTTATTTGGTGGTTTCATGTAGATAGATGGTTACTGTTTTATCTTAGCCTTTATGATTTATGCTTTTAAAATCTCCACATAGTAATCATTATTTTCATTTTCATGTTATAAAGCAAGATGTTCTGGACCCACCGGAAGATTGTTTCAGAATCAGGATGATTATAACACTTCTACAGACATGTGGACACTACTTTGATCGTGGTTCTTCTAAGAAGAAGCTTGATAGATTCCTTATATACTTTCAGCGGTACATTCTCAACAAAGGTTCAATTCCACTGGACATAGAGTTTGATCTGCAGGTTCGTTTTTGCTATCTTCAAACTTGATTATTTGGCGTTAGTGTTTGCTAGTTTCTAAATTGTGCCACCGAGTGGACTGGGGTACCAAAGGTACATGGACTGTAGTGTTGAAGGCATACATAGTAAAAATACGAATTACTGAGTTGTCGCCCCTTCTCTGCAATATTACTTAACAAATAATCAACTTCGCCTATATTGGAGTTGGGCTATGCTCTGTCACAAAATCCTTTTTGCATTTTAATGCCTGTCCTGATAGCTTTGTATATAAAGGTTCATGTAATTAGACGCTTGAAATTTGTCATAATTCTGATTGCAGTTTCCTTTTAGCCTGCATGTTAATCTTTCTATTGACATATTTGCAGGATCTGTTTGCTGTTTTACGCCCTAACATGACAAGATATTCATCCATTGAAGAGGTTAATGTTGCACTTGTGGAACTTGAAGAACATGATCGCAATTTCTCAACCGATAAGACTAATAACGAGAAGCATTCTGACACTGAAAACTGTAAGCCTCCGGGACGAATGACCTCCAGTGTTTCATCAAATGGACGAGTCCAAGCAAATGGAATTGAAGAAAATGGCAGAGGACATGACGATGCAGGAGACAGTGAGAGTGATTCAGGAAGTGGCAGTACCAACATGGAGGGACATGAAGATGAGGAAGACATGTACGAGGACAAATCTGAGAACCAGGATGACGAATGCGAGAGTGATGCTGATGATGAAGATGGTGGCAGACATGCTGCTTCTGACGAAGATGATGAAGTTCAAGTTAGACAGAAGGTAGTAGAAGTGGACCCTCAGGAAGAAGCAGAGTTTGACAAGGAGTTGAGGGCTCTAATGCAAGAAAGCTTGGATTCAAGGAAGCTGGAATTACGGGCAAGACCGTCATTAAACATGATGATACCAATGAATGTGTTTGAAGGTCCAACAAAGGATCATCATGTAAAGGGCGAAGGCGAAAGTGGAGATGAAACATTGGATGAAGATGGAGGCGAAGGGAACAAGGAAGTGTGCGTCAAGGTGCTTGTAAAGCGAGGTAACAAGCAGCAGACAAAACAGATGTTTATTCCCAGAGATTCCTCACTGGTGCAGAGCACAAAGCAGAAAGAGGCTGCTGAGTTGGAAGAGAAGCAGAACATCAAGCGGCTGATCTTAGAATACAATGACAGGGAAGAGGAGGAGCTAAATGGAGTGGGGACACAATTGTCAAACTGGATACAAACTGGGGGAAGACCGACTGGCCGCGGCAGTACATGGGATGGAACAGGTGGAAGATCTACTGGAGCACGTCACCGGCAGCAGCATGGCTATATTCAAGGTGGTGGTGGTTTCTATTATGGCAGGAGGAGGTGAGATGGTTCTGTCTGAATACACTGTTGAGATGAGAACCGGAAATTTTGGCCTTTGCTTCATGTCAGATGAAGGCCGTTGAGATGGCAGCAAGAAAGGGAGATCGTGTGTAAATGATGGGCAGAGGCGGTTTCAGGTGTTCGAGGTTTCTGTACATAGTGAAATTCGTCTACTCGAGATCCACCTTGTGTGTATAATATGGCGCCATCACTTCTACCATTTTTTATGTTTTCCCTTCCTCCAAAATTGCAGTAGCTGGTCATGCTGTAGAGCAGTAATTATATGAAGCTACGTAATGCAATTTTTTCCCGTCATGCCAACTTGTATTAACATATTTAACTATTGGGCCAAGGTTCACAACTCGTTGTATACTTATTTTTACTAATATCTGTATTGTTGGTTCTTGAAATTATTACTGCCAAAGAGCTTTGTGCAGAAACCAATACTCATGATATCTCAAGCGAAGGAACTTCATGATATCTCAATTCTCAAGTACAGATTTTATTCATGTTTGTTACTACTTTTCCTTTTATTAGATTCAATTTGTCAGTATGAAATTTTGTGGCTCAAAGTTGGAAACTCGTATAAATTCAAACGGTTACGCGAAGCATGTTGTCTGTTTCCTCGAAATCTGAAACTCTTGTTCTTCCTTAGTAAACGTTGATCTCGTTGAATCCCCAATTGACCATTTAATTATTATGAACCCCCATTTGGCCATTTAATCATTCTTACATGTTCAATAATGTTTTCCTTGCAAGCAACTTCACCACTTGCCAAATGCCAGCCAATTTTGTATTAAATTCGATCTTCGTCAGGAGCTCTGCCATTTTTTACCCTTTTTTTTAACAATCTTATACAGTAAAAAGATTTAGCAACTTCGGGACAATGAACTTAAAAGTCTTTTACCTTTCATTGAAGTGTTCTAATTTGATTTTCATCACTTTCTTTCTCTTCTTTTTGTTGGATGGAATGCTACTTCAAGTAACTCTAATTCCAATTTTAATGTCTGTCTTTGCCTTATCTTATGGTAAGTCTGTATTGTTCAAATAATTTGGCGATTTAGGCCCCATTGAAGGAAAAACTAGGCATCCAAGATATCTTTGGAATAGCAAGTCCATGGGGTAAATATGGTACTCACCCTTTCACCTCTAGAAATTTAGACCCCATGAGAGGAATATTCATTTTTTTTTTCTTACAAATCTACCCAGCACTGGAGAGAATTGATGGCCAGAGAGACTTACCCTGGTTTTTAAAGAAGAAATGGCAAGTACAAATGTTCAAGTAGTAGTAGTGTCCAGAAAGAGATGAAATATCTCTTAAATATCACGCGGTTTCACTAAAGATGGGTCGTTCAGACATGAAAACAGTACACACCATTGAATTATAAATGCTTGCGTGAAGCTACAGAATCAAGACTACATTTGAAATGTTTTTTTTTTTAAAATAAAAAATTAAATACTAGATAATATTCCTCTTGAGAATTCATTTCAATGTAGGTCGCTCTAGTCTGCCTTTCACTAGCTAGCCCTTAAGTTTGTGTATCTGAAGTTCGCTTGTAGAGGATATTAAGGGCCTTCTACCTGTTATACCCTTTTCTTCTTCTTCTTCATGTCTTTACAAGTTTGAGGATTATAACACATGAAGAAATGAGAAAAAAAAGGGTTAGTGAGCTATATTAAGCAACATTTATCAATTTCTTCCTCTCAATTTTATCTGTCATTGACTTAGCTATGAAGGAGGAGTAAGACTAGGGTGACAGGCATCCTAGATTTTTTCCATGAAATTCAAGCTTCTTAGGCAGGATGATTGCATCCAGTCTGTAAAGTAGGAATATCATTTCAAGTGATAACGCGTTGTCTGCTGGTCTTTACCTTATCTCTTTCCATGACCGCATAATTTTTACAACCTCCAATCAAAAGCAGATCGAAGGGACCCAACATCCATTCAGAAACCAACTCCAAAACCAATAATTCTCCATAGCAAGTCAAGTCAAGTCAAGCCTATTATTGTCACTGATGAGATTAGGATTAAGATACATTTTATACCGAATAAATAAATAATAAATAAGTAAACATATCTGGCATTGAGTTCATGTGGTACAAGTTGAAATTCAGATTGCATGAACTTTTGTTACTTTCTATAACATGAATATCAACCATTTGATAGTCAATCAAACAAACGAAGATAATGTAGCAAACCTAACTGTTAATTGAGCAAGGCTAACCATCTGTCAAGTGTAATTAGCTAATGATGTTAGACTGCTGTTAGCTATTCTGGTCTAAGTTTGTTAGTTAAGACTTGCCAGCTTGGCATTGCTAAATAGTCTATATAAACAATGTATCAAAGACAATTACAGTACATGGAAATACAGAAAAGCATTTCTATTTTCTCATTGCTTTCTCTACAAGCTAACATGGTATCAGAGCATTGTCAGGTTCATTTTCTTCTCCTTCTTCATTTCAATTTCTCTCAGCATTAATGGTGGATTCATCTTCTTCCAATGCTACGCAACTCTCCAACTCTGCCATGACAGAGTCAAGACCAGTTATCTTTACACATACTCTATCAGTGAAGTTGAATGAAAACAATTACTTGTTGTGGAAACAACAAGTATTGGCAACAATTAGAGGGCATAAACTTCAGAAGTTCATTGAGAGAGATTCACCTCCACTTCGATTTCTCTCCAATGAAGATCAAGCAAACAATCTTGTGAATCCGGAGTTCCTCAACTGGGATCAGCAAGATCAACTCCTATTTTCTTGGCTGCTTTCATCTATGACTGAGTCACTACTTACAAGGTTAGTAGGTTGCAATACATCTGAACAAATTTGGACAATTCTTGAAACCTTCTTCAACTCTCAAACTGGTGCTAAGATATCTCAGTTTAGAAATCAGTTACAGAGCTTCAAGAAAGGAGATCTCTCTGTCAATGAATATCTTCTAAAACTTAAGTCTATAATTGATCAGTTAGCATCAGTAGGGCATCAACTTTCTCCAAAAGATCATGTTAATGCCATTTTCGATGGATTACCTCAAGCCTATGATACATTTGTAGTTTCAGTAAGTTCTAGGTTGCAAGATTATAGTGTAGCAGAAGTTGAATCTCTTCTTCTTGCTCAAGAATCAAGAATTGAAAGACATGTCAAAAAATCTTGATGTTTCCAGTAACATAAACATGGTTCATACCTCATACAGACCCAATTCTAGGTCATTTGTATCAAATTCGCAAGGATGGAGACCTAATTCTAGAGCATCTTTCAATCCTTTTTCGCCAAGAGGAGGACGTTCTGGATCTGGTAGAGGAGCTAGAACATCAGGATCTGGATCTAGCTATTCTTCAAATCGTCCTCAATGTCAGATTTGTGGCAAGTTAGGACACCTTGCATTCAAATGCTACAACCGATTTGATAGTAATTTCTCTACTCCATGGAATTCTACATCTCAGACATCTTCTTCAGGCACATCAACTCAATCAACTCCTCGTCATGCCTTTTCTGCTTCAACTAGTCAGACATCTCATCCTGGTTGGAGATCAGAGGCACAGTCACAGACACCATCATATAGTGCTTCTATTGCTTCTACACCTCCTGACTATCGATGGTATCCTGATTCTGGAGCGACAGATCATTGCACACCATACACTCAAAGCTTGGTTTCTTCTTACCCTTATCATGGCAATGATCAACTGCTTGTTGGGGACGGTACTGCTCTACCTATTGAGAATATTGGTCAGTCCATATTGCATACATTCAATTCTTCTAGAGTTTTGCATCTTAAAAATGTTTTTCAAGTTCCTAAGTTAACAAAGAACTTGCTAAGTGTTTCTAAGTTTGCTAGAGATAACAGTGTTTTCTTTGAGTTTCATCCTGATCTATGCTTTGTCAAGGATCAGGTCACACACCAAGTTCTTCTGGAAGGGAAGCTTACTAGAGGCTTATATGTCTTCCCATCGATGAGTCTTGCTCAATCAAAGTCCAAATTTTCTGTTGATAAGTCAGCAGCATACAATTCAGTCAACCAGTCAGCAGCATACAAGTCTTCTGTTGCCAAGTTTTCTCATCAAAATGCTAGTCCTAGCAGCAAACAATTCCATCAGCAAAACGTTCAGTCAATTCAAAACTCATCCAGCTTTCCAGTCAGGCAGTTTAGTATTCCAGAAAGCAGTTCTGTTTGTAAATCAAATAGTCCCATTTGTAATTCCAGCATCTCTGTCAATAACATGGTAATAAATGCCAATACCAATACCACAAAGTGTTCATCTTCTTTGTCAGTCTGGCATGCCAGATTAGGTCATCCTGCTTATCCTATTGTTCAGACAATTCTTACTAGTTGCAATATTGTCCCAACCACTATAGATAAAGATTTGTGTACTTCTTGTTGTTTGGGTAAAATACATAAGCTTCCTTTTCCTACTTCCTCTACTACTGTGTATAACCAACCTTTGCAATTAATTCATACTGACCTATGGGGTCCTGCATCTACTACTTCTTCATGTGGATTTAAATACTACATCCACTTCATTGATGCATACAGTAGGTTTACTTGGGTTTACCTTCTTCAAAACAAGTCAGATGCATATCAAACTTTTCTAGAGTTCAAAGCCAAGGTTGAATTAGAATTTGATCTACCTATAAAGTGTGTGCAGTCAGATTGGGGAGGGGAGTATAGGTCTTTTTCTTCATTTCTCAGTAAACATGGAGTCAGTCACAGACTTGCTTGTCCAACTACACATCAGCAAAATGGGGTTGCTGAAAGGAAACATAGACACATCATAGAGTCGGCCCTTACTCTTCTTGCTCATTCTTCACTTCCACTCAAATTCTGGGATGAGGCTGTCAAAACATCAGTGTATCTTATCAATAGAGTCCCATCCACTGTTCTCAAGGGTTGTTCTCCTTTTGAAATGCTATATCACAGGGTTCCTGATTATAAGGCTTTAAAAGTGTTTGGTTGCTCATGTTTCCCAAATATAAGACCTTATAATTCAAATAAGCTTCAGTTTAGATCAGCTGAGTGCATTTTTCTGGGTTATAGCCTACAACATAAAGGATACAAATGTCTTTCTTCTACTGGGCGTATTTATCTGTCTAGAGATGTTTTGTTCAGAGAAACTCACTTTCCTTATACTAGGTGGTATCCTAGTTCATCTACACCCATTTCAGCCACTGAATGTCATACATCTATTCCAGCCAATATTCCATTATTTTCTCCTCAACCTTATCATGTGACATCACATGGTCCATTGGTTACTCCCTCTAATCCAATATTGCATCAAAATACTTCTCATATAACTCACAGTCCTGCTCATAGTCCTGCTCCTAGCCCTGCTCAAGGCCCTGCTCCTAGCCCTGTTTACAGTCCCATTGCACCCAATATTGTTTCTAGTACTGCACCTAGTATGGCTCCTAGTACTGCACCTAGTATGGCTCCTAGTACTGCACCTAGTATGGCTCCTATTACTGCAACTGGACATCCTATGATCACGAGGTCAAAAACTGGTGTTTATAAGCCCAAAGTTTACATGACCTCAGCTGAGCCTTCCAATATGAGTGAAGCATTAGAAACTCCTCACTGGATGTCTGCTATGCAAGATGAATATTTAGCTCTAATGAGGAACAACACATGGTCACTGGTAGATCCTCCAGAACATAGATCAATTGTTGGTTGTAAATGGCTTTTCAAGATCAAGGAGAATGCCGATGGGTCAGTTTACAGATACAAAGCTCGTTTGGTGGCTAGAGGGTTTCAACAAGTAGCTGGTTTTGATTATGCTGAAACCTTCAGTCCAGTGGTTAAACCCACTACAATCAGAATAATACTCTCACTGGCAGTTACTTATGGTTGGTCAGTCTCTCAATTAGATGTCAATAATGCTTTTCTGAATGGAGATCTTCAAGAAGAAGTTTACATGATGCAACCTCCTGGCTTCATTGATTCTTCACGTCCTAGGGCAGTTTGCAAGCTAAACAAGGCTCTGTATGGTCTCAAACAAGCTCCTCGGGCCTGGTTTGATAAACTTCAACATACTCTTCACATGCTTGGTTTTACATCCACTAAGTTTGATTCTTCTCTATTCATCAGACTGTCTCCTTCTCCTATATTTCTTCTGGTTTATGTGGATGATATACTTGTCACTGGAGCAAATTCACAGGATGTATCACAGTTGATTATTCAACTAAATGCACAATTCTCATTGAAAGATCTGGGTCCAGCTCATTATTTCCTTGGTATTCAGGTTCAACAAACTAGCAGTGGCCTGTTCTTGTCACAGTCCAAGTATGTTAATGATATCTTATGTCGTGCCAAAATGCAGTTTGCCAATGGCTTACCTACTCCTATGAGTGGTGGTGAAAAACTGTATGCCACTGGCAGTGATCCAATTCAAGATGTTCATCTATATAGAAGCATAGTTGGTGCATTACAGTATGTTACAATCACAAGACCTGAGATTGCTTACTCAGTGAATAGAGTTTGCCAGTTTATGCAAAACCCCCTTGAATCACATTGGCGTGTTGTAAAGAGAATTTTGCGCTATCTCAAAGCTACTTCTAAGTTTGGCCTACATATAGCTCCAACTCCTTCTTTCAATTTAACTGGTTACTGCGATGCAGATTGGGCATCTGATCCCACTGACAGACGGTCAACCTCTGGTTATTGCGTCTATTTGGGTGCCAACCTTATTTCTTGGTCCTCAAAGAAACAGAGCATTGTCTCGAGAAGTAGCACTGAAGCTGAGTACCGAAGTCTTGCTGCTCTTACGGCTGAACTCACATGGTTACAGTCACTCTTTTCTGAGTTAAAAATTAGTGTTTCTACTCCCATTATCTGGTGTGATAACAAGAGCACAGTCATGCTTAGTGCCAATCCTGTGCTTCATTCTAGGACTAAGCACATTGAGATAGATGTTTTCTTTGTACGTGAGAAAGTTGCTCGAAAGATCATTTATGTTCGACATATTTCAGCAGCTAGTCAGGTTGCAGACATTTTTACAAAAGCTCTTGGACATTCCAGGTTTCTGTTACTGCGCAATAAACTTAGTGTAGTGGATATATCTACACTTAGTTTAAGGGGGGATGTCAAGTGTAATTAGCTAATGATGTTAGACTGCTGTTAGCTATTCTGGTCTAAGTTTGTTAGTTAAGACTTGCCAGCTTGGCATTGCTAAATAGTCTATATAAACAATGTATCAAAGACAATTACAGTACATGGAAATACAGAAAGCATTTCTATTTTCTCATTGCTTTCTCTACAAGCTAACACCATCGAATGTTAAAGATCTCATTATCGAAGATGTCAATAGATGTGCAATCAAAAGAGGTATTCTTACTCCATATTTCTGCCATCAGAGACCAAAAGTCTACAAAACGGGACCACCAGAAATAATGCAAGGAAAATTAAAAGCGAAAGCACAAGGAAAAGCAATGGAAAAGGAAAAGCAATATTCATGTTGTCTGATAGTTTCTATTCTCTCAATTATTTCTCTAGCAGGCAACAACCATTCCGATACTAATTACCTGTGGAGATTGAAATCTAATAGTTGATCAAGTATCCTTATTTTCTTTCTTCTAGCAAACAAGAAAACCACAGAGAGATCCTTCTCTTATCAATCCCACTTATTACTTTCTGCCAAAGGAGCTAGATGGCTTATCAAGTGGTTGTCTCTCCACTCGTTGGATTGGTGTTTGACAAGCTCAAATCTTTGATCAAGAACAAATTTGGTGAATCACGGCGTGTCCAGAAAGAGATGAAGAAGCTTTCCAAAACTCTGTCTTCAATCGAAGATGTCCTTAACGATGCGGAGGAGAAGCAAGTCGCTGATAAGGGGATTCACAAATGGCTCAAGGAGCTAAAGGATGCAGCTTACAAGGCTGAAGATGTTTTGGAGGAGTGGGAATTTCGAGATTGCCAACTAGCGCCCGAAAAGGTAACTGATTCCCTCGAAGAGCTCATGGAGAGTTTTGATGAACTTGCTGGAGACATGGTTCGGTTTCATCTGCAACGTGGAATCAGCAAAAAGAGACCTGAAATCTCTCCCGATCGAGAAACTGGCCATCTCCCAACTGAACCAATAGTATATGGGAGAGACGAAGACAGAGCAGAATTGGTGAAGCTACTATGTCCTCCCCATCGTAGCCGCCACCCAAGATCTCAGAGTGTGAGCAGCCAGGAAGACACTTTCATTTGTTCAATATGGGGCATGGGTGGACTTGGCAAGACCACCCTTGCACGGGAGGTGTTCAAAGATAGCCAGGTAGTAGGGCATTTTGAAAGTAGAATTTGGGTTTGTGTATCTGAAGATTTTGATGTCGCACGTCTCATAAAGTTAATCATAGATTTTGATTCACCAAATCCATGCAATCTAGAAGCATTAGCTCCTCTACAACAGCGCCTTCAAGAGAAGCTGAGTGGCAAGAGATTCTTGCTCGTCTTGGATGATGTTTGGGATGACAATCAGGACAAGTGGAACATATTGAAAGGCTCATTGGCATGTGGAGCAAAAGGTAGTTGTATTATTATAACTACTCGAATCAAGACAGTAGCATCCATAGCTGGCATACACCATCGTTATGAGCTAAAAGTTCTTTCCAGTGAGGATTGCTGGCTGTTATTCAAGCAACGAGCATTTGGGTTAGAGAATGCAGAGAGACCATCCTTGGTGGAGATCGGGAAACAGATTGCAGCCAAGTGTAAAGGTGTACCCTTGGCTGCAAAAGCTCTGGGCGGCTTGCTACGCTTTGAGAATAAGGAAAGTGTGTGGTTAGCGATTAAAGATAGTGAAATTTGGGAGCTCCCTGAGAATGACATCTTACCAGTACTGAAATTAAGCTATAATCATTTGTCTTCACCTTTGAAGCAGTGCTTTGCCTATTGCTCAATATTTCCAAAGGACCACAGAATCGATATCAAAAATTTGATTCATCTATGGATGGCGAATGGTTTCATACAACCCAAAGGTAAATTTGACTTGGAAGATGCAAGCGATGAGATCTTTCGTGCATTACTATGGAGGTCGCTGTTTCAAGAAATAGAGGAAGATCAATATGGCAATATGAAATGGTGTAAGATGCATGACCTCGTGCATGATCTTGCATCCATTATGGCAACAAATGAATGTCTTGCTCTGGATGTCGACAATGCAGACGCTGGAAGTGCAGGAAATATCACCGAGGGAACTCGTCATTTATCACTGTTCGGGCAACAGCGACAGACATCGCCTTTCGATGCTGGGTATACACAAACATTCTCACAAAGCTTACGTTCCCTTATCTCATTAAAGTACAATTTGATTGTAAAGGAAGAATCTGCCACCTTATTCTTCGCTCTTGTGCGATTACGAGTTTTGGAATTGCATGGGTGTAAAATTCAGGTGGTACCAGAATGTATAGGTGAAATGATTCACCTCAGGTATCTCAACCTTTCTTCCAATTATATCAAATCATTACCTGAATGTATAGGTGAAATGATTCACCTCAGGTATCTCAACCTTTCTTCCAATTCCATCAAATCATTACCTGAATGTATAGGTGAAATGATTCACCTCAGGTATCTCAACCTTTCTTCCAATTCCATCAAATCATTACCTGAATGTATAGGTGAAATGATTCACCTCAGGTATCTCAACCTTTCTTCCAATTATATCAAATCATTACCTGAATGTATTTGCGGGCTAAAAAATCTTCAAACAATGAATGTGAGTTGGTGTCAGAGCCTTGAGTCCTTGCCGAAAGATACGAGCCAAATGATCAACCTCAAACACCTAGAAATCGAGGTATGTCCGAGGTTGAAGAGCACACCAAATGATATAGGGAAATTAGTTTGCCTCCATACATTGAGTTTGTTTATTGTGGGGTCGGAGAATGGGTGTAGTATCAAGGAGTTGCAAGAACTGAACCACCTTGGAAGACAACTGGAAATAAAAAAGCTTGAAAATGTGAAGAACTCAGTGGAGAGCGAAGAAGCCAGTTTGAAGAGCAAGAAGAACCTGCACTCATTGGAGTTATCGTGGTCACACCACGGTCCAGACGAAGTGCAAGAGAATGTAACAGAGGTGATAGAAGGCCTTCAACCCCACTCAAATTTAAGAAGGTTTCAGGTTCAAGGGTACCAAGGAGTAACTTTTCCTAGTTGGTTAACAGTTTCGGCAGTCCCAAATTTAGTTGAAATCACACTTTGGGGATGTAGAAAGTGTGTACGTCTTCCACCTTTGGGGAGACTACCTCTTCTTAAAGTGCTGACGGTGTATTTCATGGATTCTGTGAGGTTCATTGACGATGAGGTTTATGGTGAGAGCGGAGTGAAGGGATTCCCATCACTTGAAGAACTTAGTACATTTTGGATGCCTAATTTGGAGGGTTGGTCATCGTCTGTTCAAGCCGCTACAACACAAAAACTACTGCTCCCTTGCCTTAAAACTCTGACTCTTCAAGAATGCCCTAAACTGAAAGGACCAGTACCATTGTCATCCTCCCTCCAAAGTTTACGCATGTCTTCACTGAATGAAACGGTGTTGGGAAATGTGCGAGACCTCCCTTGCCTTTCTGCACTTCAAATTGAAGACCTTAATGATTTGGTTAGTTTTCCAGAAGGGACGTTACAAACCCTTACCTCTCTGGTTTCGTTGGCGATCTGTAGATGTGAAAAGCTTATAGCTCTGCCCGCAGAACTACAAAGTCTGACTACATTGAAGACTCTATGTATTCAGAATTGTGGGGAGTTGGTTTCATTGGGAGAGAGAAACCTCTCATCATTGAAAGAGCTTCACATTGAGAATTGTCCTAGTTTGAAACGTTTGCCCAAATTGAATAAGACTTGTTTGAAAAGATTGGATATCGAGGGTTGTCCAGAGCTGGAATTCTCGACGGATGATTTTGAGGACCTCGTTGTTCTTGAAGCTCTTGTATTGTATGGGGTGCCCAAGATGAGAGAAGGTTTTCCAGAGTGGTTGAAACAACATGCTACGATGATCAGGTATCTACAAATTGTGGGTTGCTTCTCAAAAGAAGAAGAGAATGAGGTGGACTTGCCCGAGTGGATAGGCACTCTCACGTCCCTCAAAAAGTTGTGGATTCATGGCTGCAGGAACCGAAAAGTGTTGCCAGACGGGCTGCGAAACCTCACTGCTTTGACAAGTTTGAGGATTTTCGGATGCAATGAAGAGCTAGAGAGAAGATTGGTTCAAGATTGCTCATGTCCCACATGTCGAAGTCACGAGCAAACCGTGGGATTTAAAGGAGCCCTCCGATTATTGTGTATCTTATGGGAGTAAGTAATAAGCTCAAAACCCTCTTTCTTTCGTATTTGTTATTTACACTCACTCCATTACTTCATCATACATATAATATTTTTCTGTTTGCTTTTAATTTGTATGCTTCTCTCTGCTTTCTGTTTTGGTTGAAATGTCTTTCTGCTTTTATCAATGTGCTAGCCCCAGTTAAATCCAAAAATTGTTTAACCTCATATTTTTATTTTATGTATAGGTTGCTCGGTATCGGTGAAGAAAAAAGTGTGGTGGTAGTAGCACTAACCAAATCAACAGGTATTCAGAGATTGGATTGAAATCTTTCCCTTAATTTCTGTACTCTGTTTTTTGTGGTACCATGTTATCATTGAAAGTTTTGTTTTGCAGTTTGTGTCTAATTTTACTCGGAGATTGATTAATATTTGGATTTTACAGAAGCTTTTATTTTCTTCCCACTGTTGCAACATCTCAGGTTGCATTGATTAATATTCATCAATTGCATATACTTGTGAGAGCATAGGAATTTTTATTAAGTAGGTTCTTGATGCAGGGTCGTTGAAGGTTTGTGCTGCAGTTGAGTTGGGTTAGATATCTGGTATTGGAACCAGGATGTATGCTCAGGGTGTGTTCGACCTTTAAGAAACAAAGCAATATCCCTACCAACAAGGATGGTGAAATTTTTATCCATAGAAGCAGATTTTGATAGAGCCAAGCCAAGAAATTGGCATTGAAGACCTCAAGCTCACAGATTATACTTCTGAGTTTTGACCACGATGTATTTGATGTTGTGGTTATGTGGTATGTATTTTTTGGTTTCCTCTTCTTTGTCTTGCCAGTTTCCAATCGGGTCAGTAGTTTGTGAGCTGTCATAATTGTAACATGCGACAGTTTTAGCTTAGGGGTGTGCCATTTGGGGTTGAAAAGAAGTAGACACAATTGATCAAATTCTATTTGGGAAATATGCTTGTTTTGCTGTTATTATGTTACATTTTCAACAAATTCCTTACCGGCTTTGAGATGGAATAAAAACAGAGGAGACACTACAAAGTATATAATCAGCTTTATTTGGATTGTATTAAGTTATTAAATGTTATGTGATTCTATATTGTGAAGCCTTTGTTTTATATCAAATAGTAAAACTGATAATCCAGTTTTGATAAAACTAGCTTTTAACCACGGTTATGCAGGCGCTTGTCTGTTTTAATAGTATACTCATTGACCATGTAGAATAGCTCATAAATGGTTTATAACATAAGGGTGCAGTCATGAGAAAATATATGATAAGAAAGATTTTAAACGAGATGAAAAAATATATGATAAGAAAGATTATGATAAGAAAGATTTTAAACGAGATGAAAAAATATATGATAAGAAAGATTTTAACCAAGAAGGCAAATGTTGCAGGCATCATTAGTTAGAAGAAAAATAAAGAGGAAGGACTGTTGAAGATGGTGTTTTGACGTTCAATTAGGCAACGGCTGGAACACCTCCACTGAATCGCAATCCACAATTGTCACAAAAGAATATGATAACAACATTTGTAATTACAATCAGTTGGAAACATGGATTAGTGTATATTGAAAATAGAGTAACATCTAAATTCTACATATCGTTGATTTTCCTCCCATAAAGGATTTAAGAGATGTTTTCCACGTCTAAAATGGTTGAAGACGATCGAGGACTGCCCTGATTTTGTCTTTGGAGAAACAAAGAAGTCATATATCATTTCTTGGAGCAATCGAATCGAAGCTCTCAGAATACCCGAATAGATGCAAAGCTTTTGTTAATTACTTTCTTGATTTATTCCATTTTTACACTCAATATATTGTGTAAAATGTGTAACAACACTCGCATCAGACATGTCGAGTTTTATACCGTCTGATAGATCATAACTCAATTTGATGAACCTAACAATGTACATGCGGATACAAGAACTAGTCATATGCGAAATTTGGCTACAAACAGTAGCAAAAGCTTAGCTTAATAAAACTATTAGTCATTTAATTGGGAGACAGACAAAATTGATCGATGTAAACAATAAAATCTCACCTAACAACAATTACTAATCAAGAGTACTATTACAATGGGATAGGAAATTCCAAATATTAAACTACTGCAGCTCTGTAAATGAGTTCCGAAAATTAATACGCGTTGACTTCAAAGTCATGCTGCCTAATACTTTTCTTCTCTCTGAGTCTTATACTAGCAGTTTCAATGGTTTATACGTGTGTGAGGCTTAAACTCGCAACAGATCATGTATCTGGATAATTTTGCATGACTGTAGTAAAATGATCATAACTTGTTCATTTCAAAACATATTCAGGTGATTCAAAATGCGTTCATTAGATAACTCAGAGCACTACATTTTTTATGTTTTGATGAGTTTGAGAATCGGTCTCAATCGAGCGTCAAAGTTGATCGAAAATCAATAACAGAGTCTGGAACTGAAATGAGACAATACTCTGTTTTTATGTTTTGAATGAGTGATTCCTAGGCTGTTTAAGGCGAGTTTGGGTTCCCCATTCGCAAGAACTCCCTCGAGAGACAATTTTTTTGCCCACACAACGGTTCCTGCAAGAGGGGGGGGGGGGGGTTGGGGGGCGAATGAGAAAAAAAATGAAGAGGATGCCTCCGCCACCCCTCCTCCCCTTCACCATGACCTAACCACCACCACCATGCCATAGGGAGAAGAAGAAAAAAAAGGAGGAGGAGGCCACCCCCTCCTCGTCCTCCTCTTCGCCTAGCCACTAACATACCACCACCACCACAGGGAGAATGAAAAAAAAAGATATAAAGAAGAAGATGGGAAGATGTGGGATGAAAGGAGGATGAGGAGAAGGAGGAGGTGGGGGAAGAGAGGTGGTGGCAGTGTGGTTGATGGAAAGAGAGGGAGAGAGGAGAAGATGGCTTAAGGTTAGGGTTTTTTTGTTTATTTAGTGGTGGTGTCCTTTAGTAAAAAAAAAAAAAAAAAAAATAGTGATGTTATTTAGCTGTCGCCGTTTGAAAAACTCAATTCTTTAATCCAAAGAAAATTTGGTCTAGTATGGGGGTCAAGAAAGTGATGAAGAAGCTTTCCAGAACTTTATTAGTAATCAAACACGTTCTTAATGATGCAGAAGAAAAACAAATCACTATTGAAGCACTTCGAAATTGGCTAAAGGAGTTGAGCATGCCGCTTATGAAGCTGACGTTAGACTATGTGGGGGTTGTACTTAACATAACAAACCCAAATCCAAGATTGCAAGAATAGGAAAGTACTAGAATAAGAAAGTTAGAATATGAAAGTAGAAGATTGTAAGAAGGAAAGTACAAGAATAGGAAATTATAAAAATAGAAAAGTACAAGAATAAGAAAATACAATAATAGAAAAGTACAAAAATATGAAAGTCACAAATAAGAAAGTCAGAATATGAAATAAGACACAAGTATAAGAAATTTTAAGTTTCTTATTTCCATAAGATTAGGTAAAGTTAGCTTATATAAGCTTGTATTCAGTTAAGGAAAAAATACAAAATAAAATAAAAATAAAAATAATACAATTCTCCAATTATTTTCTTTACAAGGTATCAGAACAACTTTCTTTGGTGACCTAAGATTCCAGGGACTCGAGCTCTTCCCCGCCTCCGAATGCTAGATGCAAGAGGCGGGGAAGAGAGAACAACAACAAAATCCTACCTCAATCATCCATGTATCAACATAACAAACAACACCGCAATCAACAAACAACCAATTATCCTCAATAGACTTCTCTTCATGAAACTGCCACCTGCAGCCAAAACCTCAATAAACTCTTGTTCAACAACAGGATGAGTCAACCGCACAACCACCAGATATACACGTTTGTTTGTCACTCGTTGTCCTTCCATAGCCATTCCGCTCTCCTTTCATCCTCCCTTTTTCCCTGTCACATGTTCGATCGTACATCAAATTGCACAACAAAGAAGAAATGAAGAAGAAACAACAGGGAAGAAGAAGAAAAAAAAAAACGGAGGGAAGAGAAAATTTTTGAATCTCTTCCTCTCCGCTATTCACACCCACCATCTTTGGTCAATACCACCACACAAGCTCAAAAAAAAAACTGCTAGCACAAATGCTGAGCAAATTTCATCTTGAATTTTTATCAAGAATTTCATCCAGAATTTTTGTCTAGAATTTCCTCCAGAGTTTTATCAAGGAGCAATCGAATCGGAAGCTCTCAGAATACCCGAATAGATGCAAAGCTTTTGTTAATTACTTTCTTGATTTATTCCATTTTTACACTCAATATATTGTGTAAAATGTGTAACAACACTCGCATCAGACATGTCGAGTTTTATACCGTCTGATAGATCATAACTCAATTTGATGAACCTGACAATGTAATTGTACATGCGGATACAAGAACTAGTCATATGCGAATGCAGTGGTTTGTAATAATTTTCGAACATCGAATGCAGTGGTTTGCATGCAAAGAGAAAGTCTAAGAACAAGCAACAAAAAAAGAAGAAGATGGAGAGGAGGGAACATGATTCACAATGAACTCAAATTGAGCTTGTAAATGATTATAGGAGGAAAAATAACACACTTGCCAGGGCTTGGTGGTGAGAAATGCCTAACTAACACACTTGCTAGGGCTTAGGGGAGAGCGGCGATTCTACTGTTCATCTATAGTTCCCTCGATCTACTGTTGTTACAGTAGATTCAAGTTACTGTTGACGTTTTGTGCTTGTGCTGCTGCTGATCTGCATCAAACTCCATGACTCTTGAGGGCCTGATCGAACAAGGATGACCACAACTCCTTTGCAATCCCCAAGTCTCTCCATCCTCCCTCGTGGAGAGACTCAAGAACGCAAGAGGGGATTTGATCCTTGCCATATGTCGACTGGAACAGGGGAGGTGAAGGACCGAGTTGCGGTTGCAATGAAGTAGTTGCCTGATGATCTAAGATCAGGTCTTGCAGTGTTGAGAAACACAAACAAAGATGCGTTTTTGCATCTCCTTAACGACATAGGGTTTCAAGGGGTGCAACCGCCATGTGCTAATGAAAAAGAAGCGGAGAGTGCAATGAAGAATACAGATGATGCTAACTGCAATATTTCAGCACATACTGTAAGTTCAAAACCGCCTGATGATTTACAAATTGCAAATACAATCAGTAATGGACCAATACAAACTGCGAGCACATACGTAGAACCTGTCCAGAAACCAAGATCTGCTCAGTACATGGATTGGGCGTCTAAACTTAAACAAAACATTAACACCGGCATAACCAAACTTAAGTTTGAGCAGCCGGCGATGATTGCAGGAAAGAAAGGTGTTCATGTGAATGTTGCAGAGTTTGAAAATGTATTGAAGAATGTGAACAGCTGGTGGTGGGCAGATTCGTAGGCAAACGACTTGCGTTTGGGTTTGTCAAGGAGACTCTGAGTCGTGCATGGGGTACCAGCAACTTTGAGACGATGTTGCATGGAGAACATACGTTCTTGTTCAAGTTTAGGGACGATACAACCCGTAGTAAGGTGCTGGAAACAGGATCTATACATATTGCGAGCAGGTTGTTTATTATAAGGCCATGGACACCTAGTTTAGAAGGAGAAAATCAGATCTTGAGTTCTATCCTGATTTGGGTTACTTTAAGAAAGGTACCGCTGTTCATGTGGAACCCCGAGGGTCTACAAAAGATTGCTAGCGTTATAGGCATTCCTCTCATGCTTGACAAGGCAACCGAAGAGGAAACAAGATTGTCTTTTGCTCGGGTTTGCGTGGAAATTGATGCAAGTTGTCAACTTCCAAAGGCGATTCCTATTGAAATCAATGAGAAACTATTGAATGTAGATGTCGAATATGCATGGTTACCTACGAAATGTACAATTTGTAAAGGGTTTGGACACAACAACAAGAGTTGCCCTAACAGCAAGGCAACTAGTCAACCCATTGTACAAGTTTGGCGAGAAAAGAATAAAGAAGAAGATGAGCCTGCGAAGAATGAGGGTTGGATTGTGGCGTCAGGGAGGCATTCATTCGTGCCAACGAAAACTTCGCAACCAATGGGCACGAGTGCTCCTTCTAACCCAAGCAATGTAGCTCATACTACCAATGTAGAAAGTAGACAGAATCTTGAACAAGGGCAAGAAGTAGTGGCTGATGTAACACAACAAAGTGCAACACAAGATATGGAGGAACCTGCAATTGTTGTTATGGAAGAGAAGAATAATACATGGCTGAATCAGAATAAAGGAAATGAGAAGGGGCAAGAAATAGTTGCAGAACCAGGCTGTAAGCTTGCTGGATCAGGACAAGATACACCTACCATAAACCTGGGGAGCGAGCAAACATTAGAAGTGGGAGAAAACAGTAAGAAGAACAATGCAGGTTACTCACCCAATGGGATTGAAACGACGATTCAGGCTGCGGATTCAGACGCTGACGTAGAAGCAGAGCCAGGCCTGTCCACCTCCATATCTACCTCAGAGGAAAACCCAATGCAAGTAGTGGAGGTGCTTCGCGCTATCGCTGGTATAAGAGGACTGGGGGAAGATCCCACAACACTCATGGATTGCCTAACACCCCAAGCCGTTAAGGGTCTGCATTCAGCAATTGCAAAAATAGGCAAGGATGCATTGGTCGCTGAAATTCAAACTTCACTTGAAGAGGAAGCAGCAAAGGTGGGGCAAAACACTAGTGAAGAAGAACGTGAGGTTACCACATTCCAGTCTCCCACGACATATGTTCCTCGAAGGTCCTCTCGAAGCAAGAAGACAAATCTTAAATTTAGGTAACTGATGATGATACTACAAGTAGATTGCAACTGCCTATTAGTACCTTGTCTGGATGCTCGATTAGTGCTAGCATTCAATGATTTTTATATCATGATTCAATGTGGATCGTACCCTTACACCGACTTCTCATACATCTTAGGGCCCACGTTAGGTATAACTCACGTCATGAGAGTGATTAAAGGATTGATTGGTACTTATGAGGAAGAAAATTCATGGCAGGTCTATCATGCAACTACCTTAGTAGCAGAACATTTTGCAGGGTTACACCCCAACTTGGAAATGGTGATTCTAGAACTACTTAGATTCCTTGTTGAAGATTTGAAGCAAGTTTTTTGTCCTGTGGACGCTGTAAAGAGTGAACATATGAGTGATTGTAAACTTTATCATCCTCTTTTTTCATTTCTAAGGTTCGGGGATCCTAAATAACCCCACTCTCTTTCAAAAAAAAAAAAGCTTAGCTTAATAAAACTATTAGTCATTTAATTGGGAGACAGAGACAAAATGGATCGATGTAAACAATAAAATCTCACCTAACAACAATTACCAATCAAGAGTACTATAATCAAAAAGTGATTACAATGGGTTAGGAAATTCCAAATATTAAACTACTGCAGCTCTGTAAATGAGTTCAGAAAAATAATACACGTTGACTTCAAAGTCATGCTGCCTAATACCTTTCTTCTCTCTATGAGTCTTATACTAGCAGTTTCAATGGTTTATGCCAGTGGGAGGCTTAAACTCGCAGGAGATCATGCATTTGGACAGTTTGCGTGACTGTAGCAAAATGATCATAACTTGTTCATTTCAAAACATTTTC
Organism: Berberis thunbergii; assembly: GCA_003290165.1. NCBI lineage: Eukaryota > Viridiplantae > Streptophyta > Magnoliopsida > Ranunculales > Berberidaceae > Berberis > Berberis thunbergii. Next base: position 101,731 of record QNQO01000534.1, on the reverse strand, counting down.
AGGTCCAACATTTTTTCAACAATCTCCACCTTTGGCGCAAATCGTCACACATCCTACAATTCATCTACTGGTCTGCAACATCTCGAAGTACACATCCACTTCGAATATTGTGAGACCCTTGTGTGGGCGGACTTGAGGGGGAGGGTGAGGGTGAGGGTTGGAGCCCAATAGGCCCAACAGGCCCGTGGATCCCAAGAGGAGTTGGGCTAGCTACCAAAGGGAAACATAGTCCCATATCGCCTGGGTAGGGAAGGATGATGATCTTTATATGTGCAGGGTCATCTCCCCATTGTATAGAGGCCTTTAAAGCCGTGAGGGCCGGATGGTAGCCCAAAGCGGACAGTATCTGTACAGTGCGGGAGGGGGGTCGTCACAGTTTGGTATCAGAGCCTGACCCAGCCGGAAGTGTGCCACGTGGAGGTGGGCCCTCGGGCAAATTGGACGTTGTGCCTGTGTGGCCAACGAGGACGTTGGGCCTTAAGGGGGGTGGACTGTGAGACCCTTGTGTGGGCGGACTTGAGGGGGAGGGTGAGGGTGAGGGTTGGAGCCCAATAGGCCCAACAGGCCCGTGGATCCCAAGAGGAGTTGGGCTAGCTACCAAAGGGAAACATAGTCCCATATCGCCTGGGTAGGGAAGGATGATGATCTTTATATGTGCAGGGTCATCTCCCCATTGTATAGAGGCCTGTGGAGCCCCAGTAGGTGGGTGGAAGCAACAAATCCTTGAGGGTGAAGGAGGTGCGGAATGCTGCCCAAAAGACCAAAGAGGACAATATCTTGATGAGATGACAGTATGGCCTCTGGGGAGATACCGCTGTGCATACTCTGATAGAGGCCTTTTAAAGCCGTGAGGGCCGGATGGTAGCCCAAAGCGGACAGTATCTGTACAGTGCGGGAGGGGGTCGTCACAAATATCATGTGCAACCACGATCCTGTGGGTAGCATTCGGTGGACGGACTCGACTATTTTTAGCATTGTTGACTTCACCTTAGTCGCAACCACCGCATTAACTCCACCTCGTCCAGAATTGTAGGATATCTTCTCTGACAATGATCTGAAACCTAATCTGAACTGGTGGACAGCGCACCTGCGATGCTCTACTTAGCTCACTACCATGCGTCTGATCCCCTAAAGAATGTGCTGCATGCACCTCCACATCGCCAAGTCTCCGCCGAACCATCAGCTCTAATACCACTTGTAAGGTATATCTGCTAATGCAAATAATTTCAACACAAGTTCTAGACTTAGTTGGTGATTGTGAATGGCTAAAATCGCTAAGTAAGTAAGAAGCAAACAACAAGCAATATACATAAAACAAAGATGACACCGAGATTTACGTGATTCGGCTTTGCCTACTCCACAGACGATGACTTTGTAACTATCTCATTGATATGAAAACACTTAATTGAAGATTACAACGTTATCAAGTAACGATTCTTGAGATTATACAATTTCAAACAAATAATACTACAAAAAATTTGACGAAACTCGCAAAAGAAGAACACCCGATTTTTATCGTTTCAACGTTGTGTGTTGTGTTGCTCACGGTCTGTTGTTGCTGCTCACAATTCACGCTGTATGTGTTGCTACCCTTTTATGGTCTATTGATGCTGCTATGATACCACTTTGGAAATGGTTTTATAAATACATTCCTTGTTTTTGGCCCCTCATGAAGAAAAATTGTTGAGATATTGAAAGGGATGAATATGAAAGTATTGCATGTTTACAGAGAGCATAATTCGGTGACTGAGAAATTCACGGCTAGAGATTTGGTCTTGCAGAATTTCAGAATCTATATGGAGCTACGGCTACCAATGGATGTTCGAGTTTTGATTTGCTTGGACAAGTTGGATATTCCGTATGTTCATCTCGAGAAGTGATAATGGTTGTGTTTTTCTGCTTCTGTAAATGGGTCATATGAGTATAATTTGATCCATACAACATGCATGACAGAGTAGATATGCATTGGTTTCTCAAGGGGTAAGGCTCATTACCTCCCCCTCCCCTTTGTATCTTTTGGTTTTCTCTTTTTTAATATGCTGGTCAAGGTCTGCCTAACCTCCCTCCCCACCAGAGTGTTTACCTGAAAAATAAATAACATAAGTTCGTTGTTATTTGGGTGGAAGTTTGCTTTCCTCTTGTTTTCTACTCGTATTATCATTTACACCTCTAAAGGAAATTCCAACGGGCAAAGTTTTAGTCAACCGAGAATTCAATGCAACAGTCATTGCAAACCCTACAGCTAAAATGAAAATTCTTGCAACAAAAACTAAACCACCAAAAACATGCCCAAACAGTGAGTAGTAGGAAGAGATTCTCATATGAAAATATATAATTTTGGGGATCCATCATGCAAAATCGGACCAAAGAGGCTAGTGTGAACTTCCCAAGAAGAGAATAACATAACCAATGAAAACTGACCTGAAACCAGTTTCTATGAGCAGATATTTAACGTGCATTTGAATATTTTGGATATCATCTCAAAGAACACATCCTAAAAATGTGCAGAGCAGGGCTATAATAAAGAATAAATATGTAGTAAATGTTTCAAGTTCTCAAGGACGGTCATAAATGATTCAACAAATGAGAAGACTTCACCGGAAAAATCCCAAGTTCATTCTATCGTTAATTGTCTGTTTTAATGCATGCATACAATTACTTCTATGAATTTTCTGTCTATAGTGTGTAGTGTGCTTTGGGTTTTCTTGAAATCTTTGATTAACAACAATACAGAAATACCATTTAAAACACACAATTTCAGCAATGTTGAGATGTTGCCACAGGAAGTTGGATTCCATCTCATCAAAATGGTTGTCATGAGTTGACTGCAAAACAAATATTTCAAAAGGAGCCTCCTTAAACACGGACCACAAGTTAACCTAACAATGGTGCAGTAGAGATCAGAACTATCATCATTTTGTCCATGCCATATACATAGGATTCGACAACAGTATAAACATTACAACGTGCCAGGAAGAAAACACTCTTAAGGAACTTCAACTTAATTCCAAGAATTCTAAAGCTAATTGACAAAATATTAGCAGGTCGACACACCACAGTTGATGGAAACCCAAACTAATGTTGCTGGACACGGAGTTTCTAAAATAATAGCAAAATACTACTTAGATGGTTAGATACAATGACGCGTACAAGGTGATACTGAATTTAGTTAGTTAAATAATTCTCCAACATTTTTCAAGAGCTCATTGTTACTTTCTATTGAATTCACAAGGAAGAAATCCATATCATTGGATAAACCAATCAAGATCAAGTGATTAGTAAATCATACATATATCACACAGTATTTGTATTTAAGAAAGATTATAGTACCAATTACTGACTACTTTTGTAATAAGCCATGGCATGCATTACTTTTAAAAGTAATCAAGATGAACCAACCTTGAAGAGAAATGTTCCTATCGTCATCAACTGCTTAAGCTTGAACTTAGGATGCAAACTGCTGGATGGTTTAAAATCAAACTAAGCAACAAAATGGAATATCAAGAGAACATACAAGATCCAAAGAAAGATAACAATAAAGTCTGTATTCAATATTTACTGCAAGATAAACCACACAATATCAGCATTTTAGGTAGTTCGGACTTCGGAACAGCGATAAAAAATTCATTAGCAAACAGGCTCCACCAGGATATGGGGACATATTTGATATTCACGCAAGACCAAAATTGCAAACCTAACAAGATTCACATATGTAATGTTAAACCATATAATCTTGAATTATTATTTCGCAGTTTTCTGCAAGATCCCCTGCAGTCAGCCATGAGAATGTCATTTTTTCTTGACCGTTGACAGGGAGTACCTGTAGTTTGTTCTCTATGGTGAATACCCTGAATTGACACAAAACATAGCTGAAAATACCTCTGCCTCACCTCATTGTCTGCACCCTCTTCATCCTAGCTTATAGCCAATTTTACGCAAAATATCATGCATGGAAATAAGATCCATCCTAGCACAAGCCTCTCCTAGAGGAAAAGGCATTGTTGGAACAATACTTTTTCCTGTAGTTTTTGCAGACCCATGTCGTGACCACTTAACAATCCCCTTGCAGAATAATTTACATGCAGAAGCAGGACAAATGAAAGAGCACAGAAACTGCAATTTTGAATCAAAGTTCACAAGTTTTCAACCAAAGTGGTAGCATCTTCTTTGGCATATTGTCTGTCCAATGAAAATTCTATAAAAAAATGACTCTTTATGTCCCCTTATCAATTGAAGATCTTCAATTAGATTTACTTCAAGCCACTGACTTTAATATGTACGAAGTGGAGAAGGCAGATGATATGATTCTCAAGTAACAACATTTTAAAAGCCGAGTTCTTAAGCACTTCTACACTTAACTTAGATATTGCCTTTATAACTACTATCATAATAAATAACCTTCCAAACCATTAAAGTAAGCTGGAATCAATTTAAATTGTCCCTCAATGATAGTATTTAAATGAAAACATGAAACTAGAATGCGCCAGTTTGTGCAAGGAAACTCCCAGTCAGAAAAAATCAGGCAAAATTCAGAAATGCACAAATCAAATAAGTTAATGCACTAATAATCAACTGCAATACATCTCTTATTACTGGATTTCAGGTAAATAAACTCATCAAAACTCTAAGTGGATACTTCTGTGATTGGCCTTTGCAATCTGTGCAAGAGAGAACTTTGGCAGTGAAAGATGGGCATTAGGCAGTATTAAACTATAATCTCAAATTCTCAACAGATAAAAAAAATGCTAGTAGTAGGAAGATGGTTGACTATATTGACTTAGAACTATTTCCGACAAAGAAAAATCTAGCAGTACAAGAATGATTTGGAAGAACTCAAGATCACCTACAAACATACGAGTAATTCAAAGGTGAACACAAATACTAACCTAGCTACATAGCAAAGAGATGATGAAAATGATAAGCCTCCTATATATCATACTTAGCCTATATTGTTCAAATACTTTGCCTTAATCTTATAGTAAGCCTATATTGTTCAAATAATTTGGTGATTTAGGCCCCATTGAGGGAAAAACTAAGCATCCATGACATCTCTTTGGAAAAGCAAGTCCATGGGGTACATTTGTTACTCATCCTTTCACCTCTAGAAATTTAGACCCCATGAGAGGAATATTCATTTTATTTTATTTTTCAAATCTACCCAGCACTGGAGAAAATTGATAGCCAGAGAGCCTTCCCCTGTTTTTTCAAAGAAGAAATGGCAAGTACTAATGTTCATGTAGCAGTAGTGTCTCCTTGGATAGTGTTTGCACGGGGTGTCCAGAAAGAGATGAAATATCACTTTTAAATATCACGCGGTTTCACTGAAGATGGGTCGTTCAACATGAAAACAGTACACACCATTGAATTATAAATGCTTTCGTGAAGCTGCAGAATCAAGGGACTAACATTTCTAAATGTTTGCATTGAGTGTCTTTACACTATCTCTTTCCATGACTACATAATTTTTAACCTTCCATCTGAGTCTAGGTCATGGTCTTTTGCTTGAATATGTCTTAATATTGAAAATATTTACAACGTGAAATTCATTATATTACAACTATTTTTTGGAAAAATGCATATGGTGTGAAATGCTTATTTAAAACTTTAAGCGTTTGTATTAGTGATTGGATTCATTGCAAAGATATTCAAAAATGCAATTCAACCATACCAAGTTTACTAAAATTCGAAAACTAAGTAGATAATTATGACGATTTTAATTTAAAAAACAAAAAATTCTCTTTCCGCTACATGCATTCCACAAAATTTCTCTCTCTTTCTCTTTTCACCTCTTTCCGCCACATATGCATTCCATACATTTTCATTTCCTTTGCCCTTTTACTTGCACCTTATTTACAAACATGCCATTGTTGATAATGAATATCCACCATCATCTTCTGCCGCTTTCAATCTTAACCGTCTTTTATATCCAACTTCAAACACCATTTTGATTTGTAATATAAATTAGAGACACGTGTATATCAAAAAATTAGTCAGTGTTCCTTTTTTTTTTGTTCAACTTTTCTGAGTTATGATAATAGCAAAGGTGTACTGTGCATGTGGAAACTCCTTGTTTGGCGAAGTCTTACTCATATATATCTCAAAACTTTGATCATCTCTTTCAAACTGTTATTGTAGAGACTGTCATTTTTGTTCTTCTTTTGGTTTAGTTTTTGCTTACATCTTATTGCAGTTTTTCAAGGGCCTTAATATCACGGCAGATCAAAAGAAGATATTCAGAAAGGCGTTTTATACATACTATGATAGTGTTGCAGAGCTCCTTCAGTCTGAGCATACTGTAAGCGCCATATCTTATGATATAGAGAGGGATTTCTATAATTCTTAATTTTTTTTCATCCCGTTGTTCATTACAAATGTTGTTCATTATTTATTTGTAATCTGTGAAAGCCTGATCTCGTTATTCTTTTCATAGTTAAAAACATTAAGCTGTTTCCTATATTTGCTTATATATATGTCTCCCTGTACCTTTAGCACACTGCACATGTATCTTTGATAGAATGGTGGATCAGGGATTTTCATCAAGCAGGGGGAGGGGGGGATTTCTGGCAAATCATTGTAATTCAGTATTCTTGCACAGAAAAGAAAGACAAATTATTTGCCAAGAGTTTGGATGCTAGGAAAAGAGAAAAATTCTGGAATGAAATATTTTCTAGGCGTTAGGTTGAAAATTTGGAAAACCTCCCCCACCCCCCCTCCAAAAAAAAAATGTGCTTATTTCAAAATTTTCTTTTCCAACCAAAGCTTCTTCTCAATTTTTCTCTTTATTAAAATTTATACTTTATTCTATTACCAAGGTGAGAGGGGTGGCAGTGATACATCATTTGAATCAGCGGTTACTCTATTTCTTTTGAAGATTTAAAATTTGAGGCTGAAAAACGGTTTCCTAAATTATAGAAGGGCCAATCAGTTGCGAAAAACCACTGTAACTTCACCTACTCTTACTGAGACATCTAAAGTTGAGGGGACAGAGACTACTTGCATGTGGGTGTTTTTAAAAATTTAGAAGTTGCCGGGGGGTGGGGGCAGGACCTAACCCCCTTTTCTTTATGTGGTTCTGCCACTGCTTTTGTTTATGCCTTTGGAACTCTACATGTCTTGGACATACACTGCACTGTGACACTGTCTAGGCCTCTAAATGCCCATCCTAAAATCAATCCAAACTACCCCGGGCACCTTGTGTGTCTTCGTCAGACAGATAATTTCTGATGCATCAGGAGATCTTTTACGAACACTAGACATACGTTTTGAAGAGTTTAACTTTTCGTGCCTCCATTGGAATTGATCCGCATTATTTGAAATGTTCACACTAGCAAATGCTTTACATGCCTTTGATGCTTTGCACTATATCATCTCAATATTCATGATGCTTTCATATTAAAATATTCATTGTTTTTATTTCAAAAGAAATAATTCATCTATGATGTATCTGCTGGTTCTTTCAATGGTTTCCTAATGGACACAATGCTTAATGAATAGGCACTTCGTCAGCTGGAGCATGAAAATGCTAAGATTCTAAATGCTAAAGGGGAGCTCAGTGATGAAAATGCAACTTCGTATGAAAAGCTGCGGAAATCTTTTGACCATTTATTCCGTGGTGTGGCATCGTATGTTTCTTAACTGATTCTTTTCTCCCCACATAGTTTGTTTTTTCCTTTTTACTTACTTTGAAACTGTCGCAATTGGATTAAACTCCTGAATCAATTGTCAAACGTTCGACTTACCTGTGGACCCATTATTTTTCCTTGATAGTTGATTCTGAGAATGATGAAAAGTTTCTTTTGATGGGTTTGTTGTTGTGAATATATTTATACCTAGAAGTTGTTAGGGCCTTATACATCTCTTTTTAGTCATTTAATTTTATTTTTTTAATCATAAAGTGGTGAAGTAAGAGCATTTGCAAGTTACAGGGGGAAATTTTTTTGAAGGCAAACAAACAGAGAATACAAGTAGAAACAGAATTAAGCTAAATAATAGTTACTGGAAAAGAATCTTCTGTTCTTGAACCTCTGTGGGATGACGAAGATACTAGGGCTTTCTATGAATGCTTACCTGATCTCAGGTTTGTCTTGTTAGGATGTAGGATGATTTTCATGGAATGACAAATGTAGCATGAGATAATGAATCTAGCCTTACTTAATGTTACACGTTCTATTTTTGAAATAATCAGGCAGTTGTTCTCTTACCCATATCGATCACAAGGCTTATATATTCTTGTGTTCTGTGCAGAGCTTTTGTCCCTGCCGTTTTGTTGGGAGAAGCAAAGCCTAAGAGCACCGAACAATCTTCCAAGACACAAGAGCAACCCGCTGTAGGGAACACTATGATTCTGTTAACTTTCTTATTAAAGTGCAGTTATAAAGTTAGAAAGGACGTATATATGGTTTTGCACTGAAATTTGTCCCTTAAGCCGAACTTTCTTTCCTCATAAATCCCAAAGATAAAGATGTGATGAAATTTACCATTCTTTGGTGGTTACAAAGCCTAAAGGTAGAGTTAAGAGTGGCAATCTGACCTGTGAATTACAAACACAGTTACGAAAAGGGTTTTGTTGGGGTTTTAAGTTTTGATGTCCGAACCCCTTTGAAGTGTCCTGATACCATCACTCATCTTGTTTTGTTGACATAATGAAGCACTATTTCCAATCTAAGCATGTATAATCCTTGATGCATATGTAATTTGTTTCTACATATTTTAAGTTTAGGACACACTGAATAACTTAAATAGTTGTAATGCATAAGTACTTCTATATACATAGTAAATGTTAGGTTAATGGTTTGTACATATTTTAAATTTAGAGAAACATTAAACAACTTATTATGATATATATTTGGGGAATTCTAAATGTCGAGGGAATGAGCGAGGAAACCAGCGAGGGGAGTGAGGTGGAGGGAGGGGAACCATTCCCTCCCCTCGGGATGCATGCAAGAAAATTCAACGCGCGCATCCCGAGGGGAGGGAATGGTTCCCCTCCCTCCACCTCACTCCCCTCGCTGGTTTCCTCGCTCATTCCCTCGACATCTAGCATTACTCTATATATTTTTGGTTATGCATAATATAATCAATTAACATAATAGCATTAATTCAGGTAAGTATTTTAAATTCTGTGTTAGACACTGTTAGTTTGGTGTATTTATTAGATGGAGTAAACAATTGTGTTGATAGGGGTTGATAAGACACAATCCTGTTATAAACAGGTTGGATTTTGGTTGGCTATTAATCCTGACATGGCACTACCCATTGCCACCCCTAGGTAGACTACTTTAGCAGCGACCATAATTTCTATAATACTGTCATTCACCGCCTTACACTAATCTATGTGATGGTAGACTACCCATCCTATACTTCTCATACAGATAGTAAAGCTGCCATGTTCCTTTAGTGATTTCTTGGTGTCTGTATTAGCAAAGCAATATCTGTTGGAAGTTCTTATAATATATTTAGGATGTATTGCCTGTTCACCCTTGGGCATTTTCTCTGTATCAAAGTGGATTTTTTTTTCTTTTCTATACCCGTTTTCTGTTTTTGATTACTTACTGAAGACTTTTGTGTTTAAGGAATCTGCAACCGAGCCTGATCAAGTCAACATGGATACTGCAGAGGGGTCTATAGAAACTGAAGCTTCACTGGAGGGAAAACCTGATGATAAAGGGAAGGAGAAAGAGGATAGAGATAAAGAAAAGAGTAAAGAGGATAGAGATAAAGAAAAGAGTAAAGACTCAGAAAAGGAGAAGGGGAAAGAGAAGGATGGTGAGAAGAAAGGAGATAGTGAGAAAGATAAACTAAAAGGTCTTGAAGGGACAAATTTGGATGCTTTGTTACAGAGGCTTCCGGGTTGCGTCAGCCGTGACCTCATTGATCAGTTGACTGTAAACATCATCTTGCTTTTGCTTTTTGCAGTCTTGATCTTCTATTTCATTTGATCCACTTGGATCTTCTTACCTACAAATCCTCTTTTTTTTGCAGGTAGAATTCTGTTACTTAAATTCAAAATCAAATCGGAAAAGGCTTGTCAGAGCATTGTTCAATGTCCCTAGAACGTCCTTGGAGTTATTGGCCTACTATTCTCGTATGGTAGCTACATTATCAACATGTATGAAGGACGTCTCTTCTATGCTTTTGCAAAATTTGGAGCACGAGTTCAACTTGATCAATAAGATCGAAGGTCTATTTAGCATTTGAATGACTACCTCTAATGAATGCAATTGCAGCAAGTGTATTTTGAATTATTCATTCTTTGACTCATCTTTCTTTTCCTCATATAAATAGCATGTACAACTATATTCCAAGCATTTACACTTTTATCGTTGTGCTTCAGGACCAAATGAATATCGAAACTAAGATAAGGAATATACGTTTTATTGGGGAGCTCTGCAAGTTTAAGATTGCGCCAGCAGGATTTATGTTTGGTTGCTTAAAGGTGAGATTAAGCCTGTTTAGAATCTACTTTTCTTGGTATATGTGAGCCTCCGTTCAATTTGAGATGGCTTGGAGGTCGGTTTCTATATTCTACGTGAATGGGGGAAGAAAAAAATTAAATGGGTTTGATTGTTCCTTTTTAAGCCTGTAGTTAAAATTGTACACCTGTAATATATTTGTGAACCCCATTTCAGATCATATTTTAATATCAGAAGTTTTAGATATCATAAATAACTCCTACCTGCCTTGCTACCTATACTTTGTGAAGTAAGTTGCACTAATGTGGTGTGTTAATTGGGCATACTTCTTCCAAGGAAGAGAGCCTCACATCGTTTTGTTAATTTAGCATGAGATACTTACGAGTGGGATTATCTCTTGCAAGCAGGCCTGTTTAGATGATTTCACTCACCACAACATCGATGTTGCATGCAACCTTCTTGAGACATGTGGTCGATTCCTGTATCGATCTCCTGAAACAACAATGCGAATGGCAAATATGTTGGAAATATTGATGCGCTTGAAAAATGTGAAAAATTTGGATCCTCGTCACAGCACCCTCGTTGAAAATGCCTATTATCTGTGCAAACCACCTGAAAGATCTGCTCGAGTCTCTAAAGTCCGTCCACCATGGCATCAGGTATAGAGATTCACAGTTGTCTTGGATGAATCAGTTGGAGTTCATTAATATGATCATCTGTGTCTTCTTTTGACATCAATACTCACTACTTTCTATTTTACAGTACATCAGGAAATTGCTTTTCACTGACCTTGATAAGTCCTCCATTGAGCATGTTTTGAGGCAGCTGCGCAAGTTACCCTGGAGTGAATGTGAATCATACCTCTTAAAATGCTTTATGAAGGTTCACAGGGGAAAATACAGTCAAGTTCACCTCATTGCTTCACTTACTGCTGGTTTGAGTCGCTACCATGATGAATTTGCCGTGGCAGTTGTTGATGAGGTTTGTGCCTTTTTTTTTCTTACTCTTCACCTGTATGATTGTACCATTTAAAGGTTCTCCTAGTAGGATGGTCTTGACTGAATTAATGCTTTTCATTGTGAAACCCATTTTAAATTTAAAGAAACAGCTTCTTATCCTTGATAAAGTAAGATAAAAAGTTTTGTGATTTGAACTTATAGTAATAGCTCTCTAAAATTTAAGGAGGTTTCAATCCTCACGGTCATTATCATAACTTGGTAGATTTTAACTTTCTGAATGAAAGTGTGCTATATGGCACCGTAATTTCTTTGCTTTTGAATTTATTGAAAACACTAATAGAAGTCACAAAACAGTTTGGTAAAATTATAAAAACAATTAAGATAATTCATACTGGAGCAATATAGTATTGGAGGATCTACCCTTTAGAACTATACATGATTTGCTTGCTGTGGGCATTGACTCAAAATGTTTCTGTACATAACTATACATGATTTGCATACATGATTCACATGATTTGGGAATTGACCCAAAATGTTTCTTTACATAACTGTTAGAACAATTTTCTTTCTATTGGAATTATGCCATAAAGAACTATCTTGGTCCTCAAGTCTTGTAAGTTGACAGGTGCCATGAGGGCCTCTTGAGGGAGAAGCTAATTCTCCACTCACTTTAAATTAATGGAATCATGGGGGAAAGTAGAATGGTCAAGGAATTATACAAAATAGTTAATGTGGTTTGTAGTGCAGCTTGTATTGTACTTAGAGATGTATATTTCTTGATAGCATTTGTTTTAATATTTATCATTTCATGATCACAGGTTCTTGAGGAGATAAGATTGGGTTTGGAATTGAATGAGTATAGCTTACAGCAAAGACGCATAGCACATATGCGTTTCTTAGGAGAGCTTTACAACTATGAACATATAGACTCTTCCGTCATATTTGAAACGCTTTATTTGATTCTCGTGTTTGGCCACGACACAGCCGAGGTATGAATGTCCGCTCTGACAACCCATAATTAGATTACACTTCTTTTTCTAGTAATGTTTCTTGAGAGGTTTACATGGCCTCGCGGTTCCAGTTTAAAATTTTCAATCTCTAAATTGTGATTGTTGTATTGTTGACTTTTCATAGTAAGTTTTCGAGCACCTACATTGTTATGTGTGATATCATTGATTCTTGATAAATGATAAAAAAACTTGTGCGGTGTGTTTTTTTTTTTTTTTTCTTTTCTGCCAAGATAGAGGAGCTTTTCTCCTAGTTATTATAAACTTTTGCATTCCAAAAGATAATTCAGAAACTTTTGGCAGCAATGTTATGTGGAAGGTTACATGTTTACTTTTACTTTTAGTAACTCAAGGAGTACTAGTCAATGTCAAGTAATCATATTAAGGCTCCGCTTGGTTCATGGTAAAACAATGCATAATGTAAAAGTTTACGGTGGTTACACGCTTGGTTGATTTTACAAAAAATGGTTATTGGAATTTTAATTCAGGACCTCCACATCTCCTAGTTATAAAATTCTGCTAAATTTTGTGAGACAAAATCTACTGCACTATTTTTGCAAAACTATTGTCATCTCCTCTTACTCAAATTTTACTCTCAACTAATTCATAAACACCCTAACCACCAACACCTTCATAACTACCATCGCACCATTACCACTGCCACGACCACGATACCATAACCATCACAACCGCCATCGCCGCTGCCATCACCACTACTACCATAGCATAATTACCATAACCAACAACACCTTCATTAGTATCCCCATAATCGTCGTCGCTGCTCGCACCACCACGACAACCATAACATAACCATCACAACTACCGCTGCCGCCACCTCCACCACCCCCATCACCACTACCATAGCATAATCATCGAAACCAGCACCACCTCACTACTACAACCATAATCGCCGCCAATGCTCGCCACCACCATGATCGCCATAACATAACAACCGCCACTACTGCCATTGCCGCTACCACTACCATCACTGCTACTACTACCACCGCTGCCGCCGCCATAACAAAACCATTACAACCACCACCGTTGCCACCACCACCTTCACGATCACCACACCGTATCTTACCACAACCACCACCACCGCAACCACCATAGCCACCACAATCATCACCACCACCATGACTGCCGCCACCGCCACCATCATCGCCCGCATCTGCAAGCACCATCACCAGAACACAATCACCGACACCATGACCATGCCCTTGAATGATATGTATCGATTTTTTTTCCAGTTACTATTAGTGTTCTAAAAATCGCTAGGCAGTAGGCAAGTGACGAGCAGGGGATTAGCGCTCAGGGGTCTAGGAGGTTATTATTTATTTATTATAATTTATAAAAGTTGAGCACAATAGCATATAAATTACTTCTAATTCAATGCCAAGATATATATGCAAAATGTATTAAAAAAAGTCTTAATTTTTATTTTTTTCGAATTGAAAATATTTTTATTTTTTCAAAAACCCAAGCATGCTGCCTGCCTAATTTGATTTTTAGAATAGTGATTACTACCAAGCGCGCACCTGGGTGGCTCTCAGCCTAGCGCCTAGGCCTCGTCACCTAGGCGGCCCAACCGCTCGTAGAGTAACGTATTATGAACTAATGCAATGCAAACTAATGCATCGGCATCAATTTGCAATTGCATCAGTTTGGAAAATGCATTATATTACAATGTACCAAGCGGAGCCAAAATAACAAACAATTTGTGCACCAATCTTCAATAATAACTATTTATTTATTTATTTTAAAAATGAAATACAGTTATGATTTTGAATGTTGTGTAGGTTTATTCTCTACAAAGACTGAAAGTTAGAAGCTTTATTTTTTTTGTTTTATTTTCTTTTCTAAAATGGTTCCTATGCACTCAAATCTTGTGTATGTTTGCTTCTCAGTCCGTTTCACTTCCATTTTAGTCTTTAAAGTTTGACATGCTATTACTAACAGAGACAAGTTTTGGTAATGAATTTTTTTTTTTTAGAATATGAATACAAGTTTGCGGGAATAGAAGTAAACCAAAGAATAAAAAAGAGCTCAAGAGAACCTGCAGTAAATAATATTCATTACCAAAATGCAAGTTTACCCAATTAGCTCCATGTCACATCATTACCGAAATGCAAGTTTACCCATTAGCCCCATGTCACAGATTTCAAATGGAGAAGCCCTTTCTTTCTAACCTCAAAGACTGAAACCACCCTACCGATTTTGTGGAATAACTCCTAAACGAATCCACTGGAAGATTATCTTCTATAAGCTTCTAAAAAAAGGATTTCACTCAAGGGGAAACGAAGAAGAGAAAAGAAAAGAGACCAGCAGATCCCCCCATAATCGCCATCTTTGTGAACAACTGATCTTAGAGGGTCCACCAAACTTAAAATTTTGTCCATTTCTATTATTGGTATTCAATTTGAGAAGAAAATGCTGCAGGTTTGTAATAAAGTGGATCATATTCAAATGGAGAAGGAAAATGGACTAAATGATGTATTATTGTGGATGCTGCGGTTATTTGGTGGTTTCATGTAGATAGATGGTTACTGTTTTATCTTAGCCTTTATGATTTATGCTTTTAAAATCTCCACATAGTAATCATTATTTTCATTTTCATGTTATAAAGCAAGATGTTCTGGACCCACCGGAAGATTGTTTCAGAATCAGGATGATTGTAACACTTCTACAGACATGTGGACACTACTTTGATCGTGGTTCTTCTAAGAAGAAGCTTGATAGATTCCTTATATACTTTCAGCGGTACATTCTCAACAAAGGTTCAATTCCACTGGACATAGAGTTTGATCTGCAGGTTCGTTTTTGCTATCTTCAAACTAGATTATTTGGCGTTAGTGTTTGCTAGTTTCTAAATTGTGCCACCGAGTGGACTGGGGTACCAAAGGTACATGGACTGTAGTGTTGAAGGCATACATAGTAAAAATACAAATTACTGAGTTGTCGCCCCTAGTAAAAATACATAGTAAATCCAAAACAGTATCACTTTTGAAGTGTAACAATTCTCCTAACAACTTTACACATTTTCACAAACAAAATGATACAATAATAGTATCACCATGAAGAGTATCATTATAAAAGTGATACTATTCATGGTGATCCAACTTATTGTATCATTTTTTTTGTGTTACTGTTTTTCATTTTTTTGACTAAATTTAGTTTTGATTTGAAATTGTTTGGTGAATTGTAACATCTAAAAAGTGATACTGTTTTGAAAGATGTTACAAAAGTGCCAATTTGGTGTAGTGCCTTCTCTGCAATATTACTTAACAAATGATCAACTTCGCCTATATTGGAGTTGGGCTATGCTCTGTCACAAAATCCTTTTTGCATTTTAATGCCTGTCCTGATAGCTTTGTATATAAAGGTTCATGTAATTAGACGCTTGAAATTTGTCATAATTCTGATTGCAGTTTCCTTTTAGCCTGCATGTTAATCTTTCTATTGACATATTTGCAGGATCTGTTTGCTGTTTTACGCCCTAACATGACAAGATATTCATCCATTGAGGAGGTTAATGTTGCACTTGTGGAACTTGAAGAACATGATCGCAATTTCTCAACCGATAAGACTAATAACGAGAAGCATTCTGACACTGAAAACTGCAAGCCTCCGGGACGAATGACCTCCAGTGTTTCATCAAATGGACGAGTCCAAGCAAATGGAATTGAAGAAAATGGCAGAGGACATGACGATGCAGGAGACAGTGAGAGTGATTCAGGAAGTGGCAGTACCAACATGGAGGGACATGAAGATGAGGAAGACATGTACGAGGACAAATCTGAGAACCAGGATGACGAATGCGAGAGCGATGCTGATGATGAAGATGGTGGCGGACATGCTGCTTCTGACGAAGATGATGAAGTTCAAGTTAGACAGAAGGTAGTAGAAGTGGACCCTCAGGAAGAAGCAGAGTTTGACAAGGAGTTGAGGGCTCTAATGCAAGAAAGCTTGGATTCAAGGAAGCTGGAATTACGGGCAAGACCGTCATTAAACATGATGATACCAATGAATGTGTTTGAAGGTCCAACAAAGGATCATCATGTAAAGGGCGAAGGCGAAAGTGGAGATGAAACATTGGATGAAGATGGAGGCGAAGGGAACAAGGAAGTGTGCGTCAAGGTGCTTGTAAAGCGAGGTAACAAGCAGCAGACAAAACAGATGTTTATTCCCAGAGATTCCTCACTGGTGCAGAGCACAAAGCAGAAAGAGGCTGCTGAGTTGGAAGAGAAGCAGAACATCAAGCGGCTGATCTTAGAATACAATGACAGGGAAGAGGAGGAGCTAAATGGAGTGGGGACACAATTGTCAAACTGGATACAAACTGGGGGAAGACCGACTGGCCGCGGCAGTACATGGGATGGAACAGGTGGAAGATCTACTGGAGCACGTCACCGGCAGCAGCATGGCTATATTCAAGGTGGTGGTGGTTTCTATTATGGCAGGAGGAGGTGAGATGGTTCTGTCTGAATACACTGTTGAGATGAGAACCGGAAATTTTGGCCTTTGCTTCATGTCAGATGAAGGCCGTTGAGATGGCAGCAAGAAAGGGAGATCGTGTGTAAATGATGGGCAGAGGCGGTTTCAGGTGTTCGAGGTTTCTGTACATAGTGAAATTCGTCTACTCGAGATCCACCTTGTGTGTATAATATGGCGCTATCACTTCTACCATTTTTATGTTTTCCCTTCCTCCAAAATTGCAGTAGCTGGTCATGCTGTAGAGCAGTTTATATGAAGCTACGTAATGCAATTTTTTCGTCATGCCAACTTGTATTAACATATTTAACTATTGGGCCAAGGTTCACAACTCGTTGTATACTTATTTTTACTAATATCTGTATTGTAGGTTCTTGAAATTATTACTGCCAAAGAGCTTTGTGCAGAAACCAATACTCATAATATCTCAAGCGAAGGAACTTCATACAATTCTCAAGTACAGATTTTATTCATGTTTGTTACTACTTTTCCTTTTATTGGATTCAATTTGTTAGTATGAAATTTTGTGGCTCAAAGTTGGAAACTCGTATAAATTCAAACGGTTACGTGAAGCATGTTGTCTGTTTCCTCGAAATCTGGAACTCTTGTTCTTCCCAATTGACCATTTAATTATTCTGAACCCCCATTTGGCCATTTAATTATTCTTACATGTTCAATAATGTTTTCCTTGCTAGCAACTTCACCACTTGCCAAATGCCAGCCAATTTTGTATTAAATTCGATCTTCGCAGGAGCTCTGCCGTTTTTTACCTTTTTTTTTAACGATCTTATACAGTAAAAAGATTTAGCAACTTTATGGAAGGGACAATGAACTTAAAAAGTCTTTTACCTTCCATTGAAGTGTTCTGATTTGATTTTTATCAGGTTTTCTCTCTGTTTTTTGTTGGATGGAATGCTACTAAGTAACTCTAGTTCCAATTTCAATGTCTGTTTTCTTTGCCTTATCTTATAGTAAGCCTGTATTGTTCAAATAATTTGGTGATTTAGGCCCTGTTGAAGGAAAAACTAGGCATCCAAGACATATCTTTGGAAAAGCAAGTCCATGGGGTAAATATGGTACTCACCCTTTCACCTCTAGAAATTTAGACCCCATGAGAGGAATATTCAATTTTTTTTTTCTTACAAATCTACCCAGCACCGGAGAGAAACCAAAAGTCTACAAAACGGGACCACCAGAAATAATGCAAGGAAAATTAAAAGCGAAAGCACAAGGAAAAGCAATGGAAAAGGAAAAGCAATATTCATGTTGTCTGATAGTTTCCATTCTCTCAATTATTTCTCTAGCAGGCAACAACCATTCCAATACTAATTACCTGTGGAGATTGAAATCTAATAGTTGATCAAGTATCCTTATTTTCTTTCTTCTAGCAAACAAGAAAACCACAGAGAGATCCTTCTCTTATCAATCCCACTTATTACTTTCTGCCAAAGGAGCTAGATGGCATATCAAGTGGTTGTCTCTCCACTCGTTGGAGTTGTGTTTGATCCAGAACAAATTTGGTGAATCACGGGTTGTCCAGAAAGAGATGAAGAAGCTTTCCAGAACTCTGTCTTCAATCAAAGATGTCCTTGACGATGCGGAGGAGAAGCAAGTCACTGTTACGGGGATTCACGAATGGCTCAAGGAGGTCAAGGATGCAGCTTACAAGGCTGAAGATGTTTTGGAGGAGTGGGAATTTCGAGATTGCCAACTAGCGCCCGAAAAGGTAACTGATTCCCTCGAAGAGCTCATGGAGAGTTTTGATGAACTTGCTGGAGACATGGTTCGGTTTCATCTGCAACGTGGAATCAGCAAAAAGAGACCTGAAATCTCTCCCGATCGAGAAACTGGCCATCTCCCAACTGAACCAATAGTATATGGGAGAGATGAAGACAGAGCAGAATTGGTGAAGCTATTGTTGGATCAATGTCCTCCCCATCGTAGCCGCCACCCAAGTGGTCAGAGGCAATTGCTGGACAAAGTGAGCAGCCAGGAAGACACTTTCATTTGTTCAATATGGGGCATGGGTGGACTTGGCAAGACCACCCTTGCACGGGAGGTGTTCAAAGATAGCCAGGTAGTAGGGCATTTTGAAAGTAAAATTTGGGTTTGTGTATCTGAAGATTTTGAGGTCGCACGTCTCATAAAGTTAATCATAGATTTTGATTCACCAAATCCATGCAATCTAGAAGCATTAGCTCATCTACAACAGCGCCTTCAAGAGAAGCTGAGTGGCAAGAGATTCTTGCTCGTCTTGGATGATGTTTGGGATGACAATCAGGACAAGTGGAACACATTGAAGGGCTCATTGGCATGTGGAGCAAAAGGTAGTTGTATTATTATAACTACTCGAATCAAGACAGTAGCATCCATAGCTGGCACACACCATCCTTATGAGCTAAAAGTTCTTTCCAGTGAGGATTGCTGGCTGTTATTCAAGCAGCGAGCATTTGGGTTAGAGAATGCAGAGAGACCATCCTTGGTGGAGATCGGGAAACAGATTGCAGCCAAGTGTAAAGGTGTACCCTTGGCTGCAAAAGCTCTGGGCGGCTTGCTACGCTTTGAGAACAAGGAAAGTGTGTGGTTAGCGATTAGAGATAGTGAAATTTGGGAGCTCCCTCCACACCATGAGAATGACATCTTACCAGTACTGAAATTAAGCTATAACCATTTGTCTTCACCTTTGAAGCAGTGCTTTGCCTATTGCTCAATATTTCCAAAGGACCACAGAATCGATATCAAAGATTTGATTCATCTATGGATGGCGAATGGTTTCATACAACCCAAAGGTAAATTTGACTTGGAAGATGCAGGCGATGAGATCTTTCGTGCATTACTATGGAGGTCGCTGTTTCAAGAAATAGAGGAAGATAGAGATGGCAACATGATAAGGTGTAAGATGCATGACCTCGTGCATGATCTTGCATCCATTATGGCAACAAATGAATGTCTTGCTCTGGATGTTGAAAATGCAGGAAATATCACCGAGGGAACTCGTCATTTATCACTGTTCGGGCAACAGCGACAGACATCGCCTTTCGATGCTGGGTATACACAAACATCCTCACAAAGCTTACGTTCCCTTATCTCATTAAAGTACTACTTGATTGTAAAAAAAGAATCTGCCAGCTTCTTCTTCGCTCTTGTGCGATTACGAGTTTTGGATTTGCATCGGTGTGAAATTCAGGTGGTACCAGAATGTATAGGTGAAATGATTCACCTCAGGTATCTCAACCTTTCTCACAATTCTATCAAATCATTACCTGAATGTATAGGTGAAATGATTCACCTCAGGTATCTCAACCTTTCTCACAATTCTATCAAATCATTACCTGAATGTATAGGTGAAATGATTCACCTCAGGTATCTCAACCTTTCTCACAATTCTATCAAATCATTACCTGAATGTATAGGTGAAATGATTCACCTCAGGTATCTCAACCTTTCTGACAATCCTATCAGATCATTACCTGAATGTATTTGCGGGCTAAAAAATCTTCAAACAATGAATTTGAATTGGTGTCACAGCCTTGAGTCCTTGCCGAAAGATACGAGCCAAATGATCAACCTTAAACACCTAGAAATCAAGGGATGTTGGATGTTGAAGAGCACACCAAATGATATAGGGAAATTAGTTTGCCTCCATAAATTGAGTTTCTTTATTGTGGGGTCGGAGAATGGGTGCAGTATCAAGGAGTTGCAAGAACTGAACCACCTTGGAGGAGAACTGGAAATAAAAAAGCTTGAAAATGTGAAGAACTCAGTGGAGAGTGAAGAAGCCAGTTTGAAGAGCAAGAAGAACCTGCACTCATTGGAGTTATCGTGGTCAGACGGTCCAGACGAAGTGCAAGAGAATGTAACAGAGGTGATAGAAGGCCTTCAACCCCACTCAAATTTAAGAAGGTTTCAGGTTCAAGGGTACCAAGGAGTAACTTTCCCTAGTTGGTTAACAGTTTCGGCAGTCCCAATTTAGTTGATATCACACTTTCAGGATGTAGCAGGTGTGTACGTCTTCCACCTTTGGGGAGACTACCTCTTCTTAAAGTGCTGAGGCTGGACTCAATGGATTCTGTGAGGTTCATTGACGATGAGGTTTATGGTGACAGAGGAGTGAAGGGATTCCCATCACTTGAAGAACTCAGTTTGCTTTCGATGCCTAATTTGGAGGGTTGGTCATCGTCTGTTCAAGCGGCTACAACACAAAAACTACTGCTCCCTTGCCTTAAACATTTGTTGCTTACAGAATGCCCTAAACTGAAAGGACCAGCACCATTGTCATCCTCCCTCCAAAGTTTATACATATCCAAACCGAATGAAACGGTATTGGGAAATGTGCGAGACCTCCCTTGCCTTTTTACACTTAAAATTGAAGACCTTAATGATTTGGTTAGTTTTCCAGAAGGGGCGTTACAAAACCTTACCTCTCTTGTTGACTTGATGATCTGTGGATGTAAAAAGCTTGTAGCTCTGTCCGTAGAACTACAAAGTCTGACTACATTGGAGAATCTATGGATTCAGAATTGTGGGGAGTTGGTTTCATTGGGAGAGAGAAACCCCTCATCATTGAAAGAGCTTCACATTGTGAATTGTCCTAGTTTGAAACGTTTGAAAGGATTGGATATCGAGGGTTGTCCAGAGCTGGAATTCTCGACTGATGATTTTGAGGACCTCGTTGTTCTTGAAGGTCTTGTATTGTATGGGGTGCCCAAGATGAGAGAAGGTTTTCCAGAGTGGTTGAAACAACATGCTACGATGATCAGGTATCTACAAATTGTGGGTTGCTTCTCAAAAGAAGAAGAGAATGAGGTGGACTTGCCCGAGTGGATAGGCACTCTCACGTCCCTCAAAAAGCTGTGGATTCATGGCTGCAGGAACCGAAGAGTGTTGCCAGAAGGGCTGCGAAACCTCACTGCTTTGACAAGTTTGAGGATTTTCGGATGCAATGAAGAGCTAGAGAGAAGATGTGAGGAGGACAAGGGAGAAGACTGGTCCAAGATTGCTCATGTTCCACATGTCGAAGTCACGAGCAAACCGTGGGATTTAGAGGAGCCTCCAATTATGGTGTATCTTATGGGAGTAAGTAATAAGCTCAAAACCCTCTTTCTTTCGTATTTGTTATTTACACTCACTCCATTACTTCATCATACATATAATATTTTTCTGTTTGCTTTTAATTTGTATGCTTCTCTCTGCTTTTTGTTTTGGTTGAAATGTCTTTCTGCTTTTATCAATGTGCTAGCCCCAGTTAAATCCAAAAATTGTTTAACCTCATATTTTTATTTTATGTATAGGCGATGGATTTTGCTCGGTACCGATGAAACAAAAAGTGTGGTTATTCTTCGAACCAAATCAACAGGTATTCAGAGATTGGATTGAAATCTTTCCCTTAATTTCTGTACTCTGTTTTTTGTGGTACCATGTTATCATTGAAAGTTTTGTTTTGCAGTTTGTGTCTAGTATTGTTTGGCATTGAAGACCTCAAGCTCACAGATTGTACTTCTGAGTTTTGACCACGAAATATTTGATGTTGTGGTTATGTGGTATGTATTCTTTGGTTTCCTCTTTTTTGTCTTGCCAGTTTCCATTCGGGTCCAGTTTCCATTCGGGTCAGTAGTTTGTGAGCTGTCATAATTGTAACATGCGACAGTTTTAGCTTAGGGGTGTGCCATTTGAGGGTTGAAAAGAAGTAGACACAATTGATCAAATTCTATTTGTGAAATATGCTTGATTTGCTGTTATTATGTTACATTTTCAACAAATTCCTTAACCTGCTTTGAGATAGAATAAAAACAGAGGAGACACTATAAAGTATATAATCAGCTTTATTTGGATTGTATTTAGTTATTAAATGTTATGTGATTCTATATTGTGAAGCCTTTGTTTTATATCAAATAGTAAATCTGATAATCCAGTTTTGATAGTATACTCATTGACCACGTAGAATAGCTCATAAATGGTTTATAACATAAGGATGCAGTCATGAGAAAATAAATTTATATTTTAGTAGCAATATGCTTAGGTTGAGAAAGCTTTTTACCATCACATTAACAACAATAACACAAAAATTCTCAAATTTTGTTGCACTATTTTCAAGCCATTTTTTATATTTCTTTCACTGCTTTGGCAAGTGAACCAAAATACCGAAGATCAAAGTGTCCACTTCAGGCAGCCTTAATAACTTACGCAACTTCAGTGCTCAATGTTGCAACTGGAGATTTTAAACGAGATGAAAAAATATATGATATGAAAGATTTTAACCAAGAAGGCAAATGTTGCAGGCATCATTAGTTAGAAGAAAAATAAAGAGGAAGGACTGTTGAAGATGGTGTTTTGACTTTCAATTAGGATTAGTGAATATTGAAAATGTTGCTGGAACACCTCCACTGAATCGCAATCCTCAATTGTCACAAAAGAATATGATAACAACATTTGTAATTACAATCAGTTGGAAACATGGATTAGTGTATATTGAAAATAGAGTAACATCTAAATTCTACATCATCGTTGATTTTCCTCCCATAAAGGATTTAAGGATTTTGTCTTTGGAGAAACAAAGAAGTCATATATCATTTTCTTGGAGCAATCGAATCGGAAGCTCTCAGAATACCCGAATAGATGCAAAGCTTTTGTTAATTACTTTCTTGATTTATTCCATTTTTACACTCAATATATTGTGTAAAATCTGTAACAACAATCGCATCAGACATGTCGAGTTTTATACCGTCTGATAGATCATAACTCAATTTGATGAACCTGACAGTGTACATGCGGATACAAGAACTAGTCATATGCGAAATTTGGCTACAAACAGTAGCAAAAGTTTAGCTTAATAAAACTATTAGTCATTTAATTGGGAGACAGAGACAAAATGGATCGATGTAAACAATAAAATCTCACCTAACAACAATTACTAATCAAGAGTACTATAATCAAATAGTGATTACAATGGGATAGGAAATTCCAAATATTAAACTACTGCAGCTCTATAAATGAGTTACAGAAAAATAATACGTGTTCACTTCAAAGTCATGCTGCCTAATACATTTCTTTTCTCTCTGAGTCTCACACTAGCAGTTTCAATGGCTTATGCGAGTGTGAGGCTTAAACTCGCAGGGGATCATGCATTTGGACAATTTTGTGTGACATCATAACTTGTTCATTTCAAAACATTTTCAGGTTCAACATTTTTTCAACAATCTCCACCTTTGGTGCGAGTCGTCACACATCCTACAATTCATCTACTGGTCTGCAACATCTCGAAATACACATCCACTTCGAATATCATGCGCAACCACGATCCTGTGGGTAGCATTCGGTGGACAGACTCGACTATTTTTAGCGTTGTTGACTTCATCTTAGTCGCAACCACCGCACTAACTCCACCTCGTCCAGAATTGTAGGATATCTTCTCTTGACAATGATCTGAAACCTAATCTGAACTGGTGGACCGCGCGCCTGCGATGCTCTACCTAGCTCACTACCATGCGCCTGATCCCTTGAAGAATGTGCCGCATGCACCTCCACATCGCCAAGTCTCCGCCGAACCATCGGCTCTAATACCACTTGTAAGGCATATCTGCTAATGCATATAATTTCAACACAAGTCCTAGACTTAGTGATTGTGAATGGCTAAAATCGCTATGCAAGTAAGAAGCAAACAATAAGCAATATACAGAAAATAAAGATGACACCAAGATTTACGTGATTCGGCTTTGCCTACTCCACGGACGACGACTTTGTAACTATCTCATTGATATGAAAACACTTAATTGAAGATTACAACGTTATCAAGCAACGATCCTTGAGATTACCCAATCTCAAACAAACAATACTACCAAAAGTTTGACGAAACTCGCAAAAGAAGAACACCCGATTTTTTTCGTTTCAACTTTGTGTGTTGTGTTGCTCACGGTCTGTTGTTGCTGCTCACAATTCAAGTTGTAATTGTTGCTACCCTTTTATGGTCTATTGATGCTGCTCTACTTTGGAAATGGTTTTATAAATACATTCCTTGTTTTTGGCCCCCTCGTGAAGAAAAATTGTTGAGATATTGGAAGGGATGAATATGGAAGTATTGCATGTTTACAGAGAGCATAATTCGGTGACTGAGAAATTC
Source organism: Berberis thunbergii (assembly GCA_003290165.1). Taxonomy (NCBI): domain Eukaryota; kingdom Viridiplantae; phylum Streptophyta; class Magnoliopsida; order Ranunculales; family Berberidaceae; genus Berberis; species Berberis thunbergii. The sequence continues at coordinate 76,746 of QNQO01000534.1, read as the reverse complement.
ACGGCTAGAGATTTGGTCTTGCAGAATTTCAGAATCTAGATGGAGCTACGGCTACCAATGGATGTTCGAGTTTTGATTTGCTTGGACAAGTTGGATATTCCGTATGTTCATCTCGAGAAGTGATAATGGTTGTATTTTTCTGCTTCTGTAAATGGGTTGTATAATTTGATCCATACAACATGCATGACAGAGTAGATATGCATTGGTTTCTCAAGGGGTAAGGCTCATTACCTCCCCCTCCCCTTTGTATCTTTTAGTTTTCTCTTTTTTAATATGCTGGTCAAGGTCTGCCTAACCTCCCTCCCCACCAGAGTGTTTCCCTGAAAAATAAATAACATAAGTTCGTTGTTATTTGGGTGGAAGTTTGCTTTCCTCTTGTTTTCTACTGGTATTATCATTTACACCTCTAAAGGAAATTCCAACGGGCAAAGTTCTAGTCAACCGAGAATTCAATGCAATAGTCGTTGCAAACCCTACAGCTAAAATGAAAATTCTTGCAACAAAAACTAAACCACCAAAAACATGCCCAAACAGTGAGTAGTAGGAAGAGATTCTCATATGAAAATATATAATTTTGGGGATCCATCACGAGGAATGCAAAATCGGACCAAAGAGGCTAGTGTGAACTTTCCAAGAAGAGAATAACATAACCAATGAAAACTGACCTGAAACCAGTTTCTATGAGCAGATATTTAACGTGCATTTGAATATTTTGGATATCGTCTCAAAGAACACATCCTAAAAATGTGCAGAGCAGGGATATAATAAAAGAGCTCATAAAGAATAAATATGTAGTAAATGTTTCAAGTTCTCAAGGCCGGTCATAAATGATTCAACAAATGAGAAGACTTCACTGGAAAAAATCCCAAGTTCATTCTATCGTTAATTGTCTGTTTTAATGCATGCATACAATTAATTCTATGAATTTTCTGTCTAGTGTGTAGTGTGCTTTGGGTTTTCTTGAAATCTTTGATTAACAACAATACAGAAATACCATTTAAAACACACTTACAATTTCAGCAATGTTGAGATGTTGCCACAAGAAGTTGGATCCGTCTCATCAAAATGGTTGTCATGAGTTGACTGCAAAACAAATATTTCAAAAGGAGCCTCCTTAAACACGGACCACTAGTTAACCCCTAACAATGGTGCAGTAGAAGATCAGAACTATCATCATTTTGTCCATGCCATATACATAGGATTCGACAACAGTATAAACATTACAACGTGCCAGGAAGAAAACACTCTTAAGGAACTTCAACTTAATTCCAAGAATTCTAAAGCTAACTGACAAAATATTAGCAGGTTTGATGGAAACCCATACTAATGTTGCTGGACATGAAGTTTCTATAATAATAGCAAAATACTACTTAGATGGTTAGATACGATGACACATACAAAGTGATACTGAATTTAGTTAGTTAAATAATTCTCCAACATTTTTCAAGAGCTCATTGTTACTTTCTATTGAATTCACAAGGAAGAAATCCATATCATTGGATAAACCAATCAGATCAAGTGATTAGTAAATCATACATATATCACACAGTATTTGTATTTAAGAAAGATTATAGTAACAATTACTGACTACTTTTGTAACAAGCCATGGCATGCATTTACTTTTAAAAGTAATCAAGATGAACCAACCTTGAAGAGAAATGTTCCTACCGTCATCAACTGCTTAAGCTCGAACTTAGAATGCAAACTGCTGGATGGTTCAAATCAAACTAAGCAACAAAATGGAATATCAAGAGAACATACAAGATCCAAAGAAAGATAACAATAAAGTCTGTATTCAATATTTACTGCAACATAAACCACACAATATCAGCATTTTAGGTAGTTCGGACTTCGGAACAGCGAGAAAAAATTCATTAGCAAACAGGCTCCACCAGGATATGGGGACATATTTGATATTCACGCAAGACCAAAATTGCAAATCTACCAAGATTCACATATGTAATGTTAATGAACAGGCCCCACCACTTTTTTACCATATAATCTTGAATTATTATCTCGCAGTTTTCTGCAAGATCCCCTGCAGTCAGCCATGAGAATGTCATTTTTTCTTGACCGTTGACAGGGAGTACCTGTAGTTTGTTCTCTATAGTGAATACCCTGAATTGACACAAAACATAGCTGAAAATACCTCTGCCTCACCTCATTGTCTGCACCCTCTTCATCCTAGCTTATAGCCAATTTTATGCAAAATATCATGCATGGAAATAAGATCCATCCTAGCACAAGCCTCTCCTAGAGGAAAAGGCATTGTTGGAACAATACTTTTTCCTGTAGTTTTTGCAGACCCATGTCGTGACCACTTAACAATCCCCTTGCAGAATAATTTACATGCAGAAGCAGGACAAATGAAAGAGCACAGAAACTGCAATTTTGAATCAAAGTTCACAAGTTTTCAACCAAAGTGGTAGCATCTTCTTTGGCATATTGTCTGTCCAATGAAAATTCTATAAAAAAATAACTCTTTATGTCCCCTTATCAAATGAAGATCTTCAATTAGATTTACTTCAAGCCACTGACTTTAATATGTACAAAGTGGAGAAGGCAGATGATATGATTCTCAAGTAACAACATTTTAAAAGCCGAGTTCTTAAGCACTTCAACACTTCACTTAGATATTGCCTTTATAACTACTATCATAATAAATAACCTTCCAAACCATTAAAGTAAGCTGGAATCAATTTAAATTGTCCCTCAATGATAGTATTTAAATGAAAACATGAAACTAGAATGCGCCAGTTTGTGCAAGGAAACTCCCAGTCAGAAAAAATCAGGCAAAATTCAGAAATGCACAAATCAAATAAGTTAATGCACTAATAATCAACTGCAATACATCTCTTATTACTGGATTTCAGGTAAATAAACTCATCAAAACTCTAAGTGGATACTTCTGTGATTGGCCTATGCAATCTGTGCAGGAGAGAACTTTGGCAGTGAAAGATGGGCATTAGGCAGTATTAAACTATAATCTCAACAGATAAAAAAAATGCTAGTAGTAGGAAGATGGTTGACTATATTGACTTAGAACTATTTCCAACAAAGAAAAATCTAGCAGTACAAGAATGATTTGGAAGAACTCAAGATCACCTACAAACATACGAGTAATTCAAAGGTGAACATAAATACTAATCTAGCTACATAGCAAAGAGATAATCAAAATGATAAGCCTCCTATATATCATACTTACAGTAGACGCAGACATCAGCAGCAGAAGGCAGCATATGGGAGCATGCTGGACATTTACAGTAGATGCAAGCATCAGAACATCAGCAGCATTGGAGCAGCAGTACCGCAATGCAGCAGTACAGCAATAAGCAGTGTATGAGGCTATTTGGAATCAACAGGAACTAATGTCAAAATACATTTAAAGGCAGTGCTCTGTTAATCGTCTGTTAGTGCTCTGTTAAGTGTCTGTGAGTAAGAGTTGCTCTAATTGTAATATGTTAGTTAGTTTGTTAGAAATGACAGCTAGTGGAGACAAATCAGCAAGTATTAGCAGGGAAGGAGCAGGACATGGATCAGCAGGGAGTTGTGACAGCAAAGAAGTCAGTATTCTATTGCTCTGTTAGTATTCTGTATTAGCAAGATGTTGCTCTAGCAAGTTGTTAGTATTCGATCTGTTAGTTGTATTAGCAAGTTGTAGTAACAAGTGGGTCTGTATTAGAGCAAGTTGTAGTAACAAGTGGGTCTGTATTAGCTGGACAGTAGGAAGAAATACTATATAAGGAGAGTAGTAAGAAGAAGAGGGATTCATTGAATTTGTAAACACACTTGTACAAGAGCAATTGCTCAGTGGAGAGTTTCAGGCCTCTCGAACAGCCTGCATTCATAATACAATACAGTTTTTCTTTCTTGACTTCCATACTTGGAGCTACCTTTTCCTATTCTTCATTGTTCAAATCAGTAAGTTATATCAAAAAACCCCACAAGGGTATAATTTCCCTCCACATACATTTAAGTCCAACCACCAAATTTTTTTATCAGCTACTGGAGGAGATCAGACCTCACCTTGCCTCACTGGGAGTCCTCTCATAAACATCCTCCAGCCAGACTTGAACTTAGTTCCATTTCGGAACGCACAGTATGTTACTTGTGCGATTAATTGGGCAGAGATACTGAGGTGAAAATTTGTCATGGTATACATCAAAGGGCAGAGTTGGTGAAATCCTGTATAACCATAGGTTCTCTGTTTCCTGTATAAACCCTGTTCTATTGATTGAACAAAAAAATTTCTGGAGAAAAACTCTTTTTGTGTCACTTGGTCAGCAATTTCATCCAGATACGAAATCCACGATCTAGCCAAGGCAAAAGCCACAATGCCTCCATATGATGCAAGTGCCAACAATGGGTGGCTCCATGACCATAAATAGGGAAAAACAGGTTTGCAATTGTCAGTTCCCGTAGGCTGTAGGAATTCAAAGGAATACAGAAAGTAGTTACTCATATCTGCTTGGCATAGTAGCAAGTTAGATGAGATGGATATGGATCAAAAAATGAGACGGCAAACTTTCTATTATCATTCTCTCATTCACAATTATGCAACTTCAATGTTTCACATTTTAGTAACATTGCCTTTCTTTTTCTTTTTTTTCCTTTTTTGAAATGTGATATTGGTATCTTAGGATGGTGGTTAGCAATTAATTTTGGGGGTAGACTTTAATCCTAGATAAATTCCTCTCTTTTGTAAGCTTATGCTCCTTTGGTGTTTTTGTAAATATACAAGAATTCAAGACCTTCTATACTCCATATTCAAATAGAGATTCTACAAACTGATTATGTATTTTTGGGCATATCAAAGTAGAATCACACATGACAAAAATTGCATGTAGTAGATAGTTTTGCAAGAACTCAAGATCGTCTAGATACATACATTGAATTCAAAAAAAAAAAAAAAAAAAAAAAACTACATCGTGTGAGACTTGAGTAACAAACAAATGATGAGCAAGAGCAACAGTACAGACATACAATTTCCATCTCGCATGCATTTAAATGAAATGCATCCAACCAACAATGATGCATTAGTTACAAGAGGAGGACAAACCTCACCTCGCCTTGCCTCAACTCAGCATCACCCAATCTCACTAGCGTCCTCACGAACACAGCCTCCAGGCAGAAAGAACTTGAACTTATCTGGATTCTGTATCAAATAAGATGGAAGATACACAGCTGAATCCGATCGAGGAATTGGACCCATCCTCTTAATCAAATCTTGGAAGCTATACTCTTCAGGTAACATATCAAACAGATCATCCCCACGGCAAATAACATTCTGAATTCTCGAAGAACTAAGAAACTCTTTCCGCGTGACCCGGTCTGCGTGACTATAAGCTTTCATCTTAAACAAAAAATCCTTAATGTATTTAAGGCAAAAACTACAATGCCATCCAGCATCAGACAGCAAGTAATCAGTCTGCCTTGAGTGTTTATAATGAGTTGCCCCATGTCTAAAAATATGAACTGCAGGCTTCCAATTGCCAGTCCCCATAGGGAACTCAAAAGAGTACATATAATTCTTGAGGTCAAGATGCAATACAGGTGGGATTCCATCACACCATTGCAAGAGCTTCACAGTGTGAGCACTCGGCATCTCATCAGTATCCGACATAATCACAAGATCCCCATCAGAGATTCCAGCTGTCCGAAGCAACCCATTGATCGCCCCGCGCTGTTCCGACTCAAGCTTAAAAAATTCATCATGGTTGTGCTCATTGTTTGATGAAATTCTACCAGGAAACACCCCATGGACAATTTTCCCCTCAGCGAAAGCGAACCGGGCTCGATTCTCTTCAAAGAACTTGGGTTTGAGAATGCCAGTGAAAGTAGTGGCAGATTCAAGAATCACAAACTTGGTGACAAGTGGGAGGAGCTCTTGCCACCTGATTTCAAGCAAGTCAAGCTCATTACTAAAGATAATAGCATCAAACACTCTTCGGGGTTCGGCGCGAAGAGACCAGCCATGGAGGGTGCAGAGGTGGTGAAGTGAGACATTCTCAGCATAGTAGTGAGGAAGACGAGTAAAGGGTAGTGGGGGTTTGTCCCAAAGAGGGCGAAAGAAGTAGGAAATTTTCTCTCCATGAGTGAACACTGTGATCACACATATTGGTATGATGATAAGGCAGAGCAGGATCAAGAAAAGCTTTGATGGGGGCTTTTTTGAGCGGTGGGTTTTGCTTCTACTTGTGCTCAATTCCATCTTTTGGTGAAAGGGGTGGTGGTGGTGGTGAAAGGGGTGGTGGGGATCTGGGTATCCCTGAGGTCAAAGGGTACTAGGGTTTGAATTAGCATTAGAGTGATAAGAGAGTAGATAAACAAAGTAACATTTGGGAGAAGAGAATCTTGGAAAAGATTAGAGCCTTCTCTTTGCTGTGATAGGTTGAGAGATGCCATGTGGTTGAAGAAGAAACACAACACATGAGACATGGCTGTCTTCAACATTGACTTCCATTTTTATTTTTATTTTTTTCTGTCATCATGGAGAAAATTATTACCAATTTTGACTTCCTATTTTTTCCTTCGGAATTATCATCGTATAAAAAAAATTTCTAAAGAGCCAAGCCCGCACAGTCAGGCCCGCGCCAGCATCTCTAAGATAGATGGATGTTATTGGGCTGGCATGGCAAGGGCCTGACTTTCTAGATTTTTTTTTGTATAAATGGATTATTTTTAAGAATTTTTCTAGAGAGCCGGTCAGGCTTGGCTTAATACCGTTCATCATTTTAGAAATGCATATTTCAAAATCGATGAATGGTATTGAGCCAAGCTTGACGCGGGCCTGACTTGCCTGTCTCTCTAAAAAAAAGTTGTTATTTTTAGACATACCACTAACGAAAATTCTAGGGGTTGAGGGAGAGAGAGTGAGGAAAAGGGAGCAACCCATCCTCTTCGAGATGAGCAATAGTGTGCATCTCCAAAGCGATGTGCTTATCTCGAGGAGGATGGGTCTTGCTCCCTAGCAGAAGCTCTACCACTAATTGAAATTTGACACATCACTAAACTAATTAAAACTAGACATACCAGGTAATTCTTGTCGGAGATATCACAAATTTTCTAATGTGACAAAATTATCCTTATGTGATTTGCATGCACCATTCCTAATAAATCAATCTTAAATTTTCTTAAGAGTTTATTTGGTTGCATGGAAAATAGACATGAATATTGAAATCATTTTTGTGAATCCAATTCCAAAGCCTCCCATCGGATTTGAATTTCATGAGTAGTAGGAAAACAGTCTTATGAAGAATTAATTTTTGTAGGGTCTGTTTGATTAGTCATTTTTCTTGAAAAAATATATTCCATTTTTCTTGAAAAATAGATTTCATTTTCCTAGTTATGCAAATTTTTGCTATTTGGTTATATATTGCTGACAGAAAATTAATTACGCATAAGACTATTTTTCTATAACACATAAAAATCCAAAATCAAGAAAAATACCTCAGAATTATATTCATAAAAACGATTTCAATTTCTATATCTATTTTTCATGCAACCAAACACGCCATTAAGATTTTGGCACACGGCTTAAGCAAAAGCAAGGGGTCATGCTTCATCTTTTCACCAAACACCTCTCGACTTTCTCTCTGCCTTTTCTTCCTTTCTTTTAGTTTCTCTTTTTTTATTACCCCACCACCCTCATAAGAAAGAATTGAGATTGAATGAAACACTAGTTAGATTCTTATTCGTTGAGATTGGATTGGGCTTATGATGGTCTGTTTTAATCATGTTTCAGGTTTCCATCTTTTTTTTTTCTTAATAAAAGAATTGTAAAACACATAGAAATCAAATACATGATGCACATTTACATGCTTAATTCTTCACCAACACCACTACCACCTACCCCCACACTTTTCGTATTAGTATGATAATTATAGCTTTAATAATAGGTTAGCTTCAATGATCAATCATCCTTAGAGGAAGCCTAGTCAATGGAAAATTCAATCATCATCTTGGTTTTCTTTTTATTCTTGGACTGTTTGTAGTTTGTTCTATTGGTGAGGTATTTAGTGATGAAGCATGACACCTTGATTTTGCTCTAATATGTGCATCGAATTCCTAAGAGAATTTTAAATTGGTTTCTTTAGATGGTGTGTGCAAATCACTAAAGGAAAATTCGGTCATAGTAAAAAGTTTTGATAGCTCCGGCAAGGATTCCCTATGTTAGTATGTCAAATTTCAATTAGCAAATAAGGGGATATGTCTCACAAACCATAATATAAATTTTAATTGTTTTTAGCTTCGTTTTAGGGTAAATTTGATATTGGTTCCTTCTAAAATGCAAAATTATATGTATAATATAATGGTCTCAATTTCATCTCCTAAAAACAGTCTCGAGAAGATCCATAGGTTCACATTAAACACACAAAAAAGTTCATCACATTGAAATCAAAAGAAAATAACTTCTTAAAATAAAATAAAAACACCTAGAGATTACAAAGGATTATCCAGATGATGACACTATTCTTCTGAAACTGCACTTGCACCTTGTTCACTTTGTCGTCCATTAACAACACCACCATCATCTCTTGACCCTCGTCAATATCACCACCGAACTGTCATCACTTCCACTAAATCTAGTTTACGTGTAATTCCATCCGCCACCCCTCTCCAACAAAGCTTTTTTGTCAGATCCATAAAAATTTCCACAACAATATCTCAATTTTGATAAGAAACCTATTAGTCTCCACCCATTCTGTGTTTATTCTTGAGTTCTGCCAGTGCTCCCATATTGATGTTAGTCCAATTTATGTTTTGGGACAACAGCCTAATACGGCTTATTTTCATATTATTTTTCTTTGTAGAATGGTAAGTTTCCAGTCATAGAATGCTATTCAATAAGAAACCATGGTTAAAGAGGCAGACTCTTCAACCTTTCTCTTGTTTTTTCGAATGTTTTCCATGATTGCTATTGCAGTATTGCTATTGTCTAGCCATTGATATCAATTTTTAAATCAAAATCAAATGCATAAAAAATTCGAACGACCACAATCACACTTGTATTGTTGTTATGAATCTAAATATGAGCAAATACAATAATAGTTCACACCCTTCATAATGGCGATACACCTAAATTTTTATTCATTATAAAACCCAGAGAGAGCTGTAAAACCCAGAAAGAGCTGTAAAACCCAGAAAGAGCTGGAACTCTAACAAGAAAGACATAGAAAGCATAAAACATTAAAGGACTGCAACCAGTTCACAACCAAAAAAGATAAAACATAAACCCTCACCAAGATCCCCAAGGTTAATGAAGCCAAAAGAACAAAACCAAGCACAAACCATCCTACTTTGCAAGACTTTGGATCCCATCAACTGAGATCAAAGGAACAAAACCAACCACAAACCATCCTCTGTATCTAACTATCGGATAATCAAATATAATGAAATCGCCATAAAATATTCAGCATACTCAGTTTAATACATAGCCATGTATGAAAATAAAATACAACACAGTATAGCATCAAAATTGTGACCTGAACTTTTTTACTAAGCGACAGCGACAGCTACTGGCTGCTGCAAACCCTTGTTCTTAGTGTTTGAATTAGAGTCACCCATGAAATCTTCCATGTTGTAGATGACCGTAATGTAAAGAGAACAGCTAGGACAACGAGCGATTTCTTCTCCCAATTTCAACTCGTCTTTGGTGATTTGAAATAGATCTCCGCAAGGGCACGGGTATGTGTATGCTTGGAGCTCATCATTCCATTCCATGTCTTCAATCTCCACATCATCGTACGACATTGTCAGGCTTTCTTCTTCCTTACTAATATGTCACACTCTGGTTTCAGTTGAACTCACCAATCTACAGAAAAGAAACAGCAAATTACTCACCACACAAACGGGGGCAAAAACATGAAACAAAATATTAATAGCTTCATTATGATTTCCTCCTTGCTTTTCAGACTATGATTGACGGCAATTGAAAATTAGACTTCCTGAGTTTCTTAGTGATCTCATCTTCATCATAAAAATACAACAATTAAATGAGAACTAAGTTTTTGTCATATTAAAGTTATGATGATTTTCAATAGATTCTTATAGTAATTTCAGTTTAGAAACTTACGACTCTTCCATAGAAGAAAGTCGCTGTGATGAACATGACCCATTTTCAATCTAAATCAAAATTACATTTTCTGAAAGTTAAAATGTTTCTTTTAGCACTTCTTTTATCAGTAAAACACCAGAAAATCATTGCAAACTTGGACCCGGTGAACGAGAACTTCTTTAGCAAAGAATTTTGGAGAACATTGTAACATCATTCATCTACTACTACAATGTTTACCCTAAACAAAAACTGGACAAATTGTCATATAACAATAAAAATTACTTTCTCAACACATCTCAATATATCAGTGACATTTCCTATCATATAATAGTTTGCTAAGTCAGTAACTTAATACATATCCCCATATACTTTGGTAAATTTCACATTTTCCTTCTTTTCTAGTAAAGAAGATCAAGCCAATAAGCAAATCCAATTGTGCATTGAAAAAAGGGGGCAAAAAAAAGATATTAAGGATAGCAAGTAGATCAACTATTTTCCAGAGTCATGATTGTTAACCGAATGCACTGCTCGCAAACTCAAAGAAATTCTTGAATGAACCCGCCCAACTAAAAAGCTGAAAATTTTCAAATCCTTTTCAAGCACAATAACATGCACCATCGCCACAAGCACATCATCTCTAAAATCTCATGAATCACTCTATGCATAACCAAAAGGCAAAATATCTTACCTTCCTGTGCCTCTTCTAACAAAAACAGGATTGAGGAACACTACTAATAAGGACTCTTATCTTGGGGAGAGAAGCTGCTTTCGAGTATCCTTTAAAACCCACACACACAATCTTAGCATGGATTCCACCTTACCTTACCCATGCTCAATAACATTCTTCCATTCATAGCACAAAAACTTCTTAGTGGGGTTTAAGGTCCTCCATAGAGTCGCCATAAGCCCCACCTCTCCAACTGGCACCTTTCTAATCCCAAGCTCTGGAATCAGAAACCTGAAGCTCTCAACCCTTTATCTCTTAGCAAACTACTTTTCAAGATTACACTCTCTACCAAATATCTCTATTCAGAAATCAAAAATCAAAACTTTTTGTTCTTTCATTCTTTGCCCCCTTTTCTAAGAATGCAAATTCTAACCTAAAAACCTAAAGATCATTACTTGAGATCCTAAACCCAAAGTTTATTACATCAAAAAAACTGAAACTTTACATGAATTACAACACCCTAAACTCAAATATTTAAATAAATAAAAAATCATGGAAAAAAACAACAACGAGTTCAATGAATACCTTGTCAGCTTGCTTTATGGATTTGTAGACGAAGAAATCAACCCACTGAAGAGAGAGTGAACGAATCGTTCAAGGGTTCGAATAAAGGCGAGAGCTTGAAGTCGAAGACGGGTTTCTAGGGTTTGATCAATTAGGGGAAATACTGGCAACTTTTAAAAGGTTGGTTTTGGTCCAAAGCTGTTTATATATTTCTAAATTCGTCCTGCTTTGTGTCCTACAACATTTACAAACCTGCCCCCGAAACACAATTGAATTACACACGAGTCCATGGTAAAATAGAAATTATATTTTTTATATTTCATGATCATGGAATAATATAAAGAGTTTGATTTCAAGTCAAGTGCAATATCGAATTACTGAGCCAATGGCATGACAACTCGGTTAGAGCTTGGCGGATGGTACCACTAGGTAATAAATTCAAACTCAATTTGCGGTATCTTTAGTGAGTTCTGATATCCTATAAAAACCCTACTTGCCTTTAAAAAAATTATATATATATCGAATTACTAACAAGTGTTTTCCAATGAATTTCTTGTGGTTCACTAAAAATTCACATGCTTTGTGCATTCGGAATTTCAAGACATGCAAGCATATACTGTATGATAGATAGATCACATTACTTGTGTTGATAATCGCATTATAGCTTATTAGCTTCTTCAAACCAAGACAATTTTATTCGAAGAAACTTAAGTTTTGTGATTGTCCTGAAAATCGGTTAACCAATTTTTTAAAGATATTTTTAACTTCTTTTTCAAGATGGAATATAGGAAGTAACTAAACATATATCTTATTACCAAAAAGACACAATACACAAATTATATTATAAATCACAATTATGTCCATTAAACTTGTTGACCACAATTAAGATTGGTATAAAAACGATATAAAAATAAAGAAGAATTTTTCAATACCTTCTTATTCATATGAGTTTGCGAATAATGATACATTGAAACTCATGACTTTAAAATATCATCAAAACTTATGGGTGGTTTTTTGATATTTTTCCTTCTTTTCTTTAATTCATCTTAGTTTAATAATAACAATAAATTGTACGATTTAAAATTTAGATCGATGTTCATATTTAATTTCCTATTTTTTTTAACATTAATATTTAAACTCTAAAATATGTCTCATGATTACAAAAAAAGACTGATGTGAGTTAATGGCGCACCAAGTAAAGAATAGTATAATAGTTGGCACCTCCAATGTTACAGATTTACAGTGATAAGATGGAGCTACACATAAGGCAGGTTTAATCACAGCGTCGAAATCAGACTCTCATGGCATGGATCGATCGGTAAATCCACTCCAGGATTTTGGCATGAACCCATTTTCTAACTATGTGGGACCCCAATTTGAAAACTTTTATCTAAAATACCGTAAAATTGGCCTCAACCAAAGTACGACTATCATTCCAAAGAGTATCGGAAAAGTTCACCTACACGGAGCGGTTTACTATGCTCTCGCTTCTTCGCTCTTGCTCTCTCCTTTCAACGAATAGAAATTCTGTCTTGATCTCACTTTTACTCCATGACTTCTCTCTGTAGGAAGAATTTTATTACATGAGATGTCACCCTGAAAAATATTGTAGGGGCAAGAAACCTCCTCTTCAATCTTCTGGAAGACATTGAATAAAACCTGCATAAAAGCCCTTCTTCCCATACCGATTTCAAATTTTACGACTGTTAGAAGTCATGCGGTTTTTGAAAAATTGCACGCTTCTTGCAATCCATGGATAGCAAAGATGGATAGATTTATCCATCTTAGCACCATGGATAGGGGATTAGTCCATTCAATTGGAAAGCCGAAATAGATGAAAACTGATAGAAATGACTAATTGTGATTTTTATCCATCCCCATTGGAGATGTTCTAAGCTGTTTAAAAAACACAGCTTCAGATAGCAAGTGCTGAACCATACACCAACTTTTTACCTACTTTTGGTAGGAAAGCTCAAAGAAGATCCCTAAGAAGAATGAGCACTCAGGACCTGATGATAATGTTTCAGATCTAACCTTTTCGGACCTTTTTCACTCAAAATTTGGGGAAACCTGTTTCAGATCTTACTGGAGTAAGCAGTAGTCTACTTATATTATAAAAGTAAAAGAAAAGAACATTATCAACTAAACAAGTACAAGGATGAAAAAAGCTCAACTATCTACAAAGAAATGTATGCCTTGCAGATTCCATGTAACAATGGTAACTACATTCATCCAGTACTCATTTTAACAACAGCAAGAAAAAAGAAACAAAATGCCTCAAAAGAAGAACCAAAATTCTGTTTACACCACTTGTGAGCGCGACTTCTTTTTTCTTCATGAAATGGTTCAGCCTCTTGCACATTGTTCAAACTTCAAAATCAGCAAGCCCCAGAAAAGAGTAATCCGGTTCACTCGATCCCAATAACGGCATGTACTCTGATCCTCTTACATGAATGCTAAAACATGCATTTTCTATCTTCACTAAACTTTGAAGCATTACCTCCATTTTCTTCTTCATCTCAAAGTTGTCATCCATAAGCGGGCAGACTAGTAATAATTCCCTGTAGATATCACGAACAAACTTGCATATTGCCTCAGCATACTCCAGTTCACCATCTGAAATTCGACCAATTGCTAGTCTCATCAGTTCCCCCGTCAAATCAGCAAGTCCCAGTGTGTAGTCAAGCATGTTAATTTGCAATGGAGCAACAGATTCATCACTCAATGGAAGCAAACTTGCATTTATCTCTGCGAGAGTCAATAGCTTTCCAGTCTTACAAAATTTACAGAGTGTTGCCGCCTCAATATATTCCTGTACTCCAGGAGAATACGCTCGTCTGAGCTTCCAATAATCAGTTCCTTGCAACTCCTCTACTAGACGCATCATGTACTGATTCGTTACAGCAGCTAGATCTTTTTCTGCCTTGTCTAGAACTTCTTCTCTGTTATTTTTATTGATCCTGTGCACTTGAAATATGACCTTCTTGCTATTGAAGGTAATATCACGACTTGCTTTGACTACTCTCTCCCTCTTGTCATTAAATCCATTGAGGTATTCTGCGTACTTCTCAAAAGCATCTTTCATAGAGGAATCTGTGGACATTCTCCTTGCTTTTTTCGCTGCACCTGGATGTGACATCTCTGAAATTTGATGACCGCGAATGGACTTAGCTTCCATCAAACAAAACCTACGGGTGGTCAAAGCGCAGTACAAGAGTATCTGTCCACTACGCAGACCACCACACAGCATCTGTCTGTTTAAATATGCATATACAACATAGGTGATTCACAAATAAAAAACATACGACAATCATAAAATTGAATGTTGTTATCATGTCCATAATATACAAAACACATGGCAACTCAAATGACATGGATAAGCAAACACTAGTGGTTGTGTATGCTGAACGCCTGCTAGTGCATTCGACACAGTTTCTTGCTCTGCGTGTTTGATTACTTGTATGTGGACTGTCTTCTGGTATTGAAAATACTTTACAATTTTTAGAAGAAAGATTTTTTTCAGCATGTAAATATGCGCTAGATCACAGTTTGAGTTTGTTTTTGAGTTTGACGTACCAGTAAGCTATTCCTTAACCATAGCCACTTGAGTCAAATGTTGATCAGTCTACAAAGCTTTTCAGTCAAATATTTAGGAGGAACTTGCGAATTTGATTCCTATATTTTACCAAAAATCTCAAGGCTTTACCACAATCACATCTACCAAAATGGGTTACTTCCCATGGGAATGAACTCTATACCACTTCTCTAAATTCTCAACCTATAATCAGATTTCTTCACACAAAACCTAACAATGACAACAAAGCCTAAGACCCAATATCATCAAATTCTCTACTAATAATTATCTTTCATATATTCTAATAAAAAAATGAATGAAATTTGCTCAACAAAGTACACACCAAAGAAATGTAATAAAAAAAATGACAAACAGAAATATAGAAAACCAAAATGAAAAAGGAAAGACTATAAGATCTGCAAAAATAACCAAAACCCATTATGGGGATGAAGACCAAGAAGAAGAAAATACCTTCGATTTCAATGGAGGAACTCAAAAACCTATCGATCCTCACCTCAACAGCAGAGATGTTTGGAAAGAAGAAGGAATGGCATTCAAGGGTCTAGGTTTGCTACGTAAAAGACATAATTGCCCTTCACGTTATTAGCACCTATTCTTTATATAAGTGCCACCGCCAGTTTGAAAGAAGAAAAACTAGAAGTTTTGAGCATTTTGAATATGTTTCGGACTTATATGCACAGTGACGGAGCCAGGATTTTTGTTGAGGGGGGGCGGAGTGATGTCATAATTAATTAAATATAATATAAAAATTAGTTACTTTAACATGAAAAACCGGCGAGGTTGCTGCCTGGGGTTAACAACCTTTTTGGAAAAAAGGTGTTTAAAGAGGAGGGCAAAAATACACTTTTGCTCGTTAAAGAGGGGGGCAAAAGTGTATTTTTGCCCCCAGGCAGCAAACCAAGCAGGGGGACCCAGGCCCTGTAGAATTACTACTATATTCATTGATTACTACTATAGCAAAAATGGGAGTACAACAAAGACAGTCATTGAAGATGATTACTACTTATAAAAACACAACAGAAAAGAAGGGTTTGAATCGTTGATTACTACTACATGAAGAAAATGAGGAAAAGATTGAGTTGCTTACGATTTTTTTTGTGGAGATGACCAACACGGTGATTAATGAAGGCACCTGGTACCTAGAAGAAGAAGAATAAGGTGGTTTGGATCCTACTGAATCTTGTGAAGATGAGCTCAAATAACTCAATAGTTATAGATCTTTGAAGATGATGAAATATAGGGGTTTCCCTCATCTTATCCAATCGATGGAGTGTGAAGAAGAAACTGTGGATTTTGGTTTCTTTGAGGAGCAATTCTAGCTGGCTTGGAAAACCAGCCTGGTCCCTGCCTGGGGGGCGAAAATACATTTTTGCCCCCCTCTTTAAAACACATTTTTGGAGTATGTGTTTAAAGAGGGGGGGCAGGCAGGGAAACCACGCTAGTTTCCCAGGTCCGCTAGAATTTCTGTTCTTAGATTTGAGGGATTTAACCTCTATCTCTAACTCTAAAAGTAGAGTATGAATTTGATATAAAGAAGAGCAAATTAAAAACTAATTGGGAGACAAATAAATTATTAGAAAAAAAAATCTCAAAAGTAAGTGGGGGCAAACTTGCCCCACCTGAATCCGTGCCTGTCCACAAACCTGCATACATAAATTAATCAAACCAACCATATCATGCAGGCCAAAACAAAATTTGTGACATCAACCAAACTGAAACACTAACATTACTAGTTAAAGCGATTCAATATACATCATCGTTACTACTACTATCGAAACCAAATCGAACGGATGCTCACTGCGCCACCTCGATGGGTGCCATCTCAACAGCGAGCCCAGTGGCAGCCTCTTTACGGTCAAAGACCTTCGCAATCTTCTCAATGGGTATCAAAGGCAGATAAGCTGAGTCCCCATAGCCACTTTTAGGGATTTGGGGTATACATAATAATAATAAATAAATAAAAAAAATTCTCAAAAAGTCAGTGGGGGCAAGTATTTTTATCCTCCTTAACATGTCGTTTCCTATTAGGATTGTTATCTACAATTACACTACATGCTACCTAATGCATGTATCGTGCCAAGTTTTCATTTACATAAAATTGAAAATTTTGATAATATCATTGTTAAACCAATCGATTCTAATTTGTTCAACTTTTCATATTCTCAACAGAGTTGTTTCTGCCTTTTTTTCCCTCTACTTTTTCGTCCAAGTTTTTCAATTTTCTTGTTTCTTTGTTTTGAGTTTGTCTTATTAGCGAGGAAACAGGCAAGGGAGGGGGGTGCAACCTTCCATCTCCCTCGAGATGTGCGAAGACACAGACACATATCTCGAGGGAGATGGAGGGTTGCACACCCTCCCTCACCCGTTTCCTCGCTCATTTCCTTGTCAATAAGAAGGGTTTGTCTAATTGGCGAGGAAACGGGCGAGGGAGAGGGATGGAACCCTCCACCCCCCTCGAGATGTGTGCCTTCGCGCATCTCGATGGGGGATGGAGGGTTGCACCCCCCTCCCTTGCTCGTTTCCTCGTTGGTTTCCTCGCCAGTTAGAATTCCCCCAATAAGAATTAGCGCTTTGTTTTTCTTATGTCAATGAAGGACTAATGAATCTCAATCAACACCAAAAACATTTCAAATTATACGCCAACTATATATGCAAAAGGCACCTAATAGGCTAATACCATTATTCTATCCTTGTGTTTGCCCTAATTTTCTCATCATTCTCCACAACTTTCTAATATGCACAATCCATATTATGTAATTTTCACATTTTCAAAATTTAATTACCAAACTTTCAATATTTTACATCATTCAACATGGATATTTTTAGAAGATGGCAATGTGGCCAAGGGCGGACTCAAGATTTTAGTCAAGGTAGCGAAATAAAAAATATTTATTACTTGATAATAGTAGTTATTAATGGTAAAGTCAATTTTTTTTCTACTTGAGCTAGTAAATAATAAAAAATACAATTATAAAAATTTATTTCATATACCAAATTGGGTCAAATGTAGTCTAATTTTAAGCCAAAATAAAGAATTGGATCCAATTTAGTTTAATTTTGAGCCAAAATAAAGAGTGTCGAAGGTCTTTTATCAAAAATAATAAACCTATAATCACTATATTAACAAAGACATGTTCATATATTTGTATAAACAATTCTCATATTGTATTTTATACTAGTATATTACCCGTGCCGTTGGCACGATAGACAATTTATGGTGATATTAGGATAAAAATTGGTCAAAATGAAAAAAAAACATTCCAAACAGTGAAAGTGGAGTTCAGGTTTGTTGTTTAATTATGCTTTGAGAATGCCTGAAAATACTCACAGCGTGAATTGTAAGATAGATTTTTTTGAAATGCATGCGGTGTGAAATGTATACTTTAAATTTCAAGTAAGGAGGATGACATTCCAGTAATTCAAAGAACAAATAATATACGTGCTATCTCCCTAGGCGATCTACATCACAACGTATGGAAAAAGATGACATAAGCAGGAGTTATTATCATGAATCACATTAAAAAGAAGAACTTTAAACAAAAATAAAAATGCAACTGTTATCACAAAGAAAATTTGATTTACCGTGACAAAATGAACCATACCAAAAAATACCCACTTATATGCCCACACTTATCGATTAATTAAATATTTAAATGAAAAATCATTATGGATTTGAATGTTGCAATTGTTTCTAAAGTCAAATGCTATAAACCCAACAGACCATTCATAGATGTATGTACCTTCTAGACCCTCCAACTTCCTCACTTCTCCATCTTTTTTTTTTTTTTGGAAAGTACACTTCTCCATCTTCTCCACTTCTTCAACTCTTTTCCACTCCTTTATCTTCTTCAATTCGATTCTCCAAATGAAAAAAGCATGTATGTACCTTTATCATCTTCTCCATCTGAATGTTGCAATTGTTTCCTAAGGTCACTAAACTCTTTTTCTTCTTCAAGTTTCGATTGAGTTGAGAAGGATGAGTTGCGGAAAACAGAGAGAGGGTTTGGGAGAAAGCAATGGCAAGGAACGAAGGCAGATCCAAAGCCAAAGACGATAGATTGACCCTGAGTAGAGACGTGAGAGGTTGTTTCGTTATCTCCGTGTTAGAAATTAGTGTTTTTTGTTTGAATTTCAGTGTTTATGGAGGAAAATGAGGAACAAAAATATGGAGAGTGGTGAAAATTCGACCCAACAGATAGACTACCACCGCCATCACGACCTCCGCCTCCAATCACTCGAACCCCCATTTGGGAGGCTGGCTGCTGGTAGTGGGGAAGGGAAAGGAACTCAAGGAGCAAATGAAGGGGGAGAGGTAGGGGTTGATTGGCTGCTGAGAGATGAAAGTTTTAGAGGGAATAGAGGTATGAGCATGAGAAGAAATGTGAAAAGAAAATCATCGGGGTTTCGAATTTTCACTTGAGTTCCGCCAAGGATATAACTTTGCCACATGGGACAAACTCTCACAAAAAACTGTTCATGAACAGTAAAAAACCTATCTGAAATGTAAGATAGATTATATAATATTTTTTTTAAGATAAAAAATATTTTAAAATTTGAGGGTGCAGCTGCCCCTCGCCCTAGGTCAGCCCATGAATTTGGCAACTAAATGGAGCTCTTATCTGACCCATGTCGGTTTGAGAGTGTGGGTACGTAGCTTTGTTGCTTTCACTTTAAAAGCACCCATCCCACTGTGTCTCATTCAGATCCGTGATTCCTGTTATATACAAGAAGAAAAAAGAAAAAGAAAAAAAAAGCTCGGGACGGAGCTTTCACGGTGTTTTAGGGGAAACACACACAAGGGGTAGAAAAAAATCAAAACTTTGATAGAAAAGACTCTTCCTTTACATCCCACCACACGATTGCAGAGACTACTCGATCCAGATTTCAATCGCTTCTCTTCACGTTCCTGTACGTACTGATCTTAAATTTACTAACTTTTCTCTGATTTGGGTACCCAAATGACGGTTCTAACTGGGTTTTGTTTGCTTTTCAGGGATTCGAGTTTGTTCTTGCTGGATCTGTATTTCTTAACTCTGTTCGGTGAGGTAGATTACACCTTGTTTTTCTTGATATTTATGTATGATTGATTAAGGAGTTCTTGGCTGGTTTGTGGTTTTGATGAGTTTATGTTCTAGATCTGTACTCCTTTGAAGTATTACTTGAAGATCTAGAGTGGGTTAGCTTGTTTTGGTAGAAATTTGATCAAAATGTACTATTTTCTGTAACCCCACATAGTTCTACAACTTTTTGGAGGTTGGGTATCAAACATTAAGCTCTGAAAGTCACTAGTTTGGGGAAATCAGTTGGTTTTAGGAGAGATTGTGGAGATTGGTGGAGTGGGTTTTGCTAATTTCATCTGATTGGAATAGATATAAAAAGTTATAGCCTTTGTGGTTTTGTGAAATTTTTGAAATGGAGACGCTTGTTGTTGTAGCTCAGCATAGGAATCAGTATTACAGCAGAAGCCAACCCCAATTTCATGAGAGGTTCAGATCATCTCATTCAGGAGGGTTCAGGGACATTAATTGCAGATTTCAATCTGAAGCAGGCATCTTGCCATCCCCTTTTAAGTCATGCAGTACTTCTGTGATGAAGGCGTCTTCATCCCCTAACACACGAAAAGCAATTTCATCCCCTAGTACCCAAAAAGGAGTCACTCCTAGTAGTGAGAGGAACAGAAAGTCAAAAAACATTGAGAACAGCAGTCCAATTCATGTAAAGTTCAGGTCGAAGAACATTGAGAACAGCAGTCCAATTCCTATAAAGTTTAAGTTGAAGAACAATGAGAACAGTAGCCCAATTCTGATAAGATCCAAGTCGAAGAACATAGAGAACACCAGTTCTATTCCTGTAAAATACAATGAGATGAGCAGTCCAATTCCACAAAAATTCAAGGAGGGTGACAAACAGATGACTTGTGAAGATGATTTTTATTACTCTGAGTTGTGGGCTGGGCCAGCTTATTCGAATTCACCTCCACCGAGTTCGTTACCGATCCCTAAGTTTTCGCTACGACAGAATCGTAGTGTTTCTCTTGACCTTCCTGCTATGGAAACTGGAATTAAGTTTCATCCACTTGCCAAATCTGCCCCATCTTCCCCCAGGAGGGACTTAGCTCATTCTCCAAATGTTTTGCTCAGTGCTGCCTCTGCGACTAAAGATCTGCGACGGATTCTCCATCTGGAGATCGCTGATGAATGAGTATGAGGAGCTTTTAACTCATGTACATAGACATCTTTTGCTTTGTTTTTAGCTTGGGTCAGTGACTTGTATATATGTGATGAATCACTCGGTGGGTAGTGGAGTCTTTGAAGTTCATTGAAATCTCTGTGTTGCTTGAAGAAAGACAGGTGGTCATGAATGGATGTGGTATTGCAGCAGGGGTAGCATATGATTTGGGTTTGTGTTTTACTGATGAAAATGTCTGCTGGATGAGCTGGTGAAATGCAATTGAGGGAGTTTGTAACATGGATGGCTGTTATTGAAAACTGAGCAAGAGCAGAGGAGAAGTGAGTTCTCAGAATCCTGGTGTTTGAAATGCTCACTCATCTAATGTTAATGGTTGGAAAACCACATAATGCTTGAGCAAAGAAAGTGAATTTCTTTGATCAAGAGAGCTGCGAACTGCCGGTAGTTCAACAAATTTCCTTGGGAATTGTGAAATTAACTTCCTAGTTGTGTTAAGCTTAGGTTGGGTTTCTAGTTTTATGTAAATACTTTAGGATCAGATATGACATTAGGAGTCTAGGTTCCTGTAAGTTTCTCATGCCTTTCCTAACCTTCAAGAGTTTCAGCTCTTCAGGTCTAGAATCTTAGAATATCTTCTACTAGTCTAGCCACTTGGACAAACATTCTACTTGGTTCGGCTTAGTCTCATCTTTCAGTTTTTTTCCGTATTTACTCATAGCTGCTTAGAAAACACACATGCATCTTTTCCCCAGCATTTTCTTTTTCTTGCTAATTTCTGACACCTTCCTATATGCTCTGAGAATTTCAGTCCTCCCTACGTTTTCGTTTTTTAAAAGAAAAAGTGGGTAGAGGAACTGATGCGAAATTCACTTTCTAGTGCTGCTTTCAAATATCCAGTGACATTGTGATATGTCATCCTTCTTGTAACCCCCTAGTTTCAGTGTGTCCTTTTCAAGAATAAAATAGTATCTCATTTGCTTTTGTTGCAAGCCTCTGTAGTTGTCCTTTTCTTTTGTTGGTCAGTTCTATTATCACTTTTAGGTTGTCTTTCTGGAGCGTAGTCCTGTGGACGTCGATTGTATTAAAATATTCATAAGGTATGACCATTTTCTAAGTTTAAATTTTATTTAATATGTACATCTGATTTCATTTGCATATTGTCTAATTGCCACTAATTTCTTCTGGTGTGTGATCCTTGTGTTGTTCCAGGAAGCCAGTCGAATAGGATGGTTCAGTTGTCATTTGACTTGCACCAGTGTCTGTCAGGTAGCATTTTTGCTCTTGTAAGATTTGTCTTTTGGGAGCTTACTCTTGAGGAGCTAATCTATGTTACTAGAAGGTATTATCAGTCTATTGTTTTAACGTTTTAAGTATAAGCATCATATTTAACATAAGGTATGTGATCACATGATACTGATGCATTTTGTTTTTGTTATATGATGACCAGAGCTGATCCATGAAGTCAATTGAAGGACCCACCCTCCACCCGCAGGAGGTTGTTCAGCAGTTGCAAGTGGCAACATATGTTGGTAGATAGTCCCTTTATGTTCGTAGTATCTGTTTTGCAGTGGCAATGCATGTTGGTAGGTTGAGTCCCTTTATGTTCCCAGTATCTAGGATCCAAGTATTTTGTGTTAGAAATGCCTAGATTTCTGGGACGTGATTATTTTTTGCTTTGAGAAGCTCTTGAACTGAATTCCGTGCTCATCGATATGTATTTTGTACTTTCCAGTTTCAGCATGTAAAATGGATGCTTCAATCTATGATTATTAGTGTTTTTTGCAATATACTGTAGCTGAATCCTTTTTCATGCAATTCTTGAAAATTCTCAACGGTATGAAGCTAGACAACTTGGTCTTCTTGAATGGTTTATGTGGAAGGTATCCTGCCTTGCGCTCTATTATTTACCTATTCTTGGTGATAAATGGATGCTTCAATATCTGCCTATTCAGCTGATCAAGTTGGTGTCTAGCTTACAGGGCTGCAATATCTAGGATCGTAAGTGTGAAATTGCTTTACACTGTAATTAATGATGCTTCTGGCTTTGCATGTTGGAACAAGAATGTATTAATGGTACTCCATCTTCATTCATATAAGACTTTTTCTGTTAATAACAGGGTGAACTCTTGTTTTTGAATGTGAAAACCAAATGACCGGACACAAGTAGCTTTGTCAGATTTCAGTTCAATGGGGCCAATAAGTTGGTGTACCGATAATGAACGGAAATATCACCTAAACATGAAAATCTTCATAGAGACGATAATCTAGCTGGTATGTGACTGGGGGAGACTTTGGATTCATCAATATGCCACCATTAAGATTCTACTTGATGAGTCATTACTTGAGGGGATCTATAGTTATTGCGTGCTGCTTGTTTTTTGCTTCATTTGATTTAGGTTGTAATTGGAAATTCTAGAATGAAATCTGTATGATGCTTTATTGGTTTAGAAATGCTAATAAACTATCACTGTAGTGTCATTATTCCTTGTTAGACAAGGTGCTTGAAAA
Source organism: Berberis thunbergii (assembly GCA_003290165.1). NCBI lineage: Eukaryota > Viridiplantae > Streptophyta > Magnoliopsida > Ranunculales > Berberidaceae > Berberis > Berberis thunbergii. The sequence goes on along the minus strand of QNQO01000534.1, from coordinate 53,166 downwards.
TGTAAGTTAAATGATATTCTGAATATCATGAACCGAAAAGGTAGAGAAAACTTGGTTCTTTGTTGCTGTTCCTGGGTGAAAATAGGTTTGATTGCCCCAAACCAAGGTTGTAGCTTCAGAGTTTTACGACTTCATCAGGTTGGCGTAAACTTCTTTATGTTTGCCTAGAGCTCCAGCCCAGCAATTGTTTTCAATTGCTCATCTGTGAGCAAATTTGAAAAAGTTGGCTAATGAAATAATTTACTTTGCTTGTGATTATCTGTTTTCACTAGTTTCTAACCCTTGCTTTCCATGCATCAGAAAAGAATGGTTCCCGAAACAAAAAGAATAAGTTACAAACTGCATACAAAATTGTATTCGTGTTTTACCCTGCCCTATTGATTTGCCACACAAACCTAACCCATCCTGAAACATTTAAGAGATATTCTGCTAGGCTAGGGATGCAACCAAGGTTCTTGTTTGATAGCCTGGAAATTTTGGCTGGAAAATCATTTGCCAGGTAAAATTCTATTTTCCGGTTTTCAAGCTTGAGGGGATTTCAATTTTCAGTTTTGTTCCATGTGCAAATCCAGTACATTTTATTTGCAAAAATACCTAAGGACCAATTACTAAACCATCTCTAAGAAATCAATTAGGAAGTGAGGTTATAGTTGATATTGTAATTCTTATTTATGATGGAAGTATGCTCCTTACTCTCCTTGACTCATTTCATTGTCATATTTAGGAAGCTATGTGTTGGAATAAATGTACATTGCTTACCCTGGCTGATGGTTTTATGATGCATGCTATAAGTACAAACCCGCGTGAATCTCAAATATTTCAATTTCCATCCTACAATTAGGGTTTGGTTATCCCAATGATACCGATATTTTGAACAACACTGCTTGTAGCTATTGATAAAGAAGAAAAGATGCATCTTGCAGACCAATGGTCAAGAACATGGTTTTAGCTTTGCATAATTATCTAGACTTGTAAGAGCCTGTTTTAATTATTGAAGGGAGTGGGTAGTAGACTTTTTGTTGGCTTGATTTTGCATAGAAAAGTGGAAAGATTTGATCTTGATTTTCGTCCTCGCTTAAGGAAACAAAACAAGTGATTAGTGAAAAGTGGTTAAACCCTATCCCTTGAGTGGGGATGATTTTTTAAGCAAAGTTCGTGAAAGTAATATAGTCCGTCAAATTTCCGTGTTTTAAGTTGACATGACATAGAAAGCGAGAAATTTCGTGGATACCCATCCAATAGAAATGGGAGGAGCCTAGAATGAGAGAGGTGTTATGATAAACACAAGCACTTAAAGATTGAAAATAACAATAGAGAATGATTAAAACAAAAACAAAAAAACCTTTTCCAGAATTAGTCCTTTACTTCTTAGCTAAGAGTCTCAATTTTGAGTTTTAATAATAACAATAAAGATCAAATGTCATAAAACTTGAAACATGTGCATCACACAAGACATTGGTAAATAGGGGTGGGAATTTCGTCCCGATTTTTTTTTGGGTTCTCTTGCGATTAATCAAGCTCATCTCGATCTAGAGTGGGATGATATTGGGATAGAGATTTTCAATCCCGTCTCGTCCTGTCCCGATCATGCAAGTGGAAAAAATTTCATAGTACTACTATGTCTGAATATCCTTGTTTCATTCAAATGTGTGAACTCAGTAGTGGCAACGGAGTGAACTAACTCAAGACATTTAGTCCAAAACATGGAAATAATCACTGCCTGAACAATGAAAAATCTTGTGGTTTTCCAATGAAATAGGATTTATTGATTCACAAGATGTTTCTAAATTTACTTGAAGCAGCCTCGTACCTGACATTACCAATTCAATGGCTCTCAATGTACAGAACGCAAACATAAAACCACAAAAAGTTGGGCAACAAAGGTAAACTAGAAAACATGTATTACACTAAATTGACATATTTGTAACAACTTAAAAAATAGTAACATTTTTGAGCTATTACAATCCACCAAACAATTCAAATCAAAACTAAATTTAGTCAACAAAATGAAAAATAGCTACACAAAAAAAATGATAAAATAAATTAGATCGCCATGAATAGCATCACTTGTAAGCCCATACTATTTGTGGTTATATAATTATTAAATCACTTTGTTTATGAAAATGTGTAAAATTGTTTTGTGGATTGTTATAGTTAAAAAATGTTACTATTTTTTGGATTGTTACAAAAATGTCAATTTAGAGTAGTGATAATTTAGTGTAATGACGTCTAATGTGCTATATGCCTTTACATAGAGCAAATATTGAATGGATGCTATATCCATTCAATGAAGGTTCTCACGAACATTTCTAATACTACCTGATGCTAAAGATGCAAACAGATGATGAAGAAAAATGCAGTCAGTACTGTGAGGTATTCATACCTTCCAAGTCTATTTTTGGTTTTGTGCCTACTATAAATAACACATTGCTCATTAACATTAGAACCAACCAAAAGGATTTTGGCATTGAATTTGTACTTAAATTGCTTATGATACTGCTCATGATCATATTATGCTCATCCAGTCCCAAATTCATTTGGAATGGGATCGGGATGAGATCCATCCCGTCCTGTGCCTACCCGTACTGGTAATTGACTTGTTTGTGAGAGAAATTAGAATATCACAATACATGGTTTCTCTTCCAAAAAAGAATTCTTAAGCACTCACCCTATGAAACATTTAGTTTGATCAGAAATGATAAGATTTGCTACCTGAAGTGTGTGTAATAAGTTATGTTAAAGACTCCTAAACTCTGACACTTACATTGAAGCTGATTTAAAGAGTTCAAGTAAAAGTTAGACCAAGAACTCTTAAACCAGGTTTCAGCTAGTTTAGGCTACTATATGTATGTTATCTTGATGTAGAGATTACATCTGCATTATATAAAAAAAAACGAAAAGCGACATCAATTTTTTTTATGGTTATTTGTTACTTTCTGAAAAATCAAGGATATCGGAAATACGTGGTTGAGTAAAGATATGAAGTCAATGGCGATATTCAACCCTCTCATATCTGTTCAGGGACCATGTAACCATAGGCAAGTGAACAAGTGCCGAAGTGCAAGTTCAAGGCACTATTTTGTATGGACGACTGTTATATATAAATTTAGTGGAGATGGGGACATTTAATTGGAAAAATATTATGTGGGGTCAAAATGATAAAATTGCTTAGGGTCAACTGAAAATTATTGGGAAAATTTTGATATAATGAAGTTATGCACTTGACCACGTACTCGAAAAAAAAAAATTTTGTTGTGCAAATGATGAAACCAAAAACCTGACCCATTGCCATCCTTATAGACAAGACTTGTAGAAGATGAAGTTTTTTTTTTTTTTTTTTTTTAAAAGGCAAGCAAGGTTTTTATAGGATCTCAGAACCCATAAAGATACCGCAAACTGGGTTTGAACCCATGACTTAGTGGTACCATCCGCCAAGCTCTAAGCGTTGAGCTGTCATGCCATTGGTAGAAGATGAAGTTTCTAACTATCAAGATTAACTAGTTTTGTCTTTTTCTTCGAAAATTAGATAAAATGAGTTGAAATTGTCTAAAAGAAAATTGATTTCTAAGGATTTGTGAGTTACCTATTACATAAAAAAAATCGGAATTATGTATTTTAGACCATAAAGTTTCAAAGCAAATTAAGAAGAAAATAGAACATAAGAAGATATAGAATATGGAAATGAAAAAGAAAACACAAAACTAGTATGGAATTTGAGATTGAAGGCAAAACTGGAATTGAAATCATGTCTTTCCAAATGTTTTATGTTCTAAGAGATATAGCAGAAACTTGTGATTGAAAGCAAAAAAAATATTTAAAAAATTGTTTTAGTATCAATATCAAAATTCAAATCTCCTTGGAATGAAAATCTATTGTTGGCTTCAAGAAAAGAATTATGTATTCATCTGAAGAGAACTCAAACTATATGAAGCCTGCATTAGAAGAAAAAAGAAAAATCTTATGTACATGAATGAAGAGGAGAAAATTAGCCAAAATAAAGATTGAAAGAATTGTTTCATCAACAAACAAACACCTTCTTCTTCATTCTTCTTATCGATCGATGACTAGTAAAGAGTAGAAGTGCTAGCTGATCTCATGTACTTCTTAGAAGGCGAATTCGACAAGTCCCCAGACCTTCTCCTGAGCATCTGTTTCATCCCATCAGCCACTCTAAAGGCTGGGTTCAATTTGAATTTTCGACAGAACGACATATGTGCCTTGACTGCATCATCCACTCCAAATGAAATCCTCCCAGCTCCTCTACTCACTTCATCTCTAACTGCCTCAGCACATAGCCCACACAGCCATTTCCCTTCGAACTTCGCCTTCACTTCGGATATGTAGTCTAGGGTACAATCCTCTTTCAATCCACAACATTCACATTTGGCCGATTCGATCTCCATCCTCTTGCTTACCCAAGTGTTTGAAGAAACTATATTGGATACTAGACTACTACTTCTTAGTAATACCACTACAAGTTCAATATTCCAATTTGAGAATGTTTTGTGTCCTAGTGATCATGGAGGTCATATTGTGATATTGTGGTGGTGGGTTATATGAAGGTTGAGATAGAGAAGAAAGGAGGACTTGTGGTAGAGAAATCAGCCATAATTTGCTGCATGTTCTAAGGAACATGGGGGAGTGGAACTGAGACAATATGGTTGGGGGAGCTCTCATGGTTGGCCTATTCTATCCATTTAATACTACTCTGGATCAAAGGGGAGGGAGGGCATTTGGATCTTTTGTGCATTATTAGCATTCTATGTCATTTTTTATGTTTTGTCATTTTGTCATACATGGTGTTTGGGGTAGTAGATTTTTGTTCAACTTTTAGGCTTGACTAATTATTAAGAAGCTAAATTTGGTCATCAGTGGGCTTCTTTTTTCAGGGTTTGTTTTTAGTTTGGATTCATTGGAAGAACAATCATGGTGTGTTTTTTGTATGGGAACTATTTGATTAAAGTATCAAAAAGTAATGCTTTACTTTTTTTTCTTTTCTCACAGGTCTTGTATTGTTAACAAGTTTAGTATTTTGCCAAAATGGTTTTTTGAGGGGAGCAGGGTTTTTGCGCATCCCATTTAGCAAGGTTAGAATTCAGATTTGTATATGTGATATCATCTCTCGCAAATCTTACCTACGGAGCTAACACCCCATTTTTTGTTTTAGTTTTAATTATTCTATATTCTATATTATGTGAAATCTTTTCCACTATTTTGCTCAAGTTAAACAGATGGCAACATGAGATATAAAACACCAGTTTTGCTAGGTAATCAGGTCAGTCAGTCATTTTTTTGTTAGGGTTGGGTACTTTTACAGTTTTACCAATTATTTTTAAAACACAATCACAAACATCATTTATAAAAGTCCCACCCTGACAAAAAAATGATAGGCTGGGTGTAATAAGCTTTTTTCATTAATTTGTGTGGAAGTTATGGTCCAACTTCCTCTCACTATCTAAACCAAATAAATACAATAACATGTCAATACCATTGTGACATGCAGCCGCTCACAGTTTTCAGTAGGTGAAATATTCAATGTGTCATCAGATATCTAAATAAAAATTCTCACACTTTCTCTCCATGTTATTTGATTTTATAATTTTTATTTAATCTTTCTATAAACAAATAAAAGATTAAGCTTCTTAATAAGCACATCATTTTACAGTACATCCATATTAATAATGAACTTGCAATTTGCCACATTTGTCCAACCATGACTGTGATCATACGCGATCATGTACAAGTGCTTACGTCGATGATTAATTTATCATTATCACCAAGTACTGATAGGTTTCAGTCATTTTATTGGAGTCATTTGAAGCAAATGATACCCTTGAAAAATCTTGCAAAAAATATAAGCTCAACTATTTATTTTATTATAAATACAATCAGGTGCAGAAAAATTAGATTCATACAATCACTGATAAATATCTCTGTCACAATTGTTTAACTATGAATGTGATGCATGTTTCTTAATTAATTTAAGTCATTCTTCCTCTAAATAATTGTCGTATAATTCATTACGACATTTAAAGTAACAAATACAATTTGCAAAAACATCCGAAAAGACGATGACACCCTAAAAAACCTTCTAATATATTAGCTAGGGAAAGAAAAACCAGACTGATAAACTTGTCACCATTGATGTTTATAAGGGAACACCACCCCTCCTTTCCTTCCTCTGGTAGCTTTCATTGACAGAAGATTGAACCTGTCTAAGTAAGTCATATGCAATACTATGGGCTAGATAAAACATTACAAATTAGTATATATGAAAATGGATCTTCTGAGATTCTTCCCTCAAAAGGTTGCTTTCAAATACAATGTGGCTTTGCTCATATACTTACTTAGATTCTGAGCATGTTTTCAGTGTTTTGACAAATGGCAAACTCTTATTGATCGATTCATTCATGTTGCGTGATTTCTTTCTTAAGAAAAAAAAAATTTGTTTTCAGTGTGATGTTATATGAAAACAAACTACAATAATTGGGAACTTTCTTCAACATGATTTTCAATTTTATAGATTATAAAATTGGCAACTTGCAATAAATGAAATGAGTCTCCATCTATAGATCTTCCATGTAGTTTTAGTTTGATGTTTTTCTAGAGATTGTGCCACATATAATGGAGAGGAAACTCTTTTCATGTTTTTTGAAACAATGAGGCCAGGGAATCTGGTTTCGCAATTAGATTCTGCAACCAGGATAATGTGATATTATTAGATCAATTTTTTTACAACCTCAAGATACACATAAACACTTTGAAGATTTCATTATTCTTTCAACATCACGCTGTGTCACCCTAATTGCAAAAACCTAATTTCCTAGTATTTTCGTAAATCTTATTATCAAAAAAAAAAAAAAGGTTGAGGTGACCATGATGGGCTGGTATCACAGATTAGAGGTTTGATGATTTTCGTTGGACTAAGTTGATTTTTTTAATATTTAATTGTTTTGATTGCAAAAACGAAAGTAAAATAAAATTTACCAGTCATTAAAAAAATGTAGAATTTGACAATTTGTACCTTAGGTTGTGGATAGCATTATGGATTCTAGGTCATCGATGCCTGGTCGCACATGGAACCCTTATCATGTCGAGGTGTGGGGTGAATATTAGTACTAATTAATTTTTATTGACCCCAATAGAATTATTCTAAGTAGTATTGACAAACTTTATTATGATCCTTAGACCAAATATTTTCAAAATTTTGATGATTTCACCATTTATTTCTTTTAGGGATCCCCTTGTTTTCAATCTTTGTATCTTTCCCTTGGGGGAGGGTTAGGTTTGGCAGGGACATTGAAGATTTCCCTTTGGTGGTGAAGACATAAACTTTCTTGCATGTTCTTACCAATTACAAGAATGACTTTGCATTGTTAAAGAACTCAAGTGTTTTGGCAAGTTTTATTGTTGACTACAAAATTGGGTTAGTTTCACCTAATTTGTATTCAAATAATAAATCAAAAGTATTGGTAGTTGGTCTATAGTTACTTGTCTTTAATAAGATTGAATTTTGGTTACATCATGATTGATTGCAATTAATATTTAGTTATCAAAATGGACCTACTTATATTATGGTCTACACTAAAGTCAATATTCATCAACATTGCTCATTGACCCTTTCATCTAGGAGTTTTTGAAATAATTGAGTACTTATTTATTTATTTATTTATTTTCTAAATGACTCATGATGACTTGCAAACTATTAAGAAATAATTTTTTAGACCAACATTGCAAATTTATCCACACAAAAAAACAAGAGCACTACTTCAGTGTCTGGTGTTATGCTTGGTGCCCGTCTATCTGTTGCGAGATATCTAATAATGCATATCTCGATGCAGATGGACAGTGCCTAGTGGCCACCAAGCACCCTAGATTTTTTCAAAAAACAATAATCAGGTTAAAAATTGCTTTACCAAATAACTGAAAATCCTAAGGGATGTGTTTGATTGCACGAAAAAAGGCGTTAGTTAGTCCACGGAACCACTAATTTTTCCTTGAGTGTGCATTTGTTGATCCTGTGAGCCCATCGGATCTCACTGACCCTTAGTCTAGACCAAGGAGCCGAACACTCTTTAACATATCCGTCGTCGAGGCCGAAATTTTCCTCCACCACAATTTTCCTTGAAATCAAACAAACCCTATTCAAGTCATCGGATCTCACTGACCCTTAGTCTAGACCTAGGAGCCGAACACTCTTTAACATATCCGTCGAGGCTGAAATTTTCCTCCACCACAATTTTCCTTGAAATCAAACAAACCCTATTCAAGTCATCCATAGCATGCAAACAAAGTTATGTTCCATTCCTGGATAAGCTCTCTTGCTTTCCACCATGTGGACTTCCTTCGTTTGGGTAAGGTGTTCCTTACTCAAAGTAGTAAGGTTATACAAGAATGGACATGTAACTCTTGCCCTCCCGTCTTTAGGAAGAAAAGGACCTACTTGGATAAGGATCACTTACCTTACATACCACACATATATATACCAAGCTTTCAATACAACAATGGTGGGGGGGATCCTAGCTATTCCTTGGATTCCTTATAGATTGGCACACATGGAGTTCTCACTGTCCTATTATTGTCTGAGAGGTAGCTAGCAATTCTAGTGGTCACAATGGCAAATGGCTTTTCATCAAGATGATGAAGCACTCACTTTGTCATCATGTTCAGGAAAATGTTGAAGATATATCAGCTTAAAATGACATTTTGATCCAACAGATATGGTATAGTTCTTAACCTCTAACTACTATGGTCAACAAAGCAGCATTCATAAAATATGTCTTCAATCATTCAATCGAAGCACTGTTACTGTCAGTCCATATTCGGAGCCTATTTTGCCCATTCTCCTTTTTCAGAGCTAGGGTGTACCCACAATTATCAGTCATATTAGGTTCTAATCCATTCCCGGTTTTCAGATAATGTGTCCACAATAAAAATAAAAATAAAAATAAAAATGTTCAATGATTATAAGCTATATTGGATGATAATTGGGGCTATGGATTTAGCTCTATATCCTCTGTTCCAAGCTTTGAATGATTCCTAACATGGTTGGTACAAGTTTCTTTATTATGGATTTGTTGTTATTTATTGTACTCAAAATCCGTGGGATTTGTCTTTAGTTTCACTTCACATGGCACTCCACATGCTTCTTCCAACAATGGATTCTCCAATCTTTTTTCACTCTTTTACCTCAACCAATCAGTGGCTCTTCTTGTGATCTTTTTCTATCTCAACAAAATTATTAGTTGTTGCCATTTAATTAAGTCAAGTATATCATACACCTGAGACCCAACTTTTCAAACATAATCAATCATTATGATTCACTTAGTTTCAAAACCATATGTTTAGAATCTCTTTCAGAAAAATTAGCTAAGCATGTATGGCACATTGAACAATTTTATTATGATTAGAGGAATTATTCCAAGATACCTAACGCCGGAGAATTGTCGATAGGGGAAATACCACATATCGTATGTTATGATTGGATTAGTTTTTTAGGGTATTATGATGTTCAAACATCTTTAATTATTGGGACATCTGCATTAGATTTGAAATTAAATCTCATCCATATACAAGGACTAGTTTCAACTTGGAATCTCCTTAGCAAGTGGGAATTCCTTTCAGTCCAGATGATTGGATTGTAGCACAATTAGAGCAATTGTAAGGGCCCTCACTATGTATGTTTGCATGGCAACCATGTCAGATGGTTGGCAGAGATCAATGTCTCAAAACAGTTATTAAAAGTCCTGGTTGTTCTCATTCAAATTGTGATTCTGGTTCATTGATTGGTTCTGAATTATTCAAAAATAAATAAATAACATAAAAATTAAAAAAATAAAAATCCTACACATACAGCATAGCCAGAATCAGTCAACTTACGCAGGATGGAAGGATCAGACCAGTTCAGGTTTGCAACATAACCAAGGATTGTGAATTCACTTTTCGAGTTAATTTCGATCTCCTGGTTTTAAGAAATATTTCAATGTGTAAAAAAAATACGTAAAAAATTTCAAAATACATAATATATATATAATGAATTTCGAGAATATATGAAATATGTGAAAAAAAAAATTCAAGTAAATAAATATTTTGAACACATTAAATGAAACAAACATGAAATCAATATATAAGTAGAAGAAACCACCGATCCACTGATTTCTTATCAAAACCAAAACCAAACCAAAGTCTGCTAACACCAAAATATAGTTCCCATTTGTTATTATCCTTCACTGCACTTATATTCCCATTTTGGTTAGTTCCAGTTTTCTGGCTTTGTGAAGGCTCTCCTCTCTGTCGAAACAATATTAGCACTGGCAATTTTGACACTGGGATGAACAGTGACATTCGATTAGGCCTGTATAACCAATTTGTAATACTTGACCCATTGATTCATGCATATTCGCCTTCTAATTACGCAACTTTGAAAATGCAATATTGCTTTGCCAGAAACAAGTAACAGGGAGCAATTTTTAAAAAAAAAAAATTTACTGAAAATTTCCTCACCTACTGGGTGGGACTAATCACAGACCAAAACAGGACATCATATAGACTCAAATCTTAAGCATATACTCCTATGTCCTGCCTTGTAACACAAGTGCAAACAGAATGCAGCTCTTAGTTTCCTGCCTCGTTTCAATTGCTCATAGCTCTAAACTGCAAGGACAACTCAAAATGCAAAACTCAATACTGAATCAATAGAGTCATCATTTCAAGCAGGGCATGAGAAGAATAAACGAGAAGAATAAACAAGAAGAGAAATATGTCAAACAAGACCAAAGCTGTTTGCCATGCCATTCTGATATTAAGCAGAACTTGGAAACCACTGACCCAATAAGTGACTGAATAATTATTGACTTTTTCTTACCCTTTTTTTGGTTAATTCAAATTATACAACAGTATCTACAACAACAACACCTGCTTATCTATTCTCTTACTCCTTCTCGTGGTAAGTACATTTCAAAATTTTGATCCTTCCAGTCAGGAAACGAGATTATCCAATATCTATTGTATCTAACATGATGTTAAGGTTGAGCGTTGACAAGTTACTGCAGTTGGAATTCACTGTGACTTAGTTGTACCATCAGGATTTTCTTCAGGCAGGAGTCCAAGGAGAGGCAAAGGCAACAAGGAGCTGAGATTGCAGACAACTATCAACCAAGCCAAGTTATCGAAACTATCCCTTGTGACCCCAAAGAGTTGGGTCAGACCCGCACCCATCAGTCCCCCAAGAACACTACCTCCATTTGAGATGGACATTAGGGTAGCAAAGAGTGTGGCTTCCATACCCTCAGGACATAATCTGGCCGCTAATACAAGAACAGGCATGAAAGATGCCTGCATGACCACAATATGGAACAATTAGCAAATATAAAATTAATTAGAGCTTGAAAAGTAACATCGCTGTCTTTTTCTTCTTTTGTTGGGCCAACCAATAAACTTATAGAGGAGTTTGCAACCTTGCATCTTGTTGTCATTTGAAGTCTTGAAATTAGACCATTTCATCATTACCATGTGATAATGTTTTATAGTTTGCGTAGACATCAGAAATGGGATCTAAGCTACTGGTTCAGAGCCAGAACTTTCTTTGATAGTTCACAACTAAAATGAATGAGCAGAACGACTAAAAATTAACAAGAGCTCTTGTAACATCAGCCATAAGCAAGATTCCTTTAATTGAAAAAAAATATATATAGCGAATGTTAACCTAAAGTTACTGAGTCAATTATCTATAATCCATTATCAGTTTCGGCTGGATAACGATGACTCACCCTCTAAGAATGGAGGTATTGAGGAGGATGTTGCAGACTGGAAGGGCGTTAGTAGGAGTAAGCCTGGAATAAGCCAGACTATTTAAGAACTGATATGAAAAAATCTGAGAAGGCACAGAGGGATCAGCTAAGAGAAAGAAAGTACGAATTTCAGAACATGTGAGTTCAATCAAATTAGTTTGTACCCTGGGTTCCCTCTGTGTTTGAAAAAAATACAGGGAAAGTACTAGTCCCACAATAATAAACCACTTTAGACTTTGGTCCCTCGAGACCAAGTCATAGTCCCGTTCTGGTTCCCTCTATGTTTGAAAAAACTATATAGGGAAAATATTAATCCCATAATAATAGACCACTTTAGACTTTGGTCCCTTGAGACCAAGTCATAGACCAGTTCTGTGAGCTTACTGTCTAGTTAAGTTGGCACATTCCTAGCACGTGAGGAAAACCTGCTCTGTGAGTTGACCATCTGGATCTGGTATTGTGTTAAGTTGGTGTGTTTAACATATTTTGGTTTTTTTGGGTCACGTACAACACATGCACCAATGCAACGCAAGACAGACCAGACAGTTTAACTCACGAATGGGACTATTCGAACAAACTCTAAAAAATCCCAAAATGCAAACATATAAATAATTCCCTTGTTGAACTTCACAATGAAACTTTTCCTTTTGCCCATTTTTCATATGATAATTACCCTAGCAAATTGGCGAACGGGTTAGAACCATGTTTCATAACAATAAAAGCGTTTGATAAAATAGCATGATAGATTAGGCTTGGAAGTAAACCATCAAATGTGCTGGAAAATGTGGTTGACGGACCCTAAATACTTCGAAAGAGCATGTTCTCTCAATGACCAAGTCTGATTCAAGAGAAACAGAGTCAATTTGTATCAGGGTACCTCTAATATATTTGCAATCCTTGTCAGAACCACTAAAACAAAATACCAAAATCAGAAACTTATGAGCATGGGGGCTCATACCATAAGAACTTCAGAAGAAGATCAATCTATTGAGAATCGCTGGATTGAGTTATGATATTCCAAAGGCTTTAAATAGAGAATTAGAATGCAAGGGTTAGAAAATTAACCAATTCTAATCGAAATAAAATGCAAACATAAGCTACTTGTGATTATAAAATATATAATCCAATCCCTAACACTCCTCCTCGAATAAACTTTTCCTTAACTGCACATCACTTTATCTATAGCATCTGGTCTTATTTTCTAACATCACTAACACAAATAGCCTACAGGGGCATCCAAAGTGAAACAGGAGTAATGCAGCAAATGTCGCATGAATGGATAAGGATAATGATAATATATAAAATCACAGTTCAATGGATGACCAAAGGAAACATTACCTGCCCAAGCACTGTTATAATTAAAGAATCACCAACAGCAAACCACTGATCACTTATGCCAAACTGCTGATTTAGTCCTGTAACAAGGAAAACCTGCCACCAAGAAAAGAAGATGATTACATTCATTTCTTAAACAGTTTCCATCAAATTTAGATAGTGATACACCAACCTGTGTCATTCCAAGAGCTGAACCTATAATGGTTGTCGCGAGAAAAATCTTGCGCAAAGGAACATTCTTCAAAAATCCATTATATAATCCAACACCTAGTAATGAAGCAACAGAAGTGACAAGTTTGACTCGCCCAAGAAATTCTGGCGTGAAACCAAGCTGGTTTGTGCTGAAAACAAAAGAGAACCAGTCCAGAACCAATTTCTTTATGCATCAAAGATACTCATGTAGCACATTAGTAGCAAAAGCATAAATAAACTATAGGAAATTATACTATCACATATATAAAGTCATAAAGATCATTCCGATAGAGTTCTAACCACCCTGAAACAATTGTTTTTTTCTTTTTTTTTCATGAGAGAAAGATCAAAGCATGTTAATTTAACAATAGCAATGTAAATGGCCTAAAGGTCTCTGAACCCTGATAGAGATGATTGTTGAACCAAAGGAATTCTTCCCAATTTACAAAAAAGTCCTGGAAGAACACTACTAAAACAACCATAAATAACATAGTGGTGTCGCATAAGGGTTTAGAAGAGGGCTATAACATACAGAAAGATTGGAAAGCCTTTCAGTCACGGATAATTACTAGCGTATTCCCCTTGTCGTTGGCACTCCATATACACTTTTTTTGTTGCTAAATATCATGTATTGAACACCCCAGCCACCATCCAAACTTTCGCGTTCAATCAGTTTTGAAATGCAAGCTTATTTTAAGGTAAAAATATATATGTATTATAAACTTTAGGGTTAAGACTCGGTCAAAATTTAAATCAGTTGGGAAAAAAAATAAAACGCCGAGAGTAAGTTTTCCCCTAAACTTTGAATTCACCAAAACATGAAGTTCATGGTTTTTGTATGAATATGCATTACAATGCCTGTCTCATTTCTTTTCTTTTCCTAATATGATCGGCTCGTCTCATTTCTTTGAAAAATATTGAAAATACTAATGACATGAAATGCATTAGACGTTTCTAATAATAAAATATTTGTTTTTAATTTTTTGCGTTTGTATTGATCATTGGTTTCATTGGAAAGATCTTCAAAAATGCATTCCAACGATACCAAGTTTACCAAAATTCGACAATGAAATGGTTATGACAATTTTAATTTTGAGAAAAAAAAAAACACAAACATTTTCTCATTCCTCCACATGTACATTCCACCAACTTTTTTCCCAGTTTTTTTTCTTTGTCCTTCTACATATTTATATTTACAAATATGCCATTATAAAAAAATGAATTTCAACTCTCAACATTTTTCCCAACTTTTAATCCTAACCATTTTTTTTATCTCCAATTCCTTATGAACAATCAAACACCTAGTTGATTTGTAATATAGATCCCCCAATGGAAGATTTTGTAACAACAACTCATTTGAGGATAAATTTCTAGAGGATGGATTTGCACATGGAATTGATCACCACAAACTCCAAACAATTTTTGGAAAAAGGTACAGGAAGGCATTTTGTGGCCCAAGCACAAGGGAGATACGGGCAAAAGCAACATAATGTCCATAGACAGTAGGCTAGTAGCAACCAATTAGTATTAGGAAAGGAACGTACACGATAGAACAACTTTAACTCCTACCGTGATTCAAAATTCCCTGAGATGTGGTATTTATAGTGTGTGCTACTTTTTCTCACACAAAAACCAATATCTGAATTGAACTTATTTAGGGAGGGGGAGATAAATGCTAAATACTGGCCTTCAAACAAAAATTTGGTGGTGATTTTTTTTACTGAAACTCTGAACCTTGTTTCCAACATGAGGTTGGAAATGAGGTGGCTGGAAAATTCCCCTTGGACTAGAAACTGGGAACCCTCACCACTCCTAAGTCCTAACCAAATGTGGGAGTCGCACATTTTTCAAAATTCAAATAATTCTGACAGTGCCTTGTAAAGTGAGGAGTTGTCATCACCTGAAGCTAATGCACTTTGTCAGCCCAAGGGAAGAAGTTATGGCACTTAATAACTTTTTAACACTACATTAGGTTGTACACTTGGACAGAAATGTGAGATAGCCTAAGGGGACAGTCAGAGAGGTGGTGAAATACATAGAGTATGTTTAATTTCCTGGGATCTGCTATAAGGACTTCATTATTATTTAGACTCCTTTCATTGATGCTTTACTGATAAAAACATGTCAGATTTTCAATTTCCCTAGGAAAAACTGATCACATAGTACAAAATGAATGTGTTAGGATTGCACGTACGTAAAATAAAACATGGCTGAATCTGATTGTGGTGTTGCTTGCCAACAGAAAATGAATAAGGTTGGCAGAAACACAGTAGGCTGCTTGATTGCTTTCAGTAACTGAATGAGATTTTGTTTTGAGGTTTCTATAAATCCTTGACCTGCCAGATGATTGTGCTCTTTGGTTGAACCTAGTATAGGTTGTTCCTTGACAAGAACAGCTACTGCAGATGTTATCAGTGGAAGCAGAGCGGTGACGCCAAAAACAAATCTGCAATTTACACAAGTAGTAAATTTCATGAGCTTAGGATGAGCATCAGAAAGATTCATCAGTTAGACATTATATTCAGATGCAACAGATAACATGCCTTACACCATAGGCATCTACAAGGGAACCACTGAAGTAAGCGCTCACTATTCCCCCAAAAGCTGAAGATCCCCAACATAGAGATTGTAGTGATCCAGAAATGCTTTGTGACTCACCACGAGCCCTTTCAACAACCATGGAATCTACAACCTGCACCCCATTTAAGTTTCCGGATTAAGCACGTGAAGTATGGCAGGTGCAAGAAGAGAGCTGCTGACTAGTGATGGTTGCTCTATTAGAACAGCTAATACTTCAATCGAGATAAAGAACGATATTCACTAAGGTTGTTGAGCATCTTATGTTATTATTCTAACTGCACGAACTTCATGAAACAGAGTGATCATGTCATGTAGGTGTAGCGTAGGGTTAGTTTATACTTCGTAGAATAATCTCTCTAGATATCTTCCTTTAGTTAGTTTTCGACTTTTCGGAAATATGTAGTCAGCCTATATGGTAAATTTTAATTTTATTTGCCACTTTATTCATTTACTACTGATTTCCATTATTAAATATTTGTATCAACTAATTGTCAGAATGCCTTAGTTCCACATAGTTCTATACAAAACATCATTTGATCACCTAAATAGATTATCATCTTTTATATTACCTATGAAATATGACTGATATTCTTACTCATGCTCCATTTATCCCACCTTGGGGTCTCTAGTCGCATGATATATTTTGGTGGATATTCTCCGTGAATCAGACAACACATCCACAAAAGTACATCACATTTTGATGTAGATACATATATATTACCAATTAAAAATGTAAGAACATTTTCACTGTCGTTAGTTCCCAGACCTCGATTGATGGGATAGAAGTTTCAAATTTTATAAATGTTTCTGACCCATTTGAAAAAGCATATGTGACTGTGATTGCTGCAATATATAGTGCAATCTAAAAACAAACACCTGAATATTATGGGCATGCAAGCCACATCATATTAAAATTCACTATCATATATCCGATGAATGAAATGTGCAACTGAAATGGAAGTGAATAAGTAAAGCCTCAGAAGCCACTGGTTTCTACCAGTGTTAAACTTGGTGAACATGTCTACAAAAGTTTTGCACAGAGATTGACAATGAATAAAAATAATTTCGGGTTGGCATCGTATGAGACTTACAACGTCTGAAAAGGCAACTGAAAGAGATCCAAGAAGAATGCAAAATCCAGCACCATACTTGCCGTCAACAAAAGTGGCCATCAATGTCCATGAGAGAGCACCTAGAAGACCCGATAAAACAAGGTATGACCTTCTTCGGTAGCCAAAAAGTGGGACAGAATCACTGTGATGATCAGAACATGTTAGTGATGAATATAAATGAAATCTTCAAAATGGAAATAAGAAACAATCAGAAAGTCAAACCTGATAAATCCATAGAGAGGCTTGATAAGCCACGGTAAAGCAGAAATGCCAGTTACAACTGCTGTCTAATCAACCAGGTAGAATTTGTCAGTCCTTACAATATCTGTTTCAAGAAATGGTCTACTTACTTCAGCTATAACTCATTAGCTAAATTAACATATAGCTCATAAATTTCATGCTGATCAGAGTTGCGAGTTATGAACACATCCAAAGACACAAAAGCGAAACTTCAGATAATTTATAGATAGGAATTCTAAATCTTGAGAAGGTTTGCTATGTAACTTCCATTCTACATAATCAAAGAACACTAAATCAAATAGCTGTTGCGGGTGTATGAAAGTATTGCTCCTAGCTAGTTCTTCACGACACATTTACAATGAGGGCTGGGATTGGTTTGCAAAGAGAAGTCAACCAACAACCTTAATAGATCAAAGTGTAGTACCAATGCTGTAAAGCGTATACAACTACATACAGGTCCAAATCATGTGGAATAATTCAACTGTGCTCTTGATGATTTCTAACTATATAACCAGGCTTCTGACTTTGACTCATGAAATCCCTAATACCTGTCTTGCAAGCATCACAACAACCTCAAAAAATGGATTAAGTGAGCAAAAAGGAGGACCATTTTAGAAGTTTGACTTCATGAGCTAAAAGTAAAGTCAATTTTATCATATTGAACAGGAACATCTCCTATAAGTGCAGTGAATGGGGGCATAAGAGAGTTGAACCCCTAAATGAACCTCCTGTAAAACCTAACCATCCATGGAAACTACATAACAGTGACATTGTAGTTGGCATGGGCCAATCCACAATGGCTTGGACTTTGGACTTGTCAAACATGGATTTCATCATCTGATACCACATTCCCCATAAAGGTAGTCGATGGAACATAAGATAAAATAAGGTGAAATAAGATGTAAACAGCAAAATGAGAAACAAATGAAAACGGAAAGTATTCACATAAGAAATTAGAAAGACTGAAAATCAATTAAACAACTTAAAAAATAAAAATAATGAAAACACCAAAAGAAATGGGATTAAAACATTAAAAAAAAACCACACACACTTCAAATTTGTAAAAGGTACATGAATCAGATAAAATAAAAACAACGTGATAAACAAAAAGGAAGAAATGAAGAAAAACAAAATTAGAAGATAACAACAACAACAAAAGGAAATAGAACAAGCACACAACGAAATTGAAAAGTTATATGAGACCAATTAAATAGGAAAACAAAAAATAATGCATGAATTACTGAAAGTCAGCAGAAAAAATAAACGTAATTTGGATATTGAGATGAATTAGAAAATTGAAAATGATAGAAAAGTCTCCAAACAAGAAACAATAAAAAAACCATAGCAAAAACCCACACACACACACACAAAAAAAAAAAAACCTTAAACGTTGTTGAACTTAGATGTATCAAAAACTAAAAAAAAAATAACATCCGAAAGAGGAGTGGGGAAGAAAATAAAATGGAAAACTAGAACACCAAAATTCAGAAAATGTGGAGTCAAAAAAATATTCAAAAGAATAAAAACTAGTATAAAGAAACATTGTAGAGAAATAAGGAAAATCTCATATGTTCAAACTTAAACCTTAGATGAGAACTTTCTGGTTTTCTAGTTGATCATTTAACTTCATTAATGTCAAAGAAAAGCGAGGGGAGGGTCAAAGAAAATCCTTTCAGTTCTAGGTTACACCAGTACATTGTGTTTAAAGAAAATAGTCTGACAGACTAAACAGACAACTGGGTGAATAGTGGAATCAGTTAGAAACAGATGCCAGAGAAAACATGGTATAACAGGATAAAAATATTTTAATGTAATCTCTGGCATTAAAGGTAGAGAGAAAATGCAAAAAGTTGGAGAGAGATTTTATAATGAGATCATTTATTTGTAGTTAAAATTGTTGTTAAGAAAAGAAGATTTTAAATTTTTAATAATTTATAAAGTTTTATGAAACTTTTTTACGTTTTTATAGAGAGATAACAGATTATAGCAAATTTCTGTCAAACTGCTTTTGGGGAGAGATATTTGGAAAGGGATTGGAGAAGGAGAATAATGCATTGGCCACCGAAGTTAAATTTCTATCAAACTCGCCACTCTTAACGGCGAGAAGCCAAGAATTCCATTTAGAAGAGAGGAAAAGAGTTGTCTAGGATCTCTACCTTAGTATAATAGTTTAGAGAAAATGACTAAAGTGAGAAGTTCTCTTTTCTAGTATAATGTTAGAAAGGGACTCCACTGCAATATTATTAGGGACAGCGACATAGTATGCAAAATCTCTCCAGAATTCTATATTAGAACCTTTTCCAACATATAGTTGGCTCCATCCTCCCAACGGACAATATAAACCTAAAATTAATGGCACAAGAAGAGCAAAAGAACATGGAATCTGAGGCATTCTGAGAGATTACCAAGGCAGACTAATACATCTTTCTGGATTCAGTGAATTGTTGTTCCTCTTAGTTTGTTTTGTACAGTGAGACTCCAGGCCTTACTTTATGGACTTAAAGCAACATATCAAGAAGCTTAAGAATTAGTTGTTGCATTTGTAGACAAAAAAAATCTCTAGAATCAATGATAACTGAACCAGTCCCAGCGAGATCAAGATGTCAGAATCTGGTAGACAGCATTAACAAATTTGTAACTCTTTCAGTTCTTCAACATTAAGCATGTCAATAGGCAATGGTAACAAGGTGGCTGGGCACCTAGCCTCCTTGGACGTCCTCTAGGTTATCTGGGTTTAGATTTACACTTGCCTCAAAGTATCATTTTTTTCTAATTATCACAAAAATAAATGCCATGTGTAGGATGTAAACTAAAGAGTTTACACAAACACATAGGTTCACATGCAATCTACTAATTTGAGTCCTTTAGACAGATGGAATTATATCTCAATTATCTTTAAAGCGTCAGCTAAAAGGTCGGTAAAACCATGTATAGAAAGGGATTATAAATTTATAATATATCAATCACTATTCTTTTAAGAACTTTTTGGTAGCTAAAAAGAGTTAAAACAGAGAAATGTACCTCTGCTGGATCTAAATGGAGGTCATCTTTTAAGTAAAAGCTCACGGCAAGCCTTGAAAGGCCTAAAACTCCCTGAACAAAATATACCATTGAGACTGCAATATTGTCTGGCGATAGATCCACCCCAAAGATTGATAAAGAACTCGTGTAAGACCTCTTTTTACGGGCACTGATATTGGAAGGAAAGGCTTCACCTTCCAAGTCTGTTTGTAATAGCTCTTCTTCCTCCATAAGTATCGCATTCCTTGATGCAGTGTCACCTGTATCAATAATAAAGTTATGTATCAGAGAAAGACTATATTTTTTTCATTATTTTTCTTTCTTTCTTTATTGAATTAGGCACCTATACTAGTATACCGCTTGGCGGTGAAGACTGGGCGAGTTGAGAGAGAGCGTGAAGGAATAAATTGGGTTCAAGTTTGTTTGATGAATTGATTCAATAGATGGATTGGAATCAATTGGCCACTTTATTGATTGACTGAAATTCGTCATGTAACCATACGCGAAAAAGAGAGAGACCCATTTGAGGAAGAGGAGGGCGATGGAGGACTAGGTTGCAGGAGGAGGAGGCAATCGATCCTTCACATTCTCTAATGGAGGTTCGCTCCAATCTGAGGAATGAAATTTGAAAGGATTTTGGACAGACAGTGAGAGGAGGGGTCACATAGGAAAAAAATTTCTCCCTTGGGCCGCTCAGTCTTGATAAACAGAAGACTGAGATAATTTGCACCATTGTGTAGAGTGCACACTCATGCTTCGCATTGAAATCACTTCAAATTGGGTATCCCTAATTTTGGGGCAGCAACATTTAACTCCTAAAAAGCTCATGTCTCACTTTCCTGATTATCACCAACCCAAAAAAATTGAAAGCAAATCCGTCAACCAATATATACCCCTATCTTAATCTCTTCCGCAATCAAATAATGAAACCCAAATCCATTCTCCTTTCTTGATCTCTATTGTAATCGAACAATCCCTAAATTATAATAGGCAATAACAACTACCCCAAAAGTAAAACTCATAAAATTTTAACACAACAAAGGGTGTTATTCAACAGTCTCTTAAACTTCAAGTGAAACCAATTCATCGCAAGAATTCAAAAACCCTAACTGAATTTCCCCAAATTTCACATCTTTACCATCAACAACTACTCAAGAACACAAATCTACTACAAATTAAATGTCTTTTAACAATTCAATCTAGGATAACATCTTATCCATAAATGGGCGCACTTTACAATCCACAGATATAAAAGAAACCCAAAAGAAAATTAGAAAAGACTGACCATTTCTTGAATCTTGAAAAACTTCTGCATCCTCATTCTCCTGCATCCGAGATTGCGCAGGAATCTGGACACTAACGGACATGTCTTTCGCCGGAGGCTTGGGTATGAGTTTCCGTCGAGTCCGCTTGGAGGTTCCGGAGAAACAGACGACTAGTGTGTCGGGTTTCCGGCGGATCTGGGAGGGAGAGAAAGAGGTGTAGGCGTGTGAAAGTGAAGAACATGAAGAGGTTGAAGTAAAAGAAATTGAATTTAGTATCATGGAAGCCATAAACGTGTTTGTGGTGTGGTGCTATTTTGATTTTTAAAATAGAGCTTTTTAATTATATCAAGTGTTTATCTTGCATTAATTCATCCAAATGTTTAACAAATTACTAAAATGAACTTTGGAGGAAATTTGATTATCCTAAAAAATTTAGAGTGGAAATTATTTTTCAATGTTTAAATGTGAAATTCTACCATATTGTAATCAGGTTATTTAACGAAGACCAAGTCTAGCCAGCCTGATTTGGTAGTTTTTTTTTTTGACATTTTTTTTGTATTTTTATATTTTTATTATTTTTTTTAAAACACAATCACAAACACTATCTATACAAGAATATAAATGTAAAAAAAAAAAAAAAACTAGCAAACAAGACAAGATAGAATTGTTGTTTAATGAACATGCAGCATGCTTTATAAAAAAGAAAAATGTGAAATTTTTTTTTATAAGACAAAGCCAAATTTATATTTTCTTTTCTTGGCGTTGTCGTGGTGGTGTATTAATTTGGATGGAGCATCTCTAGTCATGTTAATGGCCCTTACATGCCAATGACGAGAAGAAAAAAAAGTGCACCTGCATATACATGTGATATTTTAATGTTTTCGGCTTGATTGGATTATTACTTAATTTACAAGAGATATCATTTTTAATCAATTATTAGATAGCTATATTGATAAGATTGAGACGTGGAACCTATAAATAGTGAAACTAATAATTGAACAAGGGTTTTGAATAAACTAAAAGAGTTTGGTTTTTGTTCTAATCAACTCAATTGGAAAAACTTCAGAATATATGGACCAGAAGCTAGTTAGAAGGCTGTTGAACATCATGCAGTTGAATAACGTCGATAAACATCAATTTGAATAGGGTTGAACAAAAAACCGAATAAACCAACTAAATAGATCTGAACCAACCATTTTAATTTGATTTTGTTTCAGTTCATAATATTTTGACATCAAAGTGATCTATTCGATTTTTGATTTTAAGTTGCAAATAATTGAGAAAACCGAACATAATAAAAACATATGTTTATTATTTTTTTAATTTCATATATATAATATAAAAATATTAATGAATATAGGTTCAATTTAAATAATCATATTATTTGTTGACGCACTAAGCACGTTCGTCCAAAAAGTCTTGTTGATATTAGTGAGTGGACATCTCCTTATTTTATTAAATGATAACTCTACTTTTGTCGATAAGCCTTGTTGATATTAGCTGGACATCTCCTTATTTTATTCGATGATAACTCTACTTTTGTTGATGCGAGACTATTTAAGCCAATTTTATCCTAACATTATTGAGTTAAAACCTGACAGGAGTTCTAAGTATATGAACTTGATCTGATAAAGGTGGTGATGAAGATAAGCTAGTTTTCATATGGTTGTATAATCATCGCAGTTGGAAATGGTCAATCCTTCAATTTTCATTGGTTTACATTATTTAGATCCTTTTGTCCTTTTAAGGAGATTGGAATGATCAGAAAAAATATATATATATATATAAAGAGATACAAACAAGAAAATAATGAATACAATAATTGCTGACCTATGTGAGATCCAATATATATAATAATGATTACTATATAAACGACGGAAAATAATGCAAAAGGTTTTTGTTCATACATCATAACAATTATAATCCAAAAACTGTGGAAACCCCAACAGCAATCTGACCAAAATCAACTCTACAATGTCTTCATCCTCTCAAACCTCTACACACAAAAGAAGGAATACACAAGTTCAAACAAGATTATAGAACAAACATTAGCAATCATCTTTAAACAATCCATTATGTTCAAGCACCATTCCTCAAAGATCCGCTTCCACACCTATTTCATCTAAACTCATTCCATTCGATTGATCCAAGCCCATAAGTAGAAAATTTGAGAGACTATATATATAGATATTACCCTACCAAAAGCTTTTGTAGCTGTTTGATGTAGGAGATCATGGAGGAAGATAAGAACAATCAAGACTAGGTATCACGAGAATCACCGAAGTCGGATTTCTCCAATCCCTCCTCCTCGAGCATAATCTCTTCATGGCGACATTCTTGGCTGCAGAACGCTTTATCGCCTCTGAAACAATAACAAAGACGATTAAAATTGTGTATTTCATAAAAATTAATATACTAAGTAGTAATTGATTTATGAGGATAAGACAATCTAATTGATAAATTGTCAATTCTCTAAAAGCTCAAACTTAGTATAGAGGCGAATGCAATCATATATAGAAGCTAGAGCGGAGGTGTGGGACTACAACGAGTATAGGTGGGTACCAATAGTTGTACAACTACAACCATTAACTCACACGGCACTACCGTGGATAAACACACAGAAAAGTTAGGCTCATAGATAACTAGAGTGGGCTTAATATTCCAACACTTCTTATAGAATAAAGCTGCGAACCAGTTTGTCCAAGGAAAGCTTGAATGTTAGAATTAGGATATGACCCGAATAATAGTCTCGTAAACAAAATGATAAGTAAAAACATATAAGAACCGAAAAAATTCATTACACACACCTAAAATTTCATGATAAGTAGAAGATAGATATGTTTAAACTAGGATTACTTAACAGTATTGACATATTTGACATTCAATCAAATACAAACCAAATTATACCACGAGCTGATCTAAAGTTGAACATTCAAAACACAATCAATTTTTCTAACATTGATGTGTAGTCAAGAAAATATTTATAAACATTCATGCAAGAAAATTAAACCAGATGTAGAATATGGTCTTTCATGTTGTCAAAAATTGAAGACCAGTATCTTGTGAGGTCAAATTACTCTCCCATGGAGTTGATGGAGATCATTACACCAAAAAATCAGCAGGTTTTCTACTCTTACGATTTACAACGAAAACTTAAAATTGTATTTACCATCAAACTATTTTGAAATCCAATCTACTTTTCAAAATAATATCGAAGTTTTAGAATTACCAATCTCAACTTGAAAGCACAATCATTCATACTAATCAGATATGAACATCAACAACAAATTTGGAAATTTATAGTGTCATCAACAAAACAAGATGTATAATTCAATGGGCTAAATCAATTAAAGATGGAACAAACCTGTAAATATATATGTCCTTCCCTTGTCCAAGATTCTTTCTGCAAGTGTAACAAAAACTCAGGAAATCCACAGATGGATAATCTACTTTCTTCTTCTTCTTCGACGCAGAAAGACCAATAACATCACAACAATCCTCCACAATGCAGTCATCAAAGATATGGGTTGTTTTCGGAATCGGCCCATGGGTGATCACACAAGTATAGTCCTCAGATGATTCCATCTCACTAGCTGAGAGACACCCAGTGAAAACTCTTGGAGATGGAGCGCTTTCGACACCCAAATTCACAGACCCAAATTGGGTTTTCCTTGCACTGGGAGACACTGACAATGGATCCAAATAAGAATTCCGAGGTGTTTTGATACCAAAATCAGTTGAGGAGTTAGGGGACTCAGATGGTGATGGTGGGTATGGTGAAAAAGGAGGGATTTGGATCTTCAAGTGTGATCCAAATAGAACCACTGGACTATCAGGTTTGGAAAAACTTTGGGTTTTTGTTTCATCATTGAGAACATCAGCAATAGCAAGACCAATACCTCTAGAGTCTAGTTTGTTCTCCCATGGGTGCTTGTTACTAGTAGTAGTAGTAGTAGTGATGGTGTTTTTGTTGTCAGACCAAAATGGATTTCCAAGACTAGAGAAAGTTTTATTGTCTAGTATTGAAGTTGGGCTCTTTAAAACTTCAGTTTCAAATAAAGCCTTTGAAGAAGAGAGGGCAGTGAATAGTCTAGGAGAACTGAAGAAAGAAGGAGAGGGTTTTGTGTATTTGGTTGTAGGAGACAAAACAGAAGAACCATTATCAGCCATTTGAGCTTGCTTACTAGTCATTCCTCTTGATCTCTTCTTTAACATGCTTCACTTTCACTTCCTCTGCAAAGCAAAGAAAAAATGCATAAAAATCAGAATTCTCTTTGGTTAGATTGTTTTTTTTTCTCTTCTAAAATATAGAAGTATACAATATACTTACATATTCATTGAACCATCAAACTGAAAAATCATCTCCAGCAATCAGAATAGAAAAAATCGGGTCTTTAGCAAAACCCACATTCAAATAACCCCACACCCAAAAACCCACAAATTTCTTCAACAAACACTATTGAATCTCATCATCTCTTAACCCAAACAACAAAAAGCTCACTGTTTTCTCAAATGGGTACCAATGGTTTTGCCCAAAATTTCACCCTTCTATCTCAGCCCACTATGACTGCTAGAACCATTAATCAACAAAACAACCAAACTCCAAATTGAAACAACACCTATAAACAAAGAAACCAAACAAGAAAAATAAGACATATAACCAAAAGACCCCACTTTGATCAAAACCTCCTCTGTTTTTCCTCAATGGGTATTCTATTCTCTCTATTCTCTTCACTTTTCAGGCACAGAAAGAGAGAGAGTGAGAGAGAGAGAAAAGAAAAGAGTGGTTGAAGGGGTTGAAGGGCTTGAGCTTTGAGTGTTGGTGGTGGCTTTAAAGAAGAAGCTTGTGCATCAAAATCAGTGGTTTTGGTAAAACTACCACTTCATTTCACAACACAACACCAAAAAAAAAAAAAAAAAAATTTGGAAAGATTTTCTTAGTGGCTTTGATAGATAGGGACATGGGGTGATAGAGAGACAATGTTTGGTTTCTATCTTCTCTTTTTATCTCTTTGAGACTTTTTTTTTTAAGAGTTCATAGAATCTATTGAACCCTTTCTTTCCTCTGCTCTGTTTTTCTTCTATGCAAAGTTTTTTCTATTTTTGTTTTTCCAGAACAGAGTCTGAGCGAGTCAGTGAGTGAGAATATAAACACTCACTGGCCCCTGGAAATGACAACATTTTCAGGACTATTTCACCATCTCTACAGAGTACTTAACTTTCTTGATTCGTACAAGTTTGCATTTAACCATGGTTAGTAGACTATAGTTAACCATGGTTAACAATGTGTAAGGTTCACAACACTTATGTATGTGTAACCGCTAGAGGCACACTATGAGGGAAGTTGATACGTATCTCGAAGACAGAATGATTGTTCGAAAAAATTCTACTCAATCTAGTCCTCGTGTATGGTTAGATACCTGGAAAGGGTGTCTATTAAGAGTGTCGACTCTATCCAGGGGCGGACTCAGGATTTTAGTCGAGGGGGGGCGAAATGGAAAATACTTATTAGTTGATAATAGTAGTTATCAATGGTAAAGCCAAATTTTTTTTCTACCGAAGCTAGTAACTAATAAAAAAAATTCAACAATAAAAAATACAATGCATATATCAAATTGGATCCAAGTGTAGTCCATTTTAAGCCAAAATAAGGTCACTATTGATAACCTTAGCAAAAAGCAAACAAGCATAATAACTAGAATATATAACTAATATCATAAAATAGTTTGTCTAGGCAGCCAGATTTTAAAGCCATTTTTTTGTCAAACTAAAGCATTTTTACACCTTTACCCATTCTCTTTAAAATACAACCACAAACATTATCTATAGAAGAGATAGAAGTGTAAAAAAACTTAAAACCTGACCAAAAGTGGCTATAAAGTTTGGCTGTCTAGAATTGAGAATCACAAAATAATTAGAATAAGTTATATGTAAAGCTAAAAAAAATTTGAAATTTGCGAACCTAATATGATCATGATACAATTTCAAAGAAAAAATAGTTTATATGAGACTCAAATTTTATACGAGTTGACTGATGGTATATATTTTCATTGAATTCTATCGTTATTATTTTAGATATTAATTTTAAATATTTTTTAGTTAGATGTTTTATATTACTTGTGAAAAAAATTCATTTATTTAATGTTAATAAATTTTTATTAAACTAAACATTTTTTTAATATTTGCAATTACTAATGAAATTGCATTGAAAATAAAATAAAAAAAATGCACTTGAAGAGTTTCGAACTCAAGTATTTTACAAAAAATGATAAATCTCCAACCACTACACCAATAAAAACATGTTTAAACATTTGCATAAACAATTGTCATATTGTATTCTACATTATATAATCAATTTTTTTAAGACTAAAACATATATACTAAAATATTTTGAAAGTTGAGGGGGGGCAGCTGCCCCTCCTCGCCCCTTAGTAGGTCCGCCCATGACTCTATCTTTCTTCATGAATTTGAAGTAGATTCTGATCTTAATAGAGTTGACACTTACGTGTTAAATACTCTCCCCAAACATTAATCAATGCTTTCTTCATAAGCTCCATAGAAAAAGTTTCGAGTGCTAAATATTGATATTGATATTGACACCAGATATTTTATTCGAGGCCGCCACTTTGTAGGTTAATGCATTTTTACAAACATCATTTCGTAGAAATAGTTAACAAGGCCTTAGTTTAAATTGACAAATATGATTGGAAATGTTCTTGAAAGGATTCTAGAGGAAAATGGGAAGTTTGAATATTGTAATTGTTTATTTTTGGATTATAACGTTAATCAATATCCATATTCTCAATCTTAACTCGATTAGAAGACAAAAACCATGGTTATTGTAATAGCTAATGGACATCATGACCAAGTCATTGTATATGACCGTATCTCGCATTTGATATTCAACTTCATAATGTTGTCATATCATATGTGAAAAAAAATCAAATAAAATCATATTATAAAAAACAAGTTCGAGTTTGAATCAATGTTAATGAAACCTTATTTATCATATTGTTGAACACGAGTCAATACTTTTAGTTAGATTAACGCGGTGTTGATTTTCCTATGTGTTGAAGGAGAAAAACCTTGTGAAAATTGAAAAAAGTAAAATAAAAAAATAGTGAAAGAACGTAGAATTTAAGATTAAATGCAACCTTCAATGAGATCATGAAAATGAATTTGTTGGGGGCGTTGAAGACTTCGTTATTATTAGGAAATGGACCATTCCACTTATAAACCTTAGTGACAACTCCGTCTTACTTGATGTGGGACTATTCAAGCCAACTTCATCCCAACAATCTCGGGAGTGGACCATTCCACTTATAAACCTTAGTGACAACTCTGCCTTACTTGATGTGGGACTATTTAAGCCAACTTCATCCTAACAATCTCCACTTTGGCGCGAATCGTCACATATCCTACAATCCATCCATCGATCTGCAACATCTCTTTGGCACGAATCGTCACACATCCTACAATTCATCCACCGGTCTGCAACATCTCGAAGTACACCTTCTCCTCGAGTCTCAAGTGCAGCCGTGCAACTACCACCTAGTGGCAACCTCCGCACTTAACTCCACTTTGTCCAGGCTCGACTATTTTCAGTGTTGTTGGCTCCACCTAGTCACAACCACCGCACTAACTCCACCTCGTCCAGACTTGTAGAATAGTCTCGGACACCATCTCAGCCCCTTGGTCCACTATACATAGCAATGATATTGTCTCCAACTTAAACACCATCTATCGGGTCGGGCATTCCATCTGGGCTTAGGTGGTATGTGATTTTTCCTTAAAAGACCTCATTACTATTAGGGAGTGAACAATTTTATTAAAAACTTTAATAACAACTCCACCTTACTTGATGTGAAACTATTCAAACCTACTTTCTCCCAACAGAACTTTTTAAAGCACAAAGAATATTTCTCTCGTAAAAGTTCATGTTATTTCATGGGGAATTTATTTTATTTTTCCAGTCAAACACACCCTTAATTAATTTAATTAGGGGTTCGAGTTTTGCTAAATATAATATATTTTAAAAGTAACTCTAAATATTCAATAAAGATAAAAATGAAATGAAAATTAATCATACATTAAAAAAAATAAAATAACTTTTTTTCCACAAAACCACAAAGATAAGAACAGAGGACGGCCAACAGTCGATGTAGTTTTGCCCAAAAAACAAAGCTATAGTTCCAAATGAATTCTTTTAATCTTTGCTTAGCTCACCTACTTAGCGAATTGTTATCAACTTGACCTCCCAACTTATATTTGAAAAAACATAAAGGAAAAATACAAAGGTTGGTGTCACTTTTTTGACCTAGCTAGCTTGTTGCTTCACCCTACTCGGTGAGGTGTGTTTATTGTCCAATATTTATGGTTGATGTCAAGTCACAGCCTATTTAATTTCAACTGATGAAGCCATCACTAGTTAATGTTTTCCTGATATTCTGATATACATCAACTTCTTCTCACATATATTGTTCATACGAGAGCTATCAATCATGTTTTGGTTAGGGTTTGGATTCTTGTACATTTATATTTCTTCTATAATTAATGCTTACGATTGTATTTTAAAGAGAATGAGTATAAGTATAAAATAATTAAATTTAAATAAATATTGTAAAAAAATTAAATTTTAATAAAAGAAAATGACTGATAATCCGGACTCTCTAAACTTACTCATTGGTTATAGAAAGGATTTTTATTTTATATTTTTTGCTTTTTATTTCATTTATTAAGTCTATTTTGTAATATATGACGTGTAAATGTTAGTAGAAAGGAAGAAAAAAACAAGACATTTCCTTTAAATTTAGTTTTCACATCACAAGACATTTCATTTACTAAGTCTATTTAGTTTTCATGAATTTGAGGTAAGCCGCGTAACAGTTGTGTGGGGCTTTTATATATATGTATGCTAACAATCTTCATTTTAGGATAACTTGATACTTATTGCCCAACCATATATCTTAGGCAAGACGTTCACTATTCAATAAATAAATAGTCGTCTTGCTATATGAATGGTTGAGATTGTTTATGTATAAATATCGTTGTTCTAAAAATCACTAGGTAATGGGCAGACGATGAGTAGGAGACTAGCGCTAAGAGGATTAGGTGAAAGTCTAGGCAATTATTTATTTATTATAAATTATAATTTATAAAGTTAAGCATAATAACATATAAATTACTCCAATTCAATTACAAAATACATATGCAAAATGTATTATAAAAACAAAATTTTAACTTTTTATTTTTTTGAATTGAAAATGTTAAAAAATTAAAAAACCCGCCCAGACGACCGCTTAGCACGTAGGTGTCCGCCTAAACCGATTTTTCAAACACCAACAAAATACAATATAAAGAAATACATTTTATATATTTTGTTAGGTTCGCCAATACCATTAATTAGTCTCTCTACAAAATTGAAGAAATAAAACAACTCAAACACAAGCCATTAGCAAAAAATTACTTTAGAGAAGCTGACTTGCCCACCTTGTTTTGTTGTTGATTACAAGTTTACAAATTACAACCACAAACAAAAGATAATCTTACTTACTTTCTCCCAAAAGTAATTGGTTGTTTTAATCATTCCATGCTGTTAGAGCATTAATCGTGTTTATTGCTCTTAATATTATATATTAGTGTGTGTTTATTGATGAAACATATTGATCACATCATGGATAATTGGCATTTAATGCTAACTAGGGAATGCGATTAGGCTATTCCAAAAGAAAACTAATTAGTGGGAGGTTAGAGAATTGATAATTCTAATGTCCCTTTCCCACCCTTCTAGTTGTCGAGGAAAGGAGTGAGGAAATGAGAGAGGGAGCGGGTGTGACCACTAATTCTTCTCGAAATTTGCATATCTATGTATTTCGAGAATGCAAACACACATCTCAAGGGAGTGAGCGGTCACACCCACTCCCTCACCCATTTCCTTGCCATTTAGAATTTTCCGTCCCTTTCTGAGCATTATTGTTTGGGTACAAATAGTAAATTTATATCGATTAGTTTGCTAATTAGTGGCTGACGCTTGATTAAATATTAATCTTTGAGTTCAATTATGCAAATGGTACGTGGGATTGTGTAATAATTTAGTATCAAATGCAAGACCCATCTATTGTTTGATTAGGGAATAAAACAATATGATTAATGACAAGGAGGCCATCATAGGTTAGCGAGCTAGATCCCCGCTTTCGAGGGATTATCTTTTGTAAAATAACTTTTATTCAACAAAATCTTTATTATGATTTACCATTTCCATCTCGCTTTTTCTCGTAGAGTGTGTTTCTTCAGTCTTTTGTCTATTCACTGAGTTCATTTTCGGATCAACCAGCAATATGAAAGTTTACGTTTTTCGTGTGTTTGCAAGTGTAGACGGAGAAGATGATTGTTGAAAATTTGAATGAAAGCAATTAAAATAGATATTTTTATGCTTAAATTAGACGATGATACATAGAAAGACCACATTAATTGCTTAGAAAATCAAAATATGTGTAGCTGACTCTAAGAATATTGAAAATAAGTTTTGATGATATAATAATACCGATGCACCTACACATGAGAGACACATGCACCGTCGTAGTTATATATATACTTGAAAAATGTCAATTAATTCCAATTTCGAGTGCACAAATCAACTCATCTTTAGATACATCATCAAAATAGACCTTTTTCAAAAATAAAAAATGTAAGAAAGACAATAATAATGTCAACATCATATAACACATGAAATTGCAATTATAACGGTCATTGAAACCGTAACCCTAATTAAAGTTATATAAGTGGGGGTGGTGCTTTAAACTTTTCATCATTGATGTAATTGAAAGCCCTCGAAGTCATTAGATAAGTTGGAAAAGATGAAAACTCATGTCTTCTTTGTGTTTGTGCTTGTGGAAGGTGGGGGCACCATTCTTATGACCATGGGGCTCCTACTAGACCTCTCGAGAACTTTTAAGAAATTAATTAGGAGTTTCATTGACTAACTTTATTCCACATAAATCAAGTGTCGAATGAGTAAATAAGTGACTAATCAGCAAAGATTGTGATTTCGTTTTTCAAGTTAATTTCAGTATTTTGATTTTAAAAAATATTCGATGTGTAAAAAAAATATATAAATTTTAAGGATACATAAAATATATATAATAAATTTCAAGGGTATAAGATATGTGTAAAAAAATAAATATATTAAACACATTAAATAAAACTTAAATACTAAAAAATGAAACAAACATAAAATCAATATATGGTTAGAAAATCAGGAGGGAGTTTTTAAGGATCCCACAACTTATCAATAAGATGCAACCTACAGGTCAACAACCATAAGAAATAAACTATGCCGCAGGTGGGTCTCAAACCTAGGAGGTAGGGGACAAACTCACACAGCCCTAACCACTAGACCATAACACCATTGGCAAAAAAAATGTAGTTTTTAGTAGCTGATTTTTGTTTTTTTAACGAAAAATGAAATTTACGAAAAATTTTCAAAAAAAACCCCTCAAAAAAATGTTGTTTTTTATTTTGCCTTTTCTTTTCGTAATTTTAAAAAATAAAATTTTATCGAAAATACTATCCTTGCTAATGAGCTCACATAGGGGCAAGGATTAGGGTTTAGCTAAAGTTTCTCATTCGTCAAACTACATACAAGTATAATCTAGTTTTTTTTTTTAGTTTGACACTCATTAGTTTATACTTATTAGAATT
Organism: Berberis thunbergii; assembly: GCA_003290165.1. Lineage (NCBI taxonomy): Eukaryota > Viridiplantae > Streptophyta > Magnoliopsida > Ranunculales > Berberidaceae > Berberis > Berberis thunbergii. The sequence continues at coordinate 19,932 of QNQO01000534.1, read as the reverse complement.
TGACACTCATTTTGAAAATTATTTGAGTTTAACCATTGTTTTATGACTGAATCGTTAAATCCATATCATTAACAAGTTAAGATTAATTTTTGAACCATTTTACTCTTACCTTAGGTTAAACTAACGAATGAGATTTAGCCTAAATCACAAAACAATTTTTCGAAACCTCGTACCTTGCGATGCACTTCCTTCCTCCTCCTCTCGACGATTTATCTTCTTCCTTTTGCGACGAAGATGCACGTTCCTTCCTACTCCCTACTGCAATCTACTGTGACAGATTAAATCTTTCATGTGGGTGTGGGTTAATCATGTGGCGAAGGTTGGAGCCATGAAGTTCAAAGACTTAATGTTCAATTGGAATAATTTAACACGTGACCTTACTGATATTGGTTGTGTTATACCTTCACTGGCTTTAGCAATGTTTAGGGATGGCAATGGGGTGGATTTGAGCAAATCCATCCCCGATCCATCAGGAATAATGGATCCCCCAATCTGCCTCGCCAATCCGTTTATAATTTCGATCAAAATTCGTAACCGCCCCATGCGGATGGGCGGATATCCGCCCCGCCAATCCGCACAAAATTATAACAAAGAATTTCAGAGAATACTTCATTATCTGATCTAACTCGGATCTTACAAAGAACTACAGAGAATTATAAAGAATTCGTACAAAAAATTACAAAAAAAAAAAATCAATTTCTGAAATCAGATTTTAGATCTGAGATCTGATATAACTCAGATCTGATGAGTTATCTGATTTCAGATCTGAGATCTAATATAACTCAAATATTTTATGTCAGACGAGGAGATGAAGAAGAGACCACGATGGAGACAACATTTGAGTGTCTGTGAGAAGAAGACGAAGGGACAACCCTTCGCTGTGAGAGAGAAGGGTGGTCCGTGGTCGTCCCTCCGCCTTCGCTGAGATCAAATTTTCGGCTTTCGCTGTCATATCTGAGATCAATTTTGTTTTTTTTGAAAGAATAAGAACGACGCGGCGGAGATGGAGAGAGGCATGTTGCTCGTTGGTCTTTGGCCGAGATGGAGAAGAGACCAAGACAACGCAGAGAATGAGACGATGGCGGGCGAGAGAAACTTGTTGTTGGTCCGAGGCCGAGGTGGAGAGGAGACCGAGAGTTTTATCTCTTCACTTATTCATTTCATCTTTGTGACTGTGAGAAAAAATGAAGAGAAGTGAGTGAGAGAGGCTGAGGCATACAGGGTTTTTGTTTTTTTTTGCTTTTAAGTTGAGGGTAATTTTGTAATATCAAGACCTAAACGGATATTTGCGGGACGAATATAACTAAATTCGTATCCGCCCCGATTAATAAACAAATATAAATAAAAAATTCGTATCCGCCCCAAAATTCAGGAATCTTTTACCAAATTCGACCCAAACAATATGAGTGGAACAAATATTCGTAAAAATCTGCCCCACTGCCATCCCTAGCAAGGTTCTATCTCACTACAATGACATCTCTTGTTTTGCCTAATCAAAATAATAATAATTTGTGCATCGTTATTAATTTATTGGGTTCAGAGATAATTATGTTCGAACCGATGGTTTTCACCACGCCAAGGTGACACTTTATCGCTGAGTTATAGCACACGGTTTTGAATCATAGCACACGGTTTCGTAAAATCCCTGCTCGCCGAGACGATTTAGAAATGAATTCAAGTAGTGTTCCACTGATGTGAATGTGTTTGGGATCTTTCCCACCTGCCCAAACAAATCCCAATGAAACAAAACCTAAAAACCTAGTTCTTAATCAGCATTCAAAACCACTGACAATCCACCAAGTCGAGTCGACTCAGCAATATCACCGTATATATTAGTAAATTAATAACATAGATTATATCATTATTAAAATAAATTAATTGCGAGTGTCAAATTCTAATAAATATAAATTAATGAGAGTCAAATTAAAAAAAAATCTTATAATCTATTTCAAATTTCTGAGTGTAACCTTGATTTTCACTTGGGACCTCATAAGGATCTAATTTCATAGGTCGGCTTCTAATTAATTCTTTTCGCTAAAATTTAATAAGAGTCCGGCAAGCATCATAGATGCAACCCAAATTTAATTGAAAGTCCATTTGATTTTCTTATCTTTTAACTCACAATTCCAATGGAGATATGTTTATTTAGGGTAATGGGGTCATCGATCCTTAACCCTAAAATGCTCTCAAAACTCCATGCTCTTATCCTCTTGAACCATCAACTTCTATACCTCAGTTTGAAGTACATGTTCTCCTTGTTTAGGATAAATATTAGCATCTCTTGTCTTCAATATCAACATCCATTTTGCCCAAAAAGGTACTAAAGTAAAAGCTAGGGGCTCCCTTATCACAATGGTCCTCAGGATAGGTTTCCTCTCAATATAGGAACTTCAATCAAAACTCGTTAACCTCGATCAGCATGTTAAACAGTGGATAGTCCTTTCAAAGTTTCAATTACTATGGCTTTATTATTTAGGTCTATAGATACATATCTTTCACAATAAATCATATATGTTGGTCAATTAGTGCCTCAAAGTGTAGCAAAATTTGATTGGGAAAAACTTTTTCTTGGAGATTTTATGCCAAGTGTCTACCAACCATACAAGCATTCATATCGTTCTTTGATTTCGATATTAGTTACATGTTGATTGTCAAAAAAAATTGTTATCACTTAATCATTTACTTGAACAAGCTTCATTAGCAATTTTGGTTGAATAGACATTATATTCCGTGGGTAGAAATATGAAACACAAATCACAATTGAAAAAACTCTTAGACACGTCAATAGATAATGAGGTAGTGATGAATATTCGCCAAATGACGAACACTTGTCAAAATATTCTTGGCGACGTCTTTTTTTTCTTATGTTGAATGCATATAACCATCAAAATAAGGATAATGGTATTAAATTTATATAATTTGGCCAAACCATTTAGGTGGGGTTATCGTCTTAAACAAGGCAAATAAAAAGTCGTTTTACTTTGATCTATTTGTCCTCGGATGAATGCTCAAGATTTTCTTCCTAACTTATCCGTTTATACTTTCAAATATTCTAAAAACCTATCTTTCAATAATGGTTTTGACCATGAAAATCAAGAGGAGGCAACAGTAATTTATGGTTATGAGATTTTGGAAAGATTAAGAAAAGTTAAATAGTTTAAAGAAGATGCCCATGGTTTATGAAAAACAGAGAGAAAAAGCAAAATAATGAGAAAAAAACACAATGAAATAAAGATAAGAAAGGTACCCTCTTTGATGATGAAGCAAACCCACAGAGGGGGGAAATATGGGGCCTATGAAAGAAAAGAAAGATACCCTCTTTGATGATGACCCAAACCCATAGAGGGGGAGCAATGGGACCAATGCGTGCTCATATGAGAAGAAGTGGGTGAGATTAATTCAATTCATTGTATTCATTTATTGATGAAAATGAGGACTGATAGGGATTGGAAAAGGTATGCAAAGAGGTAAAATGATTGTTGGGTTTGTCTATATTCATACATTGCTAGAGTAATTAACGTCTACATTACCAAAGTATATTGTGAATTAGACTTTCTTCATGATAAACTTCTGTACATTTGTTGAGCTTGGATGTTTTACATGTTATATCGAGATGTACACCTATGATCATGTGTGATCATTGCTACGTTGAAAAAATGCCCTCAATTTTTTTTTTTCTTCACATTGGTCCATCCATATGCCGACTAAAAATATATTAGTATGTTCTCTTTTTGATCAGTTTTTAATTGAAAAAGGATAGAACAAAGTAATATCAAATTGCACATATGTAGTGAAGAATGGAAGGTGGTTAGGTACAAACACTAAATACATTTGTGTAGTTAACTAATATTTGAATCCAAATGTACATCTTGTAGAATTATGAAGTATGTAATTTTAAAGGTCGCTAATAGTAGTATACTACTAACTTTGATAATTATGCACTTTTCCTGAGTTTTTGAGCTCTTCATTAACCACTTTTACTCTAGGTGCCTCAATTCAGCTGCATAGTTACGTGTATTAATAACTTCGTGAACCCAAATCAAATTATAATCATTTTAACAAAATAATGTTGTTATTCTTGCGCTACTATTAAAAATGTTGCAACATACTTTATGTTTTGTTACAAGTTTTTATCACTTTTTTAGTTTCCTCCATTGCCTCATTAGATAATGCAAAATTAATCATAATAAACTAAATATGTTGTTATTGTTTTTGCAACAATTAAGTGAATACCTTTTATATTAATAAATCATTCCAAAATAATGAAATTGGTTTCATAAAAAATGCATGAAAGCTTATAAAAATGAGCATGAAAAAAAAAATTTAGGTAATTTAATTTTATGCAGCATATAACTATGGAATTGATTTGGAGCCCTATTCGGTCACACCATCCCCACCGACGCCCCTAGGCGAGATCTGATAATAACCATATTAGGGGTACAACCATGGACACTTTTGTGTCAACAAGTTAATAAACTAACTTTGGTGTTCCATATCTACATTTCCATGGTATTGGCAGAGTTGCCAACTATGATTGGAGGGTTTTCCTGGTGAGTTTAAAACTTGGTTTGGGTTATTCTTCAGTAGTTTGAGATAATAGATTATAGAATTTGGTTTTTTGTGCTAGTTTTCCGTTGAATATTCTAACGAGTTTAGTTGTGATTCATTTTTGGCCAAGTTATCAGATGGCTGACTGTTATTTATTGTCAAGTAAGACAATGAGTGTATATATATATATAATAACTTTGTATCGTTAATCTTAACAGTACATCAAATTGATAATTTTGTAACAATCCAAAAAATAGTAATATTTTTTAGCTATAACAATCTACAAAGCAATTTTACACATTTTCACAAACAAAGCGATTCAATAAATGTATCACTAAAAATAGTATGGGCTTATAAGTGATGATATTCATGGTGATATAATTTATTGTATCAATTTTTTTTAGCTATTTTTCATTTTGTTGACTAAATTTAGTTTTAACTTGAAAGTGTTTGATGGATTGTAATAGTTCAAAAGTATTACTATTTTTTAAAGTTGTTACAAATATGTCAATTTGATATAGTGTAAATTCTGACAGGAGACATTTGCAGCAACAAAATTTAAACAGATTTCAGGATTGTTAATACTAAAGGGTTAGAGACTGAATTATTTGTGTACAAATAGTTTTCTCAACCACTCTTTAAGATCTCACTCTCCAAATGAACCAAAATTTCATGTAGAGATTTTAGTGGTGGCCACAAGCCCAACCAGTACACTACACCACGGCCATTTTTGCTAGGGTCAACAAGCTCTTGTGTAGGGACTTGCAGTAAGCTGCCATTTTGTGTGCGAATAGTCCCTTTGCAATTTGGGTAACTGTCAGTGTCTGCTGTTCTCATCGTTTCACTGGACCTTGAGTTGCCCTACCCAAACTAGTTTGCCTAATTGGGCTTAATGCGTCAAGAACGACTAGTTGGATTCTAATAAGACATGAAATATACTTTTATAGTCTCAGTGCCCCACCCATGCAACTCTTGTATTTGCTCGTCTTTTCACCTTTGTTATTTCTTTTGCATTTTTTTCCTTCTTGTATTCTTTTGGAGGAAGACGATATGACATCCCCCAACTTCACCATAAGGTTCGACTGGCCCCTAGGACTAGTCAGCTCAAGAAGGAGCTGCTTTGGTCAGTGCAATAGGGGCCACTTACTAAGGTCAATGCGCATAGAAGTTTACTATGGTCAGTGCATAGTGAGATTCTTTCGTAATCCCCAGAGTATGATACCTTATACAACAGTGACTTCTTCTGCTGGGAAGCAGGAAACTAGTTACTAATATATATCAATCAGTCTAGATGACTACTTTTAGTGATTTAAAGGGCTAGGAATGTGGTTTCATGGATTGCTACATTGTGAGTTCCATTGTTATGTTGCCCGTCACTTGTATGAACATCAGGGATACTACCTTGTGAGTTCCATTTACCATTTCATTTGAAATAATGTAATTTAGGAGGTGCTATGAGATTATAAGATCCTGATTCTTTTCGCATCACTGTGTCTTACCCTATTGTTATAACAGAATTTTTTAGCCAATTTGCAAGCCGCGCAAATGGCCATTGTCATGTAAAATGATTATGCTACCTTAATAATTTATTAATGATGAAAATGAATATTAAAGGTAATCTTAGTGGTTAGTAATGATATTTCAACAATCTCTTGCCTTGAAATGTATAGAAAATGAATATGTGGCATGATTTTATAAAGATAACTGGAAATCCAGATGTAGTAGTAATGTAGTTAAAGGCTATTTTGGCTTAAAGCATGCAGACTAAAACAAGGAAACAAGTTAAGTTGTCAAGCCTATGGACTATAAATTTGGCTAGAGACTTGGTGGTGATTGTTTGTACCACTTTTAAGTGACGGACCATCTCGTTTAACCTGTTTGGTTGCATGCGCTTATAAGTGGTTAACAATCCATTTTGGAGTTTAGGGCTGAAAATCGAACTGACTGTTCTGTTTTTTCACCTAAACCGTGAACCGAACCGACTTAGGTCGATTTTAAAATTTTCAAACCGAAACTCAACCGACCATTAACAAAAATCAAACCGATTCTAATTTATACAAATCGTAACCGAACTGAACCGACTAAAATTGAACCAAAATCGAACCGACCGACTATTTTAAACACATTGTATTATTTATATATAAAATATTTATTATTTATTATATATATTCGGTCGGTTCGGTTTGGTTGGTTAAAATCACATAAAAAATGAAAACCGAACCGACCACTTCGGTTTTGAATTTTTTAAAACCGAAACTGATTCGAACCGAATCTAAACCGAACCAGTGAGGGATGGCAGTGGGGCGAATTTTCACGGATATCCGCTCCATTTGCTCCGTTTGGGGTGAGATTTGGTTAAGGGTGTATGGAGGATGGGGCGGATACGGATATCCAAACTGTATCCGTTTATTATTCGGGGCGGATACAGATTTGGCCATATCCGCCCCACGAATATCCGTAAATCCATTTAAGAATGTAAAATACTGAAATACCCTCGACCCTTTAAAAAAGAAAAAAAAAACACCCAAATCATTATCTTTCTCAGACTCTCACTCTTTGTCTTTGCATCTTTTTGACTTTTCTTCAGTTCCTCCTCAAAGCTTCGATCTTCTGTTGTTGAGTGAAAGCTTTGTTAATCAACAAAGGCTTCGAGTGAAAGACTTTGATCTTCAGCTTTTGAGTGAAAGGCTTCGATCTTCAGCTTGTTGATGAACACGATGATAATTCCTCATCAAAGCTTTCACTCCTCTTTCATCAACAAAGAGGAGGCTTCGATCTTCTGCTCACCTTTCACTCAAAAGCTTGTGAAAGAAGCAAGCTTCCAACTGAGTGTTTGGTCGAAGGAAGGGAGATTGGCTCGATCTGATGGATGGTGGTGGCTCGATCTGGTGGATGGTGGCTCGATCTGATGGATGGTGGTGGGTGGTGGTTCGATCTGATGCGATCCGTGGCTCGATCTGGATCTGATGCGATCTGGATCTTTGGATATGTCGATCTGATCTGGATCCCTGGATTTGTCGACCTGGATCGCTATCGATCTCGATCTCGATCTGATGCGATTTGTGGCTCGATCTGGATGCGATCTCTCGATCTCGATCTGGATCTCGATCTCGATCTTGTTCTGATCTGGATCTGGATCTGATGGATGGTGGTGACTCGATCTTGATCTGATGGATGGTGGTGGATGGCTCGATCTGATGGATGGTGGCTTGATCTAGTTGTGTGATTTGTTGTTGGCTGAGGTCTGAGATCTGTTTTTAATATGTGTTTTTGATATTTGTTTCTAATATTTGAAATCTTCGAACTGTTGATATTCGATCTGTTTCTGATATTTGAAATGACTTAAATTGTTTTATTTTTTTCTTCGGGTATTTGGGGCGGGGCGGATATCCACCAATCTGTCTGGTTCGGGAATGGTTTTTACAAAATATGATAAACGGATATTTGGGGCGGATTTGGATATCCGTGATCTCTAGCGGGGCGGGGATGGATTTGTCCAAATCCGCCCCGTTGCTATCCCTAAAACAAGTTAAGTTGTCAAGCCTATGAACTATAAATTTGGCTAGAGACTTGGTGGTGATTGTTTGCACCACTTTTAAGTGACAGACCATCTCGTTTAACCTGTTTGGTTGCATGCGCTTATAACTGGTTAACAATCCATTTTGGAGCTTAGGGCTGAAAATCTAACCGACAGTTATGTTTTTCACCTAAACCGTGAACCGAACCGACTTAGGTCAATTTTAAAATTTTCAAACCAAAACCCAACCGACCATTAACAAAAATCAAACCGATTCTAATTTATACAAACCGTAACCGAATTAAACCGACTAAAATTGAACCAAAATCGAAATAAAATCGAACCGACCGACTATTTTAAACATATTGTATTATTTATATATAAAATATATATTATTTATTATATATATTCGGTCGGTTCGGTTCGGTTGGTTAAAATCACATAAAAAATGAAAACCGAACCGACCACTTCGGTTTTGAATTTTTTAAAACCGAAACCGATTCGAACCAAATTTAAACCGAACCAATCGGTTCGGTTTAGATTGGTTCGGTCGGTTTAATCGGTTTGATTGGTTTTTTGTTCAGCCCTATTGGAGCTTATAGCCACTTATAGGTTTTTATGAGTTTTGAATGACTAAAATACCCCAAGTAAACACACAATTCCCACTCAATGTGTTACAAAATGGTAAACCCTAATAAGCTAATACATCTCAACATTTCATTCATTTATAAGCCATGCACGGGTTTTCAATTAAGTATAAATTCCATTATAATTTCCTTTCACATAATCCATTTGGTGAATACCCACCACAGTCCACAAATACCACAATACCAACTATCTGGCAGGGTTCGAACTCTGGAGGATGTTATATATCAACTTCTAACACAAACAAATACCACAATATCATGCATAATGTCACAACTATCTTCTTGCCTAGCCAATTGAGGTTGACAAGTGTAAATAATGTAGAGTATTCCACATTGTTCTAGAGAGAGTTCTCTAGAACCTCCCATAAAATTTCATAGAGTTCCATAGGATTGTAGTCCTTAGATATTTCTAAGGAAGTGTGTAGAAGCTCATTGTAGACCGTTAGATCAAATTGATCACCACCGTCCATTAAGGAGGTGGAGTTGTATAAATAGGCTAAGATCTCATTTGTGTAATCACCTCAGAAAATTCAAGCAATACAAGTTCTAGTTCTCTTAAGCTCTCTTGTGTGTTCTTAGCTTGCTTAGTTTTCAAAAGTCTAAGTAAGTCTTTTGTGGGCAAGGTTGACTAGTTTTCTTTGATAAGTCGGGGCAAAGTTTGCTAGTGCCGCACGGAAAGTACTTGTGAAAAGAAAGCCCATGATAGTTGGTATCAGAGCAAGGTTTGACAAGGTTGGTGAAATTATTCTACACAAGAGAATGTCGTCAGAGGTCAACAACCCAACAATTGGCAACAACGACAAAGGTGGAAAAGTCCGCAAGGACAAGTCGAAGGACATGATCGCTGCGATGGATGAAGGGTTGGCTAAGTTGTGTGCCACCATGTCCGACTTGAGGGAGAAAGTCGAAGAGATGGACCGACGCATCGAGGGGCAAAAGTCCAATGGGGAGGACCAAGAGCTCCGAGAAGAGATGCAAGGAGCCTTGAACGCAGTAGTGGACATGGTGTCCAAGAAGATCGAGTCCCTTGAAGCACAAATTGTTGCCAAAGATGTGGAGATGTATGCTTACAGGGAAAGAGTTGAGAAGCTAGAAACTCAACTCAATGTGTGTATGACTGCGGTAGCCAATGGTGGGACTACACCAGAGACAATAACCCACAGAGTTGAAGCTCCCAAACCTAAGGCCTATGGTGGGGTAAGGAATGCAAGGAAGATCGACAACTTCTTGTGGAACATGGAACACTACTTTGATGCGGTTGGCATAATAGATGAAGCATCTAAGGTACGTAGTGTCTCCTTATATTTAAATGATGTTGCTACAGTTTGGTGGCGCAGAAGGTCCGATGATGTCAAGAAAGGATTGTGCACCATTGACACTTGGGAAGAATTCACGAAGGAGCTCAAGAAACAATTCTACCAGGAGGATGCCAAAAACGAAGCTAGGGCCAAGCTTCGTCGCCTTCAACATAAGGAAGGCCACATAAGGGAGTATGTGAAGGAGTTCTCGGAGTTGCTCTTGGAGATTCCTGACATGGGAGAAAATGATGTTTTGTTTAGCTTCCTTGATAGCCTAACGGGTTGGGCCAAGTTGGAATTGAAGAGGCGAGGTGTGCAAGACCTTGTAACGGCTATGGCTACGGCTGAATCCTTGATTGAGTTCAAGAGAAAAGACTCATCCAAGGGACAAGGAAAAAGGCCGAATAATGATGGCAAAGGTGGGGGAGACAAAGAGAAGTCCTCCAAGGAACACAAGTACTCCAAAGACAAGGGGAATGAGAAAAGAGATGGATCACCCAAGAAGATATCTTGCTTCTTATGTAGTGGACCCCATCGGGCATTCGAGTATCCCAACCGGGGGAAACTTGTCGCGTTTGTCATGGAGAAAAAAAGCAAAGGAGGAAAGGAGAATCGCTTCAATGAATCTCCTAAGTGCCATTCAAGCTAAGGTCGAAGAACAACCACGTGGAAGGATGTACATGGAGACCGAGATCGGGAACAAGACTTTGAAAGCCATGGTGGATACCGGAGCCGACACAGTCTACATGGCCAAAAACCTTGTTGAAGAAATTGGCCTATCATATACGAAGGAGAAAGGATATATCAAGGGAGTCAATGCTAAAAGTCTCCCAATTGAAGGAATAACTCGTGGTACCGATATTCGGCTTGGACAATGGCGAGGTAAAATCGACATAACTATTGCTCCAATTGATGATCACAAGTTCTATTTGGGTATATATTTCTTGGACATGGTGAAAGCGTTCCTAGTTCCATATGCCAACACCATGTGCATCATGGAGAAGGGACAATCTTGTGTTGTGCCCGTGGTACGTGAGAGAAGTAAGGAGAGAATGGTGTCCGCTCTCCAACTTTCTAAAGGAGTAAAGAGGAATGAACCTACTTACTTGGCTACCCTCAAGGAAGACGAAGGTCCCATGGATGGAGAGGTGAATGTACCTAAGGCCGTTTAATATGTTCTCAAGGAGTACAAGGATGTTATGCCTGCCGAGTTACCGAAGAAGCTTCCACCAAGGAGAGAGGTAGATCATGCTATTGAGTTAGAAGTTGGAGCAAAGCCACCCGCATTTGCTCCTTATCGTATGGCACCTCCTGAGCTCGAGGAGTTAAGAATACAATTGAAGGATTTACTAGATGCTGGTTATATCCAACCCTCCAAAGCTCCCTATGGTGCGCCAGTCTTATTTCAAAAGAAACATGATGGATCCCTATGACTTTGTATTGACTATCGGGCACTCAACAAGGTCACTATCAAGAACAAGTACCCGATTCGACTTATTGCGGATCTCTTTGATCAACTTGGTGATGCAAGGTACTTTACCAAACTTGACTTGTGCTCGGGATACTATCAAGTCCGCATAGCCGAAGGAGATGAACCAAAGACGGCATGTGTTACAAGGTACGATTCTTACGAATTCTTAATCATGCCATTTGGTTTAACTAATGCGCTGACCACATTTTGCACTCTAATGAATAAGGTACTAGCTCCTTACCTTGATCGGTTCGTAGTTGTGTACCTTGATGACATTGTTATCTATAGTAAGACATTGGAAGAACATGTTGATCACTTGAGGCAAGTGTTCCAAACCTTGAAGGAAAACAAGCTCTATGTCAAAAAGGAGAAGTGCTCATTTGCCCAAGAGGAGGTGACATTCTTGGGTCATATCATTGGCAAAGACAAGCTTTGTATGGACAAGTCCAAGGTACAAGCCATCCAAGAATGAGAACCACCAACCAAAGTCACCGAGTTAAGGTCTTTCCTTGGCTTGGTGAACTATTATAGAAGGTTCATCAAAGACTATTCTTCCATAGCCGCTCCATTGACGGACTTGCTCAAGAAGGGACGAAGTTGGGATTGGAGTTCAAAATGCCAACACGCTTTTGAAGGATTGAAGAAGGCAATTGTGGAAAAACCGGTGTTGGCACTTCCCAACCGTTCTATGTCTTTTGAGGTACATACAGATGCTTTTGACTTTGCTATTGGTGGGGTATTGATGCAAGAAGGGCATCCTATTGCCTTTGAAAGTAGGAAGCTCAATGATACTGAGAGGCGGTACACAATACAAGATAAGGAAATGTCTGCGGTTGTGCATTGCCTGCGAACATAGCGACATTACTTGCTTGGGAGCAAATTTGTGGTCAAGACCGACAATGTTGCCACTAGCTACTTCCACACACAGAAGAAGCTCACACCAAAACAAGCTAGGTGGCAAGATTTCTTGACAGAGTTCGATTACACTTTGGAGTACAAGCCTGACAAAACTAATCTTGTTGCGGATGCTCTAAGTAGAAAAGGAAAACTTGCTGACCTAAGTTAACCTCAAAGCAACTTGAAGGGACGCATAAAGGAAGGATTGACACATGATTCCATGGCTCAAACCATCATAGCTCTTGTCAAAAATGGGAAGACAAGACGGTTTTGGGTGGAGAATGGCTTGATATACTCTAAGCGAAGGCGGATCTATGTTCCACCTCATGACAACCTAAGGAAGGAAGTCTTGAAAGAATGCCATGATAGCAAGTGGGCGGGACATCCAGGTATACATCAGACTCTTTCTCTTGTGAAAGATTCCTATTATTGGCCAAGTATGAGGGATGATAACGAAGCATACGTGAAGACTTGTCTTGTATGCCAACAAGACAAAGTGGAGCAAGTGAGCAACAATCACCTGTCGGCTTACTTGAACCCCTCCCCATCCAAGAAAGACATTGGGAAAGTGTTTCCTTAGATTTTATAGTTGGGTTGCCCGCATCGGAAGGTTGCAATTGGATACTTGTGGTCGTGGACAGATTTTCGAAGTATGCCACCTTCATTCCCACACCCAAGGAGTGCACAGCCGAGCAAGCCGCACAATTATTCCTCAAACATGTGGTGAAATATTGGGGTGTTCCCAAATCTATCATTAGTGATCGGAATACTCGGTTCACAGGAAAATTTTGGACTGAGTTGTTCAAGTTGTTGGGTACCGACCTTAATTTCTCTACTAGCTTTCATCCTCAAACGGATGGTCAAACGGAAAGGATGAATGCATTGCTGGAGTTATATCCTAGGCACTATGTGAGTGCCAACCAGCCAGATTGGGCTAAGTTGCTAGATGTTGCCCAATTCTTTTTTAACTTGCAGAAGAGTGAAGCGACTGGTCGTAGCCCATTTGAGATTGTCATGGGACAACAACCTATGACCCCGAGTTCTATTGCCACTGGCTACACTGGAGTGAGTCCATCAGCCTATAAGTTTGCCAAATGATGGAATGATCAAGCTGATGAGGCTCGAGCTTATCTGGAAAAGGTATCCAAGAGGATGAAGAAGATAAGAAGAGACGACCTCGAGAGTTTCAGGTTGGAGACCTTGTGCTTGTCAAGATGCATGCTCATGCCAGACTTTCTGGGCTGCATCGTGGCCTTAGCAGGAGATATGAGGGTCTTTTCCCCATAGTCAAGAAAGTGGGAAAGTAATAAGCCTACAAGGCCGAGTTACTGCCGAGGATCAAGTTTCATCCCGTCTTTCATGTGAGCCTACTGAAACCGTATAAGGAAGATCAGGATGATCTAAACAGAGGAGTTTCACAAAGAGCACCAATGGGCGTGAGGATCCAACATGACAAAGAACCAGAGATTATCTTGTCAGATCGTATGGTGCGTCATTCCAACCAACCTTCCACACATGAGCTACTTGTCAAGTGGAAAGGATTGCCAGAAAGTGAAGCTAGCTGGGAGACAATCCAACATTTGTGGCAATTCAAGGAGAAAATCAAAGCGTACGAGGATTTGAAAGCAACGAGGACGTCGCCTGATTTGGTGGGGGAAAATGTCACAACTATCTTCTTGCCTAGCCAAGTGAGGTTGGCAAGTGTAAATAATGTAGAGTATTCTATATTGTTCTAGAGAGAGTTCTCTAGAACCTCCCATAAAATTTCATAGAGTTCCATAGGATTCTAGTCCTTAGATATTTCTAAGGAAGTGTGTAGAAGCTCATTGTAGATCGTTAGATCAAATTGATCATCACCGTTCATTGAGGTGAAGTTGTATAAATAGGTTAATGCCTCATTTGTGTAATCACCTCAGAAAATTCAAGCAATACAAGTTGTAGTTCTCTTAAGCTCTCTTGTGTGTTCTTAGTTTGCTTAATTTTCAAAAGTCTAAGTAAGTTTTTTGTGCGCAAGACTGACTAATTTTCTTTGATAAGTCGGAGCAAAGTTTATTAGTGTCACACAAAAAGTACTTGTAAAAAAAAACCCGTGACAATAAGCACTCATGAACATTTTGGTGCTTGGAGACGTTAGGCCTTTGGCTGTTGAATCGAATGATATGCACACTCATAATACCCCATTTTGCAATTGTTGACTCACTTACGTCTTCACTGCAGTAATCATGGGCGTCATATGATTCCAGCTTCTTTTCTTTGTTTCAACAGTATGGGTAACTTTTGGCTCAGTGTACTTTTAAAATTGCCGGTAGAGTTCTTAACGACAACATGGTAGAATGCTTTGCTGAGTGCGTCAAGCTCTCATGGATGGAAGCAGGGCACTTTGTAAGGACACTCATCAAGAACTCTAGATTCAGTTTTAAATGAAATAGAACTAACGGTCTGAATGACTTTATAGGGGTCTGTAATGACATTAGGCATGAACTCCATAGCAAAGAACACGAGTTTGCTACGCACGCAGCCAACCAGTATTCTACATGTATATTCTATGTATCCCAGTTTATGTCATCAAAAGACTTGAATTGTGTGAAAACATACAATGAAAATAGAGACACGTACGTACAATAATTTTTTGGAAAACTAACAAGTCACGTCTAACTCTTTTTGTGTGCGAAGAAAGCACAGGCAAAATAAACTGTGAGATCCTGAGTGGGCAGACCTGAGGTGGGGGTGAGGGTGAGGGTTGGAGCCCAACAAGCCCAAGATGCCCAACAAGTCGAGAGGGGTTAGATGAACTACAAGGGGAATCATAGTCTCATATCGCCTGAGTAGGGGAGGAGGATGATCCTTATATGTGCGGAGTCAACTCCCCATTGTATCGAGACATTTTAAAGCCATGAGAGTCGGATGGTAGCCCCAAATGACAGTATCAGTACAGTGCGGAAGGGGGTCGTCACATAAACACTCTAAAATCACCAAGGTGGAACCAATGCCCATTCCTCCAATTTTCCACGCAATCAAACACTCCCTGGATGATACGCAATGTTTATATGATCGTCTGTCTTGCCTACAACCATGTCTCTAGCCCTCCCCTTAAGAAGCCAATACTTCTTCAAAACACCTTCCTTAACAAGCCCAGCCTTCTCAACCACTCTCCTAGACCTCACATTCTCCACATCAATCAAAGCTTCAACCCTCTCTAATCCTTCCATTTCTTCAAATATGCCAGAAACCACCATCTTCACAACTTGTGTAGCTATTCCTTGTCCCCAGTACATCGACAATAAAGAGTATCCAATCTCTGCCCTGCATCTATTACTACCTTGGGCTCGAGTTACCGTTACATCTCCTATAGGCCGGTCCCTTAGACATTGCTTTGAACCATGGGTCTGGAATGATTATCTCCTTTAAGTATGCTTTAGCTTCTTCTTTGGTGATATGAATGTTCCAATTACAAAATTGGCTCACTTGATCATCAGTTATCAATGCGAAGTAGTCATCAAGATCATCTAGATTGAATGGTCTAAGAGAGATGTCTGACGGGTTCATGTTGGTCTGTACCAGCTATGAACTTGGGTCTAAACGATGGTTTTGGACTTTTGGTATCTAGTCTTGGTTTTCTATTGGTCCTATCTATATAGATTGGCTGTGCTAAAAAACCCTTGTAACTTAACAAACAAGGGAAGAATACTTGGACATCGTCGAGCACTTTTTGTAGTGGCATATGCTTTGGTTGACATACACTTCAACTAACTATAAAGATCGAGATTTAGAGAACTAAATTATAAAGATGTAATGGTATATTTAAACTGTAACTTCTAAACCATTTTAGTGAATTTGCCGTCTTGTGTTGAGCACGTGACAACATTAGCACATAGAAAGCGCATTGGGAACGACCTCATGCACAACACATAGAAAAGTCACAAATGTTCGGTACGTGCGACGATAGAAGATCTTCACCTTGTGGACTTAAGTTTTGAAGGAAAATTTGCATCACGTGCTCGCTACATGATGCCTCATTCCTTCTTCTTCGAGCAAATACAAACTGAAGGGAAGATAACTAAGGGAGAATGAGTCGAACACCTCTGATGGACGGGACAAGAAACTATCGACAGAGAAGGGTAACCAATAGGAAGCGAGGAAAGTGGAGAACTCATCAGGAGAGCCAACTAACCAGAAGCAGACATAGAGACACTTTCGACCAGGAGAATCCGGTCAACTATGCTGGATAGCGACTAAAAAGGTCCTACAAACACATCCAATGAGGATCAACCAATGCGACTGCAACACATAAGATCGGGACAAACGAAGGGATTCCATCAACCAGACTGGAGTTGTGCCACTGAGGGAGGAAAGTGACTGAAGTCAAAAGTAGACTATTTGGCAATTGTAGTACTCTACAAAGTACACACTTTACATGAACCGTTGTAAGGTCATTAATGCAAAATATGGACAAATAAGTAAGGAGTAGAATAAATAGAGCCCTTAGACCAACAAGGGGAGGGGGTTTGTAACTCTAAGAAAGCTCTAGGAAAATTCTCAATCCTTGAATCTCACTTGGTTTCTAGCTTTCTTTTGTGTTCTTCTTTGATTACTATTCGACTCTCATCTGACTTGAGCGTTGGAGACTCATAACACGGGGATACCCGTATTTGTGAGTGTGTTGTAGGTGAGTAACATGAACCCGTCAGACATCTCTCTTAGACCATTCAATCTAGATGATCTTGATGACTACTTCGCATTGATAACTGATGATCAAGTGAGCCAATTTTGTAATTGGAACATTCATATCACCAAAGAAGAAGCTAAAGCATACTTAAAGGAGATAATCATTCCAGACCCATGGTTCAAAGCAATGTCTAAGGGACCGGCCTATAGGAGATGTAACGGTAACTCGAGCCCAAGGTAGTAATAGATGCAGGGCAGAGATTGGATACTCTTTATTGTCGATGTACTGGGGACAAGGAATAGCTACACAAGTTGTGAAGATGGTGGTTTCTGGCATATTTGAAGAAATGGAAGGATTAGAGAGGGTTGAAGCTTTGATTGATGTGGAGAATGTGAGGTCTAGGAGAGTGGTTGAGAAGGCTGGGCTTGTTAAGGAAGGTGTTTTGAAGAAGTATTGGCTTCTTAAGGGGAGGGCTAGAGACATGGTTGTGTATAGCTTTCTTAGACCAGATATGAGTAGGAGAAGCGCGAGTTCTGTACCTATGGAATGTTTGATTGCGCGGAAAATTGGAGGAAAAGGCATTGGTTCAACCTTGGTGATTTTAGGGGTGTTTGTCTTGCCAGTGCTGCTTTTTGCTCGCAAAAAGAGTTATGCCTAACTTTCTTTCCACCAAAACAATCATATTGTTGTAGGAATTTTTTAGCCAAGTGGATGGCACTCTGACTGTCACAGAGAACCTCAACACTATCTTGTTCCACACCCAAGTCATTTACAAGACCTTGATGCCACAATGCTTCTTTTACACCTTCTGTCAATGCCATATACTCTGCCTCTGTAGTAGAGAGAGTCACTGTATCCTGAAGCATAGATCTCCAACTAACCGGAGCACCGTATATCTGAAATACGTAACCAGTAGTAGATCTTCGTCTATCTAGATCACCAGCATAATCAGAATCAACAAACCCACGAACCTGACATGAATCTCCACCGAAGTCCAAACCCACATCCAAGGTACCTTTTAAGTACCTAAGCATCCATTTCACTGCCTCCCAATGTTTCTTCCCAGGGTTTTTCATATACCTGCTCACAACACTAACAGCCTGTGAAATGTCAGGGCGTGTACACACCATAGCATACATTAAACTGCCAACTGCACTAGCATAAGGAACATGCGACATGTATTCCTTTTCTTCCACTGTGACTGGAGATAACTTTCGAGAAAGTCTAAAATGTGAAGCCAAAGGAGTAATAACCGACTTTGCGTTTTCCATGCCAAACCGTGATATAACCTTCTCAAGGTACCCCTTCTGTGAAAGAAATAATTTTTTATTCTCCCTTTCTCTTCTTATCTCCATACCAAGTATCTTCCTTGCAGCACCCATATCCTTCATCTCAAACTCAGAAGCAAGTTGAGACTTCAATTTATTTATCTCCACCATATTCTTACAGGCAATGAGCATATCGTCAACATAGAGCAAAAGATAAATAAAATCGCTACTACGAAGTTTTTTCAAGTAAACACAACAATCATACTTACTTCGTGTGAACCCATGTTTCAACATAAAAGTGTCAAACCGTTTGTACCACTGCCTAGGTGACTGCTTTAACCCATAAAGTGATCTCCTCAAACGACAAACATGGTCTTCTTTTCCAACAACCTTAAAACCTTCCGGCTGATGCATATAAATTTCCTCCTCTAAGTCTCCATGCAAGAAAGCTGTTTTCACATCAAGTTGTTCAAGCTCAAGGTCACCATGAGCTACCAAGCTCAACAACACACGAATAGAAGTGTGTTTTACCACAGGCGAAAATATCTCATTGTAGTCAACGCCTTCCCTCTGAGCAAAACCTTTAGCTACTAATCTTGCCTTGAACTGAGTACCAGACTCTAGAGTAGTCTGTTTCTTCTTAAACACCCACTTGCAGCCAATTGCTTTCCTTCCATTAGGCAACGACACTAGATCCCAAGTATGGTTCTTTTGGAGAGACTCCATCTCACCCTGCATAGTTACTAACCAACTCTGACTATCTGAATGACGCGCATCCTGCTTGTAAGTAGTTGGCTCATCATCTTCCATAGAGAGTGCATATGCAACCAAATCAACTATATTCAACTGACCATAGTGCTTCAACGGTTCTTCAAAGCCAAATTTTTGAACTTGCTTAATCGATCGTTTTGACCTAGTTAAGGCCAAAGGTTGCTGCTGGGATTGATTATCTTCAACTGGTTGTTGTTCCTCATGGTCTTCAGGCTCATAATTCAGATCATGTGTGCCTGCTTCAACTACTTGTTCATCTGCTGCATCCACAGATGCTTCAACTTCCACTTTCTGAGTGTTACTAGATTCACCACCACTATCAACCAACTCCTTAGCTTTAGTACAAGCTAACAAGGAATTCTCATCAAATGTAACATCTCGACTGATCACAAATTTATTATCCTCTAAACACCATAGACGATAACCCTTCACGCCTTTTGCATACCCCAAGAAAATGACCTTCTTAGCCCTAGCATCAAGCTTATTTTCTTTCACATGGTAGTAGGCAATACAACCAAAAACTTTCAGTACACTGTAATCAGCATGTTCACCTGACCACACCTCATAAGGTGTTTTGCAGTCTAATGTAGAATGCGGCGATCTATTAATCAAGAAACACGCTGTGGCTATTGATTCAGCCCACCATTCTCTGCCAAGACAAGCATTGGAGCGCATACACCTAGCTCTTTCAAGCATAGTACGGTTCAATCTCTCAGCAACTCCATTTTGTTGTTGGCTAAAAATCAGGTTCATCACGCAAGGACTAACCATATTGACGTCCGATATCACTTTGTTCGAGATGTAATTGAGGATGGTGATGTGTCTTTGGTGAAAGTACACACAAAAGAC